>JAVLUX010000201.1:6227500-7427500 GCA_032164185.1 Moxostoma hubbsi | reverse complement strand
GAAGAGGTAACAAACACTTGCCAGTCACAATAACACAAAGTAATTCATTAAAGCTGAAGTGTGCAAAATCTGCACCACTAGCGTCACCAAACGGAATTGCACAAATAAAGGCAAACCTATTTGGAAAGAGTCATTATTTTTGGGATTTCATCTAAAATGCAAATGTAGTTATGCAGAAAAATCATGAATATAGTTCCATACTGTATATCCTGTAGACAAATCGCATTCTTTTTTATTTCCTGATGGCTAAGAACAAAGCTAATTTATCTCCCCCAGCATCTTGAATAACTACATGATCATGAAAGTGGTGCGGAAAATGGTGTCCATCCTAGACCAGAGGTTCCAAGATGCAGAGCAGCGCTTCCTTGAAGTCATGTACGGCACCAAAAGGGTGAGAAATGAAGATCAAGTTTTCATCTGCTCTGTTGCCACAGAGGAAAGGAGTTATTTTCCATACAACAAAAGTGGATGGTGATTCATACTGCCAGGCTCCAAAGAGCTCCATAATGGAACACAGAACACAAATGATCACAACATGCCAAATTTTAAATTACGTGACCATAAATGAGATACAAGACCTAGGGCAGAGGGTAAGACTATCAGTGAATAATGGCTTAAAGTTCGGTTGGTTCTTGCTGCAAGGTCAATTCTCTCCTGAAAAACAAAAAACAGCAAAAGCTGGTTTAAGATGGTTTCCCAGCCAGACCAGCTAAAAAGTGCCCTAAACCATTTGAAAACCAGCCAACAGACCAGCCTGACCAGCTAAAAAGTGCCCTAGACCAATCGAAAACCAGCCAACAGACCAGCCTGACCAGCTAAAAAGTGCCCTAGACCAATCGAAAACCAGCCAACAGACCAGCCTGACCAGGTTGAGTGTGCACACTCCAAAAAATTATTTTCTTTCTGAGCATTTTTCTTGTGTTTAGTGAGGTTAATGCTTAAAACATGAAAAAAACTATTTGCAACTAAGAAAATAAACAGAATTTTGAATTTTTTTGCCCAGTTGGCAAATAGTTTTTTCTTGTTATAAGCATAAATGTTACAAAATTTGTATCTAGTTTTTGAGAACAAGACAAAATTCACATCATATGTCAAGACAAAAATAAGATAAGCTCAATGTACAACATTTGGGGTATAATGTTAATTCCCTCCTTTTCTTTAAAAAAAGATCAAAATCTGGGTTACAATGGAAGTGAATGGGGCCAATCTGTTAATGTTAAAATTCTCACTGTTTCAAAACTATAGCCATAGGAGGGTTAGTGTGTTAACATGACAATATGTGTGTTAACATGATTTTAGTGTGATAAAATTGCTTACTAACCGTTTCTATGTCAAATTAAATCCAGTTTTACAACTTGGTTGCCATGACAACGTAATGGCACAAACCCTAATACCCTAAAATGACCGTAAAAACAACTTTATAATTCATCAGTAATTAATGTATTTGCTTTTATAAAATGATAAGCTTCACATTTCTGCCTTATAAACACTCCAAAAATTGTCCCTATTCACTGCCATTTTAAGTGCCTTAATGTAACCACAATTTGTGCTTTTTTTTAAGTTAAGGGACGAGTCAATATTCTTTTTTGTGGTTATTAACATTATCCCACAAATGCTGTTAAGAGTTTAACTTGTATTCAACCCGGAATATTCTTTTATGCTGGTTTATGGTGTTTTTGTTGGGGGGGTTCCAAAGAGTTGATCCTGTGGTCATTTTATATAAAAACAGATCATATAAATGAAACCGGCCAAGTCAGTGTGAGAGGTAATAAAAGGAGGGAAGTGATCTACGACCATTTCTCTCTCTCTCTCTCTCTCTCTCTTACTTCTATTAGAGTAACTGATATCAGTGTGGATAGTTGAGTCTGATGGCTCTGTATGGAGACGTGCTGTGTTGTTCTGTGGGGAGCCAGGTTGTTCAGCCCTTATCAGGAGGAGATCCTGTTGCCCTGACCTCACTTTCCGCTGGGGGTCAGCATGAAAAAACAAATGAAAGACTGAGCCTTGGGCACTGCGTGTATATGTGTGATAGGAAACAATAAGAGGCAGTTAGAAAGAGAGACTGGATGGTCACCCTCAAGGGATAAGCTCAATTTGACTTGCTCTGGATCATGCATTATTAAACCACAGAGGCAAAAACAATAAAAGAAAATGAAAAACTTTTACTTTAAAGAATATAATAATTCCCAATCGTTCAATTTCCAAAATTGTTGTTTTTGAGAGAGTTAAATCTTCCCGTTACAATAGAAAACAATGATAAACTGGTACATCACTACTTTTGTTGCCATGTTGAATTTATATAATCATAAATCTTTATAGGTAAGGGTCAAAGTTAATCACCCATGATGGTTTGGATTTAACATCACACCCTAAATGATTAAAAATGTCATTTAAAGGTCTGGTCAGTGGAGTTGAGTTTTATTTCTACATGAACGTCTCCTCATTTCAATGGACATGCATTTTATCCTCTAGTGCTCATAGTGTTGCATTGGGAGTTCCGCTATCTCAAAAGCTTCTAGTTTGACTATAGACAAGAGATGGGAAGTTGACTCAGCAACCAGACGTTGAATTAATGGGCGTCATTCTAAGAGAACAATGAAGTGTCTCCTTTGACTGATAAAGTGAACCGGTGACCTTAACAGACACATTTTGCATAGCTTATTATAGGCATAGTTTGCCTTTATCTACTCACCACCATGTCGTTCCAAACTCATATGACTCTCTTTCTTTCGTGGAACACTGAAGTGGAAATTCTGAAGACTGTTTTTCGTGTATTTCCATTCTTTTACAATAGATTTGGACTGATGCTTTCAAGCTTCAAGCATAATTTTCCATGCTTTGTGTTAGACCAAAATTTAAGTTGTTATTCACTGGAAACCTTGACCTCTGCCATAGAGCTCTTTGGTGTGTTCATGAGACGTCACGAGCGAAGTAGCGATGTCCGATTCATGAAAGAATCGTTCTTTTGGGTTAGATCTTTCCAATGAATCGGTTGATCTGATTCGCACAAGAAACTCTCATCATTTACTCACCCTCACCAGATGTGTATGACTTTATTTTTTTCTTCAGAACCCAAACACCCAAAAACCTTTTCGAAGAATATCACAGCTCTGTAGGTTCTCACAAAGTAAGTGAATGGGTACCAAACTTCGAAGCTCCAAAAAGCACATAAAGGCAGCATAAAAGTAATGCATAAGACTCCCATGGTTTAATCCATGTCTTTAAAAGCGATCTAATTGAATTTGGGTCAGAGCAGACCAAAATAAACTCCTTTTTCACTGTACATCTTGCCATTGCAGTCTCTTGGCACAAGATGCTTTTAAGCTCGATTACACTTCCAAGTGCTTGACGCATGCGCAGAGCGCTAGAAATAGCTTGAAATCATGATCACTAACGAGACTGCTGATGTCACGATTGTTTATTTAAAAAGGAGTTACATTTTGGTCTTTTCTCACCCTAACCCGATTGAATCGCTTCAGAAGATATGGATTAAACCACTGGAGTCAAATGGATTACTTTTATGCTGCCTTTATGTGCTATTTGGAGCTTCAAAGTTTTGGTCTCCATTCACTTGCATTGTATGGACCTTCAGAGCTGAAATATTTTTTTTTAAATCTGCATTTGTGTTCTGCAGACGAAAGAAAGCCATACACATCTGGGATGGCATGAGGGTGAGTAAATGGTGAGAGAATTTTAATTTTTGGAAATTTTGGAAACTGACACTATTCTTTAACTTTAGACTTAATTTGTTTGTCTAGAAAGTCGTCAGACCTTACATACTACTGTATGTTGAGCACATGGAAACTAGGCAGTGTGTAGTGTTAGAGATTCATGTCCGAACACAGTTTGTTTGTGAGATGTCACATTGAGATGAGGGTGTAAATGTGGACACTAGTTGATAATGCATCATCTTTGTGTATTCCAGAGCTGTATGCCACGCTGGAAACTTTGCGTCAGCGACACAGACAGTGCTCTGGGGTTTGCCCTCGGTGCACTCTTTGTCAAAGCTACCTTTTCTGAGGACAGCAAGACTTTTGTGAGTACCTAGTGATGTTTTTTGCATCCGTGCCATCTTCTCCCTCCAGGCCTTTGAACCATGTTCTATCCTGATGTGCCCATCAGGTTGAAGATATGGTCTCTGAGATCAAATGGGCCTTTGAAGACAGCCTTAAGACTGTTGGCTGGATGGATCCTGAGACAAAAAAGGCTGCCAAAGAAAAGGTGAGAACCAACAGCTTTGGACAGAGTAATGATGTCTTCCACTGCTGTTACCCATATGGACGGCTCCTGCTGAACTCAGTAACCAGTTCAAATGCTTCCTCTTTCTACTATCATTGTTTACTGGCACCATTGCTGGGATACGCAGTGCATGGTCACTTGTTTTTCAACTGCAAGTTTGCCCATTATTTTTAAGTTTATGCTTTTTATACCTGGGCTTGTTGATCATTTGTAATGCCATCTGGTGTCAAAGTCTATACTGCAGTCTATTAATGTCACCCTCAATGTATTTTATTTTATTATATTTTATTTTATAGGCAGATGCAATATACAACATGATTGGATATCCAAAGTTCATTATGAGCCCCAAAGAGCTGGACAAGGTGTTTAATGACGTATGTATTATTTTGATTAATTTATGCGTGGTTTTGTTATTTAGAAAATCTTTGAAGTAATGCTATTTCATTACAAAATTTCTTTGAGTATCTTAAATAATATCTGGCAACCTCTTTCCCAAACTGTGTATCAGTTTGATGTTGTTTCAGAACTTTACTTTCAAAATGTCATGAATTATTACAACTTCTCTGCGCGAGTGACTGCAGACCAGCTGAGAAAGGCACCCAACAGAGATCAGTGAGTATCAGCCACACTAGCACACAAATAGATGACACTCTTACACACATTTTTATGTGTACGGCAATTATGAGCGAAGCCGTTTTCAGGTATTTATGCCCTGCATTTCTGGTTGAATCTCACAAAACCTGTAAATAGCATGTCTAGATCATATGTCACCCTTTTATTAATTAAAAGAAAATGAAGCCTATTTTTAGGACAATATTATATATATTAAAAAAAAAAATAATAATAATAATATATATTTTTTTTAATTAATTTATTTATTTATTTTTTGCTTTGTGACAATTTTCATAATAACTAAGCAAATTTCCCTATCCCAAATTCTCATTATTTATCATTTAAAAATGTTTTCTCTCCATGTGTAGATGGAGCATGACCCCACCTACAGTTAATGCCTACTACAACCCTACGAAGAATGAGATAGTACTTCCAGCTGGCATACTCCAGGCTCCCTTTTATAGCCATGCTTGGCCAAAGTAAGAGTCTCCCAATTGCAAAACCCCTCCTCCTTCAGTACTGAGGGAGACTTGCTTTTGCTTATTTGACCTCTCGTATTGATTTAAGAAAGGCAGATCAGAACTACCATGTCTTGTATTCAGTGCATGTTTTATCATGACCTCCCTTATCAAATCGTTTCTCTTTCGTTTTCTAGGGCCATGAATTTTGGTGGCATAGGTGTGGTTATGGGGCATGAGCTCACCCATGCCTTTGATGACCAAGGTAAAGAACAAAATATTTTTAACAACAAAGAATAAGATGTTGGGTCATTCTCATGAAACCTGTCAAGAAAATGTGCTGGTCATTTATACCCCAAATCAATACAAATAAACAGCAAATTTTCCATAACGAAAATGAAGCCTACATTTAGGACTATTCATATATCTGCATTGTGAAATTGATTTCAGGACACTTGAGCACATTTTACCCCCATTATCGTAACACAACTGGATGTTTTACTTTTACTATTCCTATTATTTTCAATTATGATTCTCAATGTAATGCAGGCTTTTATTATAATTTTTTTTTTTTTTACAGTTATTACTGTAAAGAAATAGATGCTGTTGTACAATGTTATTTTTTTAAATCAGCGAAAATGAAAGCAGTACTAAAGCAGTATTACTGTGATGTACAAGTACTTTTATATTTATATAATGTATCGATTTATATTTCACGTTGCGGTAATGGCGATATCATAATAACCATCATTTTTGTGTTGGGGTAATGATGGCAGGGCTATAAGTATGTAAAACTGACACAAAAATAACGTCATGGCCCTAAAAATAAGTTTCATTTACTAAATGAACAATATAATTTTTTAATTTTTTTTTTTTTTTAATAGTACCAATATTTTCATGACAGGTTTCGTGAGAATAACCCAAATTTCCATAAATGTCAGATTACTACTAAATCAGTAAGTTACATTTGATGACTCTGAGATTCAAGATATCAACTGCCGGAAGGAATTAGGTTTAAATAGAAACAAGATTGATGCATTAGAATATAATGTTTGTGAATAGTTTAATATTATTGATTCAAGATCATTCAAAGTTTCGCAGATACATTTGTAATATTGAAACGTCAGTCTGTTCCAAACAATTACATGATTGTATCTGTTTCACAGTTTTGTATATATGACCCACAGGAAGAGAGTATGATAAGAATGGGAATTTGCGTTCATGGTGGAAAAATTCTTCAGTGGAGGCTTTTAAACACCAGACACAGTGCATGGTGGAGCAGTACAGCAACTACAGTATCAATAAAGAACCTCTGAATGGGAGACACACTTTGGGAGAAAATATTGCAGATAACGGAGGCCTAAGAGCAGCTTATAAGGTTTGTAACGATCCCTGTTGTGGAACAAGATAACCAGAATTTAAATCATTCTAATTCAATCAACAGATTTGTTTTGTTCATCGGTGAGTTAAAAAGTGCAGAGAAGCAAATGGCGACTTTCCATGACAGTGGCGTGTTATGGCGTATGACGTACGAGAATCTGATACGAAAGGCATTACAATCTACATATTTCTCTTGTTGGTGGCTTTGATAGCTTTGGAGCTGCTGTGATCCCACCTCACTGGAAAGCCTTGCAGTGTAACAGGTGGCTCGGAACGAGCCGCTCTACCTCCAGCTACTCTCACGCATTCTTTCCATTGGCTGAAAAGTCATAGGTTACAGAGCAGATGCGCAAAGCATATGGCCGGAGGAGACCCCGCGTTAACCTCTCTGATGGAGAGGAAAATAAGTGTTGACACTTTTTATTTGTGCTCTGTGTGCAGTGTGGCATGTAGAACTAGATGGTTAAAACTTTGATGTTGGTTTGAAATAGCCTTGTCAGTTAAAACTAGTTTTAAAAGTCTTAAATTGGATGGTAGACATTACAGTAAGACAGACAGATGTGTTGAGCTGTTAAACGGTACACGAAGCGGCCCATGGGAAAATCAATGACAACCACGTCTTGTTTTTGTAGGAGAAGTAGGAGAATTTTGTCAAACAAATACCAATCGAGTGCATGATTATTTTTTTTTCACCATTGCGATTGCAGAAATCCCATGAATGCACCTTTTCAAGACATGCAATGCATTGCATATGTCAGAACTCGTTCTTGGAGCTTAATAACTGAAAATAACTGCTGTACTTTAAATACAAATGTACAGTACAGCACAAACACTGTCAAAACACTATAATCCAAATGGAAATACACATTCACATGTCATCACACGGTGCACTGGAATACTCCACTATGATTGGTCAATGGCGCCATCTAGTGGTCTGCTATATTTGAGTAAGAACCGCACATCTGGCTTGTGCTTTTTCTCTGCTGTAAAAATCCCCTTTTATGCATGGTTGCGTAAACAGGACTTGTACTAAGACAGTGGCCCCAGAAGGCCAAATATTTATTTGGTGATATATATACTATTTTTTTAACACATTAGTCATACACAGTCTATAAACTTGTGTCCCCAATTTTAAACAGAAAGCAAGTTCGTTAAGCTTTAAAAATGGAAAAGGCTTAAGCTTAATATTGGGGAAGAAAATTGTTTTTCTCCATTGATTGCAGCTTCATTATTTTAGCAGAATATGTTTATTAAAAGTGAAGATTGATAGAAATGTGTATATTTTCTGGTTGTTTTATTACACCTGTTTTCATTTTAATCGCGTTAGGGGCTGTTCACACTGAACACGATTTTGTGTCCATCCTCGCTGTTTTTCATTGTAAACCAGCATAGACCTGTTTAAATGTTGCCTAGCAGATGTCTTGCAATGGAAGCCCTGCTGAGTGAAAAAGTTATAGAATATCCTGAATTTGGCAGGTTGAAAGTTGGCAAACTTAGAAGAGTTGTAGGAGGAGTTACAGTCCGAAATGTTGGTCTTCGTTTAGATTTTTTTAAATAACCCTAAACAAAGTTTGTAGAAAAACTGTTGACTTTGTCAAGCCAACATAATTATTAGTTGTCTGACGTTATTCTGCTTACTTTGCAGGCCTATGTCAACTGGATCGAGAAGAATGGTGAGGAAGCCACTCTGCCTGCTCTTGGAATGACTAATCATCAGCTGTTTTTTGTAGGATTTGCTCAGGTTTGTGCCTCCTAAATGTTTATGATCAGTGATCATCAATATAAAACATAGGAGTGATTTTACTGTAGGACTGCCTGAAAATGTTAATTTTGCATAATTATTAGCCTTTTATGTTATCACAGGGGTTAAATTTGTTTATCATGTATATCAAAGGTCTCAGGGCTTCCCACACTTTTTTATCAATGACATCTACTTTTATTCTCTAATTACTGGATACAGATTTTTACAAATAAATTTGGCCAATTCGCTAATTAATCAAGCAGGATGATTTGTTGTGAGAGGTTTTGATCAGTCGTTGACCCAAAGATTGATTTTGTTACAAATCGGACATCATTATGGCTTGTAAGCAAGATTTAGGGGATGTTCACTGAACTTGTTTTTCTATCCATCTGCAACTGTTTTTCTATGTAACCATACATACACTACATGGAAATCTTTGACTTTGTGTCAGAAAACTAGAGAAATTTCCATGACTTTCTTTTAAAGGTTCTTCTAGGCCAGTAAGTCACAACCTAGGAGAACCTACAAATTAATGCTAAAAAAGCACTCTAAACACCTTAGCAATTGCAATGAAATGCCCTGTCGATCACCCACAGCACACCTTCTTCAAAATTATTGTAATCTACTTTTGTCCATTTATGGTCTGACACATGCCGTTTGCTTTGGTCCTATTTGTGCAGGTGTGGTGCTCAGTTCGGACACCTGAAAGCTCACACGAGGGCGTTATCACTGACCCACACAGTCCTTCACGTTTCCGGGTCATTGGCACCATCTCCAACTCCAATGAGTTCTCGAAGCACTTTGGCTGCAAGGCAAACTCACCCATGAACCCCAAACAAAAGTGTGAGCTGTGGTGACAGTGACTGGAATGAGCATGTCTGCTCAGCAAGATGGTGAAGCTTTGTTTTTGCCAAAAATATGCCAAACGACCGTCTCAGGTTGCCTTATCTTTTGACATATGTTCAAAAAAGCTGGTGGACTTATAATGGACTGCATATTTTCCAGCAGTTATTTGCCTCTTAATGATGGGTTGGTGTAAATAAAGGCTCCACAGAACTCTTTAAAATGAAGTTTTAATCTGATCAAAACACTGGAAACAAATGGTTAAATGTAATCTGAGAAAGAATCGTCCCTCTTGCTAGTCAAGTTTCTTTAAATAATGCCTTTTTTAGCAAATGCTTTTATTTTTCTAATGGGAAATATTTATTTTCTCTCTTTATTACATTGGTGTGTTATCTTTTTCTTTGTCTTCTATGTCATTCAACTCTTGCGCAACGTGTTTTTGGAACATTGTTAAATAACTCACATTGTTGATACATGGTTTCTTTTCTCATGAAAATGTGGTTTCAACAATAATTTTTTGTTTTATATATATATATAAAACTGTTCCAACACATTTGATGCAGACTGGCCTATCTATTTAGATCATCCATCTCATAATGTAATGGTAATGTTGATAAATGAAGAATATATGACCAATGTGTGTTATGTGAGTAGTATTCAAAGTGTTCATTTGACTTATTGCTGGACCACACTACAACCAAATGCCTTTTAAATGAAATATGCAAATATTGTGCAAAACATGCAGGCTTTTTTTGTTTTGTTTCTTTTTTGTAATGGACAAAGAATGGAAGTTGCAGGATTGCTAATATGAATTGCTGTTTGAAGATGTTTTTCTTTAGTTAGTTTTCTAGAGGCTTGAGGTGTAAACATTTTCTGCTGCTTTTCAAAAATTGACTAAACATTTTCTGCTGCTTTTCAAAATTTGACTTATTGCTGGACCACACTACAACCAAATGCCTTTTAAATGAAATATGCAAATATTGTGCAAAACATGCAGGCTTTTTTTGTTTTGTTTCTTTTTTGTAATGGACAAAGAATGGAAGTTGCAGGATTGCTAATATGAATTGCTGTTTGAAGATGTTTTTCTTTAGTTAGTTTTCTAGAGGCTTGAGGTGTAAACATTTTCTGCTGCTTTTCAAAAATTGACTGAAATATGTGTGTGTGTGTGTGTGTGTGTGTGTATCTATGTGTGTGTAATATATATTTATATATATACAGGGTTGGGGAATAACAGAATACATGTATCATGATTTCGTATTTAATATACAAAATATTAGTATATTCCACTACAGTTACAGTTTAAGTCATTGGTAATCAGAATACAGTTACATT
The DNA here is from genome assembly GCA_032164185.1 of Moxostoma hubbsi. Lineage (NCBI taxonomy): Eukaryota > Metazoa > Chordata > Actinopteri > Cypriniformes > Catostomidae > Moxostoma > Moxostoma hubbsi. The sequence continues at coordinate 7,416,895 of JAVLUX010000201.1, read as the reverse complement.
CAAAAAGTATTTTGATTACTTAAGAGATTACTCTGTGTGTGTGTGTGTTATATATATATATATATATATATATATATATATATATATATATATATATATATATCACACACATACACGCACACATATACATATACACTGGTGGCCAAAAGTTTGGAATAATGTACAGATTTTGATGTTTCTGAAGGAAATTGGTACTTTAATTCACCAAAGTGGCATTCAACTGATCACAATGTATAGTCAGGACATTACTGATGTAAAAAAAACAGCACCATCACTATTTGAAATTTTATTTTATTTTTTTATCAAATCTAGACTGACCCCATTTCCAGCAGCCATCCCTAAACTTTATCCTTGAGTAATCATGCTAAATTGCAAATTTTTTGTGGGATCAGCTAGACTGTAAGGTGCATGAGAAGTGGCCGACAAGACAGAAACATCTATGGCAAGTCATACAGGAAGTGTGGGGTGAAATGTCACCTGATTATCCACGTGGAGGATTTTTTGATGAGAACTCTTTGAAGAAGTTTAAGAAGTTCTGAATTTTAAATATATATATATATATTTTAAATTTTAATAGTAAGTTTTCACATTATTAATGTCTTGACAATACATTGTGATCAGTTGAATGCCACTTTGGCGAATAAAAGGACCAATTTTTTCCATTAGTGCAAAATCTGAACATTATTCCAAACTTTTGGCCGCCAGTGAATGTGTGTGTATGTGTGTGTATTTATATATATATATATATATATATATATATATATATATATATACACACACACACACACAAAATTTTCTTCTTCATGAGCTCATTCACAGGTTAAGTTCCAACGTTTAAAGAATAAAATGCAATTTTGGGACTTACCAACAGATGTCGCTACATACACACTTATAAATGACATCACGCAAAAATTGAAATTTGAAACCTTAGTGTCTCTATAAAAAAATGTGGGTTCCTCAGAAGTACGTAATTTTTTAATAATTGGCAGAATTGTGCTCTCTGCGATACAAAAAGTTGAGCGGGACCATTTTTAAATGTGATATTGCAGTTTTAAATTCTATCATCACGTATCATTGTGACTCATTTGTCTCGATTGCTTGGAATGCTATGGAGATGCCAATCGGTGTGTGAAACACTGCTGGCATGTGGCGACTGCCTTTATGACGTCAGGTGCACTCGAGCGTCTCTCCGAATCCGCCCGACGATTGCCGAACCTTCCGTCCAGCCGGACTGTTGGAAGCAGCCGCAGCAACGCCATGTTGAGCGAAGTCTCCATCAGAAATTCTACATAATGAGGAATTCTTACAATGCGACTCGCTGAGGTGATGTTATTAAGCGAAGCGGAGGGAATAACGGTCAACTGAGGAGGAGAAGTAAAGCGTAAGAAGAATTCAACCAGGGTGGCAGGAGGGGGGACACAAACGCCCCTACTGTTCCCATGCACAGAGCACCTACGTCCCCCGACTTCAGTGATAAAATGACATTTTTTTGTACTAACAGCCAGATCTGATTAATAAAATCCATGGCATAAGGATTTACATACACGTTCCGGCCTCCGTAGAGAGAAGAAACGGCCAGTTATCTTTGGAACGCGCGACCGTTTGCAGCTGCGTATTGTTTGTTTTTGTTTGAATACCTGCAATGAATTTGCCACAGAAAGTCGTCCCGAAACCGACTGGACCTGTAACCGGACCGGCACCGCCAACGCAGCTCCGCGCAGCGCTGACCTCCGTGTCGTTACCACCGGGAGCTCAGAGCGCTGCTCCGCCGCCAGCCGTGCCGCCTACACAGTATCCTTCACTAATAACAAAGCCCCTTGTGTCCCATAACGGTTATCAATGGGGAAATCGATGGGGATTTATTTCATAAGCGCATTACCTGACTTGCTATTTGTTTACATTTTGAATCATGCCTTACTGGATTGTAAACATTAGATTAATGCTCAGAGGTTGATTGCTGGTAATCGATTTATTTATTAGCATAATGTGTCTGATCGAAACAAAGAGGTGTAGCTGGTGATGATCACCTGTGTTGGTTCATTGATTTGAGAGGAAAGATGTTACGTGTTTGTAATCGTCTTGGCACTCGCTTTGTTCATTGAACTTGATAATCCCAGATTTGTGTTCACATGGTCCAGTTTCATAGCTATCAGAATCTGTATCTTCATGCTGGATACCTGCTGAGTTTCCTACAACCGTCCAATCATTTTTGGTTCCCAATCAAAATAGCCAAACGGGAACCGTACATTGAAAAGGGACAGTTCACCCAAAATTGAAAAATCTCTCATCTTTTACTCACCCTCATGCCATAACAGATGTGTCTGACTTTCTTCTTCAGAACACAAACGAAGATTTTTAGAAGAATATTTCAGCTCTGTTGGTCCATACAATGGAAGTGAATGGTGGCCAGAACTTTGAAGCTCCAAAAAGTACATAAAACCAGTATAACATTATCCATTTGACTCAAGTGGTGCCTTCTGAAGTGAACTAACCAATTTTGGATGAGAACAGTCCAAAATATAACTTATTATCTGTACATCTTGCCATTGCAGTCTCCTAGGCGATCATGATTTCAAGCTCGATTACACTTCCTAGCGCTCTGCCCATGCGTCAAGCACTAGGGAGATTTATCGAGCTTGAAATCATGATTGGAGTCACATGAATGACTTTTATGCACTTTTTTTAAGCTTCAAAGTTTTGGTCACCATTCACTTGCATTGTATGGACCTACAGAGCAGAAATATTCTTCTAAAAATCTTCGTTCTGCATGGAATGGATGGTATGCAGGTGAGTAAAGGATAAAAAATTATATATATTTTTTTGGGTGAACTATTACTTTAATGTTCGCATACTTTTGGGCTCAATACAAGTTAAGCTCAATTGACAAGATTTTTAAAAAAAAAAAGACTGTTAAGACTGTGAAAAATCTGTTACGGTGATGCACTTATAATGGAAATAAGGGATGATTTTTTTTTTATTTTCTCCCCAATTTGGAATGCCCAATTCCCAACTCTGAAGCTGCGTTCACACTGCCAGCGACAAAATGACCTCATCTCATTAATTTTCAATAAGAGCTGGCGAATTCTGGTGACACAATCGATGGCGATTGCGGATGTGGGCGTGTCCAGCGACACGACAAAGTTGAAAAATGTTTAACTTTATTCAAATGAAGAGCGACTTTCGGGAGCGACAGCCAATATGAGAGAAGATGGTAGAGATCATGTGATCCTTCTCTCTCTCAGCTCCTGTAGTGACAGAAATATGGAGGAAAGGGTAATCCTTGCTGTTAGCAATTTACCAGTGTTATATGATATGTCTCTGCCCACTTGCAGGGACATATTATGAAAAATGATGCATGGAAAGGTGTATATGAGATTGCGGGGATTCCGAGTAGGTTTAAATCATAAAATAGCCTGTAAAATTAACTATTAATTAACTAATAATTTGTTTTGATGAACCTGTCAGAAACTTTCTACTTTCCTCTGTTAGGAGTTAGAATTGTTAGGCAGTGCACAGAAACTTTTCTCTTTCTCTTTCTTTAAAAAAAAGAAGAAAAAGAATGACTGATAAACAAAGCAAGCGGTGTGTGTTCCCATGTTTACGCTCTATGGCTGAAACGGACACACACCAGTTTTTGTTTTGTGTGTTTGGGGGAAGAGCATGCTGCTCTTGCTTTGTGGCAGGGCGGGTGCAGTCAAAATGCTTCACGCTCATCTCGCTTACTTCCAAGAGCCAGCGCCCACTCTTTCATCGTGGGGCTCTCGCATAGATCTGGCTGAGGAGCGAGAGACTGGTCCGTCCCTATCGCTCGCTCCCTCCCCAGATCCAGCTGGTCCTTCTCGTAAGCCTGAAGCGCGCCTCGGCGCATCTTCGGCGCATCTTCGGTTCACGAGGGGGACGCTGAACCTCTGTACATTCCACGCACAATAATAAAGTGACTGGAATTACTCGAGGTGGTTACTCGGGCTGTGGCCAGACTACAGCTAGACTGGCCACACGAAAAAGAGACCCCCCCCCAAACGCTCCAAACTAGAAGACAGATTTCTGTCTGGTGGCCAAAAATACGCTATATCAGTCACTTCCTTTCTTCTATGACCTCCATAACGAGTATTCTCATCCATGGAGGAATCCTTATACTTCCCGTGTCTTCGTACCCTTGACGTTTAAATATTCGACTATCGTGGGTGCTGAGGCTCGGAGTATTCGGTGATGCCGCCGGTAGAAGAGACACTTGCTTGGCGCATCATCACTAAAGAGACCCACTCTCCCCACAAAGCTGTGCAGGACCACCTCCACTCTTGTGGGGAAGGCTTATCAGGCAGCAGGTCAGGCTGGTGCTGCCCTGCACACTATGGCAGTGTTACAGGCATACTAGGCTAATCTGTTGAAGTATTCGGTGATGCCGCCGGTAGAAGAGACACTTGCGGGTTATCTCTCGCCTGGCTAGGCATCATCGCTAAAGAGACCCACTCTCCCCACAAAGCTTTGCAGGACCACCTCCATGCTTGTGGGGAAGGTGGAGAGAAACTTATGGCTTAACCTATCGGGCATCAGAGACAAGGACAAAACTTTCTGTCTCGATGCCACGGTTTTGCCTTCTGGCTTATTTGGTGATGCTATGAATATAGTTATCACCAGGTTCCAGGAGGCAAAAAGTCACGAGGAAGCCTTTGGGCAATTCCTTCCTCGCCATACTCAGGGGGAGGGGCCATCGGCCACCCAGCCCCACCCCGGTCCTTCTAGATGGGAGGCTCAAAAACGAGCGTGGGGAATCGTGCTCCCCCTCGTAAAGACAGGGGGCCAGTTCGTCACCCTCAGCAGCCCCCAAAGCAAGACCTCTGGGCAGTTATTTCTAAAAAGCCAAAAAAAAAAAAAACCTGACGGTTTTGCACCCAGCATTGTCGGGGTAGCCCCCCTTGCGACGGGTCACATGAAACATCCACCTGTACCCTCCCGATATCCCCACAAAACCGCTCCATTCCCACCGCCTCTGGTGTTTCGTTAGCAGTTTCCAGCAAAAAAACACCTGTTGGGTGTTCCGTTGCTTCCTGCCTTGTCCAGGACACGGGACACCTCAACAGGAAGTGTCAGAATCGATGCCCATCTCAAAGAACCTGGCAGCGTGGAAACTACCGCCAGGTGGTTTTATGTGGGTCCTGAGAACAGTAGAAAAAGGCTACAGGATTTAATTTGTTCGCCATCCTCCGTGTTTCAACGGCTTGGTTCCCACTACCATGAAACCGGAGCAAGCATGTTTACTGTGGAAAGAACTGCAAAATCTCTTGGTTAAAGGGGCCATAGAACATGTTCCCCTTCCAGAGAGAGAGTCAGGTTACTACAGCAGATACTTCCTGGTTCCCAAGAAGGATGGGGGGTTGCGTCCGATCTTTGGCCTTCGAGGCTTGAATCGCTTCAAGGGCGTTCAAGTTCAAGATGCTAACCGTCAAGACGGTTGTGTCTCAAATCCAACATCACGATTGGTTGGTCACGATCGATCTCATGGACGCGTACTTTTATATAGATAGTCTGCCACAACACAGGAAGTTCCTGAGGTTCGCTTTCGGGGTCGAAGCTTTCCAATATCGGGTTCTTCCATTCGGCCTAGCCCTATCACCCCGCACATTCACAAAATGCATGGATGCAGCACTGGCTCCTTTGCGACTCCGGGGCATCAGCATTCTGAATTACATGGACGACTGGCTGATACTAGCACAGTATCAAGAACTGTCAGTTCAGCACAGGGATATCGTCTTGGCTCATCTGATTTTTCTGGGTCTGAGACTCAACGTCAAAAGAGCGTTCTCTTCATATGGATCGTATGGAATGCGTTCACGATGCGGGCACAATTGTCTCCCACCCTAATGGATTCCATTCAGAACATGGTTGCACTGTTCGTCAGTATCTACGATTACTAGGTCTCATGGCAACTGCGTCCTCGGTGATCCCTTTGGGCCTTTTTTGCACATGAGACCATTTCAGTTGTGGCTCAAAGCCAGGGGATTTCATCCAAGGGCCAATCCCCTAGGCTGATAAGGGTTACGCGCCGCATGCTATGTACCCTTTCTATGTGGTTCCTCACTTGGGGTCCCACTCTAGGTGCGTCTTGCCGTCGCAGGTTGCTAACGACAGACACCTCCCTGACGGTCAAGCTTCGCCAGTAGGTATCAGGGCTCACTCTACCAGAGGGGTCACCTCCTATAAAGCCTTGGCTAGAGGTGTCCGTCTGCAGCATGTTTGTGATGCGGCAGGCTGGTCCTCTCCGCACACATTCATTAAATTTTATAGTTTGGATGTTCATGCCACTCCGGGCTCTTATGTCCTTGAGTCGACATCACAAGCTCATGTCTGAGACCTCTTGCGCTCTTGTGAGCACACTACACAACCGTAAGGGGTCCGGACATCCACAGTGCGACGGCGTGGGTATTCTCGTTCCCAAAGTGCTAACTCAGCGCAGCATCATAAGTGTAACATTTTGAAAGGGAACGTCTCGGGTTACTTGACTGTAACCCTTGTTCCCTGATAAAAGCGGAACGAGATTCTGCGATTCATTGCTGCACTGGGATGCCCCAGGACTGCCCTTCAGACAAAATAACTGACGATGCACCTGTGACGCATCTATTTATTGCCCTGCTACAGGTGCATCCAATGATGTCACAGGCAGAGGCTATAAATTCCGGTCAATTTTCATTGATGTGTTGCACAAATATTCACAGCTAGTCACACCTAAAGTTGCTCCCAAAGTGCTAACTTGGCACAGCTTCTCATTCCGCTTTTATCAGGGAACAAGTCTTACAGTCAAGTAACCCGAGATGTTTTTTCTGTTGAAATAACAACAGGAGTGCGGTGTGAACAAATACATTTGTAACAGACTGAATAAGGATGCGATTCATAAAGTAACTTTTCCCTGTGTATGTGTGTTATTGTGCATTTATCCTGAAAGCGTTACATTGTTTATGTGAGAAAATGGGTTGCGTTCAATAATCACAATATTCCGTCTGTGATTGCTCTGTTTTCTACCTTTTATTGTCAATTATCCTCATTTATTGTACGAATAGCGCAGTGTCATTTCGCACATGGTGTGGACAGACAGATTGCTTGTCGCTGGAAACTTATTGTGCCGCATCTGGTTAGGACAAGGTGTGAGGCTGTCTATACAGTCATCTATCGCTAGAGGGCACTTACAGGCTGCATGTCATTATTCGGTTCACAGAAGGTGCACAGATGCCAGATGAAGCTGGGCTCAATGAAAACAGTGTTTGAGCGTTTCTCTTTTCTGCACGCACCGTGATAGTATGTTAAAGTCCCAACAACATGCACTGTTGATCTTCTTGTTTCATCCCAACCCACAATTACGTCAGCAATCACCAGGAAAGAATGAAGGTACATTCAGCTGACATCTTACCATTGTCACCTTAGAAACAGTATGTTAAGTACTGTTTACACAGCATGTTATGATTTGACTTAATTTTAAATAAAAAAATTTGCCTAAAGTTCCGAAATATCCCACGATCCACAGCGTGAAATTTTAATGAACTCAAATATGCGATAAGTGATATATCTTACATACAAGATATGTTTAACAGTAGCCTAATTCATTAACAGTAATTTAACAATTCACATTTCTGTACTAAGCCTAAATGTATTAAAATGCACTGAACTAAGAATATTTAAGAGGAAAATACCAATAGTTGCATACCTTAAGTGTATTAATGTAAAATATATTTAAACAATATGCTACGTGCACATAGTTTTTGGAGTCCTTCACGTATGTTTTGCGATATTAATGTTTACGATTAATTGATTGTTAATATCCATAACGATCGATTATGAATATTGACATCCCAAATGGAAATGAATGGGGCCAATCTGTAAACATTAAAATACTAATTATTTCAAAAGTATATAGACATAAACAATATGCATTATTATATGATTTTAGTGGAATAATTTAATAACCTTTTCTGTGTAAAGTTATTTCCAATTTGCCACGATGACGTAACTTCGTAAATCGACCATGAAAACGACCATTTAAACAACTTTACAGCTCAAAAAATACATGAGCTTAAACAGAAGAATTAATGTAAGTGATTTTATAAAATTAGAAGCTTCACATTTTTCCTTTAGAACCCCCGTAAAAACTGGCCCCAGTCACTTCCATTGCATGTGCCTCACTATAACCTAGATTTGACCTTTTTTAAAGAAAAGGAGGGACGAGTCGAAATACATTTTTGTTTTAGTCAGCATTATGCCACAAAAATGTCCAAGAAATTTTTGGGGCTACTGTATTTTCAGTTCTGGCAAGTCGCAACTATGGAGGACAAAACCTGCAAAAATAATAAATAAATGCATAAATAAATAAATGTAATAATACGAGAATAAATAAAGGAATAACTGTCAAATATAATTTGTTTTTAATGAGTTATTCCTGAATTTATTTTTGAATTGAATTTAGACTTTTTTTTTCTCTTTTTATTTTTATTCTTTAAAACTTTTTGTATTTTCATATTTTTTATTATTATTATTTATTTATGCATTCATTTATTTTGATATTTATTCATTCCCACCTGTATTTATTTCCATATTTAAATATTCCCACATGTATTTATTTTTATATTTATTCTTACATTTCTGTGTCTTGTATTATAATTATGTGGGCTGGTCCTGCTTACCATTGGTTTATCGTAGATTGAAGCATGTGCTCGATTACTCTTGACTTGTTCTGATGTGACATCAGGTCATGGCCATATCGTGTAAACTTAAGTCAATCCAAGATTTATTGGTTATAATACAATCACAAAATAAACGGGGAGCTGTTTCTTCAACAAAACCACTAAATGAGCAAGTTTCATAAATTATATGATTTAACTTTACTCTTTTATTTTTTTTTCTGTGTATATAACTTCATATTTTGATGTTCGCAAATCCATAATATTGTTTTCTGTTGTTATGAGTGTTCATTGTAAAAGATACAACCATGCTTCATTTCTCTGATCGTTTATGTATGTATGTATATTTAAGTTCTGCAATAAAAAAAAATCTATAGCTGACGCTTCACATATATCTAGAGAGTTGCGCAACTTGGCAAATTAAGTTTCATTTAGAGTAGAGGTGCTTATTGATGGTTTAGGAGAGCCATAGGCCGGTATGAATGTCGAAGCACATTCTGGATTGTTAGACTCTCTGCATATTTTAAATCTGTGCGAGTCAGAGGGTGCTGTAGTGGGACGTCCATCTTATTTGCTTTCGATAAGTACTATTGAGCTCTCAACCAATGATGCACTTGCTACGCAAGGACCGCCTCCCTCATTTCCATGTCACACACAGAAAAGTACAAATAAATACATGTATAAATAAATAAATATATTTCGGAATATCTAAATATGGAAATAAATATATGTGGGAATAAATAAATATAAAAAATAAATGAACACATAAATAAAAAAATAAAAAACAATGCAAAATAAATGAATAAATAAAAAAAAGTTACAAATAAATATAGAAAATAGTAAAGGAATAAAGTCATACAATAATACATTCAGGAATAAATGTAATTAAAACGAATTATATATATTTATCAAGACATTTATTCCTTTAGTAATTTTTTTATTATTACATTTATTTATTTATTATTTTTGCAGGTTTGGGCCTCCATACGCAACGCTATCCACATTTCAATCTGTTTTACTGTCATCTCTAACCTGAACCTCAAGACATTTTCAAAAATGGTTGCGAGACTACAGTGCTCTTGTCTGGTTGTCTAGTTAATCACATGTCACGTGAATGCTTTGAACACTAGTTTGGATCAAGATAATTGTATGATAGGAATCCCTGCCTGATTTGATGTGACATTGAGGAATCAGTCCAGTAAAGGAGTTTAATCATAGCTAAACTAAGCAATTGAGCAATTGTGTATACTGCTAATCTGGGTCACCCTCTTGAGCTCAGAGAATTTCTGCAAGTCTGAAGCATTATTAGGTGAGATTAACACAGTGTTAGTTTATTCTGTTGCAAATATAGTCAAGCAAATATATTTACATGAGCTCTGTGCGGAAGGCTTTGCTTGATGCTTTGAAGTGACTCTAATATTATGTCTGCGGAATCTGTGTACTTCCGACAAGTATATAGTGAAATAAAACTGATACCAACTTGATGTGTCTGACTTCCTCAGCTAATCCTCTTTTTGCAAAGTGAACTTCTCTTTAAAGCCGCAGTTGCCATAAAATTTTCCTTGCATGCAAAACAACAGGGAAATGGTACACGAAGAGGCAAACCAGTCCTCTATTTTTGTAAACATGGATATTCACATGTGATAACTGGTTAGGATGTTACCGTTTGCTCACCTCAGTTGCCTTCTGCATGCTCTGATTTTGCACATAGTAACCAGAAATATAATTCGACCACAGCTAGGGTCCAAAATCAATGGGATATTCCCTAGTTGAGAACAAGTTAAATGCAATCGACCACAAAATTGTCACAAAAAATGCTTTCAGCTCATCCTTCAGTCCATAAACATTGTAATACATATTATTTCAATAGTTTAGCCACGAGACATAAACATTATACTAGAATAATGATTTTGGTGTGATAGTATCGCTTGCTAACCTTATAAGTGTAAAACTATGTCCAATATATCAACTTTGTTGCCATGATGACACAACAGAAGTAAACACTTAAAGCGATCTTTCTATAAACTGATTTTGATGCCTTGGATGAGCTCTAAACCAGAAAGGTCAGAAGTCGAGAGATTTAGAGTTTTAAACTTTTGATCAGTAATCTCAGCTTTTGGGGACCTGGGTAGCTCAGCGAGTACTGACGCTGACTACCACCCCTGGAGTCATGAGTTCGAATCCAGGGTGTACTGAGTGAATCCAGCCAGGTTTCCTAAGCAACCAAATTGGCCCGGTTGCTAGAGAGAGTAGAGTCACATGGGGTAACCTCCTTGTGGTTGCAATTAGTGGTTCTTGCACTCAACGAGGCATGTGGCAAGTTTTGCGTGGATCGTGGAGAGTAGCATGAGCCTCCATATGCGGAGTCTCTGCAGTGTCACACACAACGAGTCACGTGATAAGATGCGCGGATTGACAGTCTCAGAAGTGGAGGCAACTGAGACTTGTCCTCCACCACCCGAATTGAGGTGAGTAACTGCGCCACCACGATGACCTACTAAGTAGTGAGAATTGGGCATTCCAAATTGGGAGAAAAGGGGATAAATAATAATACAAAAAAATTATAATAATCTCAGTTTTTGCTGCAGACCTTTTTGTGTTAAATTTCAAAGGTTTTATAATTTTAAATAAGTATATACAGTATATATATATATAGATAGATATAGATATAGATAGATATATATAGATAGATATAGATATATATATATATATATATATATATATATATATATATACACTTACCTAAAGGATTATTAGGAACACCTGTTCAATTTCTCATTAATGCAATTATCTAATCAACCAATCACATGGCAGTTGCTTCAATGCATTTAGGGGTGTGGTCCTGGTCAAGACAATCTCCTGAACTCCAAACTGAATGTCAGAATGGGAAAGAAAGGTGATTTAAGCAATTTTGAGCGTGGCATGGTTGTTGGTGTCAGACGGGCCGGTCTGAGTATTTCACAATCTGCTCAGTTAATGGGATTTTCACGCACAACCATTTCTAGGGTTTACAAAGAATGGTGTGAAAAGGGAAAAACATCCAGTATGCGGCAGTCCTGTGGGCGAAAATGCCTTGTTGATGCTAGAGGTCAGAGGAGAATGGGCCGACTGATTCAAGCTGATAGAAGAGCAACTTTGACTGAAATAACCACTCGTTACAACCGAGGTATGCAGCAAAGCATTTGTGAAGCCACAACACGCACAACCTTGAGGCGGATGGGCTACAACAGCAGAAGACCCCACCGGGTACCACTCATCTCCACTACAAATAGGAAAAAGAGGCTACAATTTGCAAGAGCTCACCAAAAAATTGGACAGTTGAAGACTGGAAAAATGTTGCCTGGTCTGATGAGTCTCGATTTCTGTTGAGACATTCAGATGGTAGAGTCAGAATTTGGCGTAAACAGAATGAGAACATGGATCCATCATGCCTTGTTACCACTGTGCAGGCTTGTGGTGGTGGTGTAATGGTGTGGGGGATGTTTTCTTGGCACACTTTAGGCCCCATAGTGCCAATTGGGCATCGTTTAAATGCCACGGCCTACCTGAGCATTGTTTCTGACCATGTCCATCCCTTTATGGCCACCATGTACCCATCCTCTGATGGCTACTTCCAGCAGGATAATGCACCATGTCACAAAGCTCGAATCATTTCAAATTGGTTTCTTGAACATGACAATGAGTTCACTGTACTAAAATGGCCCCCACAGTCACCAGATCTCAACCCAATAGAGCATCTTTGGGATGTGGTGGAACGGGAGCTTCGTGCCCTTGATGTGCATCCCACAAATCTCCATCAACTGCAAGATGCTATCCTATCAATATGGGCCAACATTTCTAAAGAATGCTTTCAGCACCTTGTTGAATCAATGCCACGTAGAATTAAGGCAGTTCTGAAGGCGAAAGGGGGTCAAACACAGTATTAGTATGGTGTTCCTAATAATCCTTTAGGTGAGTGTATATATATTATAATTATATTGGCTTGACGAAGCCAACATACTGTTATTTCAAAATCCCTAAATTGAGACCAACATTTCTAACACTAACTCCTCATACACCTTTCAAGCTACATCCACCAAACTCAGCACAGACCTTCAGACTGTTCTGGAATATTAAGTTATGTATATTCTAACTAATTGGACTTACGGTTTATACATGGCACACAATCATAAAATTGAAAAATCTCATAGACTTTTCACACTTGAGTCCTTTTTTAAACTATGACCCCTTTAAGTGGACCAAGTGAAAAAGGACTCAGTTCGCTTTGTGTTCGACCTTGAAAGTGGGCTCAGGACTCTTTTTGGTCCACTTTATCAGTTACAGGGTCTCAGTCCTTTTTGCATTCACACTCTGTGCCAATTCCATTTGTCGGGCCGAGCCCACTATAAAAATATAATATTTATTATTATTTTTATTATTAGTGCTATATTTAATGTTAAGAGAACAAATAGCTCTGCTGTATATATTAACTTGTATAAGATAATATAAAGTTGTTCAGTGCTCTCAAAACAAATAAGCAGTATGTTCAATAAAACATTTTATCGATCTTTGGCATCAATATTATGTAATTGTGTGTTATTACATATTGTTTTATACATTAATAGAGAAAAGTAATGCAACAGAACTGAATACATTTGTAACAAATGTTCACAGAAAAGGAGGAAGCGCGAATCCAACTCGAACGATATCTTTTAATTTCCTTTAAACACAATATTTATGCTTTTCAGCGGTCACACTCAGAAACTACACTTTTCAGCAGACGTAAAACAATACAGTCTTTCTCCAAATCAGGTCTCGTAACTCTTCCCCTCTGACTGGTGTCTGGCTAGCTTTTAAAGCTTGTCTCCACTCTCACTGAAATGACAAACAGCTGTTAGAGACAATCATTGCCAGGTGATGATCCTTACCATTCTCATCTCCTAATCTCGCTCTCCATTCACAAACCGGCGCTTAACCGTGCCACCATCATCAAATCACCCCCATCGACTGACTCAGGCCGTGGAGCCATCTGCAGCCGAGCTCCCCTGTTATACAGCTGGGTCTGACGTTCTTGAGCCTGTAGCAAATTCAGCTGTGATAGTTGCCCCAATGGAGTTTTGCTCTCAGGTCAAGAATGTATTGAATTCAGTTTTTGCTGTTTAAAAGGCCCTCCTCCCAATTTTCCTCACGACATCTAAGACCCGCGAGACTTACGCCCATACAATAATTAAAATAGGAAGAACCTCGTGGAGGCTTGCGGGACCCCTTGCACTGCAAATAACAGGGGTTCAAGTCACTTATCCCAATTCTGAGCATCTTTGTGCACAAACTTGCGAATCATGTTTTTCAGGGTTTTATTAAACCGTTTGACCAAGCCGTCTGTTTGCGGTTGGTACACACTTGTCCGAATAGATTTAATGCCCAATGATTCATTCAGCTTGCGTAGTGTACGTGACATAAAAGTAGTGCCTTGATCATTGAGGATTTCTTTTGGAATCCCCACTCGGGAGATCATTTTGAAGAGTGCCTTCACAACACTATGTGCTGAGATGTTGTGCAAAGGCGTGGCTTCCCGTTGTTGCATAGTCCACCAGAACCAACACAAAGCAATGCCCGCTTGCCGTCCGCTCTAATGGCCCAACGAGGTGCATGCCAATTATATCGAAGTGGGCGCAAAAGCGCTCTTGGGGTGGCCGGCAGATTCACCTGCTGACACTCACGGCATGCTGCACACAATCTGCGAACATCCTCGTGAATGGCTGGCCAATAGAAATGGGCCATTAGACATTTCAGTGTCTTTTCCTGCCATAAGTGACCTACCATCAGATTATATTGAGCCGCTTGGAGTAACATTTCCTGACGGTTTTTGGTATCTATAGCTGGGTCATATCTTCCTTTGTCTGAGAGTCCTGTGTCACTCAATACAATCTGTCATTTATAATAGAAAAATACGGATAGGCGAGTGCAATGTCTGGCTGAAGATGGTGACCATCAACCACTCTCACTTAGTTGAAGGCGTGCCAAAGAGTCTCGTCTTGCATCTTTTCCAGAGAGAAATCATCTAAGGGCTGGGAAAGCTGAGACTTCCCCCTCCCTTATGTAATCCTGATGTGGGACTGATGTAGATGGGCCCAGCTCCGCCTCCCCAGCCCGCACATCATCAGTCCAACACGGAAATGCTCTGTTACAGGACACATCCGCACAAACTTCCCTTAATAAAGTGGAGAACGCTGGCCAATTCATGCCCAAAATTAACAGATGGGTGAGGCGCAATCTATCTGCAGCCTCGACATATACTTTGGTCACCGAAAATTAATCGTCGCGGTCACTACAGGATAATGTCACTACAGGAGTTTGTTTCATATGAAGTTTACGGTAGTTTAATATGCTCCTCGTGCTGTCATCTCCATAGAAACATAGCAAGCAGCTCGTCGCATCTCTCCTGTGCTATTTCCTGAGTACGGGAACCTGTCTGGGCCAAACATGTTTGGCATTATGCGAATGGGAAAATCAAATGAGCCTGGAGTGCTTTTCACAATGCAGGTTATTAGTGAACCAAACCAAAGACTACAAGAGAACCGTACTCAGACCACCACCTGAGATGATCTCGGCACAGTTTGCTTTGAAGTAGTCTGAGATCGTTTGGAGTGTTCACGTATGGGTAAAAAAACACCCCTGAAACGAACCAAGTGTGAAAATGCCTTTACATTGAAGGAATGTTCAAATGGGCCATCGGAATGCTCGTTAATTCAAAAGAGAGACTATTTAGCAGATACGGGTCACTTCTATTAAAATTAATAGAAGAAATGGGAACGCCCAACCACGAGGCGCTAGCGCCTAAAGGTCAACAGGTGTAGAAAGGAAGTCCCACCTTACAGGTAAAAGAGCCAATCACCTTTTAGATGCAGACATCGCCTGTCAGTCATCTCGTGAACACGCATGTGCATTAGCTATACAAACCGGGAATTTTTTTTTTTTTTTGCGTAATCTGAGGTAAAGAAGCATAAATTTATGATACTAGCATTGTCAGATTTGACTGCTGATTTGAAATATGTTCCTTGATCGTAATCTTGACCAACCATTTTTTTTTTGTATTTCTGTGTTCCCCCATTCAATTAGAAGGGAGCTGCACTGGCATGACTGGAAATAGCCTTCTGGGAGCGTTCCAATGATGGCAGACAGTGGACTGACTTGCTATAAAGACTTCGTTCAAACTGCAGTTTCTAGCTGCTAGCTGGCTGTCCGTATAACCATCAAGCTTAAAACTTTTAAAACTAGTTTAAACTTTCAAGCCAACATCAAAGTTTGTCTTTACAAGCTTTACCTATCTAGTTCCCAAATTGATTTCAGAATAATTTGTTATTGCATTGCAATTTTAGCCTAGACGATTCAGCTGTGATTAACGGCATCCACAAACCTCTGAACCTTTGAAATGAATTATTGTGTTGCACACATGGTTACGCTTAGGTTGGATAATGCTGATTACATCATTTGATACATATCAGTGTCTTTCAGTTGTAGAATGTTTGTTATTGCATAAATAGCAATTGTACTCCCTTCCTCCCTTGTGTTGCTTCATTGTGCAAATTCACTTCAGTTCTCTTTCTAGTGGATAGGATTCCTATTGGGGGGGGGCCTTTGGTAATGATGCTACACTAAGAGCTTGTGTGTGTGAGTATGTAAGGGAGAGGGGGCGTTGTGGTGTTAGAGGGAATGGTTGCCAGAGCGATGGGTAACACATGCGACTGCTGGTGCACCCCTCATACAATGGCAGCACTGCTTAGCATTCAGAGTGTGAGGCTTCCCACTGCCTGCCAACAATCGCCTAGGTCAGGGATTCCCAAACTTTTTTGTCAGCTGAACCCCTTTTGACCTAATTGATTTACTCAAAGTACCCCCTGGTAATTTAAATAATGTTAAATTGACCTCTTTGCACTTCATTTTTCTCATTGTTATATTTTAATGAACCTTTATTACATTTATTATTATTATTTTCTTATCCTATTTAGGCTGTGCTTTTGACATTGACATTTCTATTCTGATCAGTCAAAGTTCTTGTGTTAGGGTTAGGCTAGGTTAGGGTTTATTGCTGCAATATCTTCAGTGTGGATAAACTGCATTTCATACATTTTATATATGCACAGCTTGCATATTCCTCAAACAGCTCGGAGCATTTATATATAGATGTTATATTTATATATACTGTATATAGCTCTAGAGTTCAGGTCTTCAATTTCAAAGTCAGCGCTGCACCTTGGCCAGGTGATAAGATGTTATCAGTGAAGACATGGTTGCTGCATGACTCTGAAAACACGTGTATTTACTGAAGATCATAACTGGTTCTTGCAGTCTGCACCTTCCCAAGAGGCAAAGATCTGGTCCAGGTGATCATATCGCTCTATATAGCATAGTCTGAACTTTGTGGAGGTTCATCTAGCAAGGGATAAATCTTTTTTTATGGTCTGTATCTCCCTTAGCTGTAGTTCTTCTAGGTACAGTTTACAGTCTATTTATCCTGATACGCATGATTCTATCTGCCAAAAAACTGTGACGGCTGTATTTACTGTGAAAACACCTCCCCTGTCCATATGGTGCGTAATTGGATTTACAGGAAGCTAATATGAAAGTTTAAGGCCACAGAGTTTTGCTCTCATCCCTTACTATTCTTTGTATTTGCTCTACTCCGTATTAAACAGGAAGTCCTTGGCACTAATAGGATATTTTCAAAGGAGATGCTGAAGAATTATCTCAGTACCTCAAGAATATGTCCAGAGTTTTAAAGATGAGAGATTTTGCTTAATTTCAGTGGGTTACAGAAATCCAACGCACAAATGTAATTAGTGTTTCCTACAGGATTTTGTTTTTGCTTTGGGGGAAACAGATGCATACATATTTATTTTGGAAAAATGCCTTGATTTAATTATTAATTAGTTTAAAAACAATTATATTTATGGATGTGCAAAAATACAAAATTTCATAATTGACTAGTCGGTCGGTTGTTTGAAATAAATTATTTGACTTGAAAAATCATGTTTACAGTAAGGCATTTACAATGGAAGTGATTGGGGCCAATCTGTAAATGTTAAAATACTCACCGTTTCAAAAGTATGGTCACAAGACGTAAACATACGTGTTTACAATTTAGACCTGTCGTGATGATAAAATAATCGTCTGATCGCAGTTATGACTTCTTAAGTTGTATGAATCACACATGCACCGAAATGACCATTTATATCACAGTTAATTGTGAAAGCACTAAAATAGACAATTAATCATCATAATCGCAATTATTTGTTTGCCATTAATCATCAGCCAAATGTTATAATCCCTGTTTTTTCTCAGAGTTTAGGTTGGCAGAGGGCCAAAGGGGTAGAGGGGGGGTTGAGAGAGACAGAGTGAATGAATCAGGGGGCAAGATTTCACTTAAAGACTAAAAAGTGTCCATGAGTGCATGAAACACATGAAGCAGCAAAGCCAGACCTCCATTTTCCCTGAAACCATGTGATCAGCTCGTCTCTCGCTTAATGACACAGATGACATAACTGTCAGAACAGGTTCCTGCCTTCTTGTATCTTCCATCCATCCGTCTTTTTTTGTTATTTCTGTATAACAATTAGGTCTGTTCTGAGCGGCCCGTTCTTGTCACAGAATACTTCAGACAGGTATAAGAGCACAGCGGTCTTTATAAGCTCTCTGACCCTGCTGGAGGACTTCCTTTAGGGAAGATTGGCTGACTTTAAGTGTTGTGTGAAAGTTTCCAAGCCTTTAAACTTACTTTAAATGATCTGCGGTAGGTAAAATCAAAGAGATGTCACGTGAAGTTCATGGGAGTTTTAAAATAAAGGGAGTACTTTTATGTCAGCTTAAAGGGATAGGTCACCCAAAAATGACAATTCTGTCTTCATTTACTCACCCTCATGTTGTTCCAGACCTGTATGACTTTTAGAATGTTTGCCTCAGTCACCATTCCCTTTCATTATTTGGAAAAAAGATGCAATGAAAGTCAATGAAAAACTTCAGGATTTCAGTCCCTAATATTTTGTCTAACCTCATTTTGTGTTCCACAGAAGAAAAAAAGTAGTCCAAATACAGATCTGAAACAACATGAGTAATAATGACAGAATTTTTATTTTTGGGTCAACTAGCCCTTTAAAGGGATGGTTCACACAAAAATTAAAATGATCTGGTCATTTACTCACCCTCATGCCGTCCCAGATGTGTATGACTTTCTTTCTTCTGCAGAACACAAATTAAGATTTTTAGAAGAATATCTCTACTCTGTTGGTCCATTCAATGAACGTGAACATGATACTCCAGTGGTTTAATCCATATCTTCTGAAGCGATCTATAAATTCTTGGGTGAGAAAAGATCAAAATACAACTTTTTTTTTTTTTATCATGATTTCAAGGTTGATTAAACTTCCTTGTGCTTAACATAGTGCTTAGTGTAATTGAGCTTGAAATCATGATCGCCAAGGAGACTGCTGATTTTGAGTTACATTTTCATCTTTTCTCATTTCAAATCGAATAGATCTCTTCAGAAGACATTAATTAAACCTCTGGAGTCTTATGGATCACTTTATGCTACCTTTCTATGCTTTCTAGTGCTTCAAAATTTTGGTCACCATTCACTTGGATTGTATGGACCTGCATAGCTGAGAAATCTTTGTTTGTGTTTAACAGAAGAAAGAAAGAAACTAAGGGTTAGTTCACCCAAAAAGGAAAATTCTCTCATCACTTACACACTCTCATGATGCTGGTGTGCTTGACTTACTTTCTTCACCAGAACACATTTGAAGAAAATGTGAAATATATCTTTGCTCAGTAGGTCCTTAATATGCAAGCGGATGCTGATCAGACTTTCGAAGCTCCAAAAACAATATGCAGACAGCAGAAATATCATCCATACGATTCCAGCCGAGTTCTAAAGCAACACGATCACTTTTGGTGCGAAAAAGATACTTAAGTAATTTTCAACTACAATCCATCACTTCTGATCAGCAGTAGTATGCGCGTGCGGCGTAATCGCGTTGGCACGTGAGAAACCTGAGAACTGACGCATGTGCGACACAGCGCTGTTTACAAGTGAATAGGAGGTATGCTGTTCTCTAGCATTGTTGGTTTTGGTTTAGATTTGTATTTATCTGTTTATTTACTCACAATGGTGCGTTTGTGTGCTTATCCTAGATGTCTCAACCGAGTGGAGAACGTGAGATTACGTCCGTATCATGGCAACTCGAATACGTCACATGAGAGACCATGTGATCTCTGCACTCTCGTGAAGCTTACCCGAAGTGTTGGTTTATAGTGAAGTACTTCATTGCTATTTTTTTACACCAAAACCGATCGTATCGCTTTAGAAGACATTAATTTACAAGATGGAGTCGTGTGGATGATGTTTATTCTGACTGTTTGTGATTTTTGGAGCTTCAAAGTCGATCACTATCTGCTTGCATTTTAAGGACCTACAGAGCTGAGATTTAAAAAATAAATAAATAAATATATATATATATATATATATATATATATATATATATATATATATATATATATATATTTTATTTTATTTTTTTCCCCCCCAAATGTGTTCTGGTGAGTAAATGATGAGATCATTTTCAGTTTTGGGAGATCTATCCCTTTAATAACTGTAAGTGTGCCATTTGTTGCTTAATTTCCCAGAGAAGTCTAAACACTGGTGCTATTAAAACATTGTTTGTTTGTTCATTTGAGCGTCCCGTCTAACCCGACACAGCAACATTGGCTCAACTAATGGTGTTAGTTTGGGGTGAGAATATCTGTTTGCTCAACTAAAGGCCTGTTTGAAAACGGTCTGTTTTTGTGATGCTAGTGGCTTAGATGTTACACACTTCACTTTGAGTAACTCGCCAGTTGTAAACTCTGCATATTTTTCATCATTACAAATCACAGAATTGAGCAACAGACTGGAAAGAGGTACATACGGTTTAGGCCACGTCCACACTAATTAAATTTCGTTTGAAAACGCAGTGTTACGTTTAAGCTTCTCATCCGCACTAGAACGGCATTTCCCTCCACCAAAAACTAATACTTTTAAAAATGCTCTCCGTTACAGTGTACTTTTGGAAACGATGATGTAAGGAAACTGAAAATGGAGTTCTCAAATGAAAATAGATTTGTGTGGATGTGGCCTTGGAAGAAACTTTTTTGTTATTTATTTATTTCTTATTTCAATTTAGATTGTGGAATATGAGGAATTTAGCTGCTAATTTTTAACGTTTGTTAAGTGTTAGTGCACAACTTGGGTTTAACGATGCACAAATCCGTTTCTAACATGTCTGTAATTCCATGTCAGGATTTCTGGCTGACACCTTCCTGGCTGGTGGAGGTACAGTGTGTACTGAAAGAACATTTCTCAAACCTTTACCCCAAATGCAATTCACTGGATGAAGTTGACAGTAATATTAATTGGTGTGAAGGAAGTTGCATCATTCTCACTAAATGACCTGCATGTTTGAAATTGCGAAAGAGAATGTTGGATGTTTTTGTGTCTAATATTTAACGATTTAGAACTACTTAGTTTTGGTTGGTGGGTTGACCTTTCCCATTTGTTGCAAGCCCTAATTGCCAGACTTCCATAACATGACCCTTTTCAGGATCCCTGGAGGGCTGCTGTCACTGGAGGAACGCATGTTTCCTGCCCACTCTGGGGTGACTGCAGTCTACAGTGTGAGTGAACACACACACACACACACACACACACACACACACACTCACTCACAGCACACACCAAATTTTCCTTCTGTTGTGTGATGCCACCATTTATAGGTGGGACCTGGTCTTTGCAGTATGAAGTGTTGGGATAGATGCTTCACAACAGTGAATGAAAAGGAGATGTATGCACCTGCCATGATTTAAACAACTCCTCTCTCTTTTATCTTCTTTTTTTAATCTGCACTCTCTACTGTTCTCTCTGATCTTGAGTATTGCATGAGTACTAATTCCACAAGAGCCTGCTTGAAAATCCTCTGGACTCCTGCCAGTGTCTCTCTGTGACTCTGTTTTCTCCTCTCTTGTCTGTGTCTCTACTGGTTCTTTCAGTCTCTCTTTAACAATGCTTATTTCCTGTATGAATGTCTTCTAAATGAAATGATAGCTTATAGTGATGAACCAAAATGTAAAATTCTGGATACTGTACAGATTTATTTTATTCTCCCAAACATTAATTTTGCAAATAGAAAATATTAGAATAGAAGAACAGGGAGCCCTGCAACAGATGTCATAGCCCCCACAAAGCCCCCCACTGAACATCGTGTCAGTCTGAGATTACATTGAGACATTGACCATCAAGTAAAAGGTATTAAAATACCAACTTAATAATTAATTTCCAAAAAGTTTTCAAACATATTTTTCAAGGTGAAAAATAATATTTACAAATAAATGTTTTTGAGTAAAAAATAGTCCCACATTTTTTTCAGGCTCACACCAAATGACCTATTTTTTTTTTTATAAAAATGTCTAAATATTGATATTAAATGATGACAATATAATTTTTAAAAAAAATTTTTTTTTAAAACTTCTTTAAATGGTTACCTTCCAGTTGGTTACACAACATTATTTTTAAATTGGTTGACAAAATTATTTTAACAAATAATAATAAAAGATTAGTCTGCACGACTCATGCCAACATTTCATTTGTCAAGAGTTTCAGCTTTTTTTAATGTATTTTTTTATTTTTTATTATATAACTCTGTTACAGTTACACCACATGCCATTTTTTACTTTAAGCCCCAGAGAAAACATAAAAATGTCTTTAAACTCAGCGTATTAATCAGAGATTAGGTGTGTTCAAGCTGTTTTGTGTGAATTGCAATTTGAATATATTTTAAAATCACTTAACAGATCTGGATAAATAAATCCTTGTATATATGTCCATCCCACAGGTATCCAGACACCCCGGCTCTCCTTACAACCTCAGCAAAACCCACCCAAATCTGGCGGGCACCCCTCCTGGCCACGGAACGTCCCCAGCCCTCTCTCAGGTATCTGTCTCTGCTGCCCCATCATACCGCTTCCTCAAGGGCTGGGAGACAGCTGGAGGGGTGAGTACCCTTGTGTGCCAACATCATCATCATGATGGCACCTTCATCTGTCTGTCTATCACAGTTTTTCTTTTTATTTATTTTTTTTCCAAAATAAATCTTTTGCACTTTTCTGGGAAATCAACCTACAAATGAGTTGCTTATAGTTGACATATTAGCATTTTAAGATACGAGAAAAATATGGAACATCGAAATAATTGTTGCCATGTGTTTCTAGGTCAGCTTATTTGACAAACACCAACTTAAACACTACAGCACATTTGACACCCCACATGTTAAACTCTATATGTAAGACATTGATGCTTTCACACACAGGTGCGCAATACTGAGTATGCACAACACTGTTTTTTGATATAAGTGATTTTTGCACCGTTCTCGTTACCACAAGCCTGAAGGAACAGCGATGCTTTTTTAAAATTCCAGCTGACACAGGTGCTGTAGTGATCCAAACACACATACATTTTAGACGTGTAAGTGTGTGTGTGTGTGTGTGTGTGTGTGTATATATATACTGTACTCTCTTTAATAAACACTTTAATATACACTGTTTTATACTGCAAGTAATTGCAGTGGATCCAATACATGTGACCGGCAATACTTATATGATTGAAGGAGTTGGCACTCCAAATTAGTCACTTATGAGGTTCCATTTGAGTTAGGATGCTGCGTATGTATGCAGTAGGGGTGGGTGATATGACCAAAATCTTATATCTCAAAATGAGTAATTTTATACCACAACAATAATAAATATCACAATATGGTTAAATTTTTCTTGGAAAACAATAAAAATAGGTTTAAATATTAAATAACCATATTGTAATACCTATTTTTGGATAATCTAGTCATTGAATTAGATACTTTATAAATGAAGAAATTTCCAGAAATAAAATAAGTAAAAAAACTGGCTTTTAAATCAACATTACAGGGTTTTTCCTGGCTCATAATGAGGCGGAGGTGGTATACTGCTAAAAAAAGTAACGTTAAGAACACGTAAACATTGACTTTGCATTAATACACTCCTAATGACCTGGCAACTGAATAATAGTGTTAATTTTTTCATCTGTTTTTTAATTTAGTCTTAATCCTATGTCAATTTTTTTTTTGTTTTCATCATATTTAGTCAATTTCATCCTATTTTAATTTTAGTCAAGTTTTAGTTGACAAAGTCTGGGCTTTTTAATGTAGTTTTAGTCAATGAAAACTGTTGACATTTTAGTCACTGAACACTGTAAACTTTTTTAGCCATAAGAGTATTATTGATAAGCATTTGTCAATCTTGTCTATCCAAAAGCAATATATACATACACACACACACACATATTTTATTGTTGTTGTAATTTTAGTGTTATTTTTCACATAAAATTAATCTTATCATGATGATCTCATGATGAAGATGTTGCGAGCTGCAGACAGCGGGGGTGAGAGATGAGCGTCTCCGTGTTAGAGTGCACATCAGCCGGTGGAAATTTAAAAATCTTTTTAAATCTCTCCCTGTCTCGAGTCCCGCTCAGATCGGGTCTCTTCCGCGACTGGTTGAAGCGGCTCTGACCGCACAGAGAATGACAGTTTTGGAGTTTGTGTTTATTTACATGTCACGCTCCCATATTATATGAACTTTAATTAAGGATGAAATAAAGATATATCGCCAAGCTGTGATCTGTGTTTCTATCAGACACTCGAGCTGCAGCGCTCCTCTCATCTCGCATGTCATCATTATAGTTTTATATGGTTATAAATTTATGTTAAATAACATCAAGCGACTATTCGACAACTTAATTTTTTTTGTATTATTATTATTATTGCAGAGATTTGCGGTTACAAATGACAATCCACAGAGTGCAATGCTTGTTAGTGTTTTCCATGAAGACACCCACCAGAGTTTTGTAAACAGCCGGAGGCAGCACGAAATCGACTGCCTAGAAACCCCCCACCCCCTCATTGATACACATTCTATTAGTAAATTTGACCAATGCATCATTAATTTGACCATGATCAACTTTCCTCAAGAAACACAAGATCTTCTCAAAGCAATGCAGCAAAGAAAATAATACCCAAGTAAAAACAAAAATGCAGAAAATATCCCAAAATATGTTAAAACCTTTTGCAGATATAAATATCATATTAATACATTTCTTGCAAAGATTTTTTTTGACCAAATTAATGTGGAGCGCATCTTTTGGCTTTCATAATATTACTTTGCGTGCTTCATTTTGAGGTGGTAAAAAAGATTGTTTGTTTTAGCGCGAGTGATTATCGTCACACTGCAGTTTACGGATTACATGTGTCAGCTCGGTTTTGGCTTTTGTGAACCCAAACCATGTCCACACCACAGATGTCGCTCCTGTTTTAATAACAAGCTCCTCTTCATTTTCTTGACTTGTTCGGGAGTCGTCCCATTCTATGTGTTCTGTGGAGATGTCTTTCTCCATGTTTCTTTACTTCTCTTAGTCTCAAGCTGCGTTCCGATTCGCAGGGTCCCTACACAGTGTTCACTGCTCCCTACTCACTGAGCACAGGATATCTGTTGAAGTTTCAAGTAAGATGACATAATAAACTCGTGTAAATGCATATAAATGTAATATGAATAAATGTGCATACATATACTGTATATACATTCATATAATACAGCCATGTGTATGTAAAAATGTTTTGTTATACATTTTAATTAATATACAGTGGTTCTCCACTTGTAGCCCATAAGTTAAATGACTGTTGCTGTTTAATACATATAAAAAAATGGGGGCCTGGGTAGCTCAGCGATGAAAGATGCTGACTACCACCCCTGGAGTTACGAGTTTGAATCCAGGGCGTTCTGAGTGACTCCAGCCAGGTCTCCTATGCAACCAAATTGGCCCGGTTGCTAGGGAGGGTAGAGTCACATGGGGTAACCTCCTCGTGGTCGCTATAATGTGGATCGCTCTCGGTGTGGAGCATGGTGAGCTGTGCGTGGATGCAGTGGAAAATAGTGTGAAGCCTCCACACGCACTTTGTCCCTGCGGTAACGCACTCAACAAGCCACGTGATAAGATGCGCGGGTTGACGGTCTCAGATGCGGAGGCAACTGAGATTTGTCCTCCACCACCCGGATTTAGGCGAGTCACTACGCCACCACGAGGACTTAGAGCGCATTGGGAATTGGACATTTCAAACTGTGGAAAAAAGGGGAGGGAAAAAAATATATATAGTTTTGACTTTCTGTAATATCATGTGAGTCTTCTTAACTGTTAAATGGCCAATTGTCATGATGATGGATGTAACGTTCGCATCTCGTGTGCTTTACTTTTGCGCACAACTGCATAGAAAGCACACCTCAGGTAAATGTAGCTGAATAAAAGTGCCAGCATCTTGACCCCCTTTTGTTAATTTATTTTAGCCAAACCACATCATTAAACTTGACTGATGGGTACATTTCCCCCTACATTTCCTGTAAAGTGACATATCAATGTAGCCATATTCCCTATGTTGTTTGGAGTGAGAACCGTACATAAATGCTCCCTTCGGATTGGAATATCACTAAATATCATGGGAAGATCACTTCGCAGGCCACTATTTGGTCGATTGCCAAGACCATTGATGTATACTCCCATAGATATTTACATATATACAATATACACTATATAGTAAAATCTTAAGCGGTTAACACTTTTCATCGTCATAACGATATATATATAGTATATTGCCATATCGCCCATCCCTAGTATGCAGTAGACAGAAAAGCAGCTCACTATTTTTTGGAATAGAGCCATTGTTACTTGGTTCCACATATAACATTTTCCTCACTCTCTTTCTCTTATTCTGTCCCTTCCTTAGCCTCCATATAACCCAGCTCCGAATGCAGGCTCCACCTCACTGGTGTTCTCGCCACAGACGCAGCCAATGAACGTACAGCCACAGACTCGGCCGGTAAGCCCTGCAACCCTCCCATGCACATTAAAGTGAAAGTTAACCCTAAGTTGAAAATTGTATCATCATTTACTCACCCCCATGTTGTTCTATTTGAATATGGTTTTCTTATTCTGTGAAACACAAAAGGAGATGTCAAACAGAACATTCACACTGTTCTTTTTTATATATATTGAAATTGGATGTGTACTTCCTGGCTTCAAAAAAGTAGGACAAAAAAGTAGTCCATGCAGTATATATATAGTTTTGACAAATCGTTTAGGACATCAACATTGTGCATGACAATTTCAGTGGGTAAGAAGTTTACATACACAAGTCAACTGTTCCTTTAAGCAGCTTGGAAAATTCCGGAAAATTGTGTCAAGCCTTTAGGCAATTAGCTTCAGATAGGAGGTGTACTGAATTGGAGGTGTACCTGTGGATATATTTGAATTCCTACCTTCAAACTCAGTGCCTCTTTGCTTGACATGGGAAATTCAAAAGAAGCCAGTCAAGACATCAGAAAAAAAAACTGTGGACCTCCACAAGTCTGGTTCATCCATGGGAACAAATTCCAAATGCCTGAAGGTATACCACGTTCATCTGTACAAACAATAGTATGCAAGTACAAACATGATGGGACCACGCAGCCATCATACCACTCAGGAAGGAGACACATTCTGTCTTCTAGAGATGAATGTAGTTTGGTGAAAAAAAGTGCAAATCAATCTCAGAAAAACAGCAAAGGACCTTGTGAAGATGTTGGAGGAAACAGGTAGACAAGTATCTATATCCACAGTAAAAAAGAGTCCTATATCAACATAACCTTAAAGGCTGCTCAGCAAGGAAGAAGCCACTGCTCCAAAACCACCATAAAAAGCCAGACCACAGTTTGCAAGTGCACATGAGGACAAAGATATTACTTTTTGGAGAAATGTCCACTGGTCTGATGAAACCAAATGTAACTGTTTGGCCATAATGACCATCAGTATGTTTGGAGGAAAAAGGGTGAGGCTTGCAAGCTGAAGAACACCATCTCAACCGTGAAGCATGGGGGTGGCAGCATGTTGTAGGGGTGCTTTGCTTCAGGAGGGACTGGTGCACTTCACTAAATAGATGGCATCATGGGGAAGGAAAATTATGTGGATATATTGAAGCAACATCTCAAGACATCAGCCAGGAAGTTAAAGCTCAGTCACAAATGGGTCTTCCAAGTGGGCAATGACCCCAAGCATACCTCCAAATTTGTGGCAAAATAGCTTAAGGACAACAAATTCAAGGTTTTGTAGTGGCCATCACAAAGCCCTGACCTCAATCCAATTCTTCAGGGCAGATCTGAAAAAGCATGTGCAAGCAAGGAGGCCATTTAATTTAAAGAGCAAAAATCTGGGTTACAATGAGGCACTTTTAGTGAATGGGGTCAAATGCTTATACAGTTTAAAAGCAGAAATGTGAAGCTTATCATTTTATAAAAGAACTTATTAATTCTTCTTTTAAATTTCAAGTATTAGTTTAGCTGTAAAGTTGATCAAATCATTGTTTTTTAGCATATACAGTGGCTAAAATGTATACACAAACATCTCTTTTTTTATATAAAATGCAGTTTAAAGCCTGCTTTCCTCAGGTGGTAATATTGCTATGTTTATTGCATCAGGCTGTCTATAATGAGCCTTATTTACATAGAAAGTAGGCAATGACAATGACTTTGACTATTTAAATACTCAACATGTAATGCTATTTCAATGCTGATTGCACCTTATTGATTGAGAGCTAACCTGCTTCACTACTAACCTGAATGACTACTAAAGTCATTCAAGTTAAATCACTCTCTCCCTTCTTCTTTTTCTCCTTTCTCAATCCTGATGACCTCAACTTGATCCCTCCTCCATCAGTTTGTGACGGGGCCTCGGCCGACCCACCATCAGGTAAATCACACAAAACCCGATGTCTCTCTGTGTTGTGTATTGCAGGGGTTTCATAATTTATCTGCTTGTTTGTCAAAAATATATGGAAAAAGGAATGCAATATCATCATTTTAGACATGCCACTTTTTTGCAATTATAGTCCCCATTACTAGTTGGGAGGTGTAAGAACATGGTAATTCATACTAGGCATATACATATATTGGCTCGGCTGTGTATATTGAGCTCCCCTTCCTAGAGAGGCAGACACGAGAAGTGTCTCCACTGACTCATCCATTTCTTTTCTTATCTGAAGGAGTGTCTAAATGATGATTTCATCTATTCATCCCATCTAATGAGCAGATGTGCAATAATGAAGACTGATGCTTATTGCTAATGCTTGTTAAAGCTGTTAATGCACCTTTTATTAGTATAATTGCCCAATATGTCACTTTCCTGAGCATAAAAGCAGTTGTCAGTGTGGACTTCTGCATGTTGTTAACCGAATGCATTTAGAAGTCATTTGAAGCATTGGAAATTAAGGTGCATTGGCTTATGTTCTATGGAAACATGGGCGGTACATGTGTCTCTACATGTAAAGTCCATTCGACCACATGCAGATGACCTTTAAAGAAATTCGAGTGGCTTTCTGCCGCAACCTGCCCAACATCTGTACTGTGCCAATTGATTCAGTGTTGTTAGATTGTAAATATCTATAGTCTTCACATGGTGGGTTTGCCCTTTAGACCACCACCATATTCCAGACACCTCCCACTAGCTGCTGGCATTTATATGTCTAGTAATAAGCTGATATATTGGCTGTATATATCGGACAACCATGCCTATAATTTATATATATACATACATTATCTGGGATATCAAATTGTATTTAATAAAGAAATAAACAATGTTTTAGGATTTTGCACTAATATAAGATTTACTTTCTTAAAAGAATATTCAGAGTTGAATACAAGTTTTATTCTGCAAACACTGCTCAGTTGAGAGCATTTGTGGCATAATGTTTTGGACTAGTCCCTCTTTTTTTCTTTTTTTTAAAGGAAAAATCTGGGTTACAATGAGGCACTTACAACAGAAGTGAATGAGGCCCATTTTTGGAGGGTTTAAAGGCAGAAATGTGAAACTTATAATTTTATAAAAACACTTTTTAACAATTTTTTTGTTAACTTGTATTATTTGAGTTGTAAAGTTGTTTAAATCAACATTTTTACAGTCTTATTAGTGGTTATGGTGTTACTTTACTATGGCAGCAAAGTTGTAAAATTGGATATAAGTTTACCCAGAAATGGTTAAAAATGGTAAGCGATTTTATCACACTAAAGTAATTGTAAAGGGAGTTAAGTGAAAGGAGGAGGCGAGAACTGGCTTGACAATATAAATAATATTTTAATGAAGAAATAAATGAAAAACAAACAAACATAAACACACAGAGCAGCTGCCTGTCATTGTCTTTCCCTTGAACTGTCGTCACCGGCCGCCTTTATCCCTCGCACGCCCCCATCAGGCGTCCATCATTACACTGGTCAGAACCCAAATTTTTATGTGTTTATTCCCCACATCGATGACTGCCCCAATGCCCAAAATGCATAGTCTGGGGCAAAAAGAAACCAGAGTGCCCAACACTTTTCACACAAAACTCTGAACCTTCAACCAAAATTCCTGGATCTCAACTCACCACCAAAACACATGGGCCGTATCTCCATCCTCCGATTGGCATCGCCAGCAGGAGGGTGTGTCTTTAAGGGAAATTTGATGTTTTGTTGCTGTATCCTGATAATCTACCCTTTGAATTTGAAGTGTGTAGCAGATGTCCTAACACATGCACAACAGCAGAACTAAAAAAAAAATCTAAACAAAAAAACATTGGTAATCAGTTACATACATACATACAAGTTAATAAAATTAAAGTTTAAATTGGTCAGATTTTGTACTACACATGCATGTTAACTTAAAAGTATTGTTTAAGCTAACTCATACATTTTGATGACACTTAACTTTAAATTTAACTCTGGCTGAACTTGATTCAATCATGCACAGTGGTTTCATGTGTTTCATGTGGTTTCATGTATTTGAAATTAATTTTCTTATATTAAAATTAAAATGACCATGCAATCTCAATTTAAATACTTAGAAGGAACCTACTTGGATTGAGTAAACCCAACTAAATTAGACATAAGTGAACTTAATAATTAGATAAACTAGCTAGTAAAGTGAATGCTAGCATGCTTAATGCATGCTAATGGGAAACACTATGATTTGTTCAGCATAGCAGTTGCTCAATGAGTAAAGCAATAAAGTGCATTTGAAAGTTGACATATAACAACTGTAACTATGTTACTTTGTTAAAAACGATGGTTACAGTGGTAATGTTTTTGTAACAGAAACTACAAACATAGCGCTGCAGTGTAGTATCCAAATTTTTCCTGAACGCGGAAGTGATTGTAAAGGAAGCATGTTTTCGTTTTTTGGTCTCCAGTGTTTTCACTTGCATAGGCGTGTGCTCTTGGTGGATAATGTGATGTTTAGCATATTACATTTGTAAAAAAACAATTCCAGATACACACAAAAAAGCATGTGGTTCCATTGTGTTGTTACTTTGCAATGACGGACTTTTGCCATTGCCTCAGCTGTCAAAGTATAAGGAGTGGGTAGATGACATAAAGCTATGGCCAGAGCATAGTTACGTTGATATCATTAAATACGTTGAGTGTAATGACAGCCAGAAACTGCACAAGTTAAGTGCGCTAACTAACTTCCAACCTACACTTAATATGGTGGTTGTTCTCCATGGATCAATAGTTTCAGTAGTTTTTACGTTGGTTCTTATGGAGACCAAAAAACATTCTAGTGGCAATCAGTATCATCATGGTGGCGATCAGTGGTTGGTCAGGAAAACTTTGGATGGAGAAACACAAGATAAAGTTTTTGAATGAATTGAATTATAATTGACCAGTATGTAGTTTTTGACATAAACTTCAATAAAGAAGGCCTTTTCCTTAAATGTATGTATTTGTATTCAGAGGAAGAAAATAATATTATAAATCGAAGACTTTGTACAGACCTTTTGAAGAGTTCACCCTATTGAAAAGCTCTTGACTGTGTAATGAGCAGCGGGGACATCTGTGCTGATGTAAAAAGCGCTGAGTTAAGGTTTCATTTCTCCCCTGTGGCTGCGACAAGTCCCAGCTCGCCAGTACTGCAGACTAGCTAAAACTGATGCCCACAGGCCATTCGAAAACAAACAGAAATAGGAGAGAGTGGAGAGGGAGTGTATTAGATTTGCAAACAGTACACAGGCTGGAATAGCTGGCTTATGTTGATTGGAAGAACAGAAAAGTCAGCAGTTGGTTGCAAGAAACTCCTTAAGTTGAGAAATCCTTTTTTATAATTGTAAGGCTGTTGTTGCTTTTCTCAAAGTAATTTTCTGTGTTCAGTACAAGTTAAGATTAATCATCATCATTTGTGGCATAATGTTGATTGCAACACACAAATGAATTTAGAATCGCCCCTTTTCTTTCTAGTGTTATAGTGAGGCATTTACAATGGAAAACCGTAAATCTGTAAACATTGAAATACTCAAGGTTTCAAAAGTACAGTCACAAGATTTTAACATGATTTTAGTGTGAAGAAAACTTAAACAAAAGTTTTAACTGAAGAGTTAATGTAAATGTTTTAATAATATTACAAGCTTCAAATTTCTGCCTTTAAACCCTCCAAAAATTGGCCCCATTCACTTCTATTGAAGTGCCTCACTGTAAGGTCAAATGGTGGGACAAGTCGAAATACATTTTTGTTGTTCTTGCATCATAGTGCTGGGTCCTGGAGAGAGTATCATGCTCCTCTTGATGGATTATTCTGAACTCATTTAAAAAAAAAAGGCTGGATTCACAAGCTCTCATTCATTTTCTGATTTCGATATGTTTTGATTCGGTTCTGATTCACTTGGGTATATTTCCAAATAGGGCTGCAACTAACAATTAATTTGATAATCGATTAATCTTTAGTTATTTCTTTGATTAATCTATATATCAGGTAAAAAAAGGAAAAATAGAATTTCTTATATTTTATTAAAATATATTTATTAAATAACATAAATGGGGCTTAACGCTTCATCTCACGATTCAGCTTGATTCACGATACCAAATTCACAATTTTATACTCTCATGATACTTTAAACAAAGCCTGAATAAAGAAAAGTTTTGTTTCTTTACTTTTAAGCCATATGCAAAATGGTTCCTTTACTTTACTTGTAAAGAAAAAGAAAAGAAAAGAAAAAATCCATCAGGGATGGAGTGGGACAACAAGACAGCCCAGCATATGGCAATTGTGACACTAGAATAGAAATAAATAATTCTGCTCAACTAAAAATAAAGAAAATGCTGATTCATGTTTTATATATATTTGAAATATACATTTTGAATATTTAAAATGAATATTGTAAGTTTTAAAATAGTATTTTCCCTGATCACATTTCTTTAAAAAAAATTAGATTCTTCAAAAAGACATTTTAATGGTAGTATATGCTTATCCAATAAAATAGTGTTTGCCATTCTATAAATTAACTGGTGAAATCAGACATTACATTTGGCATTATCAGGACCATAAAATATTTCCCATAGCATTATTATGCTTTGTATTCAGCATTATATACAGTAGTTTATAGTACAATCATCTGTGAATTTTCCCCTGTGCAGTGCAGATTTAATTTCAAACTTTCAATGTGTGCATTGGTTCTCTCGCACTGACAACATGCACATACATGATGAGGGGAAACCAACTAAAATGCTTTAAAACCTGCAAACTTTGACCTCTGAGACATCGGTTTGATATCCATGAAAACTGCACAATTGATTGCATTGAAACTGTAATTTGATGTTGTACGATTCTAAACCGCAGAGTTGAATCAAAATGATGGCGCTTCCTTTCTCTCTTGCGATCGGTTTGATATGGATGCAGACACTCAGTGAAGTGCTCTTGTGGGCTGGACTACTTGGATTGTGTTTTTTCCCCACTTCAGTTTATCTCTGTCACTTTTCACACAAGTTATCATGCTACACATTGTTTTATAAAGTGATGTCACTGATTCTGATTTCAGATTATTATAGATTTTTTTCGATTAGTTGTTTATCGATTAGTCGATTCAATTTTAAATTAAAAAAATATATAAATTAACAACAGGGTCCAAACAATGCAGTTCAGTTGCTATTTATTTAACAGATAAAATAACCAACTGTGGCTGCAACTACGATTATTTTAATAATTACCTAATCTAACGATTATTTGAACGATTATTCGACTATACGGTTGATTATTGCAACGATGAATTACTAGCTCTTGTTTTCCACATATTCTCTAAAAGCAAGTCTAAACATCTTATATGTTGCTTCTCAGATAAATGTATCTTGTTTTAAGTAGGCTATTTTTAAAATATTTAAATATTAAATATTGTATTCAACAATTTTTTCTTCTGCAGTATAGCTACTAATGCAATTGTACATTGTTTTAAAGGAGTTTTCACACTGGGCACGTTTGCCGCGGTCCGATTCCGAGTGCGATTGTGCCCGGTGCCCCCCCGCAGCGTTGGTCTGGTTTCACACTCACTTGATTCTATCGAACCTGCTTTCATCTTACGTCATCACAAACACGCATGGTGAACACAATGCATCTCGTCATACTTTTTGTTATATTGGTGCCATTATGCACCTCAGAGTGAACGACAACTGCGTATATGAGCGCTTTGTGGTGTAACTCATCAGATGTCCAGTGGAAGGCGGCTTGCTGCTGCTCACAAAAGGTGTGTTTTTTTTTTGAGGAGAAAGCTGATAGCAAGGAATTCATTTGCATCTTTGTTTACACTGCACGCTTACTCACGCTCGTTTCCAAGGTGAAGTTATCGCCACTGTCATCTCCGATTGTACCCTATGTTTATAACCTATAATAGTATTTATAAGGTGTATAATAGACAGATAGACAGACACTATTTATAGTGTTGATTGAACGTGTATGTCATTGTGGTGTCATTACTTTTTTGGGACTTTCAGGAATGTGTGGATCCTCGTGTGTTATCGAAACGAATGATGTCGCCATCGGATAAAACGCACGCGCAAGTTACTTTACTTCCTGAACAAGTGCGCACCCGAGTCCGAGTTGCTCTCACATTCACGCAAATCGCACTACAGTTCCATTGCAACCGAACTCAGACGACCTCAACCGAACTCAGACCACCTCCTGCAGGTAGTCTCGGGTTCTGTACCACGGTACGCACCACGGGCTGCATGACAGCTTTCACATTACCAATTTTTCATGCGAACCGTGCTCTGTTTGGAACTAAACTGGCAGTGTGAAAGCACCCTTAGATATTATTTTTGGAAAACAAGCCAAAAAAGACTGATCAAAAACTTTGTTGCAGTCTATAATGGACTAAGACTACACTCAATCCATCTTTAACTCACAAAAACAAACTCTATCTTAATAGAGCTGCGTATCGCCGATTTACTTCACAAATACACACATGACACTTAGGCTACAGTATATTATGATTCAATACGTTGCAATCCATCATGTTATTAATGTAGCTACAGCAAACTTGCAGGAAGGACGGACGTCCCCGCGCCAGAGGGTGCCTCAGTCGGGTGCAGTTTCTCCCTCTCTCTTCCCCCTTAACGCGACTTATAGACATGGCGCTGACCGCACAGAGAAATGCCATTTTTGTAGTTTGTTTATAATTTACTTCCTTATTATTTTAACTTTAATAAAGGATGCATTATTAGATATAATGCCAGGTTGTTTGCTTTTAGATGCTCTGACATGCAGGTTTTGCTTAATTGGAATGCCAGATCCGGCTCTGCTTTATTACACGATGACAGTGCTTCTGTATTTCCTTATTTAGCATTTTCCCATTATAATTCCGTTATATTTTGTGATCTACATCAACTGAAGCGGTTTGGAAAGTTTAGAGTGCATCTGGACATGTGTTGTCTTCCTCTCCTCATTCAGGCACGAGCTGTTGTGCTCCTCTCTCGTGTCATCATTACAGTTTCATACGATCTCGTGTTACGTTAAATGAGATCAAATGACTATTCGACAACACAAATGCAGTGTGAGGACATAGTGGGTTAATAATTGTTCATTTGACTTTTAAAATGGCATAGAATTCTACTTAAGTCATGTCACTAAAGCCAATTATTTTCCCGTAGTACATTCATTTTAAGTGGTTTACTATGTATAAAGAAAAACAAAGAGAACGTTTTTTTTCCCATCTTTTTCACTGGGGCTGCAAAACACCTGTACAATCTCTCATGCCCTTTTTCTCTCTCTGACATTCAGATACACACACTCATTCTTATCTCTGTCACTTACAAACACATAGACACAAAGTCTCCGCTTTCTTCCCTCCCTGACATTTCCACACACACTCAAAGTGCATTGTGGACAGGAATTGTCACAAGTGAAAGGAAATCACCCATTAAATACACTCAAGCAATGTGTGCCGGCACCTTTTGTGCTCCACTGTTTCTTTATGTTCGTTTCTTTTCTTTCTTGTCTCCTCTGACAGTTTTACAGGTGTTGGACTGGGCTATAAGTGTGGTTTTTAAAAGGATAGTTCACCCAGAAAAGAAAATGCTGTCATCATTTACATACCCTCATGTTGTTCTAAACTCATATGGTTTTCTTTTGTGGAACAATGTTTGGCAGAATGTTATTGTATGGGGGAAAAAAAGTGTGAACATTCTTTAAAAACATTTTCCTTGTGTTCCAAGGAAGAAGTATGGGTTTGGGTTTGAGGGTGAATAAATGATGAAATATTTCCCTTTAATAATTTTTTATTTCATTGTGAAATTCAGT
This sequence comes from Moxostoma hubbsi, assembly GCA_032164185.1. NCBI lineage: Eukaryota > Metazoa > Chordata > Actinopteri > Cypriniformes > Catostomidae > Moxostoma > Moxostoma hubbsi. Next base: position 7,380,526 of record JAVLUX010000201.1, on the reverse strand, counting down.
CCCTCTCATGCGCTTTTGGCATGAATGTGATGTAGCTTCCCCACATCTTTTTCTCTCTCTTTTTTTTCCTGAACCTTTGTTCATCCATCAGCGCTGTCTTTTTCTTGGCCGTACTCTCTGCTTTGTTTTTGCAGAATGCATTTTTGTTTCCTTGTGTTTCCCTATGCAAACAGAGAATACTGTCCTCGTAAAACATTGGTTTAATAAGAGAGCTGTTCCTCTAAGTTGTTTAAGGGTTGAAACTTCTTTACAGCTACTGTCGTGAGCTGCCCCAACATGCCACCCTATTACATGATCTCATCTCTAATCCATTTACACTTCTTCAAAAATCATGGAATTTAACCAAAATCATGCCAGTTCACTCCACCACACAAAACCACGATATTTTACAAGGGTACACAGTGAAACCCAGTTTGGATCAGTGCATTTAGTCTTTTATCCTCTGTCTGTAACAAACAGATCTTCCGGAGCTTTTTGATAGCTACATAAATTATCGATGTCCTCTTCAAAGAGTACGTAGACTCTTAACAGCATGTTTATTGTAGGACTAACATATTGAGCGCAGACTCAACTCTGATCTGCTGTGGTGTTAAATCACACGTTTCAGGGTGTCTGCGGCACACTCGGATTTGGGGAAATCTCTCTGAGGCTTGGATTAGTCTGAGACAAGTTGTTAGTCATTTTGGGTTGAACCTGAGCAGTGCAATTACAAGAATGGTTGTCTCATGGCCAAGGGACCACTGAAAATATCCTCCTTGCTTGAAGGAAACGGTGATAATTTGTATGGATGGCGGAATGGATTGAAAGATGGAAAGATAGATTGCTGTTAATACAAAGCTTGTTACCTTGTTAATACTAACAATTGTTTGCTTGCCATCAATTGATGGAATATAAATTAAAATAGATAGTTTTTTACTTAAAATTCTCAAAAAATACACTGATGAGCCAAAGCATTATGACCAGTCACAGATTAAGTGAATAACATTGATCATCTCCTAACAAGAGCACATGTCAAGGTCTGGGTAGATTAGATAGTAAGCGATCAATCCATTCTCATAGTCAACGTGTTGAATTCAAGAGAAATGGGCAGGAGCAAAAACGTTAGCATTTTTGACAAGGGCCAAATTGTTATGGCCAGACGACTGGGTCAGACCATCTCTGAAATGGAAAGGCTCGCGGGTGCTCCCAGTCAGCCGTGGTGAGTACCTACTGTCAGTGGTCCAAGGAGGGACAAACCACAACCCAGCGACAGGGTGTTGGGCGCCCAAGGCCAAGGCTGGTCCAAACTGAACATTTTTATGATGGTTATGGAATGAATGTGTCACAACACACAGTGCATCGCACCCTGCTTATGGGACTGCGTAGCCGTGTACATGTGTGCTGTTTAGCCACTTTAAAAGATGGAACCCGTTAAATTGCAGTAAAAACACAGATTACCTTTGCACACATGCAAGAGCTTTTTGTCTTTTATTCGTTTTGATACCATTCACACATCAGCACCAAAATGCCGTTGAACTCTGTGATATTATTTGCCGGAAAGGCTTTTGGTCCTGTTCATACCTCATTCTCAAATAAGGCTAGTTATTTTATCATAAGTAACGGAATCACTTCTGTCGGGAAGACACACAGGCTTGAGTGAGGTTTAAGATGCCATTTATTTGATGAATGTAGAACAGAAAAGTAATGTCTCTCTTTGGCGTAGGCCCCGTCTGGAGGTCCGAGGGAGTTGTACTCGGAACCATCATATCCTGCCGGAGATAGGAGGCAGGGGCGAGGAGCCTACCCCCGTGCAGGACGGGGCTCAACTGGTGATGGTGGGGTGGTGGAGGTTGTTGTGTTAGCACACTGAAACAGCAATGTGATAGATTGTGAGCAGACTTATAAAGCAATGGCTTACATGTGATTGGCTGGGAATTACCCAACTAATAGTGTGATGATGTACAGCTGCTAGTCTTCCCGCAAGAACTACGCTCCGCTCACATTTACTGGTCCTGTAGTCTGTCGACAAATTTCTTCATCCACTTGAATGAAGAAAAGCACTTTGGTTTCACCATCTGTCCAATCTGACAACATTTTTTTAGAGTCACAGGCGTTAAACGGAGCGCAGTTATAGCGGTTCTTGGTTGTCCCGGAAAATGTTGAATTCCCTGCTTTTGACACTTTTCATAAATCATAGAGCGGAAGTTAAAAGTTTGGTTTAAGGAAAAGCCCAAAGTAGGGAAATTCTGACAAATCTAACCTTTAAAAATGTGAAAAGATTAAATGGAAACACAATAACCATTTTAAAGCTATTATGATCTATCCTTTACAACTAGAATGATTGTTCACAAACAGACAGATACACTTCATTAGTCCTGTGAGGAAATTTCATATGATACACACATGCATAGTGTGAAAGTAATCAGAGCGAGAGGTCACCTGCTGGCGCCCACTGGCTGGGTTTCCTGAGGTAATATCTAGAGTGAGTGAGAGAGAGGAAGTGTGTGTCTATATATAATTTTATTGTAAACTGTGGGGAGAAAAGTCGCACCAATAATTTCACTACATGTCGTACTGTGTATGGTTATGTATGTGACCAATAAAACTTGAAACTTGAATAGAGTGAAAGTGGGGAGGAAGTAATGGGGGAGGGGACGAATCCTCCTGCAGGCATGCAGTATTCTCCTGATGAATAAACCGTTTTGCCTGCAGCCAGAGTAGTGTCACCACCCTGCTACAGTGGAGAATGAGAGGCTGCTGTCTCTCTTTAATGTTTTGTTTGTTTATTTGATGAGCATGCCATATGTGATCAGTGCTTTTTCAGTGTATACAGATCACATTTTCAGTTAACTGCAATGGCAGATGCCTCACGATCTGATTAAATTGCATGACAGACTAAGGAGGATGTCCTGATGTGAACTGTCTTACATTAACACAAACTTGTTTCTCTTTTTCTGTCATTCTCTCTTATTTCTCTTCCTCGACAGTTCCTCCACCGTACTCCGATGCAAGCAGCACGGCCGACCCTCCCTTCCAACAACCCCTCCATTCGACCGGGCTCGCAGAACCCCACGGCTGCAATTTACCCCCCCAACCAGCATATCATGATGGCCATGACGCCCATGCACTTCCCCCCCCAGACACCCCAATACTACATTTCCCAGGTACACCATCAGTTAAACCTGTTACTGTACACAAACACAGTTGTGGATGTTTGGCCAAGGCATTGCAAGCGTGCCGTCCCAAGGTTAATTTGCTTTCATCATTATGTCGGCCAGTGTAGTCCAATTCCTGAACGAGTGACTCTTATGAGCAATTTGTTTGAATCTTCCATGTGAAACAGACAGTGCAGCCGGTGTAGACTGATTCCTGAACAAATGACTCTGTTCATTTGAATCTGCAACTTGAAACATTCAGCGTGACCAGTGAAGCTTGATTCCTGAACCACTGACTCTAATGAGTCAGTTCTTTTGAATCTACAGCGTAAAACATACAATACAACCAGTGTAGTCCAATTCCCGAACAAATGGTTCTTATGAGCCTGTTCATTTAATTGTACAGTGTGAAACATATAGCGTGACTAGTGTTGTCCGATTCCTGAACAAATTACTCTTATGAGCCGGTTCATTTAATTATACAGTGTGAAACATACAGCTTGACCAGTGTAGCATGATTTCCAAACAAATGACTCTTGTGGGCCTATTATTTTGAATCTACAGCTTGAAACATACAGTGTGACCAGTGTAGCTCAATTACCAAACAAATGACTCTTTTGAGTAGGTTAATTTGAATCTACAGCGTGAAACATTCAGCGTGACCAATGTTGCTCGATTCCTGAACGAATGACTCTTATGAGTCAGTTCTGTTGAATCTACAACGTAAAACATACAGTGCAACTAGTGTAGTCTGATTCCCAAACAAATGACTCTTATTAGCCGGTTCATTTAATTATATAGTGTGAAGCATACAGCTTGACGAATGTAGCACAATTCCTACAACAGTGACTCTAATAAGTCGGTTCTTTTGAATCTACAGCGTAAAACGTACAGCGCAACCAGCGTAGTCCGATTCCCGAACAAATTATTTTTATGAGCCTGTTCATTTAATTATACAGTGTGAAACATACTGCAAGACCAGTGTTGTCCAATTCCCAAACAAATGACTCTTATGAGTTGGTTCATTTGGATCTACTGTGTGAAGTATTCAGCATGACCAGTGTAGCTCGATTCCCAAACAAATGACTCTTATGAGCTGATTCATTTGAATCTACAGTGTAAAACATACAGTGTGACCAGTGTAGTCCAATTCCCAAACAAATGATTCTTATGAGCCTCTTCATTTAATTATACAGTGTGAAACTTTAAGCGTGACCAGTGTTGTCCGATTCCAGAACAAATTACTCCTATGAATTGGTTCATTTGAATATACAGCTTTAAACACAGCGTGACCAGTGCTGCTTGATTCCTAAATGAATGACTCTGTGTTGCTTCATTTGAATAACATGCCTATATTTGCAGGTTTATTGGATTTCAGTTGTTCAGCTATATGTTTCTTTGTTGCTTTTAAACCGTCTTGATAAATCATATATTTACACCGTATACATTGCAAAATGTTGTCGTCCCCCTAAAATCTGTTTTTGCAACTTTAATTACCCTCACAGTTTCGTCATAGTGCACCTTACATGGGACCCCCCCAGCAGTATGCTGTCCAGCCACCAGGGTCTGGAACATTCTACCCAGGACCCGGCCCTGGGGAATACCCCACTCGTTATGGCAAGTACAGACTTCTCTGTTGTGCACATTTCAGTGTGAGCACTTTTGCATTGGATGCAACCCAGCTGGTTTATATTAGCTCCATTTAGTTTGTGTGTGTGTCTGAATAACATACTGGGAAATTACCCCATTTCCAGAAAGCAAACGACTTGGTGGGTGGGTGGGTGGGGTGGGGGTGGGGGGTGCTGTTTAGATCTCATGTGAAACAGCTCACACTTTTTTCCTTCCCTCCTTCGGTTTTCCAACAACAGCTACTGGGCCGCCATATTACACTGGCCAGACAGTCTACCCCCCATCCCCACCCGTCATAGTGCCTACACAACTGCCGCCTCCACAAGCCAAGCGTGAAAAGAAACCAGTGAGTACCTGCAACGCACTACCTCAATTAGTTTAATCCCAGCTAGGGTTGGACGATTAATCAAAATTTATTTTCAATGATGATTTTGGCTTCCAACAATTATGAAACAAGATAATTGAGATAAAACGATTATTGTGCCACATTCCGTTTCACGATGAAACACTCCGGCATTGCCCTGCCCTGTTTGATTGACAGGCAGTATATGTGTGTGTGCTGAACATGCGTGTGTGTTCCGAAAATGCTTGTGCTAATGCATGCCTGAGCGGTCAAATACATTTCAAATGTCCTCCAAAATGCTCATCTTGGTGAGGTATTCATGTAAACACAGATAGTGATGTCTAAAGTGAAAGTAAACAGCAGAAATTTTGGACTTGTAAGTGTAAATTTAAGCTAATAGACCTGCTGCTGTCTAGTGGGTCATTATAATAATCAAACAACCAAAACGAGAAAACACTCACTCATCCAAAATGACGATGAGTCTGTATACAGAAGAGAAGTTTAACAGCTGGCTGTCTGGTGCAGTCATAACAACCTGGAGCTGAACACATTCAAAACGGTGGAGATGATTGTTGAATTTAGGAGGAACACCCCAACATTGAACCCCTTCACCATTCTAAACAGCACTGTGGCAGCAGTGGAGTCATTCAGGGTCCTGGGCACTACCATCTCACAGGACCTGAAGTGGGAGACCCACATTGACTCAAGTGTGAAAAAGGCCCAACAGAGGTTGTTGAGGAAGTTCAACCTGCCACAGGTGCTGCTGATACAGTTCTACTCAGCAGTCATTGAGTCTGTCCTCTGCACTTCAATAACTGTCTGGTTTGATTCAGCTACCATTACAGACATCAGAACACTACAAAGGACAGTTTGGACTGCTGACAGGATTATTTGCACTCCCCTACCCACCCTGCTTGAACTGTACACATCTAGAGTGATGAAAAGGGGGCTTCAAAAATCACTCTTGACCCCATTCACCCAGCACACTGTTGCCATCTGGCCGGCGCTACAGAGCACTGAGTGCCAGAACCGTCAGGCACAGGAACAGTTTTTTCCCTCAGGCTATCCACCTCATGAGCAGTTAAAAATACTTTCCTTTTGTCAATACAACCATGTGCAATATTCAAACCATCCATTCCTACTTATATCCATATTTCATTTATATTCTTTAGCATATCCAACCTTTTCTTCAATACATTACAGGATATCACATGCGCATAACTGTATATATGCTGGGTTGGGAGGGTTACTTTTTAAATGTAGTCCACTACAGATTACAGAATACATGCTGTGAAATGTAATTTGTAACATATTCCGTTGGATTACTCAAGGTCAGTAATGTATTCTAAATACTTTGGATTACTTTTTCAGCACTGGTAGATTATTTCGCTTGTTTTGACTATAAAAACTGCCAGTGCAGTAAGACAAAACACATGTTAAAAATACATTCTCTGAAAAACAAAATATAACTAAATATCTTATGCAGTGTTGTTTCTAAAACAAGATCAATCAAATTGATCTTGTTTTAAGTATTTTTAGATATTTTTACAGGAAAAGAAAACTAAAATTATTATCAAGAATACTTTTTTGCATTAATATCAAAGGTCTTACTAGAATAAAGAAATTATGATCCAACGTGAATTTTCTTTCTAAAAAAAATATGATCATGTCTGATCATGAGTGGGACAGAAATTCCAGCCCGGATTGGAAACTTCAAAGTAGTATATAATGGCTGTAGCATTGTGATCCAATAATCCAGTATTTCAATTTAGCATGTTTCCTAATTCTCTAATGTTATGGTCATTTTATGATTAGTACAGTAAATATATTACATATTGCACCTTTAATTAAACACTGCTTCAAATTGTCCAAGGGATTTTTCAAGTAATGCGGAAAATACGGAATTATACTAGAAATGTACTTTATGTTGCTAACGTCACTGATTACATACATTTAAAATATTTTACATTATAATTGTATTTTTCTAAAATAATGTCGTCTGATTACATCAAAATTTATTTTCAAAAATGCATATTTAATGGAAGTGCATGCTTATCCAGTTAAATCATATTCATATTTTTTTTTTCAATTACTTATAAAATTAAATCAGACATGACACTTGGCAGTAAAATTATATTTCCCCATAACATTATTATTATGCATAATATTCAGCATTATGTATAGTAGATTTATATAGCACTATCATTAAACCTCTGTTAACTATAATTTACCCTTGCGCAGTCAGAGCAGATCACTGTTGCGCTTCAAACGGACACTCGATCCGTCACACTGAAAAGGAACGTTTCCCTCCCGCTGCTGGTTTCGGTTTTTACAGTTTTAGCTGAACACATGTGGCTGCTAGTGTGCAACTGTACAGTCTTTTAGAGCTCCTTGTGTGCAAAGAAGCGTTTTCCATATGAATGCCTGCATTACGTTGGTGTAGGATGTCGCACATATTGGATAGAACTGACGCTAAAATAACAATTCAAAAAAACATATAAAAAGTCCAGTCTCCACAATGGGCTTTGTCAAATGTTTTAACAACTACATTTTTAAAAGATTTCTCATTTATATCACCTCGGACAACCTTGGTTGTCAATGGCACTAATAATTAAAACTTTAAATTGGGTCTGTTCCTCACACAAAGCAAACGTATGGTTTTATAAGATTTGGGATATAGTTCACAACATATAAGTTGTATGGATTACTATTATGGTGCTTTTTTTTGTACATCTTTGCTGCATGTCAGTCAGACAGCACTCGGGTACCGAAATGAGTTGATACTACTGATGCTGATTCATTTTTTCTTTATTTTAGTATTGTCTTGGCACAGAAATACCAGAGCTTTTGACATTCCTAAAAGCAACCATGATTAAATCTGTTGCTCTAGTGAGTCTTCTGTTGTTTTGTGCTATTGACCTCCCAGATCCGGATCCGAGACCCAAACCAGGGTGGAAAGGACATTACAGAAGAGATCATGTTTGGAAGCCGGAATCTTACACCTCCTGGTGGGCACTCCACCTTAACCCAAACTGCAGGCCGCCCCTCCTCGACACCAACCTCGCCCACAGGACACCTATCCTCCACGCCCACCCCTCCACAGGCAAGAAATACACATTGTTCATGAATCACCAGAATAAGCCATTGCTTCTCACGGGGACAGGTGTTTTAAGGCTAAGATTACTTGGAATGGAATGATTCTACCATTTTAAAGTGTGTTATCAGGTGGAAATTATTTGCAGAATTGGTTCCCTTTCTCAGATACTTAGAGTACTTGGAATGCGTCACTGCAATCGACTAGTCAACGAACGTCCAACTAGTTGATTAGAAAGGTTAAGTATTTTAACTGGATTTTTTGGGGAAATTTTAGTTTTGGAATTTTTAGCATTTTTAGAGTGTTGTGCTTTAGCTGTTTGACAAAATGTGCATCTTTAAATTCATCCTTTAAGCACGGCATCTATAGCCACATTAATTGGAATCAAAACGAGAGCTTGTAAATCGGAATCGGGAAATTTGTATCGAAATCCAGCCTTGCCTATACTCTACCCATCTGCCTTGAATAGTCAAATGTCTGGATCTACAAATATGCCACAGTTGACTTTTTCTGCTTTTTTGTTTCTCTCTCTTTCACCCTACTGCAGACAAGCAATGGTCAGACACCAGAAAAAACAGCATATGTCAACCCACCTCAAAGACTCAGCTCTTTACCCATGGAAGGCAAGCTTACCTTAGTTATAACACCACTCCCACTGCATTGAATTATTCCTTTTTATTATATTTTTGTCTTTATATTTCTATCTTTCCATTGCCATCTTTACAGATGACAGGCCAAATAAGGAGCCCATAAGGTCTGAATCTCCTGGACCCAGGTCTTCAGAGTCCTCTATAGAGGAAAGAGAAGTCTCAAGTCTTCCATTATTAAACACTTCTTCTCCTGAGTTGGCCCCAACTCCCTCAAATGTTCCAAGTGGCTGCATTAAACCAACTGCTGCAGGAGAATCTGAATGTTTTTCTCCTACAACCTCCACATCTCTGACACATCAGGTCATCTCTGGTGAAGACTCTTTCCCAGAAAAGTCTAATATTTCTACTTTGCCCTTACGATCCCTCAATGGTCTTGCCGAGTCTCAAACGGCCTTATCAACCTATGAAGAACCTGAGGATACTGAGGAAGCTCACGGGGCCTCATCCATGGAGGAGTCCAGTCAAGAAGTTTCAGTGGCCTTGGAGGAGCTCCAGACAGAGCACCTCACTTCCCTAGCTGCACCTGTACCCTCAATCACTACCCCGCAGACTTCTTCAAGTACCTCCAGCACCTCTTCTGTTCTTGCGCCACTACCTGGTTTGGCACCACTACCGCAGTCTGCAACCACCGAGGCACCAGAGCAGAACAAGACCTCAGAGAATGTCCAAAAGAAGGACACTTTAGAATCACAGACACAGAACAACTCAAGAAAGTTCTTTCCCACAGGTATGTTATTTTCGTGGCATTTAATGTAATGTATTGGTTAAAAATCTGGACTGGTAACTCAACATGTACATTATTGGTTCAGACCCTGCACTCAGTGAGATGATCCAATGTGAAATATCACCAATGTACCCTTGAGTAAGACACTTAAAGTCAACATGAAACTGGCATTCACAACCAATTTTACTTCTGTAATGTGGTACATTTCCAAGTGAAATGGGACGTTCCTTACCAGAATGAAGCCATACCTGAATGCAAGTCTTCAGGTGATTATGGGACACTATTGTACACTTCCTATTAAAGTTAGTTAATTAGTTATGTTAGTTAAAAAAAAGTCCTCGTACCTTCCCAGATGTGTATGACTTTCTTTTTTCTGCTAAACACAAAGATTTTTAGAAAAATGCTCTGTTGGTCCATTGAATACAAGTGTATGGAAACATTAAACCTCCAAAAAGCACAAAGGCAGAATAAAAGTATTCCGAAAGACTCAAGTGGTCGAGAAACTGATCCATATTTAAATCCTTTTTTCTAATTTCACTTCCACATTTTTCTTTAGTTTTTTTGGCAATTCGCATAATTTTTACATATTGCCACCTACTGGTCGGGGCTGGTCAAAGGTGAGATTTATTGTAAAAAAATAACAAGAATTAAATATCGATCTGTTTCACACCCACACCAATCATATCGCATGAGAAGACATTGGTTTAATCACTGGAGTCGTACGGATTACATTTATGCTTCCTTTATGTGCTTTTTGAGCTTCAAAGTTCTGGCCACCATTCACTTCCATTGTATGGACCTACAGAGCTGAGATATCCTCCTAAAAATCTTCGTTTGTGTTCTGCTGAGGAAAGAAAGTCATACACATCTGGGATGGCATGAGGGGAGTAAGAGAGTAGAAAGTAAATGACGAGAGAATTAACATTTTTGGGTGAACTATCCCTTTACGATTGTAAAGTGAGGTCTATTTTGATTTCATGTTGACTTTAACTTACGTTTGGACAGTGGTTCTCAATTTAAGTTGGTTACGCCACCTAAAAATAGAAAAAAATTATAATAAGTGATTCTGCTGCAGGAGCAATATTAATAAAAAATAGCTCATCCAAAAATAAACATTTACTCAACCTCCTCATTCAAAACGAGTATGACTTTTTAAATCTGTGAAACACAAGAATAAGGGACAAGAGGATCGTGATTGTGAGTGTCAAGCTCCAAAAACACATAAAAGTCGTCCATATCAGCTATATTTCAATTCTTCTGATGCCATGTGGTAGTGTTGTGTGAGGAACAGGTGTTAATCCACCTCTTCTGACTTGCATGCAAAAAAGCACATTTTACATATGCGCATAATGTAGCACAGGACGCACTGCGGTGCCAATCGAAAGTAGAAACAGAGAGGCACATTTTTTTAATATGTGAAAGTTACTGAGATTTGCAAAAAAATGTGGCAGTCTTCCAAGCCACCATTATAATACGCCCCATACTTTGAGAACCACTGCTTTAGACTCAACATGTAATAAGTGTACTGCAAGTTTCCTTGGATAAATGTGTCAACTTAAATATCAATTACCAATTACCTATCCTTTATCACCCTTTTGTAATAGCCCAAGCTGTTTCTGATGTACCAAAGTCTTGGAAGAAACCAAATGAAGAAAGTATGATTGTGGAAACACTACAGAATGAGGTAAGAGAGAGTGTGGAGATGATAGACATCCTATGTTAACATTTTATTGAAAAATTATTATAAAACGGCACAAGCCGATGCAAAATTATGTTACGTATGAACAGCCCCTAAGAGTCCTTATTTTGCATGAAATATGTATGGAAATCAATTGAAAGTTAAGTTTCTTATGCGCTGCCTGTGAGGAGTGTTTGAATGGCGCACAGAGTGCTGCCTATGTAGTGCCTTCCAAAATTCAATCACTTAAGAGATTCCATGCTAGTTAGGATGGTGCCATAGAAGACAACAATGTAGGCAGGAGGCCTCCAGATGGTTCACTAGGTTTCGGAACAGAGCCATTGGTATCATTACAAGAAACCATCATGCAGTCCTCATCTCACCCTTTGTGTAATGCTTTTCTCCTTCACTGTACATCAGGAGGAGGCCTCTAAGGACAACACTGCAGGAGATGAGATGGTTTCACAGCCAACTTTAGATGCCTACAATAGTCCCTTTCCAAAGCCTGAACATCAGGAGAAGCTCTCAGAGGAGACCGGTGAGACTGAGACAGAGTCCTTGAGGAATGGGGTGGAGACGGAGAGCACAGACAGCGGTGTTATGCTCGGGGACAGCAGGGGGTCCATGTGTTCCCCCACTCCACTCATGCAGGAAGGTAAGGCTCCCTGCAGGAATCGGTTGGGGGTTATTCTGGTCCTGTTTTTGGTCTAGATGTCTAGCAATTTTAATTATAAGCAATTTTATATAATTAATAGGGCTTGATATTTAATCGAAAACTGAAATCGCATTGTTTCACGGTTACATATTAAAATGGTTTTTAAACAACATCATTTTTATTAAAGTCTTGGTTATATTATATTATATTTTAACCTGATTTCACAGTAAAAATAGCCATGGAACCAGGCATGACGTTGAAAAACAAACAAACAAATGAATCCCAGGTTTGACATGTTTACTATTGAAACAAGAAGTTGGGATGGGACATTAAGGGCTTGTTCCTGTTTTATAATTAGCCAGTAGCCTATTTAATTTACATTATTGCCTTGAAACATGATTTGCAAATTGATATTTTTAGTTGGTCACATGGAAATGTCATTTCTAGGGAACATTTTGTTGTACATAAATGTATTCAATGTATTGTTATTTTACACTGCATTATAAATTAGACAAACTTGTTTACTTACCTGACCTTCAATTGCTGTTTTTTTGGGGGGTTTTTTCATCCCAGGTCTTGTGCAATCTAATGGCAAGAAGCAGTATGACCGGGACTTTCTGTTGAGCTTTCAGTTCATGCCCGCCTGCATGCAGAAGCCAGAGGGACTGCCTCAAATCAGTGATGTGGTGCTAGACAAGGTGTTTCTTTTAAGTTAATTTCTTACATTTGTCAGAAGTGTTTTCTCCATGTTTTACCGAAACTGTGTGTTGAATTTTGTCGTCAATGACACAAAGTGCAATTATTAAAAATCAAAGGGACATTTCACCCAAAAATGAAAATTATCTCATCATTTACTCGCCCTCATGCCATCCCAGATGTGTATGACTTTCTTTCTTCTGCTGAACACAAATAAAGATTTTTAGAAGAATATCTCAGCTCTTTTGGTCCATACAATGGAAGTAAATGGGTGCCAAAATTTAGAAGCTCCAAAAATCACATAAATCAGCATAAAAGTAATCCATAACAGTGGTACAGTGCTTAACTCAAGTCTTCTGAAGTGATGTGATTGGTGTGGGTGAGAAACAGATCGCTTGAACATACTTTTTTTTTGTGATTTTGGTGATTCACATTCTTCGCGCAATACCGCCCCCTACTGGGCAGGGAGAAGAATTTCAACCAAAAAAGGATGTGAAATATTGATCTCTTTCTCACCCACATCTATCATATTACTTAAGTTATGGATTTAAACACTGGAGTCGTGTGGATTACTTTTATGATGCCTTTCTGTGATTTTTGCAGCTGATCACCATTCACTTGCATTGTATGGACCATCAGAGCTGAATATTTTTCTAAAAAAATCATAATTTGTGTTCAGCAGAAGAAAGAAAGTCATACACATCTGGGATGGTATGAGGTTGAGTAAATCATGAGAGAATTTTCATTTTTGTGTGAACTATTGCTTTAATTAAAATGTTCCCTTTTCAATTAATTCAATATTGGATTTGCATGCCAACATTTCCACTGATGAACAAGCAGTTAAAACAGGTTACGTTAAGCAGTTACTTTAATTGTCTAATCATTGTTATTAACTTAAGAAAATACAATACAATTGGTTTATAAATGTTCAGTGTGTAATCTTGATACCTGAATAATCAGGATTAATTTCCAACCCAGGGTGAAGTATAAGCAAAAGTTATATCAACCCAAGATGAGACAAAACTATCCTAGGCTAACATTTTTAAGTGTGCAAAGCCTATTCTTTGCTGACTTCCCTTAATAGTTGCAAATACAGACTTAACATTTTCCTCTTGTGGTGGTTCAAACATACGTACATTCAAAATATAGTAAGAAAAGAACCATTTCACTGATTTCGAAACTTCAGCTGAGCCTGCACCATTCAGCCTTGAAACTCCCTTAGACGTCCTGTTTCCATTAAAATTGCATTACGGTTATGTCATTCTTGGCGGAGGGCACCACTTAGCCTAAAGAAGCCCCTGTTTTATACACAGCTTTAAACCCATCTTGTCTGTTGGATTGAGAATGTTCAGAACGAGTTTGTGGATCGTTTACACTTTCTCAGTTTCTCCTATAGAGACTTGTTTCTCTTGTCCTAAAAAATGACACTCTGCACTTTCAGTTTCCCATCTCAGTTTCTAACTTAGATGTCACTTTGCATGCATACTTCACATCTGTTTCTGGCTGCTCTGTTCTCTGTCCCTCAGTCTTAAGATTGAACTGGAGCGGAAATTGATGAATATGTTGTTGATATAAAAACAATGAATATTGTTTCCCCTCAGCGCTGTAGGGTAAGGGAGAAGGGGGTTGCCCGTTTTGGTTCGGCTGATCTAAGACCGGTTTCTCTAAGATTGTGGTTTGAAGATACAGATTGGTACAGGATCTCCAAGAACAGGAGGGGCGGGAGAGCTGCTGTTTCATTCATGCCCTGTGTCTGGAGTTGCTGTTTGTTACGGCGCCCCCTGCTGGTGGAGTTGTTGAATGTATGGTTCTTTTTTCAGATGAATCACAACAAGCTGCCCTCGAGATCGGTAGATCCCAGGCTGATTTCCAGGGGTCCCGATTTCACTCCCGCTTTTGCTGACTTCAGCAGGCAGATATCAGGAGGACGTGGAGCTCCAGTAAGTTGTGAATATTCAAATGCTTTGTCACACGTTAGACTTTGCCAATAATCATGTTTAACACAGAAGGAAGCAAGTTTTCGGTGATGATCTGGGGATGCTTCAGCAAGGCTAGAATGAGGCAGATTTGTCTTTGTTAAGGACGCATGAATCAAGCGACGTACAAGGTTATCCTGGAAGAAAACTTGCTTCCTTCTGCTCTGACAAGAAGATCAAGACCCTGTCATGGCCAGCCCAATCTCCAGACCTGAACCCCATTGAAAACCTCTGGAATGTGATCAAGAGGAAGATGGATGGCAACAAGCCATCACACAAAGCCGAGCTGCTTGAATTTTTGCGCCAGGAGTGGCATAAAGTCACCCAACAGCAATGTCAAAGACTGGTAGAGAGCATGCCAAGACGCACGAAATCTGTGATTGAAAATCAGGTTTATTCCACCAAATGTTGATTTCTGAACTCTTCCTAAGTTTAAACATTATTATTGTGTTGTTTAAAAATTAATATGAACTTGTTTTCTTTGCATTATTCGTGCTCTGAAAACATCAGACTTTTCCGAAAGCTGTTGTTTTGCTCATATATAACATCGGGTTGCTTTCTCCCTTTGTCCAAAGCTTTTAAATGTGCGGCGGCTCCCACCTCGCAAGATCATAGTAAACGTTTCCGTTAATGATGAAATCCAGCTCAAGAAGGCAGAGAACGCTTGGAAACCTGGGATGAAGAGAGAATGCCTCACGGAAGACACAGATGCCCTAAAAACTCAGGTGTGGATTCCTGTTTGTGCTGCATTTGTGCAACATGCATTTGAATCATTCACAATAAGGGAAGCGCTTAAGACATGCTTTCATATGTCAACACGACACTTCAGTGTGCTGTATTTGTCTATAGATTTTTTTGTTTTTTTGAGTGCTGTTAAAGGAGTAGTTCGCCCAAAAATGGAAATTCTGTCCTCATTTACTCACCCTCATAAACTATATGACTTGCTTTCTTTGCGAAACACGAAAGGAAAGATTTTGAAGAAAATGGAACACGACACCTGTTTGTTGTCAGTGCAATGGAAGCACCGCAATGGGCACTTCCAGTGTAGACAGCATCATTGATTATAATGTGGTTCTATTGTTTGCAATGCGATGTGCTGCTCGCGTCCGGTGTAAACAGGGAGTTACAGGATTGACATACGGGTGAATAAATGATGACAGAATGTACATTTTTGGAAGAACCATCCCTTTATTGGCAATGTGATGGTTGCATATGTTGCTTTTTTGGCACTTTAGGAGTTGTTCCGCAAAGTTCGTAGCATTTTGAACAAGCTCACACCCCAGATGTTCCATCAGCTGATGAAGCAGGTTACGGATCTCACGATCAACACAGAGGAGAGGCTCAAAGGAGTCATTGACCTTGTGTTTGAGAAGGCCATCGATGAGCCCAGCTTCTCTGTGGCTTACGCCAACATGTGTCGCTGCCTGGCCACGGTATGTACTCTGCTTGTTGAAATTTAGTTTTGGGGTTAATTATGAATGCAGACAAAAAACTGGTTGCTTTCTGGGATTTTAGCATTTGTCTTTCTGTCTCTTTTCTTTAGACATACCATTATGCAGTCCCTCTAGGATTTTGTGATCGCACAAATTAATCCAGTTCAAGCATTCTTTGCATTATTTGTGGTAACTTGCAATTTTGTTTAATTTCCACAATAATTTTGATATAAACCGTGAATCTGAGATAATTGGATTAGATTGCTCCATGTTTGACAGTGGCAAAACAAATGCTTAAAAAGCTTGACACAGTCCAGACATCTCCAACTGCTCAACCGCCATTCTATCATCTTCACATAGGGTTGCCAGTTATCCCATATTAGCCGGGACGCCCCGTATTTTAGCTGAAATGACAATGTCCCATACGGGATGCCTAGTGTTCTGTATTGTAGAGCCTAGACTCTCGAGGGGGGGATCCTATTGCATTCAATATCAAAATCCTAGTCTTGACTTTGCGGGACAACAGACGGCATGCGCACATCACAGCTAGCATTTTATCTTCAAGCGCTCTTGAGGAGCTGCTCTGAGTGCAGTGCGCTGTGTGGATCGATGACAGTCAGAGTTCATTTGTGGTGCTCTCATAATGCACCGAACAATGAGACGAAACATGGCATCAATGGTAATCAAATGTGATTCGAAATGAATATGCTCAGTGGTCAAATAATCACGGTTAGATTAAATGATCACTATCAGGCCATGTAATGATTGAAACAGGTGTAATGATTATTATATCTGTGTTTTTATTTTACAGTTTTATTGTAGGTCAACTATTTTAACCAGAGACTGAAAACGATATGTTTTTCATTTCGGTTTGTTCTAAGCAGAAACAGTATTTTTTCGTTCCGGTTCCGGTGTTCCTCAGCCTCCTTTACAAATGGTATCTGGTTAGAATAAAATTTAAACATCTTTTAAAATGATTGTACTCTGTGCTAAGGGTGGGTGATATTACAGTTTCAGTGTTTACAGATCTCACAAGAGAAACAAGGCTCCTGTTTTGGAAAATCAAGGTCAAAATAAGGGACAATGAAGGGTCTTCCATTGAACTTGGATTCTAAGCATTATCATGGGTTTCACCTCTTAAATGTATGGTATTTTTGCATAATTTCTTTCTTGCTTACTGCATAATCATTTTTTATGCACTAAAATATTTACTGGTAATTGCACATATACTGTTATTGTACAATAAACAATGATTTTTTTTACTTTTCACTGTAAAACAGCACAAAAAACACTTCAGTTGGTTTCACAATTTTGAGAAAAGCAAATTCAGTCATTTTGGGCTGCAATAATCAAGAAAAAGTGCTGCAAAATACTGGTGGGACTGATTGTGTTGCCTTTAGAATGATAAATTACAACATTTATTGTAACCAACATGTCTTTTTCTATTTCCATGTTTTGACGTTTGAGTCAAATCTTCGACCTGGCCATGGTTTCATGGTGTCAAAATTTAAAGTAATGGTCATATATTTCCTCTTTTTATCTCACTGTAGTTAAAGGTGCCCACAACAGACAAACCAAATACAACGGTAAACTTCCGGAAGCTGCTACTGAACCGGTGTCAAAAGGAATTTGAGAGGGACAAAGTGGATGATGTTGTATTGGAGAGGAAACAAAAGGAGCTGGACTCTGCCACATCAGTAATGATTCAATTCTATAAGGATTATGAGGCTCAAGTTTGATTTTAGTCTTTTTGTTAGTCAAACTGATAGTTTGTGAACCATATGTGATTAACATACTCTTTTTTTTTTAGAGGTTTGTAGTTACCATTTAAAGCCGATGTGTGTCATTTTGTTGCTGTTGAAATTCTTGTATCCCAGCTTATTATGGAGAGCTATTATAAAAAGCCATCTATTGGTTGATTTCACCTAATAGTGTAACACTGTGTCTCTGTGGTGCTATAAAGACATTTCTTTGTTTATTTGAGTGAGCAACATTTCTCGACCAATGTCTGAGTTTGAGGCAGGATTTTTCCATAATCTGTTTGACAACAATGATTATTTTTCCAATTCTGTTTGGTGGCGCTAGTGGCGTAGAAATGACACACTTCAGCTTTAATTCAGCTTAAATTTAATTCAGTTTCTCAACAGGCCTTAGCATATCTAATGAGATTGTTGGAAGAATTAATATAAAATGTGATTTGTTCTCGAAGCCCACAGAAAGGGAAAGACTTCAAGAGGAGTTGGAGGAGACGAAGGACAAGGCCCGCCGTCGCTCCACAGGAAATATCAAATTCATCGGCGAGCTGTTCAAGCTGAAAATGTTGACGGAGCCCATCATGCATGACTGTGTGGTCAAGCTGCTAAAAAACCATGACGATGAGAGCTTGGAATGTCTATGCAGACTCCTCACCACCATCGGTAAAGACCTCGACTTTGAGAAAGCTAAGGTAACTCACCTTTCAATCAGATGTTATTACATATTATGGAGCGTTATTGATTCATGTTTCATAAAACCAACGATGAAAAAGCTGCGTTTTAACCCAGTAGATATATTTGAAAAGTCCCTATGTATATTCAAGGTTGAATTTGAGCTTATTAGCTATTTTATTGTGATGTAAAGTTGGCAATGATGGAGACTCAAGTAGCCAGACTTTTGACTATCAGCATAGAGTCTGGTCCACTGCAGTGGGCCATGAACCGCCCACTTATAGAGGAAGGTGCTATCTGAATGGCATATTATGGGTCCAAACCTACAGTAGTTTGTTATATTTACATGATGTTTAGGGGACGGCTATTTCTGACATCAGATACAACCCAGAGCAAAGTGGAATTTACATTTTCTCACTAGTACTAAGTATCTCAAAGCTCTTGTATATCTGTCATTGATTCAATGCTATGAACCTTTAAAACTTTGGCAAATCTAGTGTGTAGTTCCTGCTTGGATAACTTGTTGAAGCAACCTGGGAACTTTGTATCCTGGCAGACTTTGGGGATTTTTTTTTTTATTTTTCACTTTGGGTGTTGCGTAAAGCCAGGCATCAGATTGAAGCTTGCTGTTTTAAGAAGGCTCATGCAATTTTTGTGTGCAATATGCATCGGAATGTCTGTGAACAGTCTGTAGGTGGTCTGTGGGTTTGCCGTATAAGGACTAAAACTATAATATGGTTGGAGTTATATTTACCATGAGGGACTCCCAAAAGCTGTGACAAATTTTTCAATGAATGTAAAGTAACCAGATAATTACTGTTGCTCGGCTCGCACACATTAAATTACATACCGTTTTAAAATGGTAAATGGTCTGCACTTATATAGCGCCTTTTTAACCTTATTGGTATTCAAAGCGCTTGACACTGTTGACTCATTCACCCATTCATACGCCAATGGCGGCAGAGCTGCCATGCAAGGTGCTAGCCTGCCATCGGGAGCAACTTGGGGTTCAGTGTCTTGCCCAAGGACACTTCGGCATGTGGAGTCGTATGGGCCGTGATTCAAACCACCAACCCTGCGATTGGTGGCCAACCGCTCTACCAACTGAGCCAACATTTCTGCCTTTAAACCCTCAAAAATTGGTCCCATTCATGTAACCTCGATTTTTGCATTTTTAAAAGAAACGGAGGAACAAGTCGAAATCGTTTTTCACGAGTGCTGCTGATGGAGCTTAACACGGAATATTCCTTTAACATCTATATTCTGTTTAATCCTTTATTCCATAGGTTTATATCCTCCACAGCAATAAACAATGTTCCTGTTAATGAATAAACTATATTAAAAAATGATGTATGCCCTTGTCATTTATTATGCAAATTCTTTTTTTGTAGTTCTGCATAGTATTTTAATTCATGAAGTTAAGTATTTAATTCTCTTTCATATCAGTGACCCAAAATTCGTGTTAAAACTGGCATATGTCAGCTGTCATTTGGATTTCTAGAAACTGTTTTTTTATTTTTAATCTAGAAAAATATAATTGAAATATGACAAAATTTTATATCAGGAATTTTCTTGCACATGTAATTGCAGACATTATAAATACTGAAGATTATTTAAATTATTTATTTTTTTGCCATTTTAGAGAACTGGAATTTGATTTTGCAACACAGCCGAATGAGAAATAAACAGTGAGGGGCAGGGGTGTGGGGTGAAAATACATACGCTGTCGAAATGCTTTCCAGCTGGGCCCAACAGACGGCCATAAAGCCTGGAGCTAACTGTTAAGCAAGAGAGTAAATTAAAATGTTTTCTCTCTGTCTAACCTTGTAGCAGCAGCTCCAGGCTTCTTTCAGCTCACAGGGAGTCAGATAGGAAGTAGGTTCTGCATTCTTTGACCTTGTTCATTTAGGATCTGGGAGTGCAGTTCTTGGCCTCAAAACATTATTTTTAGGTTTACTTATGTATTTGATTTATTTTTTTTTTCTTAAAACTCCTAGATTATGGATGGAAATAGACAGGAAGATCCGATACATCAGTATACCTCTAATTTAGAGGCAATATTTTTTCAAAGAAGCAAAAGAGTTTTGATAGAGAAGGGCCATAAAATAGTACTTTGAAATTGACCTATAAAAGTAAAACGCAGTAACTACACATTTTGTCAAAATTGAGCTGACTGGAATTTGATTTCAGTCTATGATCTCTCCATTGATAGACATGTTTGGCTTAACTGTTCTCAGAGTCAGAGAAATGGACTGTGAAATTTTGTAATCCACTGTTTGGCAGGAAAGTAAAATAACTTTGAAGCCATTTTTCCCAGTTTTGGTGTTACAGTTACTGCGTTTCACCATTTAGAGGATAATATAGTGAACTGATTTGTTTTTCATCTGCCTCTGCTCTTTGTCCTTAAATAGCCCCGTATGGATCAGTACTTCAACCAGATGGAGAAAATTGTGAAAGAGCGCAAGACATCATCAAGGATACGGTTCATGCTACAAGATGTGATAGATCTGAGACTGGTGAGTGCCTTTAGGGATTGTGATTTGTGTTTTTTTGTTTGCTTGTATTTACAGTACTGAAAACCATTGCCAAAAGTTTAATACCTGGTTTTGTTCCAAGAGAAAAGCTTAAACATCTGCATACTTTGCTCTCACAGTTGTTTTGTAACTAAACGACCACTTATCTAATTATATTCTATTGTACTTTACAAGGCATTTGACCTATAACCAAACAACATCATTGCATCCAAACTAGGGCTGTCGATTTAACATCTTAATTCAGTGCAATTTATTATATAAAAATAAGGCATTAAAAGAGTGAATGCAATTTTAATTAGGAATATTCCTTCCATTGGAGCAATTCAAGCTTGAAGTACCACCTGTTTTCAGCAGGGGGCAGTAAGTGAAACTCCAGCTGTACAGAGAACAAACCAAACATAGGTTTGCTTGACATTAGCGACGGCACAAGATTAGAAAGCGTTCTTGAATTCAAACAAATCAATTCAGAATGCTGGGATTTCAAGATGCTTTCTAAGTTTCTAACTAAGTTTAACATGACACAGGGACCTAAAAACGGGTGTTTATGATGCAACGCAACAAAAGTTAGACAGATGAATGACAGATCAAAAGCCTAAACAATGCAGATTTTTTTTTCACACCCTTCTTTGCACATATTTACCAAGGGTGCCAATATTTTTGGCCACCACTGTAGCCGAGTTCCCCAAACCTCTGATCTTTCTGTGTGTATATCATTGTACATTTAGCATAACTGGGTGTCCCGGAGGGCAGATCAGGGCCCCAAGACGATAGAACAGATCCATAAAGAGGCCAAGCTTGAGGAACAGGAAGAGCAGAGAAAGGTTCACCAGCAGCTTCTGTCCAAGGACATCAAGAGAAGGCCAGGTAAGATCTACAGCTTCTTTACAGTCTGCTTTAGCCAGAGCAGGCCAACTACAGTGCCACCCAGAGGATAAAAATCTCATTCAATGTTTTGGGAATGTCCAGAGATAAAGATGGATTAAACTTGATAAAAATGTTGTTTTAGGGTAATTTCTGACCCGCGACAAGTAAAGAGAAGTTATAAATGCAGATTAGTTTTTGGTGCTGATTGGACGAGAGACGTTCCACAATCACTGATGGTCTGACACCATCAGCATGTGTGTATCACTCCATTAGTTATTGTCATGCTAAACTAAAGCGTAAGAGCAGTGCATATGTGTTAAGAGTGAATGTAGGCTATGTGTCTCTTTTTTTTTTAATTACATATGTTAGCCAGCAGGTGGTGGCAAAAGATAATTTTTGTGTGTATTATGAGCCTGTTGGTGATGTGAATCCATTAGCCATTGTTTACATACAACAGCACTCCATGATCGCTCGTATTACTACTACATTACTAAAGCTAGGAAATAGCTTTAAATGGCTTTAAATGAACAACTTCAGCATTAAGGCTCATGCTGAGAGACACAACAGACTGATTTATTACAGAACTCAAGGCGCTTACCTCTTACTGGAGTTTCCACATTGAATACATACTGTTTAAAATGGCAGAGGACATCGCGGTTTCTATAGGGAATGACTCTTGCGTAGCGGTTACTGCGAAATAGGAAGAAATACCCCCACTTGGACAGCTATTTTACCACTGAGAAAGCTGATCTTCAGAAAGCTGACAACATCTCTGCTTGGGTGTGGCAACATATGATTGCACACACTCCGTCTCTCTCACTCACACACACACACATCCTTGTTTATCAGTAGCTTGTTAGAAACAGCACAAGCCATGATACTATTTATGAACTGACATTTTTTAAGTACTAACGCAGGCTTGGACGCATCATTTATTTTGAACCAGCAACGGCAGATTCTGATCCGTCGCGTAAGAAAGTAGTTCCATGCACAAATTGCGTTTTTATGACCTTATTCAGTTTTTTAAAATGTACTTGTTCATTGAACTGTTGTGTATAAGCAATATCACACTCACAATCAAGTTATATGCTATATTTTTGTACATCTTTTAATTCAATTTGACCTAAAAATCTGATTTAGCCCCTAGCCCCATACTGTTCTCTAGCTTCCCCACCTGTTAGCATGATTTTATATGATGGGACATTTTTTTATGTTTTTCAATACGGGTCAAAAATGACCCAAAGGACAAAATTAGGGTGCCATTTCTTAAGACAATAGGAGGGTTTAAAACATGAATGAGAACATCTTTTTTGGACAGCTGACTTGTGTGTACAGGAGGGAGCATTAATGGTTAATCAGGTTTGCTCTTTACGCTCTTAGGTTTGTTCATGCAACCAACAATGTGACAATAATTTCTGATTGCATTATACCCTGATTATATTCCTTGACATTTCTGATTGAATGTTAAGGCATAATATTTGCAAGTGGCTCTGTGCAAGTGATACAGTTGTGTGTTATTTTCGTACGGAGTATGAAAGTGGTGTGGTGTGCTGGGAAGTGGTTTGTGAAACAAGCTATCCTGTTGCTGTGGTTTCAGATCAGAGAGATCAGCGCTCACAGAAGGACGAGATGTGGAACACGGTGCCCACCACTAAAAACAGCAGAACTATCGACCCCACGAAAATCCCCAAGATCTCTAAGGTGAAGAGATGGGTCGCTACACAAACACACAATCATCTCATTCATAATTGTCAGTTATTGATTAATCAATGCATACAATGAATGTGAATCAGATTTGTAAAATCTGATGTGTCAGCATAAAATCCAAAATGACAGGTTGCACTGCCACCTGTTGGTTGATGATCTCAGTGGACAAGGGCCGCAAATGATGATGTTATTGGCACCACATGTGCTTTAGCAATCAATAAGAAGGCATTGCAGAATTTGTGATGTTGTGATGTGGTAGTAATCTTTGACTCCCATCCGACCCCCACCACAGCCTCAAATCGATGAAAAGATTCAGTTGGGTCCACTGGCTCAGATCAACTGGGTAAAGGGCAGCAGTGGTGGAGCCAAAGCCAGTGACTCTGGTGAGGACACACACACACACATATTTCTTCAGTGGTCCCAGAAATAATTTGAACACTTAATTCACACTTAAAAGTGTATGAATATCATTGTATCAGATAGCAAAATATGCATTTTTTCAGAACTAACTTCAAATAAAGGCCCCATTTTATAGAGTAGACAGTAATTTTTAATTGTGACAATGGATAGTTCAACCAAAGATAAAAATTGTGACATCTACTCGCGTTGCTCCAAACCTGTCTGACTTTCTTTCTTCTGCAGAACACAAAAGATATTTAGAAAAATGTCTCTGTGGTTTTTTGTCCATAGAATGAAAGTCAGTGTGGTCCAATGTTGTTTTGAACCCTACTGACTTTCATTGAATGGACAAAAACAGTTCTTTCATTCTTATTTCACATTCTTCAAAATATCTTATTTTATGTTTCGCAGAAGTTTGGAACGACATGACGGTGAGTAAATGAGTAAATTTTAATTTTCACTTTTGGGTGAACTATCCCTTTCAGTGTCTAAATGCTTTTTGGAGCTGCTGTAAAACTATTTGAGTGCATTTGTTTTTTTTTTACATCTTGAATAACAAATGAAACTACATGCGGGAAAGTTAGGGACATTGCTTTATACTTTATGATTATGTCATTGCAGCATTTCTGAGGTGTGCTTTATTCTATGTCTGAGTTCAGAATGGCTATATCCGTCTATGGCAGAACTAGTAAGAGTACTATGGTAATATGCCATTCCGAACTCGGCCTGTGTTTATTACCATACACTGTGTTGCGTGTTGTTTTTCTGCATTTGTGTGTGTGTGTGTATATATGTATTCCCATGTTTCCAGAGTTGACACGCACTGCCGGTGGCACCCTGAACCGTTATTCAGCACTGCAGTCATCCACAGCTCAGCCCAGCCCACCTACAGTCCAGAGCTCCGATTCTGATTCCAGACGCTCACTTGGATGGTAACTAACATCTGAGAACACAGAAGCTACAAAAGGGCAAAAAAATAAAAAAAATTAAAATCTGGGGTCCATGCATAAATCTTCTCAGAAAAGCTCTTTAGAATATTCTTAAGCTTTGACTTAAAGGGTTAGTTCACCCTAAAATGAACATTCTCTAATTATTTACTTCCCTTTAAGCCATTCCGGATGTGTATGACTTCTTTAGCAGAACCGAAATGAAGATTTTTATAAGCAGATTTCAGCTCAGTTTGTCCATACAATGCATGTAAATGGGTGCCATCAATCTGCTGGCTGTTTGACAGTCCAAAAGGCATATTTAGGCAGCATAAAAGTAATGCACACGACTCCTGTTGATTGAATTAATGTTTTCTGAAGCAAACCAATAGGTTGGTGTACGTTCATTCCTCTGTTGTAAACAAAGCGCGTGCTTCCGACTTATCGCGTGAACACACCATTGCGTTTACGTCACTGATGCGTTGACTGCTGGCAGGAAGCAATTTTTTAAAGTTAACAAAGTTTTCAATGATCTATTTAATTTTTACACAAACCTATCGGTGTTTTGCTGACTACAACACCTCAAGTCACAAGTCCGACTCCAGGGTGTGCTGAGTGACTTCAGTCAGGCTTCCTAAGCAAACAGTTGGCCCGGTTGATAGGGTGGGTAGTGTCACGTTGGGTTAAGCTCCTCGTGGTAGCTATAATATGGCTCTCGCTCTCGGTGGAGTGCTTGGTGAGTTGTGCATGGATGCCACAGAGAATAGCGTGAAGCCTCCACACGCGCTAGGTCTGCTGTAAAGTGCTCAACAAGCCATGTGACACAAGATGCATGGATTGACGGTTTCAGATGCGGTGGCAACTGAGATTCGTCCTCCAGCAGCCGGATTGAGGCAAGTCACTACGCCACCACGAGGACTTAGAGCGCATTGGGAATTGGGCATCCCAAATTAGGGAGAAAAGGGGAGAGTTTCAATGTATTCATTAAATTAAAAAAAAAATTTTGCAATTAAAAAATATATATTGATGGATTTCATTGAGCTCAACTACGAAACATATTTGCCCAAATTCCACTATCATAAGTGAACACATTCTTTCTTTGTTGTAGAGCGTATTGTCTCCGCGGAACACAATAATCGTGCTAATCCTAGGTTAGGATACCTCTCCAGCACTCTTAATCAGTACGCCATATACAAATCCAAATGTATATAGTAGCATTTACTTACATTGTTTAATTCCTGTTTTATTTTGTGTGCTTCTCTTAGTCAAGGCAGCATTGGTCGGGAGCACAGTGACAAACCTGTGAGTTTGGGGCCGTCTCGACTTGGGCTCTTAAGCAGAGGTAGCAGCAATAAGGAGTGTACAGACAGCATGGCCCCTGAGGAATCACGCAGAGAGGGGCCTGACTCACAAGCCTTACTTCGCAAAGCCAGCATCTCGGAGGACAAGAGTGAGGCCGAGAACAGCGGAGCCACTGAGATAAGTAAGGAACGACACGCACACTAAATAAATAAATTATGAAAATTCTGTCATTATTCACTCACCCATATGCCGTTTCA
Organism: Moxostoma hubbsi; assembly: GCA_032164185.1. NCBI lineage: Eukaryota > Metazoa > Chordata > Actinopteri > Cypriniformes > Catostomidae > Moxostoma > Moxostoma hubbsi. The sequence goes on along the minus strand of JAVLUX010000201.1, from coordinate 7,354,099 downwards.
AATCGGTATGACTTACACATTTTTTTGGTAAGTGGGTGGACCTCTATTCTGTGCCTACTCTGATTACATTGTGAATATTTTGAAGCGTCCCCATTTGCTCTGCCTTAATGTGTCAATATTTGCTTATTTACTCAACCTAATATATAGACGCAAAATGAACAATACGTTAAAGTACGAAAAATAAAGTGAGATAAAACCACGCAAAGTGAACACATTATTTGAGTGTTGAGCAGATCCAGGTTTAGGCATAATTAGATATAGCGCCACTACAAAACATGAGCAACTCTGCCGAAACGAATGACTCTTATGTGTCAGTTCTATTGAATCTATGAGGTGTCTAGAGCAGGGGTACTCAGTAGGCGGACTCTGGTCCGGATTCGGACCAAAGGACAATTCAGTCCAGACCGAGATCTAAATCTTTGTGCTAGTTATTATAATGTATATCAGCTATGTTGCATGCAAAACCAAAAATGCTGTTTCTTTATATTTGCGATTTGCAAACTATACGTCTATTCTGGCAGCTTTGATTGGGTTGACCAGCTGCCAATCTGGGGGGTGCCAGTATCAGCTTGGCCCTTATGTGGCCTCGCCCCTGCTTTTTTTCATATAATGAAAGAGACCTTAGCGTTTTGCCTAACATCTCCTTTTGTGTTCCACAGAAGAAGGAAAGACAGACAGGTTTAAACTTAAGAATTTAAATGTTTGGGGGAATTATCCCTTTAAAGCACATTAAAGCTGCACATCCCATGAATGCGTAAATTTACCTGATTACGTACTGAATGAGCTATTATAAATACACAAACTATATATTGCAAATATTGTAATCCTGCACCATTTTTCCTCAGCAGTGAAATCAGAGCCGCTGGTCACTGGTGTTTCAGAGATGCTTGTCCTGACAGAGGAGGACATTGAGAGGAAATCCAAGTCCATCATCGATGAGTTTCTGCACATCAATGACTACAAGGTACAATATCCTGTTAAAATGTTGGTGATAAAAACCTCTCCGCATTTACAGTGAAAAACAACAGGTTATATTTGGCACATACCATTATAGGGCAAGTTTCCTGTGTGAGTGTGTGTGTGTATATATATATATATATATATATATATATATATATATATATATATATATATATAGTACTGTGAAAAAGTCTTAGACACTTAAAAGATGTTTCACAAAAACATTTGTCTTAAGATGGATATTTATATCTTCAGCTTTAGTGTGTCAAAAGAAAATATAAATGTCAGACTCCCAAACATTACTTTTGCAAATAGAAAATATTAGAATAAAAGAACGGAACATTGTGTCAGTCTGAGATTGCACGAAGAGACAGAAGCAATTGATACAGCCGAAATATATAGAAAAACTGTGGTTAATTCTCCAAGAAGCTTGGAACATCCGATCTGCCAACAACCAAGAAAAACTGTGTCCAGGTGTAAGTAGGAGAATTGATGCTGTTTTAGGGTGTGTTCACACTTGGCTGGTTTGTTTAGATTAAAACGAACTCTGGTGCGATTACTCTGTTAGTGTGGTTCATTTGAACAAGTGTCACCCGAACCTTGGTGCGCACCAAACAAGCGGACCTTGGTCGCAGTCGGCGGCCGTTCATCTGCTTCCAGGCGGCCGGGCTCCTCCGTTCTCCGGCGGATGGCTGCGGCTGCTCCGTTGGGGTGGATGGTAGTGGCGAGGACTCTACTACGGCATATCCATCCTCCTTCCCGGATTTCGGCACCAATGTAAAAGGATTCATGGAAATGAGGTGGTGAGAATCAGCTTGACAGGTGTTGGAACCACACTTCAGCTGTCCTTGCAGCATATCTTCATTTGTGTGTGCAACAGAGGAATTCCTGGTGTTAATTTGACTCCTTTACACATTTTATTAACTCTTTGTTTGTTCTCAGCTGGTAAAAATAGCACCATATATACATATATAAATATAATGAGTGCATTTCACCCATCAGCCAGCATTATTTTGGATGATCGGCAATTTCCTTCAAAAAATATACATCATAAACGCTGTCTAATCAGGTTGTGAGTTTTTCCTGATGCCTTTGGTTTTGTATCATTACGTTCGGTGTTAAAAATGCCAGTGTGAACGCTAAGCGAACAAGGACTAAATGTATAATTTTCTTTTTTGGTGCGGACCAAGAGAACCGAACTACAAATGTGAACACACCCTTAAAGGCAAAGGTGGTCACACCAAATATTGATTTAGTTTTTTTTTATGTTTACTTGACTTGGTATGACGTTAATTGATAAAAGATAATTATTTATGCCATTATTTAAGACTGTTTATCCTCACTATGCAACATTTTTCACAAGTGCCTAAAACTTTTGCACAGTACTATATATATATATATATATTTACAGTGCTGTGAAAAAGTATTTTCCCCTTTCCTGATTTCTTCTGTTTTTGTGTATATCTCATGCTGAACTGTTTCAAAAATTCAAACAAAATCTAACATAAAACAAAGATAATCTGAGGAAACACACAATACAGATTTTAAATGATAATGGTATTTATTGATGCAAAAAAGTTATCCAATACCAACTGGGCCTGTGTGAAAAAGTATTTGCCCCTTAATTACTAAATCTATGAAACTGCATTCATAATGGGGTTCAGCTGGACTAGACACACACAGTCCTGATTACTGTCAGCCCTGTTCAATCAAATCAACACCTAAATATAACTTTTTCAGCAGCATGAAGTTAGCTAAAAGGTCTCACCCAGTAGCTCACTATGTCAAGGTTGAAAGAAATTCCATAAATGATGAGGAAAAAGGTGACTGAAATACAGCACATCAGTCTGGGAAGGGTTACAAAGCTATTTCAAAGGCTCTAGGACTCCAAAAATCACAGTGAGAGCATTATCTCCAAATGGAGAAAACTTGGCACAGTAGTGAACCTTCCCAGAAGTAGCCGACCTTACAAAATTCCTCGAAGAGCACAGTAATTACTCATCCAGGAAGTCACAAAAAAGCCATGGACAACATCTAAGGAACTGCAGGCCTCTTTCACATCAATAAAGGTCACTGTTCATAGCTCCACTATTAGAAAGACACTGGCCAAAAATGACATCAATGGAAGAGTGTCGAGGTGAAAGCCACTGCTAAGCCAGAAGAACATAAAGGCTCATCTGAATTTTGCCAAAACACACCTTGATGATCCTCAAACCTTTTGGGAGAATGTTCTGTGGACTGATGAGTTGAAAGTGGAACTGTATGGAAGACAGGGGCTCTGTTACATCTGGCATAAATCAAAGAGAGTATTCCACAAAATGAACATCATACCAACGGTCATGCATGGTGGTGGTAGTGTGACATGTGGGGATGCTTTGCTGCTTCAGGGCCAGGGTGACTTGCAATAATTGAGGGAAACATGAATTCTGCTCTCTACCAGAAAATCTTAAAGGAGAACTTCTGGTCATCAGTCCGTGAGTTGAAGCTCAAGCGCAGCTGGATTATGCAGCAAGACAATGATCCCCTGAGTGGCTCAAAAGAAGTGAAATTAAAGTTTTGGAGTGGCCTAGTCAAAGTCCTGACTTGAACCCAATTGAGATGCAGGACCTTAAATGGGCAGTTCATGCACAAAAACCTCCAATGCGGCTGAACTAAAGCAGTTCTGCAAAGAAGAGTGGGCCAAAATTCCACCACAGCGTTGTGAAAGACTGATGAAGCATTTGGTTGCAGTTGTTGCTGCTAAAGGTGGCACAACCAGCTTCAGATTCAGGGTGACCTAACTAATATCTGCCTTTGTGGTGTTGTTAATGTGTTTGTGTTTTTGCTTTGTGCAGGAGGCAGTGCAGTGCGTAGAGGAGATTGAGCAACCCTCTTTGCTGTGGGTGTTTGTGCATATGGGCCTGGAATGCACACTAGAGCGCAGTCAGCTTGCCAGAGAACACATGGGACTGTTCTTCTATCAACTTATTCAGAAGGGCATCCTACCACATTCTCAGCTCTACAAAGGGTGTGCATGCTGTATCTTTTTATATCGATTTTCCAATTGAGGATGTCCCCAAAGGTCCCTAAAGTTTGTTTATCCCTGGCTCACTTTTGGGGATGAATTAGTCTTGTATGTTTTAAAATCGATACTTTTGGATGGCGGTAGTAAAGCTGTATGTTTTGCCTGTTTCATTGCATGACAGGTTTTCAGAGATGCTGGAACAGGCTGATGATATGGCCATAGATATTCCTTTCATTTGGCTTTACCTGGCTGAACTGATCAGTCCACTGCTGAGAGAAGGAGGAATCGCCATGAGAGAGCTGTTCAGGTCAGGACAATACATGGCGAACCCTGAATGGAATGCAGATTTGTGTTTTGGCTTCTGTTTGTTTGCTTTGTGCAATTTGTGACAAAAGAACATTCCACCCCTGAAATTGATTTAAATATTGATTGAAGGAATGTTCCAGTATTAATTTAAAGTTGTTAACCACAGAAAATTATTTCGACTTGTCCCTCCTTTTCTGTATAAAAGCAAAAATTGGGGCCTGGGTAGCTCAGCGAGTAAAGACGCTGACCATCCCCACTGGAGTCACGAGTGCGAATCCAGGGCGTGCTGAGTGACTCCAGCCAAGTCTCCTAATCAACCAAATTGGCCTAGTTGCTAGGGAGGGTAGAGTCACATGGGGTAACCTCCTCGTGGTCACTATAATGTGATTTGCTCTCGGTGGGGAGCATGGTGAGTTGTGCGTGGATGCCACGGAGAATAGCATGGGCCTCCACGCACTACGTGTCCTCAGTAATGCGCTCAACAAGCCATGTGATAAGATGCGCGTATTAACAGTCTCAGAGGCAGAGGCAACTGAGATTCGTCCTCTGCCACATGGATGGAGGCGAGTTACTATGCCACCACGAGGACTTGGGCATTCCAAAAATCAGGGAGAAAAAAAAAAGATAAAGCAAAAATCTTGATTACAATGAGGTACTTACAATGGAAGTGAATGGGGGGGCCTATTGTTGTACAGTTTAGAAACAGAAACATTAAGATTGTAATTTTATAAAAGCACTTTTAATCATTCTGTTAAAACCCATGTACCATTATAAATCATTATAAACCAATCAGCACTGTGTTATAGCGATTGATTATTACAAAGAACATCTGTCTGTTAACAAATGTGTGTTAAATGATAAAGTCAAATGATTTAGCTAGTTCATATTCTCAAATATTATTAAAAAAAAAGAAAATGAGAAAAGAAATGCCTCAATAGACAGTTCTATGTTATCTTAGTATTGCACAGTAGTCTACTGGTGCCTTCGTACTACCACCACGGACTCAGGCTTCATGATACCGGTGGTACCACAGTGTTTTTCATTATAGTTGTATGTACGTACCTAATACTTATGTAGCGAGATGCTGCTACGTAGTTGAGAGGACACAACCGCCAAAGACCTCCATCTCTGGGGGTCGTTCACTCCAAATGCGCCCATCTTTTTATATATAATTAATGCGCTAGGTGGACGTCTTTGACCGTAGCATGGTCTTTTTTTCAGCATCTTGTTCAGTAACAACAGTGCTGGCCCTGCCTATTTAGCAACATATGCGGCTGCATAGGGCTCTCTCAGCCACCCCCTACCACGAGTTCAGTAAAGTATAATAAATAATTATTTGAAATAAGTGTAAATAGCACTGGGCACACAGCCCATCTATATGCACACCAATAGTCAGATAGAACCTGTCAAAACTTGTAATAATAATAATACACTTTGGAGATATAACTATGCAAATTTGACTTATTTACTCTAAGGTCTTATGTAGCGACATTAGTTAGTCAGCTGATTAGTTGTGTGGTTAATCTGGGTTCAAGTCCACCTTTTGTCAATTTCACTATTCTCCCCTTATCAATACTTATAAGCAAAGACAGACAGTGTCTGTGCACCCCACTTTCAAAGTCGGAAAGAGAGTGTCATCGCCAGCAATGAGGTTAATTTCTGTTGCACTAGGGTGTAAATAGCATGTGCAACTATTTACAGTAAGTGTAAATATCATCTACTGTAGCCTACCACACCTTAATTTGGTCATTTAATCAGTTCTTATTCATTTGCACAGAATTTCATTAATTATATTTATTAAGTTGTGCATGTGATATGTGTGTTTGGTTTGTTATATTATGTTCTTTCTTTTTTGTATTTCTGAAGTAGTTAGAGCAGGTGCTGATAAACTACAGTTGATAGTTTTACATTTTTAAGCGTGATGCTTTTGAATGAATAGACTTGTTTATTTGCACAAATTAAACTTGCTTAGTCATTGATGTTAGGTGAGTTTGGTGTACTTATAGGTGTACATGTAAATTGGGAGGCCTATATGTACACATATCCCTGAGTAACAATGCATGTTTTAGATGCTGTGTACATTTAAAAGGATATTCAACCTTTAAATCGTGTCTCAAGACACCCGCGTTCTGTGTCTGTTTTAGCACAAGAATGTTAGTCATCATCAGTGCTTGGCATAAATCTAAAATCCAATTGCTCGTTTTTGCATTCGAAGGTGCTCTTTTATTATTTATGAATTTGACGAATATTTGAATTTTAATTGACAGCCTTGCGTCATGGCAACAAAGTTGTAAAATGTGATATAACTTTACACAGAAGAGATAAGTGATGTCATAACACTAAATTCATGTTAGCACACATATTGTTTGCGTCTTGTCGCTATACTTTTGAAACAGTGTGTATTTAAATGTTTGCTAATTGGCCCATTCACTTCCATTGTAAGTGCCTCACTGTAACTCTATTTTGGATCAAATAAATCCAGTCTTGGTGAGCAGAAGAGACTTCTTTTAACGGTAGTGTATGTCTAAAATTAAGTCAAGTCTTTATGTAAAGAAAATATATAGTCAGATATCTTCTTTTAACTTAAAACTTGATTTTGATCATTAAGTCTCCTCACATTCATTCTCTATCCCTGATTGATAGGCCCAGGGGAGGAGTCTTTTGTCTCTCAGGTGTGAATTACCTCAATATTCATGATCATTCACGCCTCCTCGCATATTACCTTTCAACACTAAAATTGTCTTACAAAAGTTAAATTACTATATTGTTTTGTATGAATGAGTGATCAGGATGGTTTTCACATCATTTTGTAGCAAAAACTCTAGGCTACAAGATCCAGTTCTCAAAAGTCTTGTGGACATATGTTTCGTATGTGTTATATGACCTTATTTCACTGACTTAAAATTTTTGTTTTTTCAAAAACCATGCATAAACATTATTTTCTCAAAAATACAAACATGTACACACATGTTGCTCACATATTATTGTAGCCCTGTTTGTGTTGAATTCAGTGTTATCACACTTTAGCCATTAATATGTTTTTAAGCAACTGAAAAAAGCACAAATGTCAAGTCATGTCAAAACATCTCCAGGGCCCAAAATACCCTCAGACCCCAGAGGGTTAAATCTCTCTCTCGCTGTCCCACTGCAGTCTCCAGTTGGCCTTTATCTCTCTCTCTGAGGATTGATTAGCCTGATTAGGGGCCAGGTGTGTAGCATCTTATTCTGAAATGATCTTCAGAACTGTGTGACCGAACTGTGAAGCCAATTTCTACTGCTGGATGACATGGAGAAAAAGTGTTAATGAAATGAATTACCTCAGGAATTAATAAATAACATTTTGATATATCTATGATATTTTTTGTATCCCCAATGTATTGTGCAGCATATTTCAATACTAAATATATATACATAAAAATACAGCAGTGACTCAGATCAGCAACTCTGAGATGGCGGATTTCACTGGGGGCTTTAACAGTTTGGCAGTGCACAGTAGTTGCAGTGATTCCAGGTCCTTGCATCTAATGGAGACTTGTTTTGTTTCTGCAGTGAGTTAAGTAAACCGCTACTCCCTGTGGGAAGAGCTGCCATCTTATTTTCTGAAATACTGCACCTACTATGCAAACAAATGGTAAGCTCAAATATTGTTGACATTAGAGCGTTGAGTTGTCATCAGTTGTTTGAAGCTCCTGCATGAAATTGACAATATAATCATTTTTCATACACAAGCATAACTGTGAAGTTTAATGTGGAGTGCAGTAGATGTGTATTGTTGTGGGTTTTGTGACGGCGTGTGTTTGTGTATTTACATGGTGTGTGCTTATCCTACAGAGCCATAGGAAAGTTGGAGACTTGTGGAGAGAGTCGGGGCTGAACTGGAGCGACTTCCTGCCGGAGGGAGAGGATCTCAATGACTTCATCTCACAACAGGTGAGCGAGCAAACACAACAGTCTTTCCTAGACACATAAATCACTGTAGGGAAGCCATCAAGAATGGAAATGAAGTTTAAAAGCTAATAGACATGGACTAAAAACCACAGAACTGTAATCTTTAAAAGAAGCATAATGAACGTATCAGGCACCATTTGAGGTCAAAGAAATTGAAAGCACTGTTTAAACAATAATGTCTTTGTTTTCTTTTCTTTTCTAACAGAAATTACAGTTCACCATGTCAGACTGCTGCTCTATCTCCACGGCCCCAGATAAACCCAACCTCACTCTTGAGGAACTCTTCCAACAGCTGGAACACCTTCTACTTGAAGACATGGCCAGTGATGAGCAGATCTTTGACTGGGTCGAGGTGAGGCTAAGAGTATAGAAAGTCAATTAAGAGTTTGCTCTAAAAAATAAAATAAAAATCACATATGCAATGTGTTGGTATTCTTTTCAGGCTAATTTAGACGAATCTCAGATGAGTTCCTCTTCATTTTTGAGAGCTTTAATGACAGCTGTATGTAAGGCAGCAGTTAAAGGTAAGTGTTCTGATGCTTATGATTACATGCACAACAATACTGACAATGCAAGAAAACCATGTTTGCTGCATTTGAAATCATGGGGGTTTTTCGCTAGTTTTGAAGTCAGAAGGTATACAGGCATGCGCACGACTGTACCACAATTCTGCACCACTCCTACACCAAATGGAATTGCAAAAATAAACATTACTTTTGCTTTTCTGAATACACCCTCCTTCTCCCATTGATCAAACCAACAGATAGTCCCTTATTGCCCTGTTAATCTTTCTTTCTCTCATTTATCCCTTTCTTCTCCAGATGAAAACACTTCCTGTCGAGTGGACACTGCTATTATCCAGAGACGCCTGCCTATATTACATAAATATCTTAACTCAGATGGTGAGCGACAGCTACAAGCACTATATGCTCTCCAGGCTTTGATCGTCACCCTGAATCAACCACCTAGTATGTTGACATTTCTCGTTCTTTCTGTCATTGCACATTCATAATATTTTTGTTGTTTTATGTTTAACATATTGCAGCTGTTACACAGAATATCATGTTATAATTTGAACTTGAGATAATAAAGAAGTGTAGGTTAGGGGGATTGTTTTAAACAATAGTCTTAAAATCATGTCCTAACCAAGCAACTACTAATTTGTCAATCCACACTTAAAGCAAAACTGTGACATTGCATTAAGGGGCGGACACACTACACGTTGCGCTCTAGTCACTCCCATTTAAATGCATCCAAATGCAGCAGAGCGGAAATGCATGGGTAGAATGTTCAAGCTTGGTGACCTCTGAACTGTGAATTCGTAAAACAAGAGAACACGCTACCAATAGGAGACTGAAACGTCACATGCTGACCTCTTGGCTCAATTCAATTTATACTTATTTCAAAGCTGTGAGATTTATTGTTGCAGGAAAGTGAGTAGACAATATATTTAAAATTTTTAATATAATATTATTTGTTTTTGTGATCTAGTATTTACTTATTTAGTATTAGACCAGAAGACCTCCCACGTGACATCATATCCTGGTCCGTTGCATTGTACGAAACAATTGTGCATGCTCAATGCCTAGCGTGTCCGCCCCTTTGTACGATCAGAACATATTACAATTTTTTATATACAGGTATGTGCAGTGCTGGTTAAATTACAAAAAAAAGAACTATTCACTGCAGATAATTACCACTCTAAAATTGTAATCGGATTACTGACTTTACTTCATAAAAAAGTAATCACATTACTAATTTAAATTAACTCATTTTTGTTTTTAACACATTTGTTTTTTTTCTGCGCAACAAATTTAAAATATTATCTATCCAGTATTTCCTCCTTGTTTGTTGACTCGTTAGCAAGTGCACATCCTTAAGATGTCACAAACTGCAAACAGATGTACATAATTACGTAATTGTAAGTCAGTTACTATAATCTGATTACAAGAATTTGAAATGTAATGCGCTACGCTACTTTTTATAATAAAACAGTAATTGGATTACAGTGATGATCTAGATAGGTCAACACAAATTTTGATGTTGGCTTGAAAAAGACAGTTTGCAAAAGTTTTTAAAGCCTGAGGTTAAGGTTTTACCGACCTTACAGTAAAGCGCAAAGTATGACGTACAAGACACGTGACAAATCTGTCATCAGCGAACTACGCAAGCACTGAACTAGCACAGCCTGATTTTTCTAACCACGCTTTTTGAATGCACAGAATGCGCCTGGAATTATTTGCACAAATTAGTTGTTCCACAAGGTGGCGACACTCACATTTGAGTCATTGCTGTTATGAAGAAGTGCTAGAAGAAGATACAATCACCGGTAAATAACAGGAGAAGGTAAAAACAACAGTAGTAGATGTGCACATCAGGAGAGCGTGTGTGAGGAGGTCAGGGGATACCTAAAAGGAATATAAAGATATATTTATGGGTCTAAAACTCTTGAAGAGAAATAGTCCAGTGTCTTATAGCAGTCGTAGCACGCATGCGCCAACCTCATGCGTATGTGCGCACAGTTACAGGTGGACTTTACTCTGAAAGGCTCGCGTTCAACTGTACGCATACACTGAGCGTTCACGTCAAAATTGAAGCATACCTTGGGCTTAAGACAACCAGATTGATTGATTTTGAACACGCTTTCAATTTAAGTCTACGAGATTTTTCTGAAATTTGATTGTCCGCTGTGCAGAACCCATTTTTCTGATCCGTTAGAAAAAACAGCAACTCAAGTCAGAACAGTCTGAAGGTCTGTGCCGAATTTAGTAGCTTTAATGCTCTAAGAAAAGATACAATTGCTAATTTTGGCCTTTATTGAAAGATTTTGGAAAAACCCTAAATTAAGCCTGTTGCCTGTTGCTGAATAAAGATGTCTTTGATTTTAATTTCTATCCTTAAGATCTACTCCGAATGTTCTTCGACTGTCTTTACGATGAGGACGTTATTTCGGAGGAGGCTTTCTACAAATGGGAAACAAGTAAAGACCCTGGGGAACAGCAGGGCAAAGGTGTAGCGCTAAAGTCTGTCACCGCCTTCTTCACCTGGTTACGAGAGGCTGAGGAGGAGTCTGAGGATAATTGACATAAGCAGGTGGGCGACGCCCGGAGGCCCCCTACTGACACGAACAGTGAACTGCAACTAAAAAAGATTAGCCATAGACATACTTTACTCCTGCAGACACAGAAACAGCCAGAGTGTTCTGCACTATGACTGTGAAACACTTGGACATCTTGAGCTGAAGCCTTCTACAACATGGAGCGAACGCTAAATACTTGTATCATATATATAGAAAATATTTTTTTTTTTTTTAAAGTTTGACATTTGTTTCTTTTGTTACTTTTAAAAGAAGAGACTTAAATAGGTTCTGAACTCTTTAATTTATTTTTATTTTTTTTTAAAGACTGCAAATATGAAGTTCTATTTAAAATTTGCAGGCAAGAAGAACATTGATAGAAATAACAGAATAAACCTGTTGCATAACAATAATATGCATTTTGTTTAATTGTATAAGCAGCCAACCTGGATTTCATGTGATTCACCTTAAAACAGGGTAAAGATTTTGCCTCCAAATGAATAAAAAAAATAAATTGTTGCCAGAAGGGGATGGAGACTGCTAATATTTCTGATGTTTCAAGCTACCTAGAGAAACGCCCGTCGCTAATCCTTCTGCTTTAGGCTTGCTCAATGAACTTTCCAAATAACAAGACAAAGAGAATAAAAATGTATATGCATCTTGCAAGGAATACAAATTATTGACACCTGTCAATCAACATCTAATTACCTGTATGCATTGAAGATGAAATGCAAGCACTAATGCAAGTCAGAACAGTGCCAGGATTGCTCAGTGTTCTTGTAATGAAGACCTGCAGAGGAAATGTAAAGCTTGTACATACATTAAACACGGGGAAAAAGAGATGACGCTATGCTGTTTGTTTTTCGAGGGATGTTTACAGGATTTTTCTAATGCACCAGTTCATCTCTTTCTTACATTTGAATGTCCATGTTAAACAGCTGGTTTGTTGTGTATACCTCATTTGTAAGGTCACAGAATTATAAATATTTAAAATATATACAGTGGTGGCCAAAAGTTTCGAATAATGTACAGATTTTCCACTTATGGAAAGAAATTGGTATTGTGGAGGGGGGGTCATGAGGCGGCAGATCCCCATCCTTTGGGGGCGTTTTGAAGCGGGTTTCGCCCTGGGCGCCAAACAAGCTAGAATCACTGCTGGTCCAATGTCTGGTTCTTTCCCTACTCTAAACATTTATTTTTGTTTTTCTGTTTCAAAAGTGGCTTTTTCTTTGCAATTCTTCCCATAAGACCTCCTGAGTCTTCTCTTTACTATTGTACATGAAACTGGTGTTGAGCGGGTAGAATTCAATGAAGCTGTCAGCGGAGGACATGTGAGGCATCTATTTCTCAATCTAGAGTCTCTGATGCACTTATCCTCTTGTTTAGTTATACATCTGACCTTCCACATCTCTTTCTGTCCTTGTTAGTGTCAGTTGTCCTTTGTCTTTAAAGACTATAAATTGCACACATTTGTATGAAATCTTCAGTTTTTTGGCCATTTCAAGCTTTGTATAGACTTCATCCCTCAAAACAATGATTGACTGATGAGATTCTAGAGAAAGCGGTTTCTTTTTTTTTTCTTTTTTTCCATTTTTGACCTAATATTGACCTTAAGACATGCCAGTGTATTGCATAATGTGGGAACTCTAAAACAAACACAAAGACAATGTTAAGCTTCATTTAATGAACCAAATAGCTTTCAACTGTGTTTGATATAATGGCAAGTGATTTTCTAGTACCAAATTAGCCATTTAGCATGATTACTCAAGGATAAGTCGATGAAGTGATGGCTGCTGGAAATGCTAGATTTGATCAACAACAAAAAAATGTTTTTTTTTTACATCAGTAATGTCCTGACTATACAGGTGAAACTCGAAAAATTAGAATATCGTGCAAAAGTTCATTAATTTCAGTAATTCAACTTAAAAGGTGAAACTAATATATTATATAGACTCATTACAAGCAAAGTAAGATATTTCAAGCCTTTATTTGATATAATTTTTATGATTATGGCTTACAGCTTATGAAAACCCCAAATTCAGAATCTCAGAAAATTAGAATATTGTGAAAAGGTTCAGTATTGTAGGCTCAAAGTGTCACACTCTAATCAGCTAATTAATCCAAAACACCTGCAAAGGGTTCCTGAGCCTTTAAATGGTCTCTCAGTCTGGTTCAGTTGAATTCACAATCATGGGGAAGACTGCTGACCTGACAGTTGTGCAGAAAACCATCATTGACACCCTCCACAAGGAGGGAAAGCCTCAAAAGGTAATTGCAAAAGAAGTTGGATGTTCTCAAAGTGCTGTATCAAAGCACATTAATAGAAAGTTAAGTGGAAGGGAAAAGTGTGGAAGAAAAAGGTGCACAAGCAGCAGGGATGACCGTAGCCTGGAGAGGATTGTCAGGAAAAGGCCATTCAAATGTGTGGGGGAGTTTCACAAGGAGTGGACTGAGGCTGGAGTTACTGCATCAAGAGCCACCACACACAGACGGGTCCTGGACATGGGCTTCAAATGTCGTATTCCTCTTGTCAAGCTGCTCCTGAACAACAAACAACGTCAGAAGCGTCTTACCTGGGCTAAAGAAAAAAAGAACTGGTCTGTTGCTCAGTGGTTTGCATCTCATTTGGAAACCAAGGTCCCAGAATCTGGAGGAAGAATGGAGAGGCACACAATCCAAGATGCTTGAAGTCCAGTGTGAAGTTTCCACAGTCTGTGTTGGTTTGGGGAGCCATGTCATCGGCTGGTGTTGGTCCACTGTGCTTTATTAAGTCCAGAGTCAACGCAGCCGTCTACTGGGACATTTTAGAGCACTTCATGCTTCCTTCAGCAGACAAGCTTTATGGAGATGCTGACTTCATTTTCCAGCAGGACTTGGCACCTGCCCACACTGCCAAAAGTACCAAAACCTGGTTCAATGACCATGGTATTACTGTGCTTGATTGGCCAGCAAACTCGCCTGACCTGAACCCCATAGAGAATCTATGGGGCATTGCCAAGAGAAAGATGAGAGACATGAGACAAAACAATGCAGAAGAGCTGAAGGCCGCTATTGAAGCATCTTGGTCTTCTATAACACCTCAGCAGTGCCACAGGCTGATAGCATCCATGCCACGCCGCATTGAGGCAGTAATTAATGCAAAAGGGGCCCAAAGCAAGTACTGAGTACATATGCATGATTATACTTTTCAGAGGGCCGACATTTCTGTATTTAAAATCCTTTTTTTTTTTATTGATTTCATGTAATATTCTAATTTTCTGAGATTCTGAATTTGGGGTTTTCATAAGCTGTAAGCCATAATCATAAAAATTATATCAAATAAAGGCTTGAAATATCTTACTTTGCTTGTAATGAGTCTATATAATATATTAGTTTCACCTTTTAAGTTGAATTACTGAAATTAATGAACTTTTGCACGATATTCTAATTTTTCGAGTTTCACCTGTACATTGTGATCAGTTGAATGCCACTTTTGGTGAATTAAAGTATCAGTTTCCTTCCGAACAAGCCAAATGTACATATTTTGGGTGTATATAAATATTATTAACATCTCCCTCCGGACTGTGAACGGCTAGAGGCGGAAGCTCTGATAGGTCTGGGAGAGAGGGGGGTGTTTGAGAGGAGATCAGGGTTTCTTGTCCATGCTACCAGCAGGTGGCGGTAATGCAATGTAACGTTGCGATCCGCCAAACAGAAGAAGACGCACGCGCATGTAAGTAGAGATTGACTGTGCTAAGTTGTTTATTTTCTACATCTGTGAATGAATGAATTTCTGCTAATGTAGCAGTTGTTACTTTTTTAATGCTTATTTCAGAAACAGACAAAAACTAACTTTAAATATGAAACGCAGTTGCAAATATGAACGGCAAATTTACAATCAATTCCTGTATATCAAAACCTTGTGAGCTGCCTTCCTAGACAGCATTATTTTAGAACACTAAAATGGTGTCTCTTAATGGTGCCCAAGCATGTTGTTTAGGTACATGCTGCCTACATAGAAAGCACATTATTATGCTGTTTTGGTACATGCTGTCTACATAGAAAGCATATTATTATGCCCAAAATGCTGTCTAAGTTAATGCTGCCT
The DNA here is from genome assembly GCA_032164185.1 of Moxostoma hubbsi. NCBI lineage: Eukaryota > Metazoa > Chordata > Actinopteri > Cypriniformes > Catostomidae > Moxostoma > Moxostoma hubbsi. The sequence continues at coordinate 7,338,718 of JAVLUX010000201.1, read as the reverse complement.
ACCTAGACAGCATTTTTAAGAATACTTCTATCATAGTGACCAAACATACATGCTTTTTATTTGAATGCTTCATAGCTAGAACATATTTTTTGAGTGCTGATATTATAGTGCCCAAGCATACTGTCTAGGTAGGCACCTCACTAGGGTTTTAAACAAACACAGCAGCAACAAACAAGCTTAAATGAATCTTAATTGTACTGCATGCTCTTGCAGGCAATAAGCAGCAGAGATGTTCCGGCCCAAGCCCACGTTGAGGGACAGACAGCACCTGTACAGGCTGATCATCAGCCAGCTTCTGTATGATGGCTACACCACCATCGCCAATAGCCTGATCAATGAGGTCAAGCCCCAGAGTGTGGTGTCTCCATCCGAGCAGCTCATGCAGCTGGCTAAGACGGGTATAGCCAGACTAGACATAATAAGGATAGATAAGTCACTTGTATACATGTGAATGGGAACAAACGTAGCATTAAATGTAGAAATGGAAGACTTGCATTGCAGTTAAAAGAGCCATTTACCTGTTTGATAGAGATATATACTATATATATTGGCACGTGTACCTCCTTTTCTTTAAAATAAAACAAAAATCCGGGTTACACTGAGGCCCTCACAATGAAAGTGAATGGGGCCAATCTGTAAACATACTCACTGTTTTAAAATTAGCAATTCACACCACAGTGTTAACACGATTGTGGTGTGATAAAATCCCCTACTAACCTTTTCTGTGTGTTTGTTGCCATGACATCGCAACAACATAAATGCTAAAACGAATGTAAAACCTTTACATAAAAGGTCTATAAAACCCAAACATTACAGAAGAACAATGTAAGTGCTTTTGTAAAATTATAAGCGTCACATAAATTCATTTAAACCCTCCAAAAATTGTTCCCATTCACTTCCATTGTAACCTCGATTTATGTAATTTTTTTTAAGAAAATGTGGGACGAGTCAAAATAATTTTTTGTGGTATTCAACATACTTTTGTGATTTTGTGAACTCGAGTGATTGCACAGTCAAATTCCAGTTTGACCATTTTGTTTAAAAATTATAATTCGTTCAGTATTGTAAGAAATTAGATATACGTCCCTGTCTGGACCCAAACATGCAAATCTGCATCTGTTTTTCTTTTTTAGGAATGGAGAATGATGACAGCGCTGTCCAATATGCTATTGGTCGCTCGGACAATGTGGCGCCTGGTGTGGGCATTGACCTAGAGTTTGATGCAGATGTACAGACCATGTCCCCAGAAGCATCAGAGTATGAGACCTGCTATGTGACGTCCCATAAGGGTCCATGTCGTGTCGCAACCTATAGCCGTGATGGGCAGCTCATTGCGACGGGCTCTGCCGATGCCTCGATTAAGATCCTAGACACAGAGCGCATGTTGGCCAAAAGCGCCATGCCACTAGAGGTGAGAGCAGTGCCACCGTCCCCTAAAGTTAACATTTAAACGTTGGATTCTGCTGCTTTGAGGGCATGTTGTGTACAATGTAATCAACTAATACTAAACACAATTGTTTTTTGAAAAGTTGCCTCATTTTTGAATATTGGCAAGCTATCTAAAGTCAGCTTTCTCCACTCGCATGTTTGACTAAATACTATGCTTGGGGCATTCTACTACCATATAATTGAACTGCAGATGTCTAATATGTATTACATGATAGCTCGATGTATATAATTTACATGGGCATTTTATTGGACATATGCTACGCTTCTCTCTAAATATTGGCATCAACATTGGAAAAACACGTATTTCGACGACTACTGTAAAAATGCTGGTCGTCCGAAGCTCCGGAGAATGAATGAACATGTGGCTTTTGGTCTATTTAGGTGATGATGAATGAAACGGCCCAGCAGAACATGGAGAACCACCCTGTAATCAGAACATTGTATGATCACGTGGATGAAGTCACCTGTCTGTCTTTTCACCCAACCGAGCAGATCCTGGCCTCCGGCTCCCGTGATTACACCCTCAAACTCTTTGATTATTCAAAGCCTTCCGCAAAAAGAGCCTTCAAACACATACAGGTATAACGCTCTGATACGAATCTGAATGCCGCAAAATGTATTTTAAATGTACGCAAGGATTTTACATGTAGATTTTTATGCATTTGGCAGATGCTTATATGCAGAACGACTTAGATTGCGTTCAAGCTTTACTTATTTTCAGTTCATTCATGCCTTGGGAATTGAACCCATAGCCTTGGCATTGTTGGGAAAGGACAAATGTACGCACATACAACACTTCTTTGTGTTGTGATTTGCATTGTTATAGCATGGGATATATATATATATATACACACACACACACACACATTGCAGAATGCTCAGTGAGGTAACATTGAATCCTAGTGTGACAGCTAAAGACTTCAAGGAATCATAAGAACTGGTTAACGTCTGTTCATGAGTCTACTATACGGAACACATGAAACAGGCATGGTGTCCATGGCAGGACACCACGAAGGAAGCCGCTGCTTACCATGTTATTAGCAATGCTAATGATATGGCATTGTTGCTGCGGAGCACCTTTGTGGAAATGGTGGGAATTAATTTTCTGAAAAGGTTTTGCATTCCCATGCAGAAGGTTTTGCGTTTACTCTTTAATTATTTTGGGTTCACTTGCAATAGCTTTATCCATCCCTTTCAGAAAACAACCCTGGTTTTACTACAGTTACCATAGTTTAACTATGGTATTTGTGGTCAGTCCATAGTAATGATACAGGAAAACCAAAACTATGGTAATAAAAATCTATGGTTTGTACCAAAACATACATGGTGGTTAAAGTTTTACTATAGTAACATCATCATAATTTGTGGTCCAATTACCATAATTTTAAAACCACAGTTTCCCCAAAAAACATGCCCTTTTTTTTTTTTTTTTTTTTTTTAACCAAAGTTTTGTTTTTCCTGTTTTATTCCTATGGTTTTACCACAAAAATGGTTAAAATACAGTTACTGGAGTAAAACCAGGGTTAATTTTGTAAGGGATGGATAAAGCTACTGTGAGGGAAGGCAAAAGTTTTTGCAAGAGAACGTAAATATATTTCAGAAAATAGATTCCCTCCCTGTCCTCTAAAGGGTGCCATACTTGGCACCATAGTAAGAGTTGGACATTTTTTTGACATGACTTTCTAATATTAATAAGGGCATGTTTGGCCCTTTATTTTTTACTGTATTTGAGACGTTTGCACCTCTCTGGATTTCTTTGGTACAATCTTTCTCCTTTTCCACAGGAAGCTGAAATGTTGCGCTCCATATCCTTCCACCCCTCTGGGGATTTCTTACTGGTGGGCACACAGCACCCTACTCTGCGCCTATATGACGTCAACACTTTCCAGTGTTTCGTGTCCTGCAACCCTCTAGATCAACACACAGACACCATCTGCGGAGTCTGTTACAATCCCAGCGCCAACACCTACGTCACCTGCAGCAAAGACGGTAGCATCAAACTGTGGGACGGAGTGTCTAACCGGTGTGTGACCACTTTTGAGAAGGCTCATGACGGCGCTGAGGTCTGTTCGGTCGTCTTCTCCAAGAACTCCAAATATATCCTGTCATGTGGAAAGGATTCTGTCGCCAAACTGTGGGAAATTTCCACAGGCAGGACTTTGGTAAAGTACACAGGTAAGATTTAGGATATTATAGCTGGGGTTAGATTATGCATTATGTTAAAGAGACGATTAAGAACAGTGTTTTTAGTCAAAAGTTATGTTACTGATTATATTTTAAATTCTTGTAATCACATTACAGTTGATGACTTCCAGTTGTTACAATTAATACCTTCTTTGGGTTACGTATATGAAATCATATTATTTACACGGAATGCACTGAAAACTTGCATTATGCTCTTGTGTACGTCTGCTTGCGTTGCTGTGAGATCTGAAGGACGTGCATCCTATAACGTGTCAGTGTAAGGGAGAAACGCGTGACGTTATGTTGCATTTATAAAACGATTACTATTATAGTATTTGCATAATACTAATATTAAGGATGCACGTTTTAATTTTAAAATGTCATTTTGACTAGAGGTCGACTGACAATTGGATTTTACCGATACTGATAACTAAGTTGATAGACAAGACTGGTAACCGATTAATCGGTCGACTGATTCAAAAATAAAATCCCTTAGACATTTCTCTTGGGTAAGGGAAACCGTTAAAGGATTTACTACAGTGAGTCAGGTTTTACGGTAATAAAACTCTACTGTTACCATGGACACGGCATGTCTCTGCCAACTTTCAGAAGATCGGAAATGTCCTGACCACTGATCTCTCTCTCTCTCTCTCTCTCTCTCTCTCTCTCTCTCTCTCTATATATATATATATATATATATATATATATATATATATATATATATATATATAGATCAGTGGTCTTGACCCCATAATCCTGTTTTATAATATGTGTTATGCTGGTCTTATATATTAGTAAAATATAGTCATTGGTGCAAGGATAGTACATAATACAATTAAGAATATGACATATCCTGCAGTGTAGTATGCTATACTTAATCTAAAACAATTTTAAACAGCATTTTGCCAATTCGTAAGTAATTATAATTGTATTTTATTACCTCAAGGTAATTGAGAGACTATATGGAACATTTGTACATCTGTAAACATTAATTTGTCACACCGCAGGACCATGTATATTGAACTAGAGAAGAAAAATGGTGAATTAAAAATGGTGATTAAACAGTCCTGGCACCTAAAATATACACTTTCCTATGTGTGTTCACATCAATTTTAACTGTCGATTGAACGCGTTTATTTAGTGCGAGTAATTAAATAAAAAATGTGTTAAAAATGAACAATTAATCATGCCTTCCTGACGTGTAAATTCCATAATCGAAGTATGGGTTTTTTTTTTTTTTTCTAACCTATGTTGCAATACAATCTATGTGTAATTTCATGTTTTTATGCGCCGCATCAGCAGGGGGCAGTCGGCACACCTTGACAAGCCTCACAAGCAGTGCTGCCACAGAATGAGAGCCAGAATCATGAGACATGCTCTCAACAGCTGGGCAAAGCACAACAGAATGCATCTCGATACACGATTTTCAAGTTTTCGACTACTTTTTGACACTGAAAACCGACTAAAAATAAAATTAGCAAGAAAAACAATTTAATTTAAAAGGAAAAAGACATAACGTCTGTATTTTAATATACTAAATGTAGATTAAAAATAAAGCTCTTTGGACAATATGCCTATAAGTATTTCATTAACAGAAAAGGTCCATGAAATCATTTAGTTTCTCTATTATTTTGCTTTCTTGAAAATATCACAGGTAGATTTGGTGTCAATAAACCAAAACATACAACCTTGACTCATAAGTTTGAAATACTATTTCTGTCATCAAGCCACATTTTTCATGTTTAATGCTTGTATGCTCTTCTACCAGATTACCCTCATCGTGTTTCCTGTTTTGTAGGTGCAGGGCTCAGTGGGCGACAAACACACCGCACTCGGGGTGTCTTTAACCACACAGAGGACTACGTGCTACTGCCGGACGAGCGAACCATCAGCCTGTGCTGCTGGGATTCAAGAACTGCAGAGAGGAAGAACTTGCTCTCCTTGGGTCACAATAACATAGTGCGCTGTATCGTTCACTCACCCACCAACCCAGGCTTCATGACCTGCAGCGATGACTTCAGAGCTCGTTTCTGGTATCGCCGCACAACCACCGACTGAGAGATTCTGGTTTGCCTTAAAACCAAATGAGAATCAGTCCATTAGCCTGTCGCAAATTGTTAAATGGATAGTTCACCCAAAAAGGAACATTTTGCCATCATTTACTCATCTACTTTTTTTATCCGTGGAACACAAAATGAGATGTTCGGCAGAACAGACTCAGTCACCATTCACTTACACTGCATGGGAAAAACGATGCAATGAAAGGTGAAGCTGTCAGTCCCTCACATTCTGCATAAAAGAACATTTTGTGGTCCACAAAAAAAGTCATATAGGTTTGGTACAACATGAGTGCGTAAATGATGACAGAATTGTAATTTTTTGGTGAACTTTCCTTTTAATAGGTCTTTTTGTCAGTAGACTTCACAGGCTTTATCACCAATGCTGCATATTTAACACACAATTTTTATTTTTATTTTTTTAAAGCAGCAGAGAGTTTGTTGTCTCTGTTATGACTGCAGTACCTTAGGTGTTACTATTAGGCTGTGCTGTTTTACAAATGAAAATAAGGTGCAGATTTTTCTTATTGGATTTAAGACCACTTCTATTCATTTATTCAGTTATTAATTTGCATTGATATAGCATTTACAGCTAGATACATTTTTTTTCTTATTTGTATATTTGGCAACAGCGTAGATTAGGATTACTTTAAATGGCAAGTGCCTAAATGTTGCATCTTTTTACTTTCAATTTGTGTACTGCGCTCTTTCTTTTATATTAAAAGCCTCTGGGAGAAAAGACTGTTGGTATGTAATCTTTGAAAAAGTCCCTGGATTCCCCGCACATTTATAGGGTTTGTGCATGGCATTAAAATGCTTTTAGAAGACCACTGTCTTTAGTAGGGGTTACAGGCATTAAGATATCTCAAATTGAGTGGCATGTTGAGGAGAGGTGTACTTTTATTCTTTTAAACAATTGCTCTTGACCTTTGATCGTACACATGCAAATAAAATCCTATAGCTTTGTTGAAGGAGGGACCCTAGTGATATCTATAGACAAGAAGATCATACAGATTTGAGGGTGGGCATTTTTATCAGTAAGCACCCTGGCAACCACAACGCAATGCATTTAAAACCATGCATAACAATATAACGTCATACAAATTCCCCTAACACCTGAACATAGTATTGGCAACTTTTGCAAGTGCATGCACCACTCACATTGTCTTCAATGGAAAATCTTGTTTTCAAGTATCAAAAAAAATGCATGAATGCTATTTTATGTTCTTTTCTTTCCTTAAACCTTTTCGAAACCTCTTTGCTGCCATTTTTTTTTTATCAGTTGTGCATATCGGTATACACAGTGCAGCTTGGTTGGTTTTCATTAGCTATTCATGTTTGTTGTGGTTTACTTCTATGTATATCTTATGTGTGACCAGTGGTTGACGCAACATTCTCACGAAAGAGATGGAAATGATGTGCCCACCACATATATACGAAATGGCAGATTACTCGTGTACAGAAGCTCTAGCCTCTTTTTGGGTGATGATATACAGAGTTCTGGTGAATCACACGTGAAACTTATTTGTTAAATAGTGATGTCTACCCTATTGTTGTGGACAGTTGCTTAAAGGGACTATCTACAGTTGCAAAAGGGATTTTCTTTACAACACAAAGATTGACCAATACTCAAACTTTAACAGTATTGTGGAACCTAGTAGTTTCAAAACATAAAACTGGATGATATATATGTAAAATTGTATACATGTACTGTGTATATAGCCCATTTATACAGTGGATATAAAAAGTCTACACATCCCTGTTAAAACAGCAGATTTTAGTGATGTAAAATATTAAACAAAGAAATCATATCAGAATTTTTGCACCTTTAATGTAAAAATTACAACCTTTGCAATGCCACTGAAAACCAATATGTCACAGTTATAAAAACTTAGGACACTAAAGAGACCTTTCTACTGGCTCTAAAAAACACCAAAAGAAAGATGCCTAGGGTTCCTGCTCATCTGCGTGAACATGCCTTAGGCATGCTGCATGGAGGCATGAGGACTGCAGATGTGGCCAGGGCAGTAAATTGCAATGTTTATACTGCGAGACGCTTAACACAGCACTACAGGGAGACAGGAAGGACAGCTGATCGTCCTCGCAGTGGCAGACCACATGTAAAAACACCTGCACAGGATTGGTACATCTGAATATCACACCTGCGGGACAGGTACAGGATGGCAACAACAACAACAGCCCGAGTTACAGCAGGAATGCGCAATCCCTCCATCAGTGCTCAGACTGTCTGCAATAGGCTGAGAGAGGCTGGACTGAGGGCTTGTAGGCCTGTTGTAAGGTAGGTCCTTATCAGACATCACCAGCAACAATGTCGCCTATGTGCACAAACCCGCTGGACGGGCAAAAAGGGCTCTTTGCTGATGAGTCATGTTTTTGTCTCACCAAGGGTGATGGTCAGACTCACGTTCATCATTGAAGGAATGAGTGTTACACTGAGGTCTGTACTCTGGAGAGGGATTGATTTGGAGGTGGAGGGTCACTTGAGTCATTGCAGGCAATCTCAATGCTGTGCGTTACAGGGAAAACATCCTCCTCCCTCATGTGGTACCTTCTGCCCTTCTGGGATTTTCTGCCATTTCTTCTCTGCAGATCCTCTCAAGCTCTGTCAGGTTGGACGGGGACCGTTTGTGGACACACATTTTCAGGTTTCTCCAGAGATGTTAGATTGGGTTAAAATCTGAGCTATGGCTATGCCACTCGAGGACATTCACAGAGTTGTCCCTAAGTCACTCTTGCATTGTCTTTGCTGTGTGCTTAGGGTTTTATTCCTGTTGGAAGGTGAACCTTTGGCCCAGTCTGAGGTCCTGAGTGCTCTGGACCAAGCTTTCATTAAGGATATCTCTGTATTTTTCTGTGTTCAGCTTTCCTTCAACCCTGACCATTCTCCCAGTCCTTGCCGCTGAAAAACACTCCCTCAGCATGATGCTACCACCACCGTGCTTCACCATTGTGATGGTATTGCGCAGGTGATGAGCACCTGGTGGTTGGAATTGAGCCCAATCTGTTCAGTCTTCATATCATCAGACCAGAGAATCTTATTTCTCACAGTATGAGAGTCCTTGAGGTGCTTTTTGAAAATTCCAAGCAGGCAAAAGACTTCCGTCTGGCCACTCTGCCATAAAGTCCATATTGGTGGAGTGTTGCAGTGATGGACGTTCTGCAAGTTTCTCCCATCTCCACATGTGATCTCTGGAGCTCAATCAGAGTGACCATCGGGTTCTTGATCATCTCTCTTTCCAAGGCCCTTCTCAAGAAGAGTCCTGGTTGTTCCAAACTTCTTTCATTTAAGAATTATGGAGGCCACTGTGCTCTTGGGAACCTTCAATGCAGCTGAAAATTTGTTATAGCCTTCCCCAGATCTGTGCCTCAACACAATACTTTCTCTGAGCTCTGCAGCCACTTCCTTTGACCTCTGATATGCATTTTCAGCTGTGAGACCTTATATAGACAGGTGTCACTTTCCAAATCATGTCCAATCAATTGAATTTGCCAGCGGTAGACTCAAATCAAAGTGTAGAAATATCTCAAAGATGATGCAGAGAAATGGGATGCACCTGAGCTAAATTACAAGTGTCTGAATACTTATGTCAATGTGATATTTCAGTTTTTCTTTTAATACATTTGTATTGTCATCAAAAATCTGTTTTTTGCTTTGACATTATGGGGTATGAAGTGTAGATTGATGTGGAAAAAAAATGACAATTCAAAGCCTTGTAGCATAAGGCTACAACATAAAAAACTGTGAAAAAATGAAGCCGCCTGAATACCTCCTGAATTCACTGTATATACTGTGTGAATATTTAAACACCTTAAACTTCATTCCGGGGTAATGTCATAAACAGTTTAGGCATAAAACGTTCGGTACTTGTACATTTGTACTTATTACATGGATTTTGTGTGCCATGTAAACACCTTTACCGGTGCTTTTACCTGCTTATCACGTGTGCAAGTGTGTGCGGGCCTTGTGGCGTGTGCGCACCACAGAATTAACCCGAACTCTCATGCAAATGAGATTTTCTTGTGTTGCCAGGTTTTTGAATAAGCTCACATTTGATAGTAATCAGCGTATAGAGCTGTTCAGGATGTAGTCTGAAAATAGTCTACTGCAAACCAGTGGCAACAATGAAAAGTTTTCTGCAAAGCTCATTTGCAAGTTTCTGGCTGTTTTTGTAAGGGTGTTCCTAAGGGGTTGAATAACGGCAGTTTTAGATTTACAAGTTACGGTCTGTGGTAAACATTACTTTGAGTTGCTTGAGACGTTTTGTTCTACTATATAACTTAAACACACAAAAGTGTGTCGCTATCAAGTTGCTATACAAGGACTACAATGGTTTTCCAGTTCCTCAAATTAATAGATTGTTTTGCAACATAGGTTAGGAAAATAAACATACTTCTATATGGAATTTACACATCAGGAAGGCATGATTAATAATATATATATATATACACACACACACACACACACACACATGGTTGTTATAAACACAGCGGCTTCAAAATTCACGTTTGATGTATGAGTTTGTATAATTGATGTTGTAGAACAAACATCCAAGTATCTTCAAGTAACGTTGAACACAGACCTAATTTTACCTGATTATAAAATTCCAAAGGAAAAGGAGAATTAGCCGTCTGGATTCACCTACAATTGACATCATGTTGGAGCAGTCTATTGGTGTGCATATAAACACTTGTGTAATATGCTATAAAAACATATAAACACTCAAATAGGTAATGATGACGTTGTATCTAAAAATAGGTTGTTGTGCCTTTAACGAAGTTCAGTGGAAAGGAGGAGGTGAGAACCATAATATTTTCACTTCTTTTGTATAACACATTTTAGATTGTTTAAAAGTAGCTTTATTTAACCAGTGAATGCGATTTTGGTTTTCAATTATGATGACATTGTAACAGTTACTCTTTTAGAGGAACTTATAAGGTGGCTTTAATAGATCCACTTTTCAGCCATCCATCCATCCATCCATCTTCAACCGCTTATCCGAAGTCGGGTCGCGGGGGCAGCAGCTCCAGCAGGGGGCCCCAAACTTCCCTATCCCGAGCCACATTAACCAGCTCTGACTGGGGGACCCCGAGGCGTTCCCAGGCCAGTGTGGAGATATAATCTCTCCACCTAGTCCTGGGTCTTCCCCGAGGCCTCCTCCCAGCTTTTCAGCCATCTTTTAATATTAAATATTTTTTACATGAATTTCTTATATAGGGTTCTAAGCCATGAACCAAACCAACCAGCAAAAAAGTATTTGAATGTCAGTCAAAAAGACAAAGGTACAAGACGTGTGTTTAAAGAGGGAATGAACTACAATCCCATGAAGCACTGCGAATCAAAATAAAAACAATGGAAAATTATAGAAATCTTGATTAAAATGTATTGATTATAATTATAGAAACAATATAATTGAATTGCAAAATATTCAGATGTTTACAAATATATAACTATATTGTATATAATTGTAACACAGATCAAATTCATGGGCAAGGAAGAGGCGAGAAACCGGCTTGACATATAAACTAAAGGTTTAATGTAAAACTCAAAAGACAAACACATAAAAGGACGGACATGTCCGTAATTGAGCTCTCTCTCTCGATCGCCGTCTGCGAGTGGTCTTTATCCCTCTTGACGGCTTAATTAGCCTAATACGGGACCGGGCGTGCATAATCACGCGCCGGTCCCGCCCTCCACCGTGCCACATTCCTCCCCTGTTCTTTCAGGCTGGGGACCCCCCAGCATCCCCTGGGGGGGGGGCGCCTCCCGCGCGGTCTGCCGGCAGGTCATCCCCATCAACCTGGATGAGGGAGGGGGCAAGGGGAGGGAAACAAAAAAACAACAATTAAAAATGGGGGGGGGAGGTTCCTTAACTGGGCGGTACCTCCCCTCCCACGAACACCATAATTTAAAAAAGAGGGAAAAGGCCAACACAGAGCGGTAGCGAGAGAGAGAGGAGAGAGAGATTAAAGGAAAAAAAAAAACTTACTCGCCGGTTCTCTGATACGCCGTAGCTTGTTCCTCAGCCACTCCTCCACCCTCTACCGAACGGCAGCCGCGCCTCTCCAGGCAGATCCGAGGCAGTCCTCAGCCCCTGGCGGACGGAACGCCCCGCCGCGTTCTCGGGGAGCCGAAGGGGACTCCCCTGGCAGCGGTTCTCCCGCTCCAGGCGGTCGGTCGCGATCCCCTCCCCGCTCACGGACGGCGGTCTTCCCTCGACCCCTCCGCGTTTCAGCGGCTGGTAGGGGCATCCTCCGCCCCTGGCAGCAGCCCTGACCGCTCCAGGCGGTCGGCTATAGGAGCCCCTTCTCCCCTCGCGGTCGGCGGCCATTCCTCCGCGTCCAGGCGGCTGGGCTGCTCGTCCCCCGGCAGATGGCCGCGGCTGCTTCTTTGGGGTAGTGGCGAGAACTCAGCTACGGCGTATCCCTCTTCCTTCCCGGGTTTCGGCACCAATGTAACACGGATCATATTCATGGGCAAGGAAGAGGCGAGAAACCGGCTTGACATATAAACTAAAGGTTTAATGTAAAACTCAAAAGCATAAACAAACACATAGGACAACGGACATGTCCGTGATTAAGCTCTCTCTCTCGATCGCCGTCTGCGAGTGGCCTTTATCCCTCTTGACGGCTTAATTAGCCTAATACGGGACCGGGCGTGCGTAATCACGCGCCGGTCCCGCCCTCCACCGTGCCACAATAATATTTAGTTTAAGACTGTAGGAATACTTGATTGCATTATTGAAGTGGACAGTCACTGCAGTGCTTGTTTGGTGCACTTTGTTTGCTTCGATTCTCTGATTGGTGGATTTTCCTCCTCAGGATCATGGGTAATGTAGTTCTTAACAGGAATTTCCTAATAAACATGATCTCTAAAAAATGAAGTTGAAATAACATAGATTGATGGTTTCAACAGAAGCAAACGCAATTGATTAACAACCTCTGAGCTCATGGCAAATCTGTCTTAAAAGGTTTATGAGTTCTCGTTAATAATCAATTTCGCTATGGAAAACATTAATGGGATTTTTACTTCCGGAACCTGAGTGTTGCAGTCTATAACATGTATTAATCCTTAAATGCATACCTTGGCTTCTTTGTAACAGGGGACCTCATTCTGCCAATTTTACCAATTGTTTTTTACCAATCAATCACAGTGTGTTGGACTAAAGAATATAGTTCTGACGTGTGGCAAAAGGTTGTTATAGCTTCACAAAATAGGAAGTGGCTATAAGAAAATGGCCAAAGCATTGATAATGCCAATTTCCCACATCAGGGCAATAATTAACATGTTCCAATCAACTGGAGAGCTTAAGAATCAGCCTGGAAAATGATTATTTAAACAGTGAGGAGGATGGTTCAAGTGGCCAAAGAATGTCCAAGGATCACAGCTGGAGAACTGCAGGAATGAGTTGGGTCTTGGGATCAGAAAGTCTAAAACAAAAAACATATGAGACTTCATGTACATCACCACATCAAGAGAAAAAGGCTCTGCTCTCATCCAACAACAAACTCGAGCGTCTTCAGTTTGCCAGACACTATTGGAACTTCAAATGCGACTGGGTTCTATGGTCAGATGAAACAAAAAAAGAGCTTTTTTAGCAGGAAACACCAGAGATGGGGTAACATTTGCGGGGTGAACTGAAGAGGAGAGTACACCGAAGGATCTGTTGAGATTTTGTATGGAGGAATGGTCTCAGATCCCTTGCCAGGTGTTCTCCAATCTCATGAGGCATTATAAGAAAAGACTCAGAGCTGTTATTTTGGCAAAGGGAGGTTGCAAAAGTATTGAATAAAAGGGGGCAATAATTATGGCCAATGCATTTTGGAGAAAAATATTTATGTAATAATGAACAATTGTTGGCCCTGCGATGGACTGGCGACCTGTCCAGGGTGTACCCCGCCTTTCGCCCAATGTTAGCTGGGATAGGCTCCAGCCCCCCTGCGACCCTGTACACAGGATAAGCGGTTGAAGATGGATGGATGAACAATTGTTTTACTTCAATTAAAGGATTTTTTGAATGAGAGATCAAAAGGATCAACAATGCAAATTTTTTTCACAGCCTTCTTTGCTCATATTTACCAAAGGTGCCAATATTTTTGGCCTTAACTGTATGTGTAGCTTGTGTTAAGAGTAGCTAATTATGTATTTCACAGCTAGCAGGAATTTCAGATGGAACTAATGAATACGGTTGTATCATTTGTTGAATCATCTCTTTGATATATGAAAAATAATACAACAGAATATATTCTATATTGTTATTTTCTAATTTTCTTACAAATGTTTTGAAAATTGGACTCTATCTGAGCATGTTATAGATCGATGTCTGCTAGATTTAAGTGTCAAGCCGCTAAAGACCCAAGGTATGTAATAATACTTGGCAAAACACCCATGCATTTAATTAGATGTATGAAAACCACCTAAGAATAGCAATAGCGGTATACAATATCAGTACTGAATCCTGTTCAATTTATATTTCACTAACATCTGTAAATTTAATGAGAATGAGAATTTCTCTTAGATCGCCATTATAAACTTGGTGTCCAAATGCTCCCACCCCACCATGTCTTTCCAAGGGCTCTATCCGTTGTCCTGACAACAAAGTCTGGACTCTTGAGAGTCTGTCGCATTAAAACAATAGATCATCTCACATCTGTGAGAAACTGAAAACAAGTTGGCTAAACAAAGAGTGGTAATAGAGTAATTTGAAAACTGAAAGAGTTGTTTCTTTCCTTTGGAAAATAACCTGGAATTTGTCTGACCAACTTCTGCTTTTTGTTGAATGGCTTGCCCACTCAGACGCACAAATATTCTGTCAATTCTTCAAAGAACGTAGAGGAGGTGCTGTTACAGTTGTTGAGGGTTATTCTGATTGGCTGACATGCACAAGAGTAAGATACATGTCAAGACCGTATGCTGAACTCCCCCGCCTCTTCTTGTGAAGTGTCTGAGCTCTGGGTTCATTTAGGCAATGTGTATATGTGTGCGAGCAACAGCAGGAAGGCAGCATTAAAATATTAAGACAGACAGAGAAAGACTGACTAAGATCCTTCGGCTACTTTACAAGTTCACAGATGCGCTCAGACGAACTTTACTGTGTCTTTCAATTCTACAGGGACTTCTGAATGGGATTTAATTCCTGCTTGGCCACAGTACTCATATCTCAAAAGGATGGAGGTCAGTAACATTCACTTCCAAATTAGCCATTATTCCTTCATAAGAAATATAAGAATCTTTTGAATAGTCACAAACTACACATTTCGACCCTCACCAGGGTTTCTGAACCAGTAATATTAAAGGCATTGATCAGGGGAAGTTCCAAGAATTGTCATCCTTTTGGGTGAATGCGTTCTTTAATTATAAAAAATAATTGGTGAAACTGCATTACTGTGTTCAGTGCTTTTAAATATGTTTAATAAATATGTAATAAGCTAGTACAGAATAAGCAGACAGCATACAGTTAACATTTCATTACTCGGCACTCAGAATAATTGATTCTGATGGGTTAATCACAGCATTCTGCGCACTAAGAATAAGCAGCACATATCAGCTAGCTGGGCAAGTTTCATGTCGCTCATCGCGTCGATCCACGGCCTCTCTTCTCACATCACAAAATAATTTCACCTCATATCAATATTTATTGTCCATTTATCTATTTGTCTGGTAAATAGCCATGTATTATGCAGGATAATGCACAGTCGGCCTGTCATGACCACAAAATCTGCTTCACGTTGTGTCCTGATCACCAAGTCTGAGTTTGGTTCATTATCTCTTGTATGATTTTAATCTAAAATCTGTCATTGCATGGTGTTATTTGCTAAATGTATTACATGTTTAATGTGTAATGTCTGTATGTATTGCATGTCCCCTTAAAGGTATAGTTCCCCCAAAAATGAAAATTCTCTCATCATTTGCGCACCCTCATGCCATCCCAGATGTGTATGACTTTCTGTCATCTGCTGAAATCAAATAAAGATATTTTTGAAAAAATATAGCTGTTTTGGTCCATATAAAGCAAGTGAATGGGTGCCAAGATTTTGAAGTATAAAAAGTCAGCATAAAAGTAATCCATAAGTGGTTAAGTCAATGTCTTAAAAAGCAATATGATAGGTGTGGGTGAGAAACAGATCAATATTTAAATCCTATTTTAGTGACAATTCTCCTCCCTGCTCAGTCAATCTCTACTTTAACTTTCACCCTTTTTTTGGTGATTCACATTCTTCATGCATATCGCCCTCTACTGGGCAGGGAGAATAATTTCAAGCAAAAAATGACAAATATATTTCTCACCCACACCTATCATATCACTTCTGAAGATATGGATTACTTTTATGCTGCCTTTATGTGCTTTTTGGAGCAACAAAATTTTGGCACCCATTCACTTGCATTGTATGGACCAACAGAGCTGAGATATTCTTCTAAATATCACAATTTGTATTCTGCCGAAGAAAGAAAGTCAGACACATCTGGGATGGCATGAGGGTGAGTAAATGATGATATTTGATGGAACATGACAAATATTAGTTGTAAAATCACTGGCACAGGTCTGATTGATCCCCACGCTTCTAAGATGAAGTTGAATCTCTGTAAATGAAAAAGAAACTTAAATTCTACATATCTAGGCATTTTATCATTTATAGTTCCTTAATCAAATGGTTGTGGCCCCAAGATATCTTTAAATAACTTGTTTTCCTTTTCCCTCCCCCAAATTTGGTATCAACTTCAGACATGATTCACAATTTGTATTTAATCGAATGAAAACTGTTCTGCTGGATAAAAAGAGAATTTATTAACTGAGATATTGCAAGTCTTTCAAACAAAATGGCTTGAAAGATTTCCCTACATTATTGGTTCACATTTGTGCTTTTAAAGCTCACTTGATGAATTTTGGAAATGTTGTAATTGTTCTTTACAGTACACACTTTTGTGACATGGCTATATGCTGCCTCGGTTTCAGGAAGAGGTTAAAATGTGGTGACAACATAGATGCATTAAAAGCGGAAGACAGGAAGGGTCAGGAAATCAACTGCTAAATGAAACCAGGAAAGGAGAAAAAACAGATACATTTTGCAAAACTGTCCACTCAATGGACATTCGCCAACCTCTACACTTTTGGTGCAGCATATCTTAAAAGTGTCTAAAATAATCAGCGGTTAATCTATATATTGAATCTTCAAATCTTTGTATTGTGTAGATGTATTACATTTCCTGTTCACAAAAATTTCAAAAAGGGGAACTCGAAGCTTTAGTGATGGGTGATCTGACCCACTGATATGGCATATTTAAACATCAGTCCATCATTTTTATATATACCACCACCACCCAGTGAGCCATGTGAATTGATTGGGGGGGGCTACTATACATTTACATTTATTCATTTAACAGATGCTTTTATCCAAAGCGACTTACAAATGAGGAAAACATAAGCGAATCATCTTAAGGAGACAAAAGTGCCTTATTACAAAGTTTCACTATCATCACAATAGTATTCAAAACATATACAAGTGCAATTTTTTTTTTTTACTTTTTTTTAAAAAAAAAAATTTTTTATAGTGACTAGTTAAGTGCTCTTGGAAAAGATGTATTTTAAGTTGTTTTTTGAAGATAGAGAGTGAGTCTGCATCATGGATGGAGTTGGGAAGTCATTCCACCAAAGTGGTATGATGAAGCTGAAAGTCAGAGAAAGTGTTTTGGTGCCTCTTTGTGTTCTTACAACAAGGCAACGTTGCTTAGTAGGCCGCAGGCTTCTAGTGGGTGTGTAGCTCTGCAGAAATTATTTCAGGTATGCTGGAGCAGACTCAGTGACTGTTCTGTATGCCAGCATCAGAGTCTTGAATTTAATACGTGCATCAACCGGCAGCCAGTGGAGAGAGTCAAAGAGTGATGTAACATGTGCTCTCTTTGGTTCATTAAAGACCAGGCGTGCTGCTGCATTCTGGATTATTTGCAGAGGTCTAATTGCACAAGCAGGAAGGCCTGCAATGAGAGCGTTACAGTACTCCAGTCTAGTTATGACAAGTGACTGAACAAGCAGTTGTGTGGCATGTACAGAGAGGAAAGGTCTTATCTTCCTGATACTGTAGAGTGTAAATCTACATGATCTTGTGGTCTTTGAGTGGTCCATGAAATTTAGTTTGTTATCAATGATAACAATCAGATTTCTGATCATTTTGGAAGGCGATACTATAGTTGAACCCAGCTGCGCAGTGATGTTGTGTTCAACAGCAGGGTTGGCTGGAAAGACAAGGAGTTCGGTTTTGGCTGGATTGAGTTGCAGGTGGTGTTCCTTCATCCAGGCCGAGATGTCTGCCAGGCAGGCAGAGATTCGAGCAGTCACTGTGGTGTCATTGGGATGGAAAGACAAGTAGAGTTGTGTGTCATTAGCATAACAGTGGTATGAGAAACCATGTGCCTGAATGATGGGTCACAATGATGTTGTGTATATAGAGAAGATAAGTGGCCCAAGAACTGATCCCTGAGGTACCCCAGTAAGTAGTTGATGTGGCTTGGATACCTCACCTCTCCAGGCTACCTTGAAGGTCCTACCAGAGAGACAGGAGTTAAACCAGTCAAGCACAGTTCCGGTGATGCCCAGAATAGAGAGGGTGGAAAGCAGAATCTGATGGTTGACTGTGTCAAAGGCTGCAGAAAGGACTTTAGAACTGTAGCTAGAAGAAAATTATTAATAGCGTGTTGTTTTTACGCAACCATGTCAAGCCATTGTCCATTTGAAAAATGTGTTAGAGACACTACAAGCTACAGCAGAATAACTGATTAAAATTAAGATGTAAAATGCCTCATGAGCATCTGAACGTTCTAGAAGCCCTCAATTATTCTCAGCTTTAGATGACAACCTGGTCTCAAAGAATCACATTATTGTACATACAGAAAAAAGAATAAAACAAGATCGTTGTGAAGAAATATTTCTATGTAAATACTGGTTTGTTGAAGAAAATTAATTGTACAAAAAGTCCATAACTGCCAACCATGTCATAATATTTCAACATATGCAACAAATCTTAAGACAGAAAGGCTCATTGGCTGCTAATGCTCCTTTAGATCACTCTATACAAAGTGCCAGAAACTCACGAGATCATCAGTGCCAAACTGCTTTAAAACTACATTTTAATGAGATGGGGGTTGGTGCTTGTCAGTAATTTTGGAGATGGGGAATGGCACGGGTCAATTTCAAGGTACATGAATACTCGGAAACAACATGTTGACTATAGGGTTCTTGAGTTGGCTTTTTTTGGAGATTAAACACTTCTTGATTTTACATTATAGGTTCTTTAGATTAGAGAGTTTAGCCAGTTCTGAGCATATGAGTGTCCTAAACAAAATCCTACTGGGAATCCCCCTCAAGCCCATCCGGACGATTAGAATTTCCCTTTCCTCTCGGGACACAAGGGCCCCCCTTTATATGTCTAATTGAGCTGTAACAAATGCCTGAGTCTTACTTACTTAGATTTAAGTATATATCCATAAAAATTAAAAAAATTTGCTTTGTGGGGCCCCATGGTGGCTTGGGCATCTGGGATGCCATGAGGGTGAGTGAATGATGAGAGAATCCCTTTAAAGTAATATTATTTTGCCATTCTAAAATAACCCAGTATCTATACCAATGCATTTCCATTGCTTTTTCATTTGGTTCACATCCCATTTGGCTTTAAATTACCGGTAGGCACTTGAAGCCAACAAAACAAAACCCCTGCTAAAAAAAAGGGATATCTGGGAAATACAGTAAGGTCACATTCTTTCAGCAGGTCTATGAAGTTGTGCCTAGCTACGCGCAGGCCCATTATTATTGTCACACAAAGCCACTGTTTGTTCAAATCCAACTCTGATCTGCGTTGGTCCTTCACTGTGTGTCATTGTCATTACATGTTTTCCTCTGGCCAGAATTTGCATGTAGTGACTCTACTCTTGCTCTTCTCTTTCCTTCAGACCCTGTTTGCAGAAGCTCTCTTTGACAACAAAGCTGACAGAGAAGATGAGCTGGATTTTCACAAGGGTGACATCATCATGGTGCTAGACAACAATGTGGCAGGGAGCACTGGCTGGTGGAAGTGTTCTCTACATGGATGTGAGGGCCTGGCACCGGCAAACCGCCTACGTCCCCTTTTCCCAGCACAGGCTGAGAAACTTGGTACTAACTTTGGTGCTGAGAGGGAGTCCTTGGGCACCCAAAGCCATCAGAGCATCTATCAAATCCCAAAAGCTATCACGTCTTCACTGGTAAATCACATATGAACCTATGAAGGAAGTAAATGAAGTGACCTTCCAACACATCCCTTCACCAGTTAATCAAAAATCGAATCAAATCAGATCACTTTATTGTCACTCAACCATATACACAAGTGCAACAGTGGGTGAAAGTCATGGGTGCTGTTGAGAGCAACAAAACAGCCATGACAGTGATGAGACATATACCAATTTAAAAAAATATCAGATTTACACAACACAATTTACACATATACTCACCTAAAGGATTATTAGGAACACCATACTAATACTGTGTTTGACCCCCTTTCCCCTTCAGAACTGCCTTAATTCTACGTGGCATTGATTCAACAAGGTGCTGAAAGCATTCTTTAGAAATGTTGGCCCATATTGATAGGATAGCATCTTGCAGTTGATGGAGATTTGTGGGATGCACATCCAGGGCACGAAGCTCCCATTCCACCACATCCCAAAGATGCTCTATTGGGTTGAGATCTGGTGACTGTGGGGGCCATTTTAGTACAGTGAACTCATTGTCATGTTCAAGAAACCAATTTGAAATGATTCGAGCTTTGTGACATGGTGCATTATCCTGCTGGAAGTAGCCATCAGAGGATGGGTACATGGTGGCCATAAAGGGATGGACATGGTCAGAAACAATGCTCAGGTAGGCCGTGGCATTTAAACGATGCCCAATTGGCACTAAGGGGCCTAAAGTTTGCCAAGAAAACATCCCCCACACCATTACACCACCACCACCAGCCTGCACAGTGGTAACAAGGCATGATGGATCCATGTTCTCATTCTGTTTACGCCAAATTCTGACTCTACCATCTGAATGTCTCAACAGAAATCGAGACTCATCAGACCAGGCAACATTTTTCCAGTCTTCAACTGTCCAATTTTGGTGAGCTCTTGCAAATTGTAGCCTCTTTTTCCTATTTGTAGTGGAGATGAGTGGTACCCGGTGGGGTCTTCTGCTGTTGTAGCCCATCCGCCTCAAGGTTGTGCGTGTTGTGGCTTCACAAATGCTTTGCTGCATACCTCGGTTGTAACGAGTGGTTATTTCAGTCAAAGTTGCTCTTCTATCAGCTTGAATCAGTCGGCCCATTCTCCTCTGACCTCTAGCATCAACAAGGCATTTTCGCCCACAGGACTGCCCCATACTGGATGTTTTTCCCTTTTCACACCATTCTTTGTAAACCCTATAAATGGTTGTGCGTGAAAATCCCAGTAACTGAGCAGATTGTGAAATACTCAGACCGGCCCGTCTGACACCAACAACCATGCCACGCTCAAAATGGCTTAAATCACCTTTCTTTCCCATTCTGACATTCAGTTTGGAGTTCAGGAGATTGTCTTGACCAGGACCACACCCCTAAATGCATTGAAGCAACTGCCATGTGATTGGTTGATTAGATAATTGCATTAATGAGAAATTGAACAGGTGTTCCTAATAATCCTTTAGGTGAGTGTATAATATACACATAATTACACACAACACAATATGCAATTAATAATATACAATGTACAGTATACAATAAAAATAATAGCTATAAATATGCAGTAAGGTTGTATAGTGTTGTATTGACATTCAGGCTGTCGATTGATAGTCAGTTGCCAGTTTGTTGTTAAGAGAAATATAATTTATGACAGTCCAGAATGCGATAAATAAAGTGCAGTGCTGATGTATGTTGATCGTGAGAGATCAAGAGTTCAAAAGTCTTATTGCTTGGGTGAAGAAGCTGTCATGTAGTCGGCTGGTGCGGGTCCTGATGCTGTGATACCGCCTGCCTGATGGTAGCAGTGAGAGCAACCTATGACTCGGGTGGCTGGAGTCTCTGATGATCCTCCAAGCTTTTTTCACACACCGCCTATTATAGATGTCCTAGAGGGAGGGAAGCTCACCTCCGGTGATGTCTCTGGCTGTTCCCTCCACACTTTGAGGGCTTTGCGGTTGAGGGCGTGCTGTTGCCGTACCAGGCGGTGATGCAGCCAGTCAGGATGCTCTCTACAGAACTGGTGTAGAACCGTGTGAGGATGTGGCGGTTCATTCCAAATATCCTCAGCCATCTCGGGAAGAAGAGGTGGTGGTGAGCCTTCTTCACAACGGCCTCAGTGTGGACGGACCATGTGAGTTCCTCAGTAATATGGACACTGAGGAACTTGAAACTGCTTACTCTCTCCACCGGTGCTACATTAATGGTGATGGGGCTGTGTCCTCTGTCTTTCTTCCTGAAGTCCACTAATAGCTCCTTGGTTTTACTGAAGTCGAGGGAGAGGTTGTGCTCCTGACACCAGCGTGTCAGAGTGTGAACCTCCTCTCTATAGGCTGTTTCATCATTGTCAGTGATCAGACCTACCACCGTCGTATCATCGGCGAACGTGATGAAGGCATTGGAGCTGTGTGTTGCAACACAGTTATATGAGTACAGGGAATACAGGAGTGGGCTGAGAACACAGCCCTGCGGGGCTCCAGTGTTGGGGGTCAGAGATGAGGAGAGGTTGCTGCCCATTCTGACAGGAAGTCCAGGATCCAGCTGCACAGTGAGCTGTTTAACCCCATAGCCCGGATTTTCACATCAAGCTTGGAGGGCACTATGATGTTGAATGCTGAGCTGTAGTCCACTAACAGCATTCTCTCATATATGCTCCTTTTTTCCAAGTGGGATAGAGCAGTGTGTACTGTAACAACAATGGCATTGTCAGTGGAGCGGTTGCTTCTGTAAGCAAACTGTAGTGGGTCCAGTGAGGCAGGCAGCACAGAGCAGATGTGGTGTCTGATAAGCTTTCCAAAGCACTTGCTGATGATGGGAATTAGGGCAACAGGATGCCAATCATTTATATATATAATCATCACATGATGTAAGGCACATGCAAGGAATATGTAGATGATTTAGTATCGGTTCTAACGAGCAATGCCTCTGAAACCCCTGCTGACAAACAATGCACAGATGGAGACCAGGGGCCTCTTCCTGTGAGGACAGGTATGTAGCACCGGGGTTTTATGAGCTTGTAAAAGAGCAGAAAAGACAGAACTCAGACACCACTAACTGCAACCAGAAGTGAGGCTTAGGACCCCAGAGTGAGGAAGAGAGAAAGCTAGAAAGAGAGAGAGAAGTGTTTATAAACAGCAATTAAAAATGGGGAAGTTGAAGTTGCAGTGTTGCTCCCATAAGCTGCTCAAACACTACTTAAATGGTGAAATGTGTAAAGGGAGCTAGAAGCTCAAAAATGTTTTTGTATCAAAATAGGCAAAATACCCAATTATGAAAGCTGAAAAAAATTGTGTTATGTCGGCCTGCAAAACTAGTTAAAAAAGTGTATTTGATGTAATATTTTATTTTAAAGTTGCTCTTAGCAACTTCAGTGTCTGTCGTCTTATACTTACACTGACTCATAGGGGAGGGCATGCAGCATTATTCAAATGCAGATGTTTTTGTTACTGATGCCAATGTCAAAAATTAAAATTCTCTCATCATTTACTCACCCTCGTGGCATTCTAGATGTGAATAACTTTAAGTCTGCAGAACACAAATAAAGATTTTTAGAAGAATATTTCAGCTCTGTAGGTCCATATAATGCAAATGAATGCTGAACAGAACTTTGAAGCTCCAAAAAGTGCATAAAGGCAGCATAAAAGTACTCCATATGACTCCAGTTGTTTAATCCATGTCTTCAGAAGTGAATTTCTGTATGTGAACAGACCAAAATATACCTCCCTTTTCACTGTGTGATAGTGATGTGTGATATTTTCAATATTCTCTAAAATATTGAAATTCACAAATTTTATATCAATTATTTGTACATATATTAAACTTGTCATTTCCGCATTTCTTATTTAATTTTAGGGGAATCTGTGCTTCCCGTGTAGTCTAAAATGTATATTCTGGGTTCAATTCAAGTTAAGCTCAGTCGACAACATTTGTACCGTAAAGTTAATTACCACAAAAATTATTTAGACTTGCCTCTCCATTTCTTAAAAAAAGGAAAAAAAAAAAGACATTAACGTAAACTTTAACATACTCATGGTTTCAATAGTCATGTAAACAATGGCATGTAGAGTGTACGTGTAATTATGCAATAAACATTAACTAAACTACATCAAATCTAAAACAGAACACTCCAAAGTACAGAACTGATATTACAAGTGGGCCAGTGGTAGCTCAGCGGTTAAGGCTCTGGGTTACTGACCGAAAGGTCGGGGGTTCAAGTCCCAGCACCATCAAGATACCACTGTTGGGCCCTTGAGCAAGGACCGTGACACTATCTGCTGTTTCACGGCTGACCCTGCACTCTGACCCCAGCTTAGTTAGGATATGCGAAAACAACTGCATTTCATTGGCTCTGTACCTGTACTCTGCACAATGACAATAAAGTTGAATCTTAATCTTTTTAAATATATTTTTAAAATGTTACTGTATATTTTAAGGAAACTACTCATTAACCAATTTATGTTTTTACACTGTAGCATTTTTACATTCTTTTACCATTAAAATTACAGACATTTTTATCAGTGTAACAGCCTAAAACGATGACAATTGAAACAACTTTACATTGTAAAGATTGCGCTTAATTGTATTGAACCCGGAATATTCTTTTAAAGCAGTCATTACTGGTATACGTTAGGTGAGGCAACTGGGTTCACATGTTTTCCCCTTCTGCTTCAGGGAGAGATGATTTTGCTGTTGTCCTCTACCAGCTAATACAGCATGGCTACAATTATAGAACTGGGTTAATTGCAAACACATACTATAAAGTGCAGAGCACTTTTAAGGATCCAGTATCCCACTAAGAAGCGGGCTTCATGTTACTCAGTTGTGTTTTAACCTAGACTTTTTCTATTCTACGCAGGTTTCAACTGCTCATTCCCAATCTGTCTCAGACATATATGATGTTCCAAGACTGGTGAGAAGATCCTCCATGTTTACAGTCCATGAAATGTTTTCTTGATAAGTCCACCAGACATATTTGCTCTGAAAAATGTGGTGACCTGCAAATGTTAGCTAAAGTATCTATTTCTGCTTGGTCTAACCCATTTAAATGACTTTTGTTGGTGTGACGCTGTGACCTGATTTAGTCAGATTAAATGGCATTTTAAAATGAATTAAAGCAGTTAATTTACAGTTTTCAGTTTGGTTAGTCAATCAAAAGATCTTTTAGTGTGATGGTCAGCTAATGAGGAATATTTTACCAAAGGTATTGATAAAAGTTGATGTCATGAATTGTGTAATTTATTGTCTTTTGAAGCCATCTCCATTACTGAGCTCAACCACAGAGGATCAAAAGAGACATGAAATGCTAGACAGCGCAATATGTCCAAATGCAATAAAAAAGAATGTAAGTAAAATGTACAATGCAGAGTAACACACCTGTACAGCAACCATACCACCATCTCTGTGAGTTAACAAAACCCCACATGAAACACACGAGACAGACGCGACATAACTAACAACTAGTTGTCCAGTATAGTCCCTTTACACAGCACAGGTTTGCCGAGAATGCAGATATGAGACCTGAAAATTTGCGGATTTCAGTTCGGTTATCGAATGCAGTTGTTGAGCTATGTGTATGGGCGACATGGGCAGTAGTCCGGGGCGGCATCTTGTGTTGGGGTGGGGGGTGCGGCATGAGGCGCCATAGTATGCTTAAAAGTGCTCAAACACACATTTCTTCCATAGCCTATCATTGTAAAACAGTAAAAACGTGTAGTAATGGCAGCAGGGCAACAGTTGCTAAGACAGGATTGGTCAGAAGTGCTTTTAAGGCGGGGCTAAGCAATAGGTCAATTGGGTTTCAAAGCTCTCCTGCACATATTTCTGTTCTGATTTGCATTCTTGTATTGTTCTTTTATTATCATAATTACAAACAAACAAATGAATCAAAGGATTCTGCTAAATGTTAATGATATGAACATTTAATTTTTTTTTTTAGGTCTACACTATGCCACCATTGATCACCCAAAACCCCACTTATGACATCCCAATTCCCTCCATCAGTGAGAATATTCAAAAGCCTTCATATGGTTATAGAACCATGCCAGTGTTCCCGCCGCATAAACAAGGTGCCATGCCATCCAAAAATTTGAATTCAAATAACCAGCTTTGTGACACTCTGCCGGCTCATGTTTGGCCTGAAAGGAAACAAAGTCCCACCCAGCCCCTCTACGATATCCCCAAACCAAGCAAGAATGTGCAATCTTGTAAAGATTCATGCACCTATGATGTCCACCCCCCAAGGGACAGGACAATGTCCAGGCAGCCCACTGAAGGTGCAATCAGAAGGGACGATGTTGATCACAAAGACAGCCAGAGAAGCTCGACGGTGTCCACACCCTCAACGTCCTCCTGCTCTTCTAGGAGCTCCTGCGACACTTTCACGCTGAGTTCTCCAGAGCCTAAGCTCTTGCGTGAGGTCACTCTTTCTCAGGAGGAAGCTGGAAACAAGCTGCTTGAGCTTCAGAAGTCTGTGTGTCAATCTGTGTCCAAGCTTTTGATGTTTGTGAGCAGCAATTGGAGGTGCAAAGAGCATCTGGGTAAGCACCTCCAGCAAATCCACACAGCTGCCGAAGACGTGACCGACTCTGTCACCTGCTTCTTAAATTTCGCCCTGGATGTTAGAGGTAATGCGCAAAGGTTGACAGACTTGAACCTGCAGACCAGGCTACTTAAGCAGCTCTCCGTGGTTGAGGACTCGGGCTTGATCCTGCAGATGACGACAGATGCTCTGCGAGATCTGGGCTGGCTGCTGGAGACTCTGGCTCAGGATGCAGGCCAGTCACAGACACCTGATCACTTGGAGCGGTTTGTTATGGTGGCTCGTACTGTACCAGAGGATGTAAAGAGACTGGTTTCCATCCTGAATGCAAACGGCAAGCTTATTTTCAGAGCGACTGCTAAGGAAACGGACACGGTTGAGCACGTAGGCCCGTCTGACAGAAGTCTCGGCAAAAGTGATCTGATGGTAGACTCAGGAATACATGAGATTGACTTTGTACAGCTTCAGGTAAGTAAATCACACTTCAGCATACTTCTACTACTACTATATATTATTAATAATTATTATTTTGATCATTATTAATATTTTAAGCTATATAATGTTGATTGAATACATAAGACATGGACAACACTAATCTATTCAAAAATAATCTATTTTTAGAATTTGCTTATTTCAATTTCCTAAATTAATAAATATAGATTTAAGTTTTATAAAGTTAGTTTTGTCAAGGATTACTCAATTCAACTGGATGGAATTTTGTTTTCAAATTGAAATGCGTAAATCATAAAATAGGCTTATATTTGTTTTTGAGTGAATATATTTCACTCTATTTGAAGATTTATGCATTTCAATTTCATATCAAAGACTTGGATATATTTAAGTTTTATTAATTAAAATTGGTCAAAGATCACTCAATTCAGTTTTATGGAAATATCTGTATGAAATTGAAATGTGTAAATCCCAAAATGTATTATAGAAATAATATTTTTACTATTTTTAAGATTTATCCTAAACCCTTCAATTGACAAATCTTCATCAAACAGAATTGAACAAAATGTACATGTTAGAATTTAAGCATATTTAGTTAGTTAAACAATATTTAGTTAGTAAAATATTTAGTTAGTATTTAAATCAACCCTAAATGCTTCACATTTATATTAATGCAAATTAATATAAAATTGCTCAATTCAGTTAGATGGAAATGTTGTTAGATATACATAAATCTTACAAATAGACAAATAGAGTGATATTGTATAATTATCATTAACTATAAATGTTAGTATTATTAAATATGTTATAATAAATACATAAATAGTAATAATAATAATAACAACAACAACAATAATAATTATTATTATTAAAATGAAAATTGTCATTTAAGTGAAATACAGAAATCTTACAAAAAGACAGAGTGATGTTGTATAATTATTATTAAATATAAATGCTTATTAAATGAGTAATATAATAATAATAACAAAATAATAATGTTATATCATTATTATTAAATGGAATTTTGTCATTCAATTGAAATGCATAAATCTTACCAAAAGACTGATTGATTTTGTATAATTATTATTAATAATAAGAATTTATAATATATATTATAATAATAATGCTATTAATATTAATAATATTTATCATCAATATGATTTAGTGGAAATTGGTCGTTCAGCTGAAATGCATTAATCTTACAAAAAGACTGATTGATTTTGTATAACTATTACTGATAATAAGTGTTTATTAAATATGTTATAATAATAATGCTATTAATAATAATAATAATAATAATAATAATATATCTCATCAATATTATTGAATGGAAATTGGTCATTCAACTGAAATGCATTAATCTTACAAAAAGACTGAGTGATACTGTATGATTTTTATTAATATAAATATTTACATTATTCAATATATTTATTGTTATGATCATTATTCATTATTTTAACCAATGTCATTGCCTTTGAATAGACAAAGATAGAGTTTGACCAACAGCTGAAAACAGCAAAGGGCTGCTTTAAATCAAACAGAAATGGTGATACCGTGAAAAAACAGGTAATTTTTGTCAAAGTAAATAGCTCTAAGTATTAAACTATTGCTTTTGACTCAGGAAACCTTTTAAGAGTGTCTTTTGGTCTCCATATCACAGTCCACGAGCCCCAGTACACTCCACGCCTCCAAGAAGCCTTCAAACTCTGACCTCTGCAGTCTATATTTCAGAGCCATTCAGAAGGCCATCAGCGTGTTTCTATGTAGCCTGACCGACGGTCAGCCCCCTGAGAAGTTCATGTCCCACAGCAAGCTGGTCATTATGGTGGGCCAAAGACTTGTAAACATTCTGTGTGGTGAAGCTAAAAGTAGAGAGAACGGTCAGGAAATTTTGTCCATAATTAACCAGCTGTGTGCCCATCTCAAGCAACTGGCCATGGTCACTAAGAAATCAGCTTTGAACTTCCCTGACAAACTATCTCTCCAAGAGGCACAGGACAGTGCCAAGGAGCTGGCCCAGAGGGTACAGGACATCAGAATGTCACTGGACATATGAATGGAAGTTTTGTCTAGTTTATGTTTGCATGGTATGGAGGTGGGCTGGTGGAGTACATTGTATGAGTGGAATATCTGCAAAAAACATGTGTGATTTTTGTGCAAGTCTGCAGAATTGCTTTGTTTGTATTTTAGCATTTTAGTTTGTACGAGGAGGCGGTGTTAAATAACAACACTGATGATGACATAGCGGTAAGCATGCTAGCTGTTGCTGTGTAGAATTCAAAAATGGTAATAAAGTAACCATCTTAAAGGATTACATTACATTACCTTTGCATCTATGCATTTGTAAGTGTATGACATACTCGCCCAGGCAAAACAAGCAAATATTGCAAAAAAAAAAAAAAAATACAAATTATGCCCAACGCTATATATTTTTTTTATAAAATGAAGTAGCCAAAATGTATGTATATGCATAATGTCTTTATACAATAAGTGATAGTTCAGTGTTTCATCAAAATGTTAATATTTTCTTTGAATATATTTCATACACTGTTAGAATGCAGTGTCCCCCCTCCCAATATGCCATCATATCTGTGAATTAAGTTTTTCATGACACCAATAAATGTTACTTACCTGCATTTTCTCACCCGTTTATGGTATGTGAATTGTATATTGAATAGCTCAGATAAAGATTTTTTTTTTTTAAAGGTTTTTTAAATATCTCAGCCTTGTAAGCCCATAAAATGCAAGCTAATGGTGGTCAGAACTTTACAGCATTATGTTAGGTGTGGGGAGAAACAGATCAAACTATTCTCCTCCATGCCCATAGGTGGTGATATGCACAAAGAATGTGAACAGCAAAAAAAAAGAAAAAAGAAAAAAAAAAGAAAAGAAGAATGTGGAAGTGAAAGTGAAAGTGGAGATTTTCTGTTTCTCACCCACACCTATAATATCACATATTGCATATAGTATGGATTACTTTTATGCAGCATTTATGTACTTTTTGGAGCATCAAAGTTCTGGCATCCATTAATTTGCATTGCATGGACATACAGAGCTGACATATTCTTCTACAAATCTTTGTTTGTGTTCAGCAGAAGAAACAGTCATGCTTATTTGGGATGGCATAAGCGAGAGTAGTTCATTTTTGGGTGAACTATCCCTTTAAGACTGATTTAAATTGTTAAAATTTAACGTGTACGTGTACGATTTGTGTTAGCATGAATGTCTCTACAGAATGTTTACATTGTCTGCTAAATCTGGTACCCTGTCTACTAATTTACAAATATCAAAAGTGCATTGGCGCCCTCTATCGATTGAGCCTTAAAAATATTTCACTTTGTTGCAAATGACCAACTTCATGGTCCTGATTGACTCCGATAGATTGGATCCACATGATTTAAAATTACTTATTTAAAATTATAAATGTGATAGAATGATAAATGAATAACCCTAACCCTAACCCTGTTTGAACTCAGAAGTATTTTAGCTTATTTTTAAGATTTACAAAAATTTTTTTTTTCAGCAGTTTAAATATATTTTATGCAACAGATGTTGTTTAAAATATGATAAATGTTTAAAGTAGATTTTTTTTTTTGTTTTTTTTATAAATCTCATTCATATAACTTTGTACAACATTTTTTGTCAATGACCCTCATATGTATAGCTTGCCAGACTGAACATGCAACAGTTCTCCCGCTCTTCAGCCACGCCCACCTGAACTCCAGACTCCTCCTCCGGTGTCACTACGTGCCCTGCGTCGCTGCGCTCGCCTCTTTCCCTCACATCCAGACCGCAGACATGGCTCCATAAGGTTGCACACGGCGGCTATCAGCCATGAACCAAATAACAACTCACAAAAAACTACAGATGCAAATCCGGTTTGATTGATTTTCGACCGATCAACTTCTACATCCGCCGCAATATTCCTTAAATTCGGTTCTCAGCATTCGGGAGAGACTGCTCGCTCGCAACTCTCTCCGTTCTTTAACGTTCATAATAAACCCGAAATAACAGACATCACACTTTCGGACAGCAGTTATGGGTGTGCAGGGTTTCCAGGAATACATCGAGAAGCATTGCCCCAACGCCGTGGTGCCGGTGGAGCTCCAGAAGCTCGCCCGCGGAAGTCTGGTCGGCGGCGGCCGGCAGAGACCCCCTCAGACTCCGCTTCGGTTGCTGGTGGACGCCGAGAACTGCTTGCACCGGCTCTACGGTGGCTTCTACACCGACTGGGTAAGCGGAGGCCAGTGGAACCACATGCTTGGGTACCTAGCCGCACTTGCCAAAGCCTGCTTCCACGGCAACATCGAGCTACTGGTGTGCTTCCATGGCGCCCTGGAGAAAGGCCGTCTACACGAGTGGGTCAAGCGACAGGTGAACGAGACGCAGACCGCCCAGCAGATCGTCAGCCACGTCCAGAACAAGGGCACCCCGCCGCCCAAGGTCTGGTTCCTGCCTCCGGTGTGCATGGCCCATTGCATCCGCCTGGCGCTCCTCAGGTTCCACATCGGGGTGAGTGTTGCAGCAGCAGATGCTTGTTGTGTTTGCCATGTCTGGCCCGTATGCCACCGTTAGCTTAGCAGAACCAGTCCTAAAGTCCTCCTCTTACAAGTAGATGGTTGTCATCTAATGAGGTGGCTCTCTAATTGGGCCATCAAACACTGTATATCCCTGCTGAAAAAAACAAACAAACAAACATCTAAAACCGACCTAAGCTTGTCCTAGATGGACTACTAAAGCCAGGTCATGTTCCAAGACTGTTGGCTTGATGCTCAGCTCTGAAATTGAGCCTTCTGTTGCCTTTTTTGTTTCTTAAACCAGTCAGCACAGTGCTCAAAGTCAAGAGAGCATGATTTTGTTATTCTGCAGGCTGACATTAGTAGGTTCAACCTTCCTAACATGATCACACTCAGCACCGTAAGCCAACTTGGGCATGAATCTGTTTGGCATGATGGTGGTACATGCCTGATCATATCACATTTAGTTCCATAGAGCTTTGGGCACCTAGAAAGAGGCCATTCAAATTATAGGAATTAATAAAAGTGACTGCAAAAATGTTTGTACCTAATTGTCTTTTTTTACGGTCAAAATGTTATACAAGATTATTTTATAACCTATGGATTTGCAAGCTTAATGTGCCTATGTTCTATCCTTTTATACACAAATTATATATAATGTGTGTATAAAAGGATAGTACTAGGTTAGTACTAAGCTATATAGTACTAGGTTGTGATGGCAAAGGGAAGGGCCACCCTTTCTTTACTGTGATTGGCTGCTCTGTAGTGCCCTGTGACAGGAAGAGTTAGCTCTGCTCTGTGATTGGCTGCATGCTCCTCTGCGTCACTTCTGCTGAGATTTAGCAGCCCTAGAGGCCATGACCAAGTTCGTGAGTCTGGTTTTAAAGAGAGCCTTATGTTCTGATTTCACTTCTGAGATTCTTCCCCACAAATGCATTTGATTATTTCCTTTATTTATTTTGTTTTCAGGGTTCATAATTGAAGAAATAACTTGCTGTTATTTATACAGGCATGGGAAATTACTGGAAAATATCTTTTATACTTTGAGATCAACAACAAGAAATTTAAAGAATCCATAAATACACACTCTTAATTAGTAGAAACACTATACTAATAATGGTAGGGCCTCAATTCTTGGTGGCATGGATTCCACAAGATGTTGGCAACAGTCCTTTGAGATTCTAGTCCATGTTGACAAGATTGCATTATGCAATTTCTGCAGATTTGTCAGCTGCACACTCATGCTGCTAATTTCCCGTTCTACCACATCCCAAAGGTGTTCTATTGGATTCAGATCTGGTGACTGGAAAGGCCACTGAAGTACAGTGAACTCATTGTCATGTTCATGAAACCTGTTTGAGACAACCTTTGCTATACAAGATGGGTAAATTGCAACCATGAAGTGATGCAAATGGTCAGCAACACTACTCAAATAGTCTGTGGCATTCAAGCAATGATTGATTGGTATTAACGGGCCCAAAGTGTGCCAAGAAAACATTCGCCACACCAATAAACCACCGCCACCAGCCTGGAATGTTGACACAAGGCAGGATGAGTACAAGGATTCATGCTGTTGACGACAAATTCAGAATCTCAGGGCCGGCCCTAGCATTTTGGGGGCCCTAAGCAGATTTTCAAAATGGGGTCCTCCTACTTACAAATACACCTATCCAAACATACTCTGCATCAATAACTAAGCAAGTTTAAATTGTGCAAATAAACAAGTCTATTTATTTAAAAGCATGAAGATTATTCAGTTTATCAGCACAGGTATAACTACATTCACTGACCACTTTATTAGGTACACCTGTACACCTACTTATTCATGCGATTATATAATCAGACAATCGTGTGACTGCAGTATAATGTCAAAAATCATGCAGATATGGGTCAGGAGCTTCAGTTAATTTTAACATCAGCCATCAGAATGAGGAAATATGTGATCTCAGTGATTTCGACCATGGTGCTAGTTGTAGCCCTTCCACCGACGTGGTCCGACGTGTTGTGCATTCTGAGATGCTATTCTGCACACTACAATTGTACAGAACCGTTATCTGTGTTACCGTAGCCTTTCTGTCAGCTCGAACAAGTCTGGCCATTCTCCGTTGACCTCTCTCATCAACAAGGCTTTTCCATACGCAGAACTGCCGCTCACTGGATGTTTTTGGCTCCGTTTGTCGTAAATTCTAGAGACCGTTGTGTGTGAAAATCCCAGGAGATCAGCAGTTACAGAAACGCTCAAACCAGCATGTCTGGCACCAACAATCATGCCACAGCCCAAATCACTGAGATCACATTTGTCCCTATTCTGATGGTTGATGTGAACATTATCTGAAGCTCCTGACCTGTATCTGCATGCTTTTATGCATTGCACTGCTGGCACACTGCTTGGCTGATTAGATAATCACATGAATAAGTAGGTATACAGGTGTTCCTAATAAAGTGCTCAGTGAATGTATATAATATACTGTATATTAAAACAATGTACTTATGAGGGATTTTTTCTAACAAAATAAAAAATATAAACAGTATCATCTTTTTTTTTTTTGTCAAATGCATAATGAATAATTTGATTAAAATGTTCTTACATCTTACCCATAAAATGTAATGGCACAATGTGTAATTAGTTAGCATAGAATAGAATATTAAGAAATAGTGTGCATTGCGTGTAATAGGGGAATTCATTAGGGAGCATTTATGCCTTTACTAATCAATAAAGAATTTGAAAGAGAAATAATTATGCAATACAGGGAAAAAAAAAAATCCCAAGCAAAATAAGTCACATGTTCTTTCATGGAAATATGCGAAGCACTGCAGTGTAGTCACCTTATATATATATATATATATATATATATATATATATATATATATATATATATATATATATATATATATATATATTTGTTTTCAGTCTTCTAATGAGTGCTCTGATAATTTGCTTCCTCTTTCAGGTTGTCCAGACTATCGAGGACCATCACCAGGAAGTGATTGCCTTATTTAGAGAAAATGGGTTCCATGGCTTGGTCGCCTATGATTCTGACTACGCCTTGTGCAACATCCCATACTACTTCAGTGCCCATGCTCTTAAACTGAGCCGCAATGGCAAGAGCCTCACCACCAGCCAATACCTGATGCATGAAGTTGCCAAGCAGCTTAATCTCAATCCAAATCGTTTTGTCATTTTTGCTTCACTTTTAGGTACATTTTCATTTTTTACAAATATTTCCACTTTTATATGCTAATGTTTTAATATTTCACATTTTTATAAAATATGATGCTAATATTTGTATTGTGATTTTGATTTTACACATTAAGTGTCTTGAAATCGTCTTGTTAATGCTCAGCTGCTGTAATAAGACACAAGTAAGTTACTCTCATTGCAGTTTGTGTGGTATAATAACTAAATACTGTTTTTGAAGGTAATCACATACTGCCTGATGAAGACTTGGCTGCCTTTCACTGGAGTTTACTTGGTCCTGAGCACCCTTTAGCATCCTTGAAGGTAACGGCAACAATGACTTTGTTTACATGCACCCTCATAATGCTATTACAATGCGAGTAAGGCAGTGTTGCTCTTGTTAACAGAATACTGCGATTATTTAATTGTGATTATGCTAATAATCAGAGAAATGATAATCGTAGTAAGATATGTGGAGAACTCCTATTTTTATCACTTTATACTAGCATGTAATCACATTTCTCCCATTCTGATGAAAGTGCGCCAGTGCAACAGATGGATGATGTTACGCTCAAGCACAGGTTCGAAAACTTTCAGATACAGAAGAAGCTGCACTTGTTTGTCAGCAGCCAGTTTATAGCGAATAATCAGAGTAATGGCAAATTGCATGCAAATGGGATTGAAGAGGTTTGCCCAAATCACGTAAACATCTTCAATGAATTATTCCTTCTACACTGATTATTGCAATAATCAAAGTATTGTTGTCCATGTAAAAGTAGCCACTCAAATGAAATGTTTTTGTCATCCGATGTGTAAATTTAAACATTTTCATTTGGCCTTGGGATCTACATAATATAACATTTTCATTCATTTAGCTGTGCTTATTACCCTTGCATGTATCGCAGCTGTTTGTTTTGAGCCATTAATTATTGGCGGTTTTCTTCATTCACAACGTAATGTTTAAACAGTGCAAACATAAGACTTCAGTCTCTGTAACAAGCCGCTGTGACCAGTTTCCTTGACAACCAGATTGAAATGAGGTCTGGCAAATAACTTATAAGGACCATGCGAAATCACTTCAGCACCGTCTTTAACAAGTATTCTTTTGGTTTTAAGTCGTCTGAATCTGTGAATCTCACCCAGACAAATCCAGCAAACTTCAATTACAAAGGAAAGGGGTTGAACCGAGGATTGGAACAATGATGTGTAACCTTGCGTTATCTGTTCTCAGTGTTTGTGTTGCTTGGCAGATGGCTTTATTGATTCACTATGAGCTAGAATAGAGTGGGCTATACTCAATATTAACTCTAGAATAGCAGATCCGTGTGTGATCATCACTTTTAGTAACTGTCATTCTCAGTGCATGGACAGCTGAAGTCAGACATTTACATACACTTAGGTTGAAGTCATTAAAACTAATTTTGCAAACCACTCCACAGATTTAATAGTAGCAAACTATAATTTTGGCAAGTTGTTTAGGACATCTACTTTGTGCATGACAAAAGTAATTTTTCCAACAGATGTTTACAGACAGACTGTTTCACTTGTAATTGACTATATCACAATTCCAGTGGGTCAGTTTACATACACTAAGTTAATTGTGCCTTTAAGCAGCTTAGAAAATTCCAAAAATTTATGTTAAGCCTTTAGTCAATTAGCTTCAGATAGGAGGTTTACTTAATTGGAGGTTTACCTGTGGATGCATTTTAAGGCCTACCTTCAAACTCAGTTCCTCTTTGCTTGACATCATGAGAAAAATCAAAAGAAATCAGCCAAGACCTCAGATAAAAAAATCGTGGACCTCCACAAGTCTGGTTCATCCTTGGGAGCAATTTCCAAATGCCTGAAGGTACCACGTTCATCTGTACAAACAATAGTACACAAGTATACACACCATGGGACCATGCAGCCATCATAGCAAAGGACCTTGTGAAGATGCTGGAGGAAACAGGTAGACAAGTATCTATATCCACAGTAAAATGAGACCTATATTGACATAACCTGAAAGGCTGCTCAGCAAGGAAGAAGCCACTGCTCCTAAACTGGCATAAAAAAGGCAGACTACAGTTTGCAAGTGCACATTTGGACAAAGAGCTTTTTGGAGAAATGTCCACTGGTCTGATGAAACAAAAATTTTACAGTTTGGCCATAATGACCATTTGTTATGTTTGGAAGAAAAAGGGAAAGGCTTGAAAGACAAAGAACACCATCCCAACCATGAAGCATGGGGGTGGGAGCATCATGTTGTGGGGGTGCTTTGCTGCAGGAGAGACTGGTGCACTTTACAAAATAGATGGTATCATGAGGAAGGGAAATTATGTGGATTGAAGCAACATCAAGACATCAACCAGGAAGTCAAAGCTCGGTCACAAATGGGTCTTCCAAATGGACAGTGACCCCAAACATACCTCCAGAGTTGTGGCAAATGGCTTATGGAAAACAAAGTCAAGGTATTTTATTTCCTATATAAAATGTTTGAGCAGAACTGAAAAGGCATGTGTGAGCAAGGAGGCCAACAAACCTGACTCGGTTACACCAGTTCTGTCTGGAGGAATGGGCCCAAATTCCAGCAACATTGTGAGAAGCTTGTGGAAAGCTACCCAAAATATTTGACCCAAGTTAAACAATTTAAAGGCAATGCTACCAAATACTAAAAGTGTATGTAAACTTCTGACTTCAACTGTGTGTGTGTGTGTGTGCTTTTGTGTGCGTTACATGAAACCGAGATATAGGTTACAAGGTGAAAAAGCATGTTCCTTGAGGTTGACTTAAAAGATTAAAAAAAGCGTTTTGCACAAATAACATTTCATTTATCATTTTCCACCCTCATTCTGACCCTCTGTTAGAAACACTCGGTTTTGGTGCTGCTGCTCCTTTAAGACTTTGACATTAAACACCCACTGTTATGATTGGCTCTCTGTTTTTGACTCAGGTCAGCCAAGAGCAGAGAGCCAATCATAACTGTGGGCATTTACTGTCAAGTCTTAAAGGGATAGTTCACCCAAAAATGAAAATTCTCTCATTATTTACTCACTCTCATGAGCAGGTGTGTTTGACTTTCTTTCTTCACCAGAACACATTTGAAGAAAAATATCTCTGCTCTGTAGGTCCTTAAAATGCAAGTGGATGGTGATTTGACTTTTGAAGGGCCAAAAAAACAGATAGTCAGCATAAACGTCATCCATATGACTCCAGTGGTTAAATTTATGTCTTCTAAAGCGACATGATCGCTTTTGGTGCGAAAAATATCGATATATAAGTACTTTTTAACTATAATCCAACACTTCCGGTAAATTTCACAAGATGAAATTTCACACTGTCTCTCGTGTGACACATTCACATTGTCATATTACGGATGTAATCTCACATTCTCCACTCTGTTCAGACATCCAGAATAAGCACAGAAACGCACCATTAAAGAAACGGATAAATACAGATCTAAACCAAAACCAAACAAGCTTCTGTACAGCATTCCTCCTATTCACTTGTAAACAGCGCTGCTCTTCCGGCTGTGTCGCATGTGCCTCAGTTCACACGTGTCTCAAGTGCCAATTTCTATTAAGTCACATGTGCATACCGCTGCTGACTGGAAGCATGATTTTGAGTTAAAAAAGTACTTAAATTATCTTTTTCACACCAAATGCGATCATGTCGCTTTAAAAGACATTAATTTATCCGCTGGAGTCATATGGATGACGTTTATGCTGACTATCTGGGATTTTTGGAGCTTCAAAAGAGTAATCACCATCCACTTGCATTTTAAGGACCTACTGAGCCAAGATATTTGTCTAATTTTCTTCAAATGTGTTCTGGTGAAGAACGAAAGTCATACACACCTGGGATAGCATGGGAAATAATGAGAGAAGTTTCATTTTTGGGTGAACTATCCCTTTAAAGGAGAAGCAGCAGCACAAATCTCTCTCGTCGCCATCTCACTGTTCACTGTTACTGGGCGGGGCTACGGAGGTGATCAGATAAAGTAGACTTTGATGTGTTGTTGTGAAGGTTGTCAGGTGCAAATGTCTTATCACAGTGTGACATCACAATGTGGAGAAATTAGACACAACTAGTTGTTTTGGCAGCTTGGTTTCAGCAAATGCACTTTTTGCAGGGAGGAGGAAGTTTTGAGTTCTGAAGCTTACAATATGTTTAAATTGTACAGTAACCTCTTTTTTTGTAAAATGATCAAGGCCAATTTGATTGCTCATGTTGTGACGCCTTTAGCGCTGAAATGTGCAGTTTTTGCAAATGGGATCGCACTACTAAACATCACTATTTTCAAATAGATTCCAGAAAACTCTCCATTGGTTGGACAAACAGATAGTCCCGTCCCAGATTATCACCATTAGTTGAGTCAATGTTGTGGTGTCGGGCTGGGCCAATCACTTAAACAGCAAGATCAATGGTTTGAAAGTGCCAGTGCTATTAATGAAAGCAAAAACTGAATGAAAACCTTTTCATTAACTAAAAAAAACAGCAACGTGGTTGTAAAAACGGAAACTAAAATACTTTTACATGAGTCCAAAACGAACTAAAATAAAATAAAAATGACTTCTTTATGAATATTTTGCGACAATGTCAGATTGTACCCGTTCAGATATACAGTATACTCCTATGAAGCCCATCGCATTTTAAGCAGAAGGAGCTTTTGATGGGGGTGTGATGGGTTGTTTTCTCTGACACAGGTCCGTGCACACCAGCTTGTTCTTCCTCCTTGTGATGTCGTCATAAGGGCTGTAGCCGACTACGTCCGCAACCTACAAGATGTCAATGACCTGGAAGCTATTTCTAAAGACATATTCAAGCACTCTCAGGTAAGCTGACATGCCTTTGTAGCACCCAAGAATTGAGGAAGGCATTTGTTTTGTTTTTTGTTACCCACAAAAATGAAAGTACTCATTATGTACTCACTCTGATGTTGTTCCAAACCCGTATGCTGTTTTTCATGAAGCACAGAACAACATTTTGGAAGAATCTTCATGCAACTCTTTGCCATGCAACAACAGTTTATTGCAAAAAGGACAAAAATAAAATAAATAAAGCACCTTAGAATTAGTCCTTATGGCACATGATAGATTTGTGAGGAGCACACTAAAATTTTAGTTGTTATTCACTGAAAATATTGCCCTCTGCAATATCTCTCAGTTAAAATATGGCGCCTTTATTGTTCCTTTGTGTTCAGTAGGAAAAAGTAACAGCATCTGGGTTTGAAATGGCACGAGAGTGAGTAAATAATGTCAAAATTCTCATTTTTGGGTGAACTATTCCTATAATTCTCTATATGTTTTGTATACGATAATCGTTTCACCTTGTATTCTAGTCCAGAACCGATGACAAACTTGTCCGTTTCAAAAAAGCAGTGGAGTATTACGCCACCGCAAGCAGGCCTCTTCACTTCCCTCCCTATTTGGGTAAGTGTGGCTGCGTGTTGAGAGTAAAAGTTTGGCTTGACTTGTTCCGTGCAATGTGTGTCCAAAGATGAGATCAACGCAACCCGCTTGTCATTGAATAATGTCTCTTTTAATGTCTTTATGTATTTTACAGTCAATTGTTGATCAACAACAAAACCTAAACATTGAATTATAATCACACATAGCACGGATGCAGTAAAGAAGCCATTAGACTCCACTGAAATGTAATGTCAATTTCGGAAAACGGCATTCACATTAACCCAAACTCACTGAACTCGGACGTCAAACGTACCTGGGTGCGCACCAAAAGTGCTAATGTGAATGCACCCTCAGAGACGCACGTTCTCTTAATCATCTCCCAGTCTCAGTAATGTGAGAAATTTTCCCTCTTGCCTTGGACCTTGTGTGCATTTTGGAATGGCCTCTATGCCCTGTGCATACAAATGGGCTTCTTTAGAAAGGACTCTTGCATAGAGGCTGCTAGTGTGGAAAAAGTCTCCTCTGCTTGCCTGAAAAGTTTCAACTGGTTCATTTAACAGGTGTTAATAGAATTATAAAACAAGAGAAGAACTAATTTGATTTTACCTTGTCTAATTTGTGAGCGCGTTTGACACACCGCTGATGTCTTATGAAATTGCACTGCAGTCTTTCAGCAATTCAGACTGGTTGACTTTTTGTATGATGGTTAATGTTTTCTTGGTGTTGTCAGCTAACGTGCATGACCGCAGGAGCTGCATTTCACATACATCACTATATATCTGTGCCTATTCACATTTTGAGTGCATCAAGGTCAGTTCCACACTGGGTAGAATAGGAAATATCAGGTGTCATTTGATTAACCTTTGACAAATAACAGTACTTTGGAAATGTCACTGGAAATGGCTGCAAAAGATTTTTGTTATTCAGATGTTTTTTTTAGTTTTTCTAGTTTTTGTTGCATAGATTGAACCAGACTATGCTTGTGTGCCAACAGTCAGACTAAATCAGATGGGAGTGCCAGCAGCACCACAAATGCTTAACATTCCACAGACCTCCGTTCCAGGCAAACCTGGGGTGAGTACCACCACTGCTGCTTTGGAATCCAGTGCACCATTGGAATTAAGGGTGCACTGAAATTATGGCCACCAAAAGTGCCATAAAATCTACAACCCCAATTCTGAATGTGTTGGGCCAATATGGAAAATGCTAATAATCCTTCAGACATCACTGTCTTAAAAAACATAATTCATCTGTAATGGATATCATGAACGTGGTTTTGGGATAACTTTAGTAAATGCGTGTTCTCGCCTCTGCATCCACAGATGCAAGTTAATACTTTACTATGCAAAGCAGAAGCCATACATCAACACAGTCCGGAAGCGCTGCTGACTTGCCAGGGCTTGGTCTCATCTTAGATGGAAAGTAGAACAGTGGAAAATTGTTTTTTGGTACCCAAGTGTCCACATTTAAAAACGTTTCTGAAAAACAGCCATTGTGTTATTGGGGCCAAAGAGGACAAGAACCATCCAAGCTGCTATTAGCATCAGGTCCAAAAGCCAGTGTCTGTATGGGCCAGGGGTGTGTCAGTGCCCATGGCATGGGTAAATCACACATCTGTGAGAACACCATGAATGCAGACAGATATGCACAGATTTTGTAGCAACATATACTGCCATCCAGCACCGTCTTTTCTAGGGATGTCTTAGAATTTTCCTGCAGGACAACTTCAAACCACATACTGCCCAGATTACAAGTGCATTGCTGTGTAAGCAGAGATTGCGGGTGCTAGATTGGCCTGCCTGCAGTACTCTAGTCCTGCAGATTGAGTCCTGTATCCAATTGAGAATGTGTGGTGCATTATTAAGCACACCATCAGGCAATGAAGACCCCGTACAATTGTGCAGATAAAGAACTACGTAATGGATGAATGATGTAAAATTCCACTTTCTAAACTTGACAAACTTGTGTCTTCAGTGCCTAATTGTTATTAGAAGAAATGATGATGTTTCACAGTGGTAAACACTCGACTGTCCCAACTTTTTTGGAGCGTGTTGCAATCATCTGATTTGAAATTACTGTACATTTAAAAAATAAATAAATAAATTCGAAGAGTAAAACATCATATAATGTGTAGTTGTAGTGCTTTCAATATAGCAAAGGGTGACTATAATTTACAAATCACTCATTTTTGTTTTTATTAGCATTTTTTCATACTGTTTTCGGAATTGGGGTTGTCATCAATGAGATGAGATCAAATATCAAGGTGATGTGAAACTGGACTTGTGAAAAGTTGAGGCAATCTTGTTATAGTGTATAAGGAGCCACCATAAAGCCAATTCTTTTAATAGCAAGGATGGGTCAAGGCTCGCCAATTTCACAACAGATGCGTCAACAGATAATCTAATTACCCAAAGAAAAATGTGAAGGATTTTGGGCATTTCACCCTCAAATGTGCACAATATAGTTAAAAGATTCAACAACTCCGGTCAAATCTCAGTGTGTGAGGGTAGGGCTGGGCGATTTGGCTACAAAAAATATATCTCAATATTTTTCAGCCTATTAACGATATTTGAGAAATATCTCGATCATATTATATATTTGGCTGTAAATGGCTCAAAAGAGTTTTTTTTTTTTTTTTTTTTAAATCAGAAGAACCATCATTTCATCCATTGTAGCCAAGTAGATTCAATATTTTAAAGTCATTGAATAAAAATGTAACAATAATAAAGGCATGTTTCCCCAGTTTCACTAAATGATCACAAGGGAGAATGAGATTTAATCCTTTTCATTGATAGGCACTTTTATATTTAGATTATGATATATAAGAGCTTAATAAAAAAGCTTAAGGCTTTTATTTTGACACTGAAATGGCAGCGTGTATTTGACCGTTTACTATGTTCCGCATCTAGTGAAACACTGTCATCTCCTCCTTTTCTATTATACAGTGTAGATTTGTATAATAACTTGTGGCAGTTACTAATGTTTGGAATTGCACGAATGCTTTAACCTGCAATACTTGATTTCACAATGCATGTGAACTGCTCTAAAAGCGGCAAAAACAAAATGGGCCATGCATAGAACTGCTTATTCTGAAGCTCACACGGACCATGTTTTTCCATGTCTTTTAATAACAGCCTTTTGCAGTTTAATAATCACTTGTGACCATTTCTCTTTCATAATCATTGTGATTATACCGTGAATGTTCAATCTATTGCCCAGCCGCTTCGGATTGTGTGTGATCTCCGATCCCTCTGATGTCGCTGTCTTAAAAACTGCCATGCATTTGTAGTGGATATCATGACAGGAGCTCGGGAATACTTTAATAAACCTTTTCAATACCATTCACCACTGCATCCAAAGATGCAAGTTAAGGCTTTACTATGCAAAAGAGAAACCATCCATCAACACTTTCCAGACGTGCTGTGACTTCTCTGGGCTCGGTCTCATCTGAGATGAAAAGTAGAACAGTGGAATCGTGTTTTGTGGTCCAAGTCCATATTTCAATTAAGTTTCTGTAACAAAACGGCTTTTAGAAGAAATGGTAATGTACCATTACTGTCCCAACTTTTTTGGAGCGTGTTGCAGTCATATGATGTGAAATGGTGTATATTTAAAAAAATAAGTATGTTTGTCAGAGCCTAGTGGGCTGAGCTCAAGACGTGGAGCTGATGCATCGCAGGTGACCAGAGTTTGAGTCCCGGCTCGTGAGGTCCTTTTCCCGATCCCATTCGCAAAAATCACTCCCTTTTGCTTTTATTAGCATTTTCCATACTGTCCCAACTTTTTCAGAATTGGGGTTGTATTAGCCTTAACACTTGTGCTATGCTTGCTTTGTGTTCCCGGTCAAAAATGACCGACCCACTAAGATTGGTTATAAATCTCTCATATTGTGCATATTATATTAAGATATTGCATTAGAACTTTTATCAAATGGTTTTGATCTAGATCAGATCAGAACACACGGAAATATAATGAACAGAAGGATCTTTTTTGTCACGTTTATCCTTATTCCCGAAACATACATATAGCATGGACAATGCTGTATCGTATCTTACAGCAGACTATTCTAATTCA
The DNA here is from genome assembly GCA_032164185.1 of Moxostoma hubbsi. Lineage (NCBI taxonomy): Eukaryota > Metazoa > Chordata > Actinopteri > Cypriniformes > Catostomidae > Moxostoma > Moxostoma hubbsi. The sequence goes on along the minus strand of JAVLUX010000201.1, from coordinate 7,294,646 downwards.
AACTAGCCCAAACGCAATATAATATGATAAGTAGATCTTGAAATATTCCTTATAATAATAAGTCGATGCACTAAAGGGTGCTCAATATACATTGTGTGGGTGTGTGTTTGTGTGTGCACATGTCCTAGGACTTTGTGTGTGCCAACACACATTCAAAGGATCTGTGTCTCATCTAAAGGATTGGGATGCTCCTGGATACTTAATATTTTCTGAATTTTGTAGTCTAATCCATTCATTTCCAATGGCTGGTCAATTTTTACCCAGAACACAACAAGTGAAAGAAAGTGAAATAAAACCAAATAAATGTAAAGAAAATGATACAATACGAGAAAATGGAAACTGGGGTTTTCAATCATTCTCCAAGGTGCAGCATGGCTATTCTGGCCCTCCACTGGCTAAACCGACTCATGAATTGGACCTGTCGGGTAAAGAGCTTCTAGATCAGAACAGCTACAGCAACATTCCTCAAGACGGGAAGCAGCACACACCCCTCTACGAGAGGTTGTCCCCCGTTAACACGGCTCACGACGATAGCTCCAACCACACGGACCCAGCCTTCTTCGCCACGTCCTCCACATCCTCCTCCTCAGAGAACGAGGAGAACACCGCTTCCACTGCCAAGTGAGTAACCAAGAACAAGGGAAAGAATGTAGAATTGCTTTGTCATCTTGTGCGCACAGCCATTTTCAAATGACATAAATTCAGGCCAGGTTTTGGCATGTGATTTCAATGGTGGCTTAAGTTTCACATTTGAGGCCCTGTACGCAATTTTATTTTGCAATACCGATGCATAAGGTGTCCAAGTCTCCGAAAGATATTACTGGTAAATTGTGCACTGAGAAATCGCACCTGCCTCTCTGCCAGCCTTAGGCTCTGTAAACGGCAACAAAGAGTTTCTTGGCCAATCAGAAAAACACTCAGCCTAGTTTTTCATTATGCACATTATTGCCAACTATTATTTTGTCGACTAAAAGGCCATGCATTTTAAGTCTGAAGAAAATTGACTTGAAATGTTGACTAAATTTAAAGTACATTTTAAAAAAAACACACAATTGAATGCTGAAACTGTGCTTTAGAAATTAGGATGTGTCAAGCACTGACGATGACTTCAGACCAATCGCGTTCGTGCGCTGCAAAAGTCTAGACGCAGCACAACAAATACAGTGGTGTTTTGTCATGTTTTAAAGCTTGAAGAAGTTCTTTTTAACTTGACACGGCATCTAAACTACACATCGCTCCTGCACGAGATGATGTGAAACAATCAAAGACGTCGTCAAGCGTGCTTTTACGTTGAAAACAAATGGTAAACTGGATGGTCGCAAAAGCGCTCGGTGTTAACAGCCGCTTAGGTGGAGGTCTTTGGTCTTTGCGTCATGCTCTCTTATCAGCATTTCTCAGATTAAGCAATGGGTTTTAAATACATTTTCAAGGAGTTCAATTTATATATGTGTCATGAGATCCTCTTGTTCTGTTAGTGGTCTTTCTGTTGAACTCAGAGTCTGAACTGCTTCAAATGAATAGCACTGATATCTGGGAATATTAGCAATGTACATACAACAGCAATGAATGAAAAACACTGTGGTATCGCAGGGAATTATGAAGCTTGAGTCTGGGGTAGTATATTGTGGCCATAGAACTGTCTATTGAGGTGTTTTCCCCCCTCGTTTTACTCTCTATTAACATTTGAGAACATGAAAATAATAATAATAATTTATTCCATGCACATTAGTTTAAAATTGAGTGTTGTTTTTAACATCGAGAAATTTTCTTTGCAAAAATGGTTTATATTTATTCAATGATGCCCTCTTGTCGACTAAGGAAACAATGTCAATTTAAAAATCTGCTGACTTTAATGTGAATTTTAGTAATGTTGAAGGTCAAAATTTGGATTTAGTTGCTCAAAACAGTTGCCAGCTCTAGAAGTAACTACAATAGGCCACATGATGACTTGAAGTTCATCAGAAGTGACCCTTCCAGGAGCAATAATTAATATACATTGGAAGAAACATAACTTTTCCTATAAAATATCATGAAATGGGATGGGTCACGCAGGTACGTAAAACGTACGAATGTTAACGCTGGAATTTGTTTTGTTTTTTTACTATAATTTTAAAAATGACATGTATTCTCTTGTAAAACATAATTTTACATCGAAAAACTATATATATATATATTTCTTTTTATAATATTTTAACATAAAATTACATGTCTTGTTAAATAGATTATATCTTGTACAGTGTATGGTAGCTAGCGTTAACCAATTAACTCATACATTATTTTAGCGTTAAAAATAACATTGTTTTATAGTGTAAATTGAAATGCAACTGGACCAACTAAGGTTTTGGAAAAGTTGCATTTTACTAGTTCGAGCAACCGAGCACTAGACTGGATGTCTTTGTTCTTATGTTTTGTTTAAATGTTTTCATAATTTCATTCTCAAATGCAGTCATGTGAGTGATCATAAGGGATGGGACAAACGAAGTAATCAGATGGACAACATCCCAGAAGGAGACCATGGGGACCAAAATAAAGTAGGTCCAGTTATTACCTCTAATGCACTTTTCCACTGCACATTATGGTTCGACTCGTCTCTGCTCGCTTTACTTTTCTGAGCTTGCTTTTCCACGGCAGTTTAGTGCCGCCTCAACGTGGGTGGGATTATAGGCTGATCGTCATAGTTGCATTGACCCATCCAGCTCTCGTTGGATCCTCTCCTCGACTACTAACGAGAGGAACGTCTGCACCTCGTTTATTGACCACGCCGTGGTTTTGAGCACAGCTATTTCTTTTTACAATTCGAATGTCGCGTGAACAAATGATACTGCTATCGCTGTTGCTAACTTTAAAACTAGCGGGTTGGTGTCCTGTGTCGCAAATCCAGTGATGCTGGTAGTGACAATTCTCTCTGACCAATCAATGATCTGCAGGGTTTTGATGTCACATTTAGTTTGGGCTCTGCTCGCTTGGAACCTCGACCGAGGTGGTACTAAATAAAGTTACAGGTACTATAAACAGAGGATAAACCCCAGAAAGCGAGCAGAGTTGAATCGAGCCATTCCGTGCAGTGGAAAAGCCCCAAAAATATGCTGAACACCTCAGAATGCTACATATACTTTCATACAAAAGAAATTAAATCTAGTCTCCATTATTTCTTCAATTCCTCTTCTAGTCTGATCTTTCTGTGACGTCCCCTGTAAACCAAGGCCTGGAGGTCAGAGGTCACATTGGGGTCAATGCCCAGATTCCATCCCTCCTTTCGATGACAACAAGGAACCATATGGATATCACGATTCCCCCTTTACCAGTGGTGGCGCCAGAGGTGCTACGGGTCGCTGAGCACAGACACAAAAAGGGCCTCATGTACCCATACATCTACCATATTCTCACTAAGGTCAGCGTTTAGCCACAGTCAACTCAGTTGTAAGGTCGTCCGGTTATATCATCCTTCATGGTTAACCTTTTGAGGCTTAGAATTTAGGATTTCGGCTTAGAAACAACTTCTTGTTTGAATTGGTTTGATCATTCTTGTTTTCAGGGTGAGATTAAGTTATCTGTCACCATTGAAGATGAAGCTAACAAAGACCTGCCCTCAGCGGTGCAACTGTACCGGCCAATCCGTCAGTATGTTTACGGGGTGCTCTTCAGCCTGGCCGAGGCCAACAAGAAGGCAGAGAGACTCGCCATGAGGAGAAATTTTCTCCCTGAATGTGAGTAACATGAAAATCCTGTTTAAAAAGGCTGCTCGGTATTTCTCGTGTGGATTGATTTAAGGCTATCTATGTAAACAAACAAAGACCACCATTGAAAAAACACTCTGCGAAATGTTCGTTATGGATTCCAGACGTACTGGAATAGTTCCTATATCCATCCTTTTTTATTTTCCTTGTTACCGAATTACCCAATTACAAGTTCTATAAAGGTATAGACCTGACTCATGAATATTCGTTTGGTTAAGCTGACATTGCCTGTCTCATAACATTTCATATTCATGAGCCAAGCCTTACCATACATATGAACGCACACAGGAACTACAGAAAACATGACAGGATGTTGACTGGCTACTACAGTTGGTTGAAAAGGTTATTATTAGCCACTTTTACTCATGAAAACTGTTAAATTGCAGTGAAATTGCCAGGTCGCATTTTCTGGTAAATGCCTTGCATGGCAGCTCTGCCACAATTGGTGTGTGAGTGTGTGTGAATGGGTGAATGAAACACAGTGTAAAGCGCTTTGGTAACCTCTAAGGTTAATAAAAAGGTGCTATATAAGTGCAGACCATTTATAAAAAAAAGTCAATAATTTAATAAAAGATTAGTTCAGGTAACCTTTTTTGTAAATCACACTTTTGCACCAGTTGGTGGCAACAATTGAATGACTTTTTGTGTTTTGAGACATTAAACCGATGATAAAGCACAGAGACATTCACGACCGAAACAAGTCTATTTATACTTTATTCAATCAGCGTGTCTACTAAGAGACTTTATCAGCGTTTCAAAATCATACCAGTTGTCACCTGTAAATGACAACAAAGCATATCATTTTGTGAACTGCTGCGCATGACCATCAAGGTATACAAAAAAAGACAGCATTATTAGTCTAAAAGTAATTACAGGTTTTATCGACATCCTGATGTCAGTAGTCACTTTTACTCTTTATTAATCCAGCCCCTTTCTCTCCATGTTAAATGAGATTACCAAACTAAAAGATGAGAAAATGGCCCGTTTAGGCTCCTTCACAGCCCACAATCCAATGCTACTGTCTTGCGCTATAGTAGTCTTTACAGGTGAGAAAACCACCAAAGTGCCTCGCACTAAACACCAAAGTGCTGATTGCAAAATCACAGACTTTTAGGCTGGCTGAAGCCCTCCTAAATAGGGTCTTGTTATGCCTATGTTTACTGGTATTTCCCAATGGGTCCTGTTCGCATGTGACCTCTAAACGGAAAAATAGCATTCATTTTTTGTATGAAAGCGACTGTTTTTTTAATTGAATTTAACATTTATACTAACTTGTTAAAGGGAGTATTTAATAACATTTCTGCTTTGCTGTTGTGTCAATTTGTTTTAAGACAATTGGCCTGGTATTTGAATAATCTACTGTAATTTTGTATTTGATTTGTGATCTGTTTATTAGGGCCTTTACAGCCATATGGCAAAGAAGTGTAACATGATGTAGACTGTTCTGAGTTTCGCACTTACATGGATTTATCAGTTGATAATTGAGTGAAATAAGTTTTAAAGTTCTTGCTTTTGTGAATGGTTTTGAAATTTAGAAGAGTTAGAAAGGGTCTGTTTTTTACCCAGCATTCTTGTGTAGTAGGATGAGCCTTAAGAATTGGTTCTTGGTTTCCAACCTTGCATATAATAACTAGCTAAATTCTCTCTAGGAGCTAGGTGATGGCTGAGCGAGACTGACTTTAATTATTCAGAGTGTGCACTTAAGTGTTGATATTAGCTTGTTGTTCTAGGCGATAAGTAGGTAATTTGTTTTGGGTAATTTGCATAATTCAAGAACTAACATTGGCATTCTTCTCAGTGTAAAAGTAGAATACAATAAGTAAAACTACAGGAAAAACATGTCATCTTTTGGATGAGTTGTTTATCCTGCATAGTGCACAATGTAGTGCAAAAGTTGGGTTCCAGAAGTAAAAATTACATTTGTTTTGTCCATCAAGAAATTTATTTTATCGATAACGTAAATCTTTCATGACAGACCTACTATGAGTTTTGAGATTTTAAGCAATGATATTTAAATCTGTAGAAGCCACAATTCATTGTGGTTGCAACTGATTTTTTTTATAATATGATGCCAAATTCCTGGTAAAGAAATACACTACCCTGAATCCTCACAAGAGATCCACCAATCAGTGGAGTTACCTCGGAATTGGGAATCGAGCAGTCTGGCTCCGGAATTAAAAATACCATTACATTTTTCCATAGACTAATTGATTTTCAATGATAACTTCTCAACTGATAACTTGATAACATTTCTAGACAGACCTACCTTGAGCTCCGAGGTTGTTCATCAGTGGTATATGCTTCTGTTGAAGCTATCCATCTGCGTTATTTTAACTTCATTGTGGTGAACAACTACATTACCCACGGTACAGCAGATTTTGCTTCAGAGCGACCACCCACACATGAGGCTCTATAACTGATCTAATCGAGACGGTCTCCTTTTACCCTTAAACCGCTTATCTAATTGTACATATCGGAATATGCAGTACACATAAAATATATTGTTTCTATACTTATAATCAACTAAATCTAAAAATATTCCTATTGTTTTTTTTTTTTTTATTCAATTACATCATTCGCTACACTGTACCCTTGTAAAAGATGGTAAGTGCACAGTCTTATACCTTTTTTATTTGTCTGATTTTCTAATACTTTTTTGCCACAAAACAAATTTTGTGTTTCACCTCGGAGCTGGTTAGTTTGATTCATGGCTTTGAACTCTTATGGAGTATTTTATGAAAAGCCTATGCAAAAAATGAAGGGGAAAAACTCTATAGATCTCAACAGTGACCATCAGCTCCCAAACATGGCAAATTATGTTTTCGAGTCTCCCTACATTCTTAAACAACTTATTTGAGTATTTTTATATGTTGGATTCTTTACTTAAAATTGATGATTTATTGTCAATATTTTTATATTGTGCCATAATTTCTGATTTCTTTACATTTAATTCTTGAGGCGGTGAGTAGTTCATTACAGTTTATACCTTTTTGACTTGTTTGCCATTTTTTAATGCTTTGCTTTGAATCAAAGTTGTAATGATTGGTTTGATTCATAGCTTAAAATCATTTATTGTAGTTCTTTTTTTTAAATGCATATGGAGAAAATGGATGGGCCAAATACTTCTGTAACCAAGGTACTTAAAAAGTGGATGTCACTATTGGACTCTACAGTTAAAGATTCCAAGAACTGGGCGATCAAATTAGTGTTTTCAATTTCCACTCAAAAAAAAAAAAGCTCTTTTAATATCTTTGTCAATTGCCCCATTCAAGCTTTTTTTTTAGATTTGTTTACAAACGATACATTGTTTTAATTTTTACATTTGAAACTAATCTCACAAATCTTGCTCATTATTTGAAGTCACGGATCTGCAGGCCCCAGCATAAACGGCACATCTGTCTTCTGTCATTGTAGATCCAACAGTGATGGTAAAAGAATGGGCTGCTTATAAAGGTAAATCTCCACACACCCCTGAACTAGTGGAGGCTCTTCCTTTCCGGGAATGGACGTGCCCTAACCTGAAGAAACTCTGGCTGGGCAAAGCAGTGGAGGACAAGAACCGGAGGATGAGGGCTTTCCTGGCCTGCATGAGGTCAGACACTCCAGCTATGCTGAACCCTGCCAATGTTCCGACAACTCTCATGGTGCTGTGTTGCGTGCTAAGGTGAGGATCAAAACACGCGCACCTTCTAATTTCAACATTGTAGTAAATGCAACACTGCATTAAATACTTTCTACTACCTTTAAAACTATTTAAGGGTTCCTGTAGCTCTACTGGAGGAAAAAGCCAAAGTTATGCGTTTGATTCCCAGAGAATAAACTGATGTATAAAATGTATACCTTGATTGTATTGCAAGTCATTATGGATAAAAAGCATCTAGTAAATGTACTTTTCCTCGGATTACAACATGGCTAACACCATTTCAGAAAGGGCTCCTAAAATCAGCTAATGCATACATATTTTTTGTACCATATCACCCCTTTCTGTTTTACTTCAGGTTTATGTTACAATGGCCAGGAGTACGCATTTTGCGTCGTAACGAACTTGACGCTTTCCTAGCTCAAGCACTTTCTCCTAAACTTTATGAGCCTGACCAGCTGCAGGACCTGAAGGTGATTTGTGTTGAGAATATTGCATAAGGAGTGTCCAGAGAATACACACAAGCCCACATTAAAGGCCTGATTGCACAAAGTCAAATGTGACCACCATGAAAATATGAAATATCCACAGTCCCACTATATATTAGGTGTCTTTAACTATTAATTACTGCCATTAAAAAACACAATAGAATGTATTTACTGTGGAACTACATGTTATTCTGCTAAATAGTTGAGGTACGGGTAGGTTTATGGTTAGGTGTAACTACACTGCAGGTACTTTAAATGCAAGTACAATGCAACAACACGTACATAATAAGCATAACAAATGCTTAAAGGGATAGTTCACCCAAAATTGAAAACTCAACCCTGTGCTATTATAAACCCATTTGACTTTTACTTTTTCTTAACACAAAGTTTTGTGAAAAACTGTTGTGCTCAGTGATGTCATTCAATGGCAGTTTACCACATCTTCAAGTTTTAAAAGGATGCAAAAGTATAATTCAGAAGTCATGTTATTCAATGAGACGCGTGATTTTTATGAAAGCAAATGTTACGTTTTGTGATAAACAAACTGAAATGAAATGTATTATTTATTTAAACTGTTGTCCGACCGTTGATCTCCTGTGCACGTTCATGAGACTGCACAAGACCAGTAGTTTACGCATCCTCCTTGCAACATGGGGCGTTCAAGCGAAAACTTGTTTTTCTAAAAACAAGCTATTAGTTACAACAGAACAGTTTGTAGTCAAAGTATTGATGCATTTCTATGCCCAGCCTTATATTTGTTTTAAATTGATTACTCAAGATTAAAACAGAAACAGAGGATACTACAGGCAGCCACAGTCACACTGTGTCCTAACAACACACAATAAAATGTATTTTTTTCTGTTAATCAGAGTTTCTGTTCTAACCAGTCATGATGAGTGTCGGGACATTCTGTCGATCGCGTGGTTTCTATTTTCGGCATTGCGACTGGAAACCCCGCCAGCTTTGAACTTATGCCGGTCCAAAAACCTACTCATAAGAGTTTATTGAAGCCTCCATCCCACTAGCCAGTTAAAAACGACTTGATTTTGTCTGAGAATGTTATACCTACCGAATGTTTCACTGAGGTCTCACTCAGGTGGAATTTTGTCACACATACACCGGTTCAGAATGGAGAAGAGACATTCCCTCTCTGTTTGATTGAGTTCTCTGTTTCAAACAAATGAGGCTGGAGATAGAAATGCATCTATTCTTTGTCTACAAACATTCAGACGTATTTAGTAAGTTCAGTTCTCTGGTTTGTGTGCAGATGTGTTGTGTTCTGATGTCACTATCGCGGACCTGTTTTTAGATAAAACTAGTTTTCACTCGAACGCACCATGTCGCAAAGTGGCTGTGTGAACTGTTGGTCACATGCAGTCACACGAACGTGCACAGGAGATCAACGGTCAGTCCAAACCTTATTGTTTGCTTTCATAACAATCATGAGTTTCATGGAATAATTTATTAGACTTCTAAATTATACTTTTGCATCCTTTTGAAGCTTGAAGAGGTGGTCACCATAAACCGCCATTGAATGACATCACCGAGCACAACACTTTTTCTCAATTTCTCCCTTTGTGTTGGGGTTATAACAACACGGGCGAGTAAACGATGACTGAATTTTCATTTTTGGGTGAACTATCCCTTTAAGTACAAAGTAGTTAGACACCTAATATAAAGTGGGACCATATCCACAAACCGTTTTTTTTTGTATCAAAACTATTAATACCAATTCATACATTCTCAAGAAATGTTTAGATGACTTACATAATCCTTTGGCATCCAAAATATTAACATGTGAACCATTGCACCACAATTTTTCAATTCGTTGGGATGCATAACAAGCATTTAAAATGAAACAATTCATGCCAAAAGTTTAGATTTGGTGCGAGCAGGCCTAAATTCTTCACCAATTTATCAAGTGAACTGATTAAGACCATTTTTAAAGGTGAAGTGCATAACAGAGATTTGCTCAAATTATTACTCAAACTAGTTGCAACTGGTTTCTCCAAAACTATCAGTCAAAGCAGTGTTCATTTTCACATAGTTTTTCATTTTAGTCAGATTATTTGGTCTTTTGATGAAAATGTGCTTTAAATGTATACATGTCACATCTATTCGTTTTTAGTCAGTATACTCTGATTAAAGTGTAGACATATCATTTTAGTTGACAAAAATAGCATATTTTAGTTGACAATGTGCAAAATGAGAAAAGCACGCATCGAACTGTAACAGACCAAACTTTAAAACTTTTTTTTTTTTTTTTAAATGCACATCAAAACTTAAAGGAATGTTACAGGTTCAATAGAAGTTAAACTCAATCGACAGCATTTGTGTCATAATGTTTATTAGCACAAAAATAAATCTCCTACCGCAAAATTATGACGAGGCACTTACAATGGAAGTGAATGGGACACATTTGTGGAGCGGTTAAATGCAGAAATGTGAAGCTTATAATTCTATAAAAGCACTTGCATTAAATCTTCTGTTAAAACTCATGTATTGTTTGAGCTGTAAAGATATTTACATTAAAAAATTATGTAAAAAACGTTATGCCCAAATGCTGTCGATTGAGCTTAACTTGTATTGAACCTGGAATATTCCTGTGAATTTAGCTTGAAGCATTTTTGTTCTGCTAATGAAGAATAACAATAAAGCTTGTCTGAAAATAATACTCAGGCTTGTGCAAAACTTCATTGTTTTGCACAAGCCTGCTACATTATATGCAGCTGCATGAGAATGATAAATTAAATATGTAAAGCATCGATTAAACACCTAATGTGCGGCTTTGCTCTTCATTTTGTTGCATTCCTAGTGCTAACAAACTTCACCAGTTAGTAAAAAAGAGAGAAAGAAATATGAAATTGCAAACGGCTCTTTTCTTTCCAACGTCCATTAATGGAACGCTCATAACATTGTATTTACAGTCCAAACACCCCAGGACGACTTAAATGCACCATTTTATATGACTCTGAATATTAAGCTGGGATACTAGCAGGTATTTTAACAAAATGATACAATTCACCTTTATCTTTGTATTTGAGATCAAATGCTTCTTGTGAAAGAGGGGGGGAAATGGTTTGCTGTATTTTCCTGGACACTCTTTATTTTGTAAGAAAGCGTGCTGGGCTGATTGGCCTTAATGCTTTGTAAAAGCATGGTTTTGATAGTCGGCTTTGCAGAAAAAGATGTCAAATTTTTTGAGCAAACTGAGTGAAAGGAGTGCAGTGTTTTTGTGTAGATGGTTTACCTTCCATGCTGAGTTGCATTGTTATTTCTAAAAATATTTTCCGGCTCATTTCAGTAAATCGTGAACCATCCACACTCGCTGTGCTGTGTCGTGCTTGTCTGTGTCTGCTTAGTTGATCTTTAAGTGTTATTTGCTTTGCTGCTGCCTGAATTGGTTGCTCTTGCTGGCTGTCTGTGAATGGAGCGGTTTGTGCATTATTCTACATGTATGTATTGATAGACTGCAATTTGCTCATGCTTGCTTTGTGCTTTGTGGTTAGTTAAAGGAATAGTTCACCCCAAAAAAATGAAATTCTCTCATCATTTACTCACCCTCATGCCGTCCCAGATGTGCATGACTTTCTTTCTTCAGCAGAACACAAAGAAAGATTTTTAGAAAAATATCTCCGCTCTGTTGGTCCTTACAATGCAAGTGAATGGTGATCAGACCTTTGTAACTCAAAAAATGGCATAACGGAAACATAAAAGTAATCCGTACGACTCCAGTGGTTCAATCCAAATCTTCAGAAGCGATATAATAGGTGTGGGTAAGAAACAGAACAATATCAAAGTAATTTTTACTCCAAATCTCCACTTTAAATTTAACTTTCAGATGTGAAAGTGAAACTAAACTGGCACCACATGTGACTTTTAGATGTAAAAGAGAAATTGGAGATTTAAAGTAAAAAAGGACTTACAATTTTATCTCTTTCATACCCTCATTTATTATATCGCTTCTGAAGTTATGGATTTAAACACTGGATTACTACTTTTATTACTTCTGTTTCTTTATGTGATTTTTGAGCTACAAAGGTTGGATCACCATTCACTTGCATTATAAGGACCAACAGAGCTAAAATATTATTCTAAAAATCTTTTTAATCTTCATTTTTGATATGCTGAAGAAAGAAAGTCATACACGTCTGGGACGGCATGAGAGTAAATGATGACAGAATTTTCATTTTTGGGTGTAATATCCCTTTAAGCATAAAGCTGTTTATTTAACCTTAAAGAAATAGTTTACCCCAAAATGTAAATTCTCTCATCATTTACTCACCTTCATGCCATTCCAGATGTGTATGTCTTCTGCTGGACACAAATATTTTTGAAGAATATTTAAGCTCTGTACAGTGCATCCGGAAAGTATTCACAGCGCTTCACTTTTTCCACATTTTGTTATGTTACAGCCTTATTCCAAAATGTATTATATTCATTATTTTTCTCAAAATTCTACAAAAAATACCCCATAATGACAATGTGAAAGACCTTTGTTTGAAATCTTTGCAAATTTATTAAAAATAAAAAAAATGAAAAAAATCACGTGTATAAGTATTCACAGCCTTTGCTCAATAGTGTGTTGAAGCACCTTTGGCACAAATTACAGCCTCAAGTCTTTTTGTGTATGATGCTACAAGCTTGACACACCTATTTTTGGGCAGTTTCTCCCATTCTTCTTTGCAGGACCTCTCAAGCTCCATCAGGTTGGATGGGGAGCATTGGTGCACAGCCATTTTCAGATCTCTCCAGAGATGTTCAATCGAGTTCAAGTATGGACTCTGGCTGGGACACTCACAGAGTTGTCCCGTAGCCACTCCTTTGTTATCTTGGCTGTGTGCTTAGGGTAGTTGTCCTGTTGGAAGATGAACCCCAGTCTGAGGTCCAGAGTGCTCTGGAGCAGGTTTTCATCAAGGATGTCTCTGTACATTGCTGCATTCATCTTTCCCTCAATCCTGACTAGTCTCCCAGTTCCTGCCGCTGAAAAACATCCCCACAGCATGATGCTGCCACCACCATGCTTCACTGTAGGGATGGTATTGGCCAGGTGATGAGCGGTGCCTGGTTTCCTCCAGACATGATGCTTGCCATTCAGGCCAAAGAGTTCAATCTTTGTTTCATCAGACCAGAGAATTTCGTTTCTCATGGTCTGAGAGTCCTTCAGGTGTCTTTTGGCAAACTCCAGGCGGGCTGTCATGCGCCTTTTACTGAGGAGTGGCTTCCATCTGGCCACTCTACCATACAGGGCTGATTAGTGGAGTGCTGCATAGATGGTTGTTCTGGAAGGTTCTCCTCTCTCCACAGAGAAATGCTGGAGCTCTGTCAGAGTGACCATCGGGTTCTTGGTCACCTCCCTATCTAAGGCCCTTCTCCCCCGATCGCTCAGTTTGGCCGGGCAGCAAGCTCTAGGAAAAGCCCTGATGGTTCCAACTTCTTCCATTTATGGATGATGGAGGCCACTGTGCTCATTGGGACCTTCAATGCTGCAGACATTTTTCTGTACCCTTCCCCAGATCTGTGCCTCGATACAATCCTGTCTCGGAGGTCTGCAGACAATTCCTTGGACTTCATGGCTTGGTTTGTGCTCTGACATGCACTGTTAACTGGGGGACCTTATATATACAGGCGTGTGCCTTTCCAAATCATGTCCAATCAACTGAATTTACCACAGGTGGACTCCAATCAAGTTGTAGAAACATCTCAAGGATGATCAGTGGAAACAGGATGCACCTGAGCTCAATTTTGAGTGTCATGGCAAAGGCTGTGAATACTTATGTACAGGTGATTTTTTTTTTTTTTTTTTTTTTAATAAATTTGCAAAGATTTCAAACAAAGGTCTTTCACATTGTCATTATGGGGTATTTTTTGTAGAATTTTGAGAAAAATAATGAATATAATCAATTTTGGAATAAGGCTGTAACATAACAAAATGTGGAAAAAGTGAAGCGCTGTGAATACTTTCCGGGTGCTCTGTAGGTCCATATAATGTACGTGAATGGTGATCAGACCTTTTGTAGCTCCAAAAATCACAAAGGAAACATAAAAGTAATCCAAGCGACTCCAGTGGTTAAATCCATGTCTTCAGAAGCGATATGATAGGTGTGGATGAAAAAACAGATCAATACTGTAATTACTTTTTTACTATAAATCTCCAATTTCAAACAGCCCTACTATGTGCTTATCTTTTTGTTTTTGGCAATTCACATTATTCATTCAGGAGGAGAATGTATAGTAAAAAAGGACTTAAATATTGATCTGTTCCTTACCCACATTTATCATATTTCTCCTGAAGACATGGATTTAACCACTGGAGATGCCTGGATTACTTTAATTCTGCCTTTATATGTTTTTGGACCTTTTAAAGTTCTGGTCACCATTCACTTTGATTGTACGGACCTACAGAGCTGAAATATTCTTCTTAAAACCTTTATTTGTGTTCTGCAGAAGATGGAAAGTCATACACATCTGGGATGCCATGAAGGTGAGTAAATTATGAGAGAATTTGATTTTTTTCCCTGAAAGAGCTTGCTTTGACATGCTCTGAATTTGTCGCCTCCAGATTGATAACCTGGATCCACGCGGCGTTCAGCTGGCTGCTCTTTTTATGAGCGGCGTGGATATGGCTCTGTTTGCCAATGATGTGTGTGGGCAGCCCATTCCCTGGGAACACTGCTGCCCATGGATGTACTTCGATGGCAAGCTGCTACAGAGTAAACTCATCCGGTCCAACGGGAACAAAGCTCCTCTCATTGACCTCTGCGATGGTCAGGTACACATGATCTGTACTGCACAGCTTCATTCTTTATATAGATTAAAGGTCCTATACATAATCGATAAACAGTGTTTTAATTCAGATCTTAACCTATCCCTCTAACTGTGTGTTGCTCTTGAGTTGTAGGGCGCTCAAATACTCTGAGCGTGTCTTGAAAATTTCAACCCATAGACTGTAATTCTCGTCTACCTTTCTGAGCTTCAACTGATGTGTGATGCCACTAGAATCACCAGATAGTAATTTATTGGTGCACAGAGTGTACTGTAATATTTACTGAAGTGTTAATTATTAATCCAAAGTTGGAAGTGTAAGCTTAGAATAGCAAAGGAAATTAAACCTACATTTTATATCATTTATATCATTATCATTTCATTTGCTCCTACATTTCTTTGTTTGTAACATGTGTATTTGTAAGTCTCAAGAGTTTGTGATCCAGTGTTAGGACCATGCTGATGGAGTGATAAGCAGTTTGCATCACTTTTTTTCTTGTCGTCTCCAGACTGAGCTTGTTGCCAAGGTAGAGAAGATGCGTCAGAGTATCCTGGAGGGTCTGAACTTCTCTCGGCCACCCCATCCCCTTGCCTTCCCCCCTCCACCTCCACACACAATGCCTTTTTACCCTCCCAACAGCACCTTCTACCCCCCACCACCTCTGCCTCCAATGCAGGGTAGAGGCAGGGGGATACATGGTAAGAATGAGAAATTGTTGGTACACATATGCAATACGGCAAACACTTAGTGCTGGTTTTAATTGACTAATTTGGATTTTTTCAGTGGCCATTGCTGATGTCTAGAGAACAGGATGGACATTTATTTGATATTGCACTACTGAATTACAGCCAATGATGTGCATTTAAATGCTGAAATTAATTGTGCTTAAAGAATTGCTCATTTGTATTTTCCAAATTATTTAATGCAAATTATTAATGCAAAGGTTATTAAAAATATTTGAAAACCGAAAGATAAGGCTGACAAGGCATTTGATAAGGCTGTATGTATTTTGGAAGTGACGAAAGATAAGTTAACACTGCTGGGAATCAAGTATGGAGGACGACACCTGAAAACATAATAAATGCACAAATAAAAAATATAATCTGCATATTCATGCATAAATACATATACAGTATAAATGAAATGTGCAAGGAGATATACAAATAAATAAATGCAAATATCAGTGCAGAAATAATACAATTTAAAACATCAATTAATGGTCAGAGAAATGCACATTTTAATTATATAAATATTAATTGGTGCATGTATTTATTTCTATATCTCCTCGCACATTTAATCATTTATATATTTATTTATGCACAAACATGGGTATTTATTTACTTGTACATTATAATGTTAAGTAGTTTCACACAAACATTTGTCTTAAGATGTTTTTTCCTTTTTTATATCTTCAGCTTTAGTGTGTCAATAGGAAATATACATTTTATACTCCCAAACGTTTCTTTTAGTGATGGTTGTCCTTCTGCAAGTTCCTCCCATCTCCACACGTGATCTCTGGAGCTCAACCAGAGTGACCATTGGGTTCTTGGTCACCTCTCTTACCAAGGGCCTTCTCCCCCGATTGCTCAGTTTGGCGGGGCGGCCAGATCTAGGAAGAGTCCTGGTTGTTCCAAACTTCTTCCATTTAAGAGTTATGGAGGCCACTGTGCTCTTGGGAAACTTCAGTGCAGCCAAATTGTTTTTCGCCTTCCCCAGATCTCAACACAATCCTGTATCTGAGCTCTGCAGGCACTTCCTTTGACCTCATGGCTTGGGTTTTCTCTGATATGCATTTTCAGATGTGAGACCTTATATAGACAGGTGTGTGCCTTTCCAAATCATGTCCAATCAATTGAGTTTGCCACCGGTGGAGTCAAATCAAAGTCAAATTTCAAGTGTCATAACAAAGGGTCTGAATACTATGTCAATGTGATATTTCAGTTTTTATTAAAAAAAAATCTGGTTTTTGCTTTATCATTATGGGGTATGCAGTGTAGATTGATGTGAAAAAAATACATTATTTTATTATTTTTGCATAGGGCTGCAACATAAAATGTGAAAAAACAAAACAAAGGGGTCTGAATACTTTCTGAATGCACGGTATATCCACAACATAAACGTAATATTACTTGGGGTGAGGGGAAAAAAAATCGAATTTGTTATAATTCATGATTCTTGAGATTTTATATCATTTAAATTAATGGTGATATAATGATAAATATAGGAAGCTATATTTCGAGTTGCACTCAAATAGGTTTTCTCTCAATTTTTTTACATTTAGTCATTTAATGCACCGCTGCTACAGCCACTCAAGCACTGCTTGTTCACTGTCGGACATCAAATCCTCTGCTGTGATCAACGGTCCTGTTATTATGCAAAATCCACAGGTTTATTTGTGAGGTGTTGTGGAGAATATTTATCAGGAGTCATTCTGCAGATCATGTCTGACACCTCTTTAATTAATAGTTTAGCTGTAAAAAGGCTTATCAAACTGTGGGATGCCGTAAACTACATGTTGCGCCCCCATAATATTTACAGTCTAGCAGCTGTTCACTTTTGAATGCGGAACGAGTATTGACCTGTGACCTTGAAGTGCTCCGAAAACATTGAAGCGTGTCATTCTGCATCCGGGATGCATTGAATGTATGGATTGTTTTGGAGCTTTTCGTGTTCCTTACGTTTCTTTAACAGTTTTGTGGAATAAGAAGTTTTAGTTATTTAGCCTATTTATTTGTGTGCTTGGTGTCCACATGTCCTTACAAAACATAGACATTATACAGCCTAAATATACAGTACATGGGTTCCTTAACGCTGGTTAGTCGACTAATGGCTCAGCCATCGCACCAACTGGTCGATTTGGTAGCTTTAAATTTAAATTGGTTGTTGTTTCGCAGATACCTCCCTTTTACCTGCAATTTCTGTTTTACAGACTGAAACAATCGTCATTTCAGACACAACAGTACCTCAATTGAGTAAAAGGAGTTAACACCGCAAAATATTTCAAAACATCAATTCGCAATACTTACAGAATTACAATACAGATTGAATCGGTGAGTAAATATCGAATCGGATGGTCTGAGACAGTTTTTCAAACTACACAGACAATGAAGCCAATGAACAGATGAACTTGAACTAAGTTACGCGCTAGTTGGAATGCATAAATTGCGTTGTGAATATGTCACTACTTCAAACACGCTACATGAAACACAATATCTTAAACTGTCTAAATGTGATTTTTATTTTATTTTTTTCACAAGAGAATAACTTCTAAAAGCAGCTAATGCTTCAGTATGTTTATTATATGCTACAGTATTATTTCAGGAGCTTATTCTCATCTTTATTATGTTTGATACATTTTTAAGTAATTGTTATTAGTTTATACAGTACGTTTTTCAAATTATTTGGTTAAAGTTTGATCTGTTACAGTTTATAACATTTTCTTTGCACATTATTATTAACTAAGTTTTTTGTCAACTAAAATGATATGGCATTTTAGTCAGTGTAAAGTTGCATAAACAATGAACAATATTTTTAAAGCGTCTATTAATTTTGATCAATGTGAATTTCAACATATACTAACACATTTATTCAAATCAAAAGTCGTACGAGTTAATATTAACTAATGCACTATATACTAACATGAAATAGCATGAGCAATTGTATTTTTATTAACTAACATTAACAAAGATGAATAAATGCTGTACATATTGTGAAATATTGTTCAATTGTTATTTCATGATACCTAATGCATTTACTAATGGTAACTAATGAACCTTGTTGTAAATTATTGCCATCTAATGAATGACATGATGAAATATTGACTAAATTTAAAGCTTTAATTTCCTTCAAAACACAAAATTATGACTACTAAAAAAATATTTAGAAAAGTAACACTGGGTGATGTCAGCTAAACAAATCAAACCTGTTTGATGCAGTTTCTCAGATTAATCATTTGATTCGTTTACTTTCAAGTTGGACTGCAAGCCATCCCCTCACAGGGTGGCAAACTTGAGATCGCAGGCACAGTGGTGGGTCAGTGGGCTGGCAGCCGTCGTGGAAGAGGAAGAGCCTCTTTTCCCATTCAGGTGGTGTCAGTTGGTGGACCAACCAGAGGGTAAGCTTGTAAAAATAAAAAATGACACTTAACTTAATGACATTTTACAGTTGTAATGTAATGTAAGAACTACATGAATGTTATCATAAAATACATGAATACTTAAATGTTGTTGATGATTCTTGGCCATACTCTACTTCTGTTTAATTTGACTCTGCTTGCATGGTCACTGATGGTATAAAGTTCGACCGATATATTGGTTTTACCGATATATCGGGGCCGATAATCGCTTTTTGGAACTATCGGTTAATGGCAAACATCAAAGCTGATAGTTACTGATTTTTTTTTTAAATCATTATTCATTTTAAATGGTTATCAAAATTAGTCCTCCAAAGAAATTTTGTTAAGTAGATTTATGTTAATCATAAGTTCATATTCATGTTGATTTTGACTCGGTGTCCCTGTAAAGAATCTGTTTTTTATTACAGGATCACTGACGATTTACTATTGATGAATGATAATCTACTGTTTTTGAATTATTGCTCATGCAGTAGTTATTAGCCTATATGACAATGTTTACTTTCTAGTATTTATGTTGTAATACATTGTAGATGATTGCAAGAGTACATGTTTTGCTTTGTGTTTGTGGGAGCTGGGAGCAGACGTTTCAAAATAAGAGTCCCCAGTGTATTTTGGGCTTGTTTATTGTTAAAAGTCCTGCATTTTGGACCAAATCATATTATTTTGTTTTATGATTATTATTGGAATTTTGGTTGCAAAATAAACGGCATCTGGGATTTTATTCATTTTGGACTTTTGTAGCATCTATGTCCAACCTAGTCTCATAGAATGAGCGTTAATATAACTAAATGTTTGCAAATTTACTTTTATGTGCCACTTTCTATGTTTTGCTGCAGTTTCCTGGTGAAATAAACACAACAACTGTGCCTTTTATTCACTTTCACACAAATCACGAGTACATCGGGTGATTTATGACTTTATAAAAACGTATTTTTCACTCTGTTATTCAGATACTGCAATGTTATGATATCAAAACTATTTTAATCTTACGCATTATTTGAAAAACTACGTTTTAACACTTTGATTACAGACCAACATTTATCTACATATTTATTCCAATGTAATTAGCTTGCCCAGTATCTCACCTGATCGAGTGGTGGACTTTGCACTCAGAAGACCGCCGTTCAAACCCAGCCAAGGATGCTAGAAATGAAAGTGAATTAAATTAAAACCAAAGTGACAACACGAAATGACATGGTTGCTTCAGAAAATAAAATAATTTTCATGTCTAAGTTGCTATTAATGGTAAGGATGTCTGTTTTGTTCACCTCTCATTTATCTTTTAGGACACTAATGGTTAGGTTTAGGCTAAAGTATTAGATTAGGGAAGTATGTTTTACTCAATAAAACATCCATCTAAAATTCACCTTACAAACCTCCTACGATTACAACATCATTTCTGGCGGCCCCTGCTGGACATTACACTAGGAAACTGCAGCCAAATATGTAATGCAGCACGTAATTTTGGTTTGCAAAAATGTTGCCATGGTCACATAAATTTCATGAGATTAGGCTGGTTACAGTTGAAATCAGAAGTTTACTTACACCTAAGCCAAATACATTTAAACTCAACAATTTCTGACATGTAATCATAGAAAATAATCCCTGTTTTAGGTCAGTTAGGATGACTAATTTAGAAAGAATGTGAAATGTCAGAATAATAGGAGAGAGAATGATTTATTTCAGCTTTTATTTCTTTCATCATATTCCTTGTGGGTCAGAAGTTTACATACACTTTGTTAGTATTTGGTAGCACTGCCTTTAAATTGTTTAACTTGTGTCAAACTTTTTGGGTAGCCTTCCACAAGCTTCTCACAATAAGTTGCTGGAATTTTTTCCCATTCCTCCAGACAGAACTGGTGTAACTGAGTCAGGTTTGTAGGCCTCCTTTATCGCACATGCTTTTTCAGTTCTGCCTTGAAGAATTGGATTGAGGTCAAGGCTTTGTGCTGGCCACTCAAATACCTTGACTTTGTTGTCCTGATGCCATTTTGCCACAAGGTGTGTATGCTTTGGTTCATTGTCCATTTGGAAGACACATTTATGACCAAGGTTTAACTTCCTGGCTGATGTCTTAAGATGTGTCTTCAATATATCCAAATAATTTTCCTTCCTCATGATGCCACCTATTTAGTGAAGTGCACCCAGTCCCTTTTGCAGCAAAGCACCCCCACAACATGTTGCTGCCACCTCCATGCTTCAAGGTTGAGATGGTGTTCTTCAGCTTGCAAGCCTCACCCTTTTTCCTCCAAGCATACTGATGGTCATTATGGCCAAACAGTTTAAATTTTGTTTCATTGGAATAGAGGACATTTCTCCAAATAGTAATATCTTTGTCCCCATGTGCACTTGCAAACTGTAGTCTGGCTTTTTTGTGCCAGTTTTGGAGCAGTGGCTTCTTCCTTGCTGAGCAGCCTTTCAGGTTATGTTGATATAGGACTTGTTTTACTGTAGATATAGATACTTGTCTACCTGTTTCCTCCAGCATTTTCACAAGGTCCTTTGCTGTTGATTGATTTGCACTTTTCGCACCAAATTACATTCATCTCTAGGAGACAGAATGTGTCTCCTTGCTGAGCGGTATGATGGCTGCGCAGTCCCATGGTGTTTATACTTGCGTACTATTGTTTGTACAGATGAACGTGGTACCTTCAGGCATTTGGAAATTGCTCCCAAGGATGACTTGTGGAGTTCCAAAAATTCTTTTCTGAGGTCTTGGCTGATTTATTTTTATTTGCCCATGATGTCAAGCAAAGATGCACTGAGTTTGAAGGTAGACCTTAAAATGCATCCACAGGTAAACCTCCAATTGGCTCCAGTTTGCCAATTAGCCTATCAGAAGCTAATTGCCTAAAGGCTTGGCATCATTTTCTGGAATTTTACCATGCTGCTTAAAGGCACAGTTATCTTAGTGTATGTAAACTACTGGCCCACTGGAATTGTGATAAAGTTAATTCAAAGTGAACAGTCGGTCTGTGAACAATTGTTGGAAAAAACGACTTGGGTCATGCACAAAGTACAGGTCCTAAACGACTTGCCTAAACTATAGTTTGCTAATATGAAATCTGTGGAGTGGTAAAAGATGTGTTTTAATGACTTGAACCTAAGCGTATGTGAACTTCTGACTTCAACTGTTTGTCTGTGCCTGTCAAAATACAGAAAGACTATGACATTTTTGTAACTTTCACTAAATCTACTTAAAACACTGCCAGCTGATAAATCGACTTTTAGCATTTTCCCCCACTTTAGTTATCAGTATCGGCAAAATCCTCTACCAGTTGACCTCTATATGGTACATGGATCTATATGGTTTATGATATTTAAAATGATTGCTTTTCTTTCAGTCGACCAAGAGGTGTGATTTCCACTCCTGTTATAAGGACCTTTGGTCGAGGAATCAAATACCACAGTAGAGGTTTCAAGAATCAGGGATCATATCAGGTGAAAATTTTTCTAGATGTTTTACAAGTAAGAATTTATATTTATTCCTTGTGCTGGGTTGCATTATAAGAAGTAAAATGCAATATGTGGTTGAAAAAAGAGGGTACAGAAAATCATTCAAATCAATGATGGCGTAATGTTAATGACACACTTATTGTATCCAGTAGTTGCCAAGAGTATTATTTATTGACTTATATGGTTTCTTAATTTCATTTAATTAAAAACGAAATGCTGTCAATTGAATTTTAACAGATCAAGCCTGCATATGCTGCCTCCGCCAGTGAAGTGATAAAAGACAAAATGAAGCCCAAGCTGGCAACCAAAATGCCACATCTGATCTCAGAAGGGCCCACGGCAGCCGAGAATGGCCTGGAGGGTAAAGAGGCAAAGCAGCTCAATGGGAACAAAGGGGAAAGCAGGGCTCCAAACCAACCTGAAAGTGCCTTTAGCAACGAATCTAAATTGTGCAATACGAATCCTCATTTAAATGCACTAAATGTAGACAGTGAAGGCCACAGAGATGAAGATCTCGGGGCCGCTGTCTTAAAAACAGAAGAGTAAACCTATTTTTATAGAGGGGGTGAAGGTTGATGGAAAGTTTAGGGTTAAGGAATATTTGGAAGAACGGAAGGCCTACAGTGTGTGTACATTTTTTCCTCTCCGAAAGCTATATATGAGGACTGATGAGATTTGAAATCCCTCTTCGATATCAGTGAGTTAAAACCACAAGTAATGAGCTAGAGGATACCTCTCAGTAAACATAGACAAGTATACAAGTTATATAGAGAATTTTACCAGTTTAATGTTGAAAGACGGTGTTCTACTTCGTCAGATATTTCCTGTTTCTGACGGGTTTCATGAAATGATTTACTTTCGCAATGAATTACAGAAACCGAAATACTAATTTTCATTTGCTAAGTCTTTTAGTTTAGAAAGTTGAGATTCATGTTCCCTGTACTTGGCACCATATATTGCCATTTTAATTAAGTTTGTATTGTCACAGTAAAAGCTTTCTTATTTTTTTGTATGTAAAACTCACAAATGAAAAGGAGAAAATCCAAAACACATTTCTCACGTGTCATCGCTGTGAGTTTTCTCGTGTTGTTTTGACATTAAGTAACTAGTGCAACTTAAGTTCTAATGATTTTAAAGTCAAACATTAGCGATATAGGTAATATGACAAGAAATGGTTTGAAAAATGTCAGGAGTTGCAAACGAACTATTGGAAAACATACACGTCTCTCTTTCCGTGTCAGAAAATGCCATGCATCGGTGATCAACGTGGTTTCTTGAATTCAACATAGAACATTAGTACAGCTGCCTCGACTGAACTTTATGCATGGCTCTCGATTAAAAATAAAATAAAAAACGAATTAAAATAAAAAGGTGTGTAGTTATAATGCATGTTGTCCTATTTCTTGCTTCATTAAAACTACTGTGCCCATCTTCAAAATTAAAAAAGGCTAGTAATCAGTGATGGTTTATAAAAGGTGTTAACTGTTAGTCAGTAACTGATTTGCGCTAACTGGTTTTTTTTTTGTTTTTGTTTTTTTTGTGTGATTTTATTGACCTCTGTTGTATTTATGGAAAAAAAAAAATAGATATTATCTAGCCACTTTAAATATTGTTAATCCTGGTGTAAGCATCACTGTATACATTATTGTTCTCTGTTGCTGTTTTCTGCATTCATACTAGCAAATCATCTGTGAAAAATCAAAATATCCCCTTTTTTATTAGCTCAGAATAAGTCTGCGAAACATTTGACCCTCCCATTTTGAGAGTTTAGCCTAAGCAAGTAAACTTGTAATCATTTTGATGTTTAATTTAGTGTTTTCAGGATTTACAGTACTTCTAAACGAGAATCGTTACTTCTCCATCTAATCCTCCTGATGCTTTTCATTGCACAATAGTGATCAGAAATATGGTGTATCCCCCTCAGTCCCCTGCTGCAAGTCTAAGTAGGTTACCTTGATGTAAGTTGATCGGAGTTTCTTCCTAACTCATGGGTTGTAAAAGAATGAACTACTGTTGGATTTGAGTGATTGTTGATGGATTGTGGTGTGATGTATTTGAAGGAAATTGAATGCAACTTACAATGCTTAATAAAAGTCTTTATTCTTTTAGAATAATACGGTTTTCGTCTCAGTTTTTTAGGGGTGATGGAAAGGATCTGAAACTGATTTAAAAATGTTACTTATTAGGTTTAAGGGTGTTACAGTCAAGCCCAATGCTGGAGAATAAACTGTCGTAAAAGTCGTAATCTTAAATTGTAGATTTTAGTTTTTGTTCAATAATAATAGAGCGATATTGGATTTTATTTTATTTTTTTTGTAGAATTTTTTTTTTTTTCATCAAATTACATCTATTTACATTTTTGTATTGCATCTCTTATTTAAAAAATCTCGACAATGCAAATGCATCCTTTTCCCCCTAAAATGCATGTGTGGGTCAAAAAAGACCCAAGTGAAATCTGGATGCTTGTTCTTCATAAAAGTACATTTTTATTTATTTATTTAAGGAAAAGTAGCTGTAATTATAATTGTATTAATTTACTTTTTGAAATGGTTGATACATGTCTGAAATTCTGAAGGGTTTCACATTGAAGTGGGACATCTGGATGATTTGAAGGTTTACTCCGTCCATAACAAAATTCCATTGAACAGAGTTAACTAAAAAAAAGTTATAAATAATAATTAAAAAAAAAAAAACAATTAATAACAATTCTATTCGATTTGATGGAATTCTATGAAATTTAAATGTGTAATTCATCATATGGAACTCACTTTTTTTTAGGCATTTTTATTGTAAACTCTGTTTGAAGTGATCTTACAGCATGAATATGATTATTGTTCTCCCTTCAAAGAGCCCTTTTGAGGTATTCTGTTTGGAATGCATGGTATATTTCTATATAACAATGTAGCTTTATTTGTTGTTTGGAGTGGTGAGGCATACTAAAAGAAATGTTTCAGGTTCAAACACACGACGAAGTGGTCCAACCGTATTACCATTTTGCCCTTGCCAATTGGGCATCCATCTAACTTCAGGTTTCTCATAGGATCTGTCCTGTAATAGGTATGCTATTATGCCATGCACTTTAGAAAAAATACTTGCATACTACACGTAATATGGACATGGTATTTCACTTTTAATTACACAACAAATGTAAATGGAAAACAACCAATATATTACAAGAGTAATCCCAGTGTTAATTGCATTGATCACAATAGTAAACAAAGTATATGGGCATACATGACCCACATATGCATTCAACTAAATGTAAAAAAAATTAATCACATGGTCAAAGTCACCTTAACTGAGGAATACCTGGAGTGGCAGATGAAAAGGCCACTTCAATTGCCATGCAATTTTTTGGTTTTGTCAACATTTTGATCACTTGCTTTCAGCTTGCATACTGTCATGTACTTTAACTATGGTTATTTAAATAGGTTCACATTTTAAGCAGCCATTGCCGAGGCTTTTCTTTTAATCCACACACTTTTAAGTCATATATAACCGAATGAGTGCGTGTTATCAGTGAATGTGTCTTTGCTGCAGCTGCTTCGACGCGTGGTTGGATGGAGATCCCTGGCGGTAAGATTTCGTTCTTCTACCGTCCCGGGAAACCCTGAGAAGCAGCCGCGGCGTTTAATGAGCTCCATTCATCTGGACCAGCATGACCGAGGCGATTGTTCCCTCTTGTTGTAGATTGACGTAACAACATGGCAATGAAAGGATGCGTTTTCGAACGCTTTGTTAAAGTCTCAATGCTTGTGTAGTCACCAGGGGGCACGCACACGTCAGTGCAGCGCGAGGACACATCGTAACGTTCTAACCCGTGTTACATTATAACATCGGATCGGAGAAAAGCGTTTGAATGGAACTCGATGTCCAGCGGTACTAGGAGCAGTTCGTCTCGCAGTCTGTGTTGCGGGAGGGTTCCTGCTGCCCCCCGCCCCCCCATCCATCTCTCCCGGCTGTTGTTGTGAATTGATCTAACATGGCGACTGTACCCGTGTATTGCATCTGCAGATTACCGTACGACGTAACCCAGTTTATGATCGAATGCGACGCCTGCAAAGACTGGTTTCACGGCAGGTAAGCGCAATGTTTCCCTGAAGTATTTGAAATGTTGATTTGCGTAACGTTTGCATGGATGCGTTTCGCTCGCGTCCGCCTTCCTTCCACATTTCGCTGGCTACATTTGTATTGCCCGATAGAGCGAGGGCCGCTTGAAGAAGAAGAAGGCGGAGTTATATTTAGCTGGCTTTCTGGACACATTTTTGTGAACTGTACAAAAAAAAATTGTCAATCGTAATGCCACATTTCGACGTTTTTTTCCTCTTGTGATCAATCGGCGTGCATTTGCGCGCTTTGCTTGAGCGTCGGACTGTTACGCTGACGTTGTCGGAGTCGCGAGCCGCGGGTGTCTGCGAAACCGAATGGATACGTTCTTACCGAGTTTTACGTCCTTTATTTGTTGTGCTCTTCCGAATTGTGTCTTAATCAAGTGCTTTAACTGTGGTTAAAATACAAAGTGTGAGTTCTCTTGTATAGATACATGGACGTACAAGAATAGCCTAATAGGCTGAATATGAGCCAGACATTGCAGATCGAGAGCTGCTCTGCACATTTTTAACATGTATGACATCTACCCATTGTCATAAATTGTATTCATCATGGTCAAGGCCAATAAGTTGAGTTTTATTCGCTGTAGGGTGCCGTGTAGGTGCTCTGGAACATCACTGACAACAGCATTTGATCATAGCAAATGAGTTTAGCCCGTTGCGATAATGGAAGTAGCTTAGCCGTCTGTTAATCGTCGATTTCTGCGTAAATTTCCCCTGGATATCAATTGTTTGTTTTGTGAAAGTAAATTAAACGTAGCCTATGCGAACGAATTTATTTAAAAAAACTCCATTTCATAGATGTAAACAAAGAACGAGCGTTCCAGTTCGCTGACTGAGACATTTACGCGCGTTTAATTTTAACCCGTTGATGATCGGAGTGACGCTTAAAATGTTGACGTTTCAAATCAAATCAAATCCGTTTACTGTCACTCAACCATATACACAAGCTCAACGTTGGGTGAAAGTCTTGGGGGAAGTTTCAAGCACCATAGCAGTATAAAAATTACAATAAACATTTACAACAGTTTCTTTGGTTTACTCACGGAAATTAAATGGTTTAAGGAAATATGTAATTTGTGGGTATAACATACAGACAATATGTTTGTTGACTGCATATTTAAATGTTTATATAAGGGATAGTTCGCCCAAAAATGAAAATTCTCTCATTATTTACTCACCCGCATGCCATCCCAGATGTGAATGACTTTCAAATGAAGATTTTTAGATGAATATCTCTTCTATATAGGTCCATACAAGTGAAAGTTGACAGGAAATTTGAAGCTCAGAATAGCACATAAAAGCAGCGTAAATGTAATTCGTTCAATTCCAGTGGTTTAATCCGTGTCTTCTGAAGGAACCAATCTATTTGGGATGAGAACAGACTGAAATATAGCTTTTTTTTCCCCAAACTATAGACCATTTCAAGAATGTAAACAAAAACAAATGATTTAGAACATTTCAAACGTATTTCTGGATCCTTTCAGCAAAGTCTCTTTTTCAAGGTAAGTCAGTCCACTCGGCGGCCATATTTGGAATGCTCTTGGGGAGTTTGGGCAGCCGTTTTTCTATGTAAAGAAAACATCATGAAAGCACAGCTCCTATCTACTTGAATGGGGAAAGACCCAAATTTCCAAAACGGTTGGTCAAGATTACGATAAAAGAACATTTGAAATAAGCTGTAAAATCTGTCAACACTGTGTGGCGGGTTGAGCAGGAGACGGACATGTTGGAGGTGGCATCAGGCCTCGGAGTGGTGGAAAGGGCTCCTCAACAAAGGGGAATCTGGGACCTTCGTGGTGGAAAGGGCTTTGTGAAGGAAGAGTAGTGAAGACAGGGGAAGTTCCAGGTGATAGTTGGTGGGATCCGGCGTAAAATTAGTTAATTTTTGTTCTGTTTTTATCCAAAATCTATTGGATCACTTCAGAAGTCATGGTTTTAACCAACTCGTGTGGGTTACATTCATGCTGCCTTTATGTGCTTTTTATGAGCTTCAAAGTTCTGGCAACCATTCACTTAATTTATATGGAGCTACATAGTGGAGTTATTCTTCTAAAAAATTATTTTGTGTTCTTGCAGAAGTAAGTCATCCACATCTGCAATGGCATTAGGGTGAGTAAATGATGAGAGAATTTTCATTTTTGGGTCCAACTAGTCCATTTAAATGATACTAAAGTGCCTGTTTCAGCTCAATGGGTGTTCACTTAGGTTAGATTAATTGAGCTTTACCGCACTCAGTGATTTTTAAACCTCCTTGACCTCAATAGAGAGGGTCAAGTGACTGACCTCACACGAATGGAAAAGTAGCATATTAGGCTAATGAAATGCATGCACATTCATTTGATGTTAACAAAAGTAATGTTTAATTTAACTATTTATGACCATACTACCAAGTTGTTTTTTAGTCTTTTTTTGCTAATTGACTTTAGGAACCCTAAAAGGGGGGGGGGCTGGTCCTTTTGACATTTTAAGCCTTTAATTCATACCTCGGGTCTTTAAGTTACCTGGAATGCCATTTCACCCCCTGTACCTCAAAAACAAGAGTTATGTCCACAACTCTTTAGTATTCCTCAAACTTTCTCTTCTGAATAGTGTACCAAAAACCAAAAAAATAGGCAAAATTGCCAAAAAATTTACTTTTTTTTAAAATGATTAATTTCCCTAAGTAACTTTTAATCATGCAGTTATTAAAAATATGTTTTTGCAGTTTAGCTTTTTTGTTTTGATACATTATCCAGAAGAGACATGTAATAGTGTCGCTTTTTTCCCGCTTCCATAAATCATGTTTTTGTGATTTTTTTTCATATCTACAGTATATAAGTTTACTATCACATGATATCTATTGCTTTGTTTATTACAAGACAAATGAGTGTATTCATATTAATGCGTAATGACTACTATATCACGTTGATTTTTTGGGTGAAAACGGTGAATTATCAGTATTCCATATGCATGTAGGCATACGTATTATACAAGCTATTTTGTACTCAAAGTGGCACGGTTGTTTCAGTCACTGACTATTTACATTTGACGAAGCAACGTAGAAGAAAACTACAGCAAGTGCAACACATGAACAGTACGATTTGGCTATTGTCATTTGTAAGTTGTGCGTCAATTTAACCTCAATAAGTGCCTGAGAAAATACATGTGTGTATCTTCCGTGTTACGTGTAGATCAATATGTGCTTGACAGTCAGTTGTGTCTCATGTCATTTCTGTGTGAAAGTAATGAATCCTGTTCTAGATTTGTTCGATCATCTCTTTGATAAATGAAAAAATAAAACATCAAAATAAGTCAGAATATATTCTATTCTGTTATTTCTAATTGTCTTAATTTTTGGACAATTTGCGACTATTTGGGCATTCTGTAGATCCACTTGTGATAGATACAGATATAAGTGCCAGGTCACTAAAGACCCGATGTATGTAATAATGTTTGTCGAAACAGCCATGCATTTAAAGGTTAACTATTTAATTTTAGGTAGACAGTTTATCAGTAATTTCACTGCTAAGCAGGCCCACACAAAATCTGTGCATGCCGAATTGGAACGTCCGTCATTCAAAATGTCTACTTATCCCCTGCTCCTTGTGTGTTTGTGTATTAAATATTTTGGCTTTTTTGATGATACCAACCTATAACAGTGTAGTACTCGCATCTCAGTTTAACACATTCGACCGTATTTAAATAGTTTCAGCAGATTTCCCCCTAAATTCAGCGCAGAAAATGTGTAAAAGTCCACAGATTATATAAAGTCCTGCAGATAAGCTGTTTAATGGTTCCCATCACATGACCACTTTTGAGTCCCCTGACTTTGGGTGAAGCGGCATGTTTAAGGGCACAACAGTGACCTCGGGTCTTCCTCAGGTTTCAACTCACTTTCAGCCCTGGGATCCAAACCAGAATCCCGCTGGCGGATTTTACACAATGACTACTTTGATTCATTTTATGTTCTTAGATGCATAGCCTTTTGAAATATACTCCACAAATCAGCATCATTTTGCCAGCAATCATTAAGCATATTAATTAGTTTCACTACAATAGTATTACAAGTGTCATTTGTAATAAATGTAAAATGCGTGGCAGTGTCAACATACATTTTTCAATGAAAACAACCATGCTGTTGTAATGATTCTTGCTACGATACTGGATTAAGAACATAAATAGATGCTTTTTTTAACACTGCTGTCTGCAACACCTCCAAATTCTGACCACATGCTGCGGTTTGTCATTGTGGGTGTGCGCTCTTGGTTTTTCAGGTGGTAGGCTAATGAATGACATCATCTTCTTTCACGGGGCAGGTTGCCAGCTTCAATTGGTGCATCAGATCTTAAAAAAGATTTTTCCCATTAGCAATAAGACTGAGCAGCTTTGGCATATTTTGCGTGCTTATTCAGTAAGTGGTAATGAAACCGTAACCACATCTGCCTAGGGCATACGTGTACAGTTTATGACATTTAAGGAGAGAAATTACTTAAAGCTGCTATAAAATTGAGGTAAATGCCTTTTGGGTGTCTGTCTGAATTACATTTGGTGATGAATATCAAATGCAAACCTCAGCGCATTACTAAAACGTGTTGCTGCATTGGATGCATACAGAAATGTGTTTGTGAAATATTATTAATGTTTATTGATTGTTTATGTGAATGCTTTTTGCTTAGTAGGCCTTACTTGCAAACCCAGGCTGTAACTAAATCTGTTAAAACCCTTTGGCAATGCTGATTTTAACGAGATGTCTACTACTAAAACTAAGAGTTTTGAGACTTTCTCCAAGAATGATCAATGCTTAAAGGGGTATTTCACCCCAAAATTAAAATGTTCAAACCCGTGTGACGTTCTTTGTTCCGTGGAACACAAAAGTAGATGTTAGGCAGAATGTTTGCCTCAGTCCCTATTCGTTTTTATTGCATCTATTTTTCATAATGTGAATGATGACTGCCTGGCAATGTTTTTGTGTTCCACAGACAAGTCATATAGGTTTGTAACAGCATTAGGGTGAAGAAATGATGACATCATTTAAATTTTTTGGAGTGAACTACTCTTTTGACATGACAGGCCCTGTAGATAATTAATATTATCATTGTGCAGTCTGCTGCAAATGCATTGCAGACGGTCGTTTAAAGACTGAAAGGAAGCATTTTTAGCAATTTAATGCGCTGTCAAGCCATTTAGTATTGAATGTAATTTCACAGGGAGACAAGCTCTGTGTATTCTGTATTAAATTGATAAGGGATCGGCCGCTGAAGGACAATATTCATATATACACTGGCGGCCAAAAGTTTGGAATAATGTACAGATTTTGCTGTTTCGGAAGGAAATTGGTACTTTTATTCAACAAAGTGGCATTCAACTGATCACAAAGTATAGTCAGGACATTAATGATGTAAAAAAAAAAAAAAACCAGCACCATCACTATTTTAAAAAAAGTCATTTTTTTGATCAAATCTAGACGGGATCCATTTCCAGTAAAGTAGGAACAGTAAAGAGAAGACTCAGGAGGCCTTATGGGAAGAATTGCAAAGAAAAAGCCACTTTTGAAACAGGAAAAACAAAAAGAAAAGGTTCGAGTGGGCAAAGAAACACAGATATTGGACAACAGATAATTGGAAAAGAGTGTTACGGATCTTAACCCCATTGAGTTTTGTGGGATCAGCTAGACTGTAAGGTGCGTGAGAAGTGCCACAAGACAGCCACATCTATGGCAAGTGCTACAGGAAGTGTGGGGTGAAATGTCACCTGATTATCTGGACAAACTTACAGCGAGAATGACAAGGATCTACAAAGCTGTCACTGCTGCACGTGGAGGATTTATTGATGAGAAGTAGTTTAAGAAGTTCTGAACATTGTTTTCAAATTGTAATAGTAATTTTTCATGTTATTAATGTCTTGACTATACATTGTGATCAGTTGAATGCCACTTTGGTGAATAAAACTACCAATATCTTTCCATAAGAGCAAAATCTGTACATTATTCCAAACTTTTGGCCACCATTGTGCATGATGGGGATTAGTGAAGGGGAGGTGCAGAACCTTAAAGTGTGCATTTTACGAGTCGCCAATTTCAGGGTCGTAGTTTTCAGGGGGGATGGGAGGGAGGTAACCCCACCACAATAATGAAAACAAGCAAGTACAAGCCCCCCAATATTTATATCATGTTCAATGGAAACATGTAGATGCTTCACTCTGCACCCCCCCAAATATTCAAGCCAAATCTACGCCCTTGGTCGATTTGTCCCATCACACCCATATGCACTTGTTGTTGTTCTGAGGCTCAGTAAAACTTGGCTCCTTTCACTTGGCTCCTGCACCACCCACCATCTGAGTGGATGGTATTTGTGACATAAGGCTGTACATAGTTATACCACACTGGAGGAAAGCCCATAAGGGACACTCCCAATTCAATATTCCCTCATAGCCATTACAGCATCCCCTAATGGTAGGAATGTGAGCTGGTTACATTGGTTTTGTTTCAGGGCAGGGGTTTAAACATTTTGATGCCTGCAACCCATTTTTGTGTTATGAACCACTGGTATAGGGGATTTTTTTTTTTAACTAATAATACCATTATCACTGCAGATGGGGGGACAAAAATGCACATATTGTGGATATTTTTGCAAAAAATTATTAATACATAAAAAGTATTCATTATTAATACACTCAAAATAACATTTAGACTTTTTTTTAAGATTTAAATTTAATAAAAAAATTCCATGAAATTTAATTGTGTAATTTTTAACAAATCTGAATAATAATAAATAAATAGTTAAAGTTTAGTTATAGATTACTCAATTCAATTTGAAGTTGTGTTTTTTTTTCTTAATTTTTTTAATGTATTTATTTTTTTTAGATCTTCATAAATAAATAATGGATGCATAATTAGATTTCTTCTTTGTTGTGTTACAGCTGTGTGGGAGTGGATGAAGATGAAGCACCAGACATTGACATCTATCACTGTCCAAACTGTGAAAAGACTCACGGCAAATCCACCTGTGAGTATCTTTCTTTGCTAATCTGAATGAATGAAAAACAGGCTTTATATACTAGTGTTGGGTTCGAGTCCACCTTAGTCGAGTCAAGTCTGAGTCATTAAACAATCAAGGCCGAGTCCAATAGGGGCCGAGTAGGACTCAAGACCCATAACAGGCCGATTCTGTGTCGAGTCAGAGTCTGAATGAATATGTTCATGAATCTGAATTAATATTTTAAGCTTATTTTAACCTTCACAACTAAGAAAATTTGTCAATATAAACGTATGAAGGACACCTCTGTTGCATTTCATATATACATATTATGATTAGTATTCTGCTGAACAAACTTCAAATTGATTTCAGAGCATATGCTTTAGGTGTATGAAGACAAAACTGTGTTTCAACACACTTCTTATTGTGGTCTGTTGACTTTTTCAACTATATGTTGCTTTTTCCCCCTCCACTCAAACATAGACTAAAGAAAGTCATTACAACCAAAGTTATTATTATTATTATTTAACTTTTTTTTCTACTTCATTTTCAATTTGTCCATTCAATTTAGTTTAGTTTTGTCTAATTTTATGGGTGAATTAATTAAATACATTTAATGTGTTTAATACATTTAATAAATGGTAATATAATACACTTAATAATGCCCGTAAAATAAAAACAGAAAAGATCAAATAACATTAGAAATGTATTTTTATTCTACTACACTTCACACTTTTCAGTCCTCCTGCTGTGTCCATGTGTAGCATACTTCCCCAAATTTAAGATAACATTTTTTTATGACAAACTCTCCTTGAGCTGACGTGTTGAACTTTTCGCTTTATATTTAATAAGGATAATAGGTGAATAGAGACTTCTCCCCTCACTTGTGTTCCTCATTATATTTTCAGACTTTTTTGCCTTTGAAACGCAAGTGCCAGCTTTACAGTTAACACACAGATGTTGCACTACAAATATGTAATGGATTGAGTTATACAATTTCCATGGACTATTTCATCCGTCATATTAGTTTAAATAGCATATTTGATTTTTTTTCTCGATATTGGCCACATTTTCAGTTAGAAATGGCTTTGCATAGAAACGTGATTCTGATAAAACATTTGTTCTATTTAATAATTTGCAGAGTTTGGGAACTTACTTTTAAAAGCGTACTTACATTATTGATGTTTCTGGATGAGAGTGGCAGAGCATGTGTGGCGATCTCTTTCACGCACACACATACAGGAAGCAGGAGAGAGAGGGAGAGAGAGGGAGAGAGAGAGAGAGAGAGAGAGAGAGTACTTTGAAAGAGTGCATGCTGCTGCTCTAAGCCAGAAAAATCACACGCAAGGACAAATACATGTGAAAACTGATGTGCAGTATCAAATACGCAGAGTGTATGATAGTACTAACTGTAGAGAGCACATCATTATGTGAGGACAAAGCCAAATCATGGACATTTAGAGGCAATTTTGAAATCACACTTTTTTCAGGTCTGAAAAAGATGTCATGTCTGGGGAAAAAGAGGATGTATGGTCACCCTATGTTACGTTATATGTTTGCTTGTTTGTTTGTTATTGCATTACAAATGCCATGGACTTCCTGAAAAAAAATCCAGAGTCCTAAGGCTCGAGTCTGAGTCAAATCCGAGTAAAAATGCAAAATCCACCAAAATTGCACTCGTCAGAACTCGAGTACCCCAACTCTATTAGATACTCTACCAGTCAAAAGTTTGGACACACCTACTCATTTTTTATGATCACTATTTGCTAAAAACAAAAACAATTAACAAAACTATCTTGTACAGAGGTAGACCGATATATCAGATTATTGACAGAGTAATCAGTGCCGATAGTTGCTTTTTGGACCTTTCGGTTATCGTTAAAATCTACGCTGATAGTTTTTTAGATTTCGCTGTGCTCCCCTGGTGCTAACCCTAGCCCTGTCAGCACACACATCGCATCTCCAACTTCATATCTTGTGAATAATAATAAACCTTTTTCCTCATTAAATCTCATCTTTGAAATATATAAATAAAAAACTTTATCTGGTGAATATATTAGCTTAATTTGGTACATACTTATTATAGACCATTGTAACGAGCCAAGACTCTGTCATTCCACAAGAGTCCCTTGTGTGTTTTGGGCTTGTTTATAGTTAAAAGTCCCGCATTATGCACCAGATCTTCATTTTATTTCCTGATTATTATTATTAGGATTAAGTTTTAAGAATAAACTCTTAAATCTGGGATTTTATTCAATTTGAACTCTTCCTGTTGTCTCTGTCTGTGGCTATCATAGTTAGGAAAGACAATTTTGTAATGTTCTATAAATCAATTTTAAAAACTATTGGCTGATTAATCGGTTATCGACCTTTTCCACCATCTTAGATATCGTATCGCAAAATCCACTATTGGTCGACTTCTAATCTAGCAGTTTATCTCCCTCAAAGTAGCCATATGTGACATCCTTTTGCATACAAACCAAACCATCATGTTGTGTTCATTATACGTCAGAATTACCATAACTATGACTTTCCAAGTAGTAAAATCTGTTTACATCTTTGTCGAAGTTGTTCTTACAAGTTGAAAACGTATAAAAGCTCTTATTAGAGTAAGGGAGCACTTTACGATAAGGTTACATTTGTGAACATTTGTTAATGCATTAGATATCATGAACATGAAAATATATATATATATATATATTTTCCAGTATTTATTAACATTTGTTAATGTTAATAAATAAAAATACAAGTATTCATTGTTGGTTCATGTTGGTTCCTAATTCATTAACTTATGTTAACAAATACAACTTTTGATTTGAATGAGTTTATATATGTTGCAATTTACATTAACCTGTTAAAGTATTGTTCATTGTTAGTTCATGTTAACTAATGTTGTAACGATCATGTCTTAGTTTGACCGGGCCAGTGGTGGCTCAGCTGTGGTTAAGGCTCTGGGTGACTGACCGAAAGGTTGGGGATTCAAGCCCCAGCACCGTCAAGATACCACTGTTGTGCCCTTGAGCAAGGCCCTTGACCCTACCTGCACCAGGGGTGCTGTTTCATGGCTGCCCCTGTGCTCTGACCCCAGCTTAGTTAGGATATGCAAAAACAACTGCATTTCATTGGCTCTGTACCTGTACTCTGCACAATGACAATAAAGTTGAATCTTAATCTGTTTCATTTGTTTCAGTGAAAAAGAAAAAGAGCTGGAATAAGCATGACACGGGGCAAAGTGGAGACGTCAAACCGGTTCAGAATGGCAGTCAGGTGTTCATCAAAGAGCTACGCAGCAGGACATTTCCAAGGTGTGTCTGTATTCATTTAACTTTAAGATCACCCCAGCCTGGTTTGCAGACGTTAAAGGGCCAGTGCTCCTAATAATTTTCCAAGTCTTTCAATTCA
Organism: Moxostoma hubbsi; assembly: GCA_032164185.1. NCBI lineage: Eukaryota > Metazoa > Chordata > Actinopteri > Cypriniformes > Catostomidae > Moxostoma > Moxostoma hubbsi. Next base: position 7,257,957 of record JAVLUX010000201.1, on the reverse strand, counting down.
GTGGCCAGAAGATGGCGCTTCAAGACCAGCTTTTTCCACACCAAACATCTAAAAAAGTTTTCAGTTTAATATCTCCCAGAGAGAGAGAGAGAGAGAGATATGATATGGGTAATTACCTGTACAGAACGCTGACGATGTGTTTTCCCACTGCAGTTCAGAAGATGTTGTGATCAAGCTGTCCGGGAGTCAGCTGACTTTGGATTACCTGGAGGAGAATGGATTCAACGAGCCCATTCTGATTCAGAAGAAAGATGGTCTGGGGATGGCCATGCCTGCACCCACATTCTACATCAGTGATGTGGAAAACTATGTTGGTAAGAGTTAGAATAGGCGATGTGTTATAAATGAGTAATTATAATAAAATAAAATAAATGATGTTCTTACTGGGTTACACTTTACAATAAGTTTGCATATGTTCACATTAATGCATTAGGGATCATGAACTAAAAATGTATAAAACATTTTTAAGTCTTGGTTAATGTTAATTTATAAATATGTTGTTGTTCATCATTAATTCATGATTAATTAATTCTGTAAAAATACATTTAATTGTTAGTTCAGACAGCGTTTGTGGCATAATGTTCATTACCCCAAAAAATCATTCCAACTTCACTGTTTATTAAAAAAAAAAAATAAATAAATAAAAGAGGCAGAAATCTTGGTTATAGAAAGGCGTTTACAATGGAAGTGAATGGGGCCAATCCATAAACAATAAAATTCTCACCGTTTCAGAAGTGTGGCCAAAAGATGTAAATATTACACATTTTAATATCATTTTATTGTTGAAAATTGCTCACTAACCATATCCATATAGTTTTGACAAGATGGTGCCTTTGACAGACCAATCCGAGAGCAGTAGCATCGTTGTAGTTCTCATCTGAACAGTGTTCAGAGCTGTGCAAAAATAACGCACTCAGTTTTGATACTTTGATACCTCCAGGTACTTGATACCTTTAGAGTGCACAATGAGTACGGCAATGCTTTTATGTATACTTGGCTCCTTGAATATAAACTCATTGTTTTCTGCTCTTTTCGTTTTAAGGGCCCGATGTTGTTGTAGATGTTGTTGACGTAACCAAACAGACCGACAGCCAGATGAAGTTAAAAGAATTTGTAGATTATTACTACAGCACAAACAGAAAGAAAGTATTAAATGTGATCAACCTGGAGTTTTCAGACACAAGGTAGGCAATCCTATACAAGGCTTCTAATGTTGTAAAGTTGATATATATCTGTATATAACATGGTAACCGTAATGTATACTTGTCTTCCGTTCATTATTCTAGAATGGCCAGTATTGTGGAGAGTCCGCAAATAGTTCGGAAGATATCGTGGGTGGAAAACTACTGGCCTGATGATGCATTGTTGGGAAAGCCCAAAGTGTCCAAATACTGTCTTATCTGTGTAAAAGACAGCTACACAGACTTCCATATCGAGTGCGGCGGTGCCTCTGTTTGGTATCACGTACTTAAGGTGAATATTTTTTTGCTCAGGCCATCCGATATGTCAGTGACTTTGTTTTTTCTGCAGAAAACAAATTTGGATTTTTAGAAGAATATCTCAGCACTGTTGGTCCATACAATGTAAGATAATGATGGCCAGAACTTTGAAGCTTCAAGAAGCACATAAATGCAGCATAAAAGTAATCTGTAACTTCAGAAGCGACATGGTTGGTGTAGTCGAGTAACAGATCCATATTTAAGTCCCTTTTTACTATAAATTCTCTTCCCTGCCCAGCAGGTAGCGAAATGCATGAAGAATTTAAATCGGCAAAAACAACTCTTAGGAGAGAAGTGCGCTAAGGTGGGCTGGTGAAAGTTAAGATTGGTAGTAAAAAATGGACTTGAAAATTGATCTGTTTCACACCCACATCATATCGCTTTTGAAAACATGGATTTAACCACTGGAGTCATATGGGTAGCTTTTATGCTGCATTTATTTGCTTTTTGGAGCTTCAAAGTTCACTTGCTTTGAAAGGACCTAGTACAGAGTACATTCCTTTAAATAAATGCTCAAAGCTTATTATACATTTTAATACTGAAGAAACGGTGTGCAAGGTAGAGCTGTATTGAAAATAATTACATCTTCTTTTGTCTCCACAAATTTCTGAAATTAATTTTGACAGACTTGCAGACTCCATTTAGTCTTTGTTTAGTAGATTATTTCAGTCTAGTTTTGGTAAGCCATTCAAATTCGAACTGATTTCATTTCTATAGAACAAAAGTTAAAAACCTTAGCTTACCTAAGTCCTGCATGCACTGGTATTTAATAATTTAAACCAATTATACTAATTAAAATGAATGCATATTTGACATAGTGTAAAGACTTATTACATGTCTATAGAACAATCAGCAACAACACTGGGCAATTTAATCAGAGTAGATAAGAACATATAATTTTCAGCAATCAAATTTGCGCAAGCGGCAACAGGGACAGTTTCTGAATGATGGTGCCAATGTTGTGTCTTACAAAGGGAGAGAAAATCTTCTTCCTGATCAAGCCCACCTCTGCCAACCTGTCTCTGTACGAGCGCTGGAGGTCCTCCTCCAACAACAGCGAGATGTTCTTTGCCGACCAGGTGGACAAGTGTTACAAGTGCACGCTGAAACAAGGGCAAACTCTCTTTATTCCATCAGGTGAGGACATTAGTGTGCCCGGTGCTCATAATTAAAAGCTGAAGTGTGTCATTTCTGCAAACGCAATTGCAAAAATGATCACCGTTTTCAAATAGAGTCCAGAAAACTAGATCGAACAGATCCCGGCAATACTCACCATTGGTTGAGCCAGTGTTGCTGTGTCGGGCAGGACGGGCCACTCAAACAAACAGTGCAATGTTTTGATTGCGCCACAGAGACACAGTGGTACACTTTTAGGTGAAATCAACCTGTTGACTGTTCAAATTAAGCTTCAATATGAGAATATGAGAATTTTAACGTTGAAGAAATGACCACACATCAGCTTTAAAACTACTACAAAATAAAGTTCTGAGATGATCACGGTTGTTTTTGTTCTCTGTTTTTAAATGGCAGGATGGATTAATGCAATACTGACTCCTGTAGACTGCTTAGCCTTCTCTGGGCATTTTGTCCACAGTCTGAGCGTAGAGATGCAAATGAGGTGAATGACCTGCTAATTTTTTCCCAGTATGAAAAGTTTTGTTACTGTATGCAAATGGCAATATTATATGAAGTGCATTGGGTTTGTTGTTTATACTGCGACTACTATATGGGATTAGAGGCCATTGCTTCTTGACAATTTAAATACATGCCATTTGCCATGCAATGACAACCAGTGAATGATGATGCAATTCAAGCATCAAACAGTTCCTGTTCTATTCTTGGCACTTACAAGCTCTATAGCAACAAAAAGAAAGAGGGAAAAGTCAACAGCATATGCTTTTGCCCTCTGAAGTGCATTTCTCACATCTGTGAGACCATGACTTTCTCTCAAGGCACACTTTTCAGTAATCCTCCATTTGCTTCTCTCCACTCAGAGCATATGAGGTGGAAAAAAGACTGAAGGTTGCCAGTCTCACTCCGTTTACAAACTTTGAAACAGCATGTTGGTATGTGGGGAAATACTACTTGGAGCGGTTTAAAGGTAAGCAATTAAGAGTACAAAATGAGTAAAATAATAATAATGCTAATAAATATATTTTAATATATTATTATGTAATATTATATAAACCATAATATCCACTTCATCAACTCACCTGGCACACCAACAATTTCAGACACCTTTGTCCACGCATCATTTTTACATTTTATTTATGTCCCTGAAAGCAAACAGGGCCAGATCAAATATTACGGTAAAACCTGCCACAGCAATAATCAATTTCTCCATTTTGTCTTCGGAACTAATGTTTGGTGGGAACCAAAGTTTACACTGTTGTGTTCGCTAGAGTGGAGCACTTCTATACTCCATTAGGTTGCCGCCGAATCGCATCAGAGCTCATTACCATAATGTTACCCACACTTGAACTTTCCATTGACGCCCACACCACCCAAGACGTGCCGCTTCTCGCCGCCGAGAGACGCTGGCTGCCATAGAAAACGAATGACTTCCCGTCGAGTTGACGCTCTCGACACCTCTGGTCTGAACGCACCATTACTCATGCACATCCCTATAATGAATCTGTTATTCCAACTGCCAAATTCAATACTAAATGCTGCAAAACAATGTTCATGTTGAAAAAAATGTAACAAATAATCAGTGCAGGACCAATAAGAGCAAACCTAATAGCTCTTAAACAGAATTAACCAAGTAAAAATGTAGCCATCATATTATAACAGTCGGCAACAAGTCTAGTCTACAAACAAAAAAAAAGTGCTAAAAAGTTGCACGTATTTTGCGACGTGCATTAGCCCACAGCTGTTCGGTGAAGAAAGGTAGCCAATAACAGTTATGATTTAAAAGAAAATAGCTAGGATAGAAAAAAAATCTGCCTATGAGAAATGTAAACCTAATATATTGTCCTATAACATAACTTCCAATCACAGAATAAAGGACAGCTGAAACAATTTAGCAGTCTGCATTTCGTTGAAAACTTTCCTACTTGAACTGCAGGGTCAAAAAATTAGCGTGTGGAAAAAATAGGCATACCTAGACTACAATAGCCATTTACTACTTACTAATACTACCAACTACTTATTCCAGATGTGAAATGAAACTCTGTAGTCATCCTGTCCAGATATCAGCTTTTTCAATTATTGTATTATTTACTATAAATTAAATTAACATGGCAGTAATTCAATATTCAACCGACTAGTAATTCCAATGCCAACTAACAGCAGTGATACTGTTTAGTCGACTAGTCTCACGCATTTCTAGTAAAAACCTCTTTAGACGGATTGACCATGAGATCAGGGATCATGATATATGCCTCATACGTGTCATTTTAACTTCATAAATTGCTGAATTCCTATTGTAGAACTACACCATACATTTTTAAAAGTAAAAGTTGAAAAAGTTAACATTAGTTAATGCATTAATTAATGAACTAACAATGAACATAGTCAACCGTTTTGTAATTTACCCTCTTTTCTGATTTAAATATTACGTAAAATGTACGTTATTTGCAGTGCTGATTATGTGATGAATAGTTCATTGCCACATAAATTATGTTAAGTACACAAGAGTCTGTTTTCCAGTTTCAAACTCCAGATCAATGGGAAAATACTTCCGGAACGTTGTTCCACACTCTCTTGCAGTACCACAAAATCACTTCTCTCAGTGTGGTTCGCCTGTTCAAAGCTTTTACTCGCCAAAATTTCCTCTCCATCCTGTGCAGTGTAAGATTGATCTGTAATAGTGAACTTTGGGACTGGAAATAAAAAGATCCAATGTCGAAGTACTCAAAGTATCATAGACTTGAATGGTTTCCTTCTTCCCCGGTTTTGTGCGTGATCCTGGAAGAGGCCTGCTGAGCAGATGAGGAAGGTCTGGATAGCCGAAATATTATTGCAGTCATTAGACTGGTGCATCGTAGAGTTCACAGATGATTAGCTTCAAAAGGCAGAATCACTTGCTCCATTACAACCTGGTGTTTAATCTCCCCTCATCTGGCAGTGGACTGTGTGTTTATATTTCCACCATTTTACCCCCGTCACGTTACTTAATTTTGCCAGATTGCTGCAGCATGCACATTGAAATGAACAGATTTGAGGACCGCCGTTGCTCTCCGTGCTATCTGATTCAGATGGGGAATTGGTTTTCAAGGCCATCTTTTTGAGAGTTCCACTCTCATGTGTGATTTCAGGTAGAGGAAAAACCGACTGGCCCACCGCCAACTCTATTGCTCACTGCTCATTTCACTGTATCGGCTTTCACTTTGCGTTCATGTTATTAATTTAAATGCAGTGTGGAATATATTTCCTGTAGTGGCTTTGTATCCAGTCCAATGTAATCAATGTTGAAGCTGGCCCTCTAAAAAGGCACAAGACTGTTTAGGCCCCTCAGGATTGAAGTAATCAGTTTGATATATGAATGGCCTTTGTTATTGAACAGTAATGGGTCCGGTTGAAAATGCAGTCCATTTTTATTACTGCCGTAATGTTTCCCCCCTCTTTTCAGCGGAGTTTCATGCTCTGAGTGTTTTTGACAGTTGGACCATTGCTGCTAATGATTTAAGGAAAGTTGGTTGTGTCACATGACCTTTCAATTTACCTATTTAGAAAACGGCCCATTCTGGGGTGGATCTTAGTGTATATTACGAATAACGCTCTAGTTAAGGGTTTGCATCCAGATGGGAATATTGGACTCTGATGCTATGTTTTCCTTAATGTTTTGCAGGTTTACATAAGGCAAACAAACAGCCACCTCCCTACTTGATACATGGTGCCAAAATTGTCAATGGAGCATTCAGATCATGGACAAAAAAACAGGTATATCACGGAGAATCAATACTTGAAGTTTGTCCTAGAGCTGTTCAGATTGTGGTCTGTTCAGAAAGCGAGAAGACTTTGAGCCATGGGTTCCCACAGGAATTTCCCATTCCTGAGTTTTTTAATAGCAGTTTTGGATTTAAGAGTAAATAAGATCTGTGGTTAAAAGCGCCTAAAGAGACGTTAAAGTTTTGTTTTACAACATAAATTACTTATAGTCATACCGCAAGCTGCTGCTGTGCGTTTATGATCATATGTTGCTAACAAGTTGTTAAATGTAAAAAAACAAAATAAAAAAAATACAGCAGCTTCAAAATGAACCTTCCGGGTCGGCCATCAAAGGTCAACCAATAGTGGATTTTGCCGATACCAATAAATAAGCTGGTTGAATAGGCCAATATACAATGAATTGGCTGATAGTTTTCAAAGATCATTTTTTTGAATGTTAAAAAAAATTCCTTACTGTGACAGGCACAGATATAGAGGCAACAAGAGTCCAAAATAAATAAAATCCCAGATGCGGTTTACTGTGCAACCAAAATCCAAATAATAGCCAGAAAAAGAAAAAAACATTTGGTGCATAATACAGGACTAAATCTATGAAGAAGACTGCAATATACCAAGGGGTCTTATTTCGGTGTTCTCAGCTCACACATACACTCAAACATACATTGTATTACAATATAGATGTTATAAAGTAAACATTGCCATACAGGCAATATAATAAAGTAAATAATCCTCAATAACTGCTATCAAGCGTAGATTTTTGCATAGCGTAGATTTTTGCAGACCGATAGTTCCAAAAATCAACTATCGGTGCCGATATATATGTAAAACCGATATATCGGTTAAAAGTCGACCTCTAGATGTCACAGCTAAACAGCTTTTTTTCTTTTCTTTTTTTTTTTTAGAAAGAACTGCATGACTTGAATTTGAGTTGTGTTTTATTTGTTTTTTTTCTCCAAATTTGACCTTTTCTACTCTTGTAGTTTCATTGATTTAAATTATGTAATTTGAAGATGACTCCCTTTTTCACAAAGGCACTTTTAGAACATGAGGACGAGCTCCCAGAAAACATGAAGCCAGCACAGCTCATTAAAGACCTTGCCAAAGAGATTCGGATTTCAGAGGTGAGCGCCTACAGTGTACATGTCACATAAATACAGTATGCTCATTGATTTTGTAAGAGACTTTGGGTCTCATTCACAAACCATGTGTGTCGACGTATTTAAGCGTGATTAAGAGTGTGAATGTTTTGACAAAATCTTTGATTCAGAATGCAACAAAAGCCATAAAGAGTGAGCCCAGCAACTCCAAGCCCCCAGCAGAGGAACCCCCATCGGCTCTATCAGACTCCGAAGAGCCCATGTCCCCTGCCCACATCTCCAGTCCCCAGCCAGCCAGGAAGAAAGCCACAAGGCCACCAAAACCTCCCAAACCACCCAAAATGCCCAAGGCGCCCAAGCCACCGAAAGTACCCAAAATAAAAGAGGGTGGCAAGAAGAAAGGAAAGAAAGCAAAAGAAGCCATTTTACCTGAGAAAAAGCCCTCAAGTCTGGCAGCTCTTGAATCCCATGCGAAGGACATCCTGAGCAAGATGGACCAACCCAAAAAAGTAATGGTTAACAGAAATACAGCAGTTGGTAGTCAGTGAGTCTGACTCAATGCGTACAAATAGTAATACATGCTCATACATAGTAAGTAACTTTCTCCATTTTATTTGTATATAATGGACATTTTCTTATCATTCCACAGGTGGCAAAGACTGGGTTTAGTATTTTGGAAAAAGAAACAAATAAACCAAACGATGTGGAGAAGTTTGAGATGATTCGAGATCACAATAAGAACAAGACAGAGGCAAAATGGAAATATAAGGTATGTTTATGAAAGAGATCGACAGATGATGTTCATCGGTCAATGTTGTATCAACCGATACAATACCGATGTTGATGTTTCAGTTAATCGCTGTGCAAAACTGATTTTTAATTATTGATTTATTTCTACTTTTTGAAAAATAATAATTAAATAATAGTTAGATGACAACAATAAAAACTGAATATTGATTATAATAATATTCAGAGTTTAGGTTTTAATAAATGTATTTTAATCTTTGTGTTGGGCATTACCAACTGTTAAGCTTAAAATAAGAAAGAATTGCTGGTATTAATTCTCACAAGTTATAGTAAAAATTCATGCAAACTGTACATTAAATAATCACTTTTAACATAACAAAAGCATTTTGTTGTGTTAAGCACAGTGCCATTTATCGGTAGGCACGATATTAAAAAAATCGATAATCGGTAGGAAAGTGTAAATATCGTTTAAAATGTAAGGACACGAACCTAAAGAATAGCTCTGGATTTTTGTGTAACGCGAACATAATAATTTCCTTTATTGTAACGCAAGGCTTTGAAATTCCACGCAAATGATACCAAACCCTGTCAAGTTGAAAAGTAGCACAGAAGGGTTTAGTATCATCCAGAATTGATTTGCACATTTCAGATCAAAGCAATCAACAGAAATAACTCTGCAGCTCAGTCACTGTTTCTGTTCTGGGCTCATCAAAGCAGCAGCAGAACTGTTCACCCAAGCTTTAAGTTTACCTAATGCTATAATGCTATGTCATATCCCCGGCACACCAGCTAAGTGTTTGCATATGCCTTTATTTATTGCTTTAAAAATGGGCATGTTTTGTCATTATTGTTGGATAACATGGGATGGCTTTTTAGGAAAAGCTTAATTCTGGTGACGGAAGGCATTAGAGGGCTTTCGGATTGTGGGGGGGTGAAATCAATGTCAGACAACTCTGGAATGTTTGTAGTTGCTCCAAGTCTCCTGATCCGAGCGGTCCTTTGCAGCTCTCCAAACATTTGCAGATGGAGTTGAATCTCTGTTAGATGCTCTTCAAGGTCATCAGCCACAATGACTTCAGTCTTTGAAGTTTGATCACTGTAGACTTGACTGACAGATAACAGCGAACAGCATAGACCTGTCAAGTGTGTGAAAGGGGAAGAGTTTCAACATACTGATTATTGTTTTGCGTTTTCTTTCCATCTTGCAGAACAGCAAACCTGATTCGTTATTAAAAATGGAAGAAGAGCACAAATTTGACAAAACCCCTCTCAGCTATAAAGACAATAAATTTGCCTTTTCAATGTCGAATAAGAAGTTGTTGGGGTAAGTGCATGAGCAAGTGCTTGAACCTATTTTATTTTATTACAACTTTCCATTAAGCATGGCTGGTTAAAATCCATGTTAAGTAGGGTTGGGTGAAAAATTGACTCACCAGTGCTGTATCGATCCACACAAATTCAAAATTAAAATTTTAAAATTAAATAAATAAAGTTTGTGGACAAACGTTGATGTTGGCTTGACAAAGCATTGTCTTAAAGTTAAACCTGGTTTTAAATGTTTGAAGGTTGATGGTTATATATACACATTACTGTGAGACAAACAACCAATCAGCCTTGACAGACAGACAGTTAGATTAGATTAGATAGATGCATACATACATACAGTTGAAATCAGAAATGTACATACACTTAGTTTGAAGTCATTAAAACTAATTTTCTAACCACTCCACAGATTTAATAATAGCAAACTATAGTTCTGGCATGTCATTTAGGATATTTACTTTGTGCATGACGGTAATTTTTCCAACAATTGTTTACAGACAGACTGTTTCACATTTAATTGACTATATCACAATTCCAGTGGATTAGAAGTTTACATACACTAAGTTAACTGTGCCTTTAAGCAGCTTGGAAAATTCCAGAAAAAATTATGTCAAGCCTTTTGACAATTAGCTTCTGATAGGAGGTGTACTGAATTGGAGGTGTACCTGTGGATTTAAAAATCAAAAAGAAATCAGCTAAGACCTCAGAAAAAAATTGTGGACTTCCACAATTCTGGTTCATCCCATTCTTCACAAAATAGGTGGAATCATGAGGACATCAGCCAGGAAGTTAAAGCTCGGTCGCAAATGGCTCTTCCAAATGGGCAATGACCCCAAGCATACCTCCAAGTATCTTCAGGACAACAAAGTCAAGGTATTGGAGTGGCCATCACAAAGCCCTGACCTCAATCTGATTTGTGGGCAGAACTGAAAAAGCATGTGCGAGCAAGGAGGCCAACAAACCTGACTCAGTTACACCAGTTCTGTCTGGAGGAATGGGCCCAAATTCCAGCAAATTACTGTGTGAAGCTTGTGGAAGTCTACCCAAAACATTTGGCCCAGATTAAACAATTTAAAGGCAGTGCTACCAAATACTAACAAGTGTATGTAAACTTCTGATCCACTGGGAATGTGATGAAAGAAATAAAAGCTGAAATAAATCATTCTCTCTCCTATTATTCTGACATCTCGCATAAAATAAATTAGTGATCCTAACTGACCTAAGACAGGAAATATTTTCTTTGATTACGGTTTCTCTCAATCGCTTTGGCTCATTTTTTGGAAACAGTCTTAACATTCTCTAAACTGTAAGTGCAATTGTCACAACAATTTATGGGACATATTATGGGACACAAACTCTATTGCATTTCTGCAAAATGTAGTAACTCACCCAAAACATTTAGTTCATGCTTCAAAACCAAAGTAAGTAAATAGGAAATATATGTTATATACAAATTTCATATTTGTTCTACTACTTTGTTGACACTGACTGCTTACTGTACTATACAGGAATGTCAGATTTGTCTAGCTGAATGCTATTGTGTCACACTGAGCTTTTTAGATACTGAATTTCAACAGTAGGTAAAAGTTTACTGGGAAAAGTCAGTTCTTTGTATGTATACAGTAAATGTATTTTGTAGCAGTGTTACATGTAAACAGAAAATTCACATTTGCATGTCAATTTTTGCATATTTCATTGCACATACATGTATACATTTGATAATTGATTAGATTAGTTTGCATGTGATGGCTCACATGATGACTGAATGTTTAGAAGTTGTGAAGAGTATGACAATTCCACTGAGAATCAACTCATCAGTTTTGATCAGCAAGCCATGTGCATTTAGTTATTGTGCAAATTGTAGACAATTGTCAAGCTCCGGTGAGTTTGCCGGTTTGTTTTGTTTTTCTTGTCATTTTGTTTGTCTCTCCCTCATGTCTCACACTGCGGTTGGCATGCATGATTGGCATTTCCATGGGAACATTGATTGTTCCTGGGGGAATGCTGATCATGCCGCTAATTAGCGTGCCAAGCAACACCTGTTCTCCTCTAATTCACTCCCTTCTTAAGCCCTTTGTTTTCGCAGTATCTTTGCTAGACTATTGTTTGATGTTGAGTAGCTTACCTCACTCTCTCTGCCTAGTTGGTCCTGTCTCGTGTATCTGTTGGTTGCCCGCATGTCAGGTGTGTGGTTGCCTTCCAGTTTTACTGCGTGTCAGCTGATCTTCCACAAAGGATACCTCGTCTCTGCCGGCGTGTCGGCAGTAAGATTGCCCATTCTCAGCTGGGCGTTGTTCTGCACCTCGCTAAGCTTCAACGGAGAATTCTATGAATCTATTACTTGCTTCCACAATACACACATTCATCCTACAAACACACTCTTCATGGATTGCCCCTTGCGTGGCTACGGTGCACTCGCTTGTCAAAGATCACTTCCTGCTGCTGCAGCCGGTGACAATCTACAACTCCGTAACTGCTCATATTTGTTGTTGATAAATCTCAGCAGGGAGATTTTTCGACGAACCGAGTTCTGGAGATGATGGCTTTGCCTCTCACTGAGCTCCCCTCCGTTGTGCAGCAGCTCCGCCTATCTTCTGATGCTGGACCCTCTCAGGAAGCTTCCTTACTGGCTCCTGGATGCTTTGAAGCCTGCATTGCCCCTCCAGCACTGTATTCAGGTGAGGCTGAATCCTGTAGCGCATTCCTGTTGCAATGTTCCCTGATCTTCACGTTACAGCCCTATACTTTCGTGTCAGATATGATGAAGGTGGCTTGTGTAATTCCGCTCTTCACTGGAAGGGCTGGTGAATGGGGCACTGCCATTTGGGACAATAGACATCCCTGCTGCACTTCCTGTTATGCCTTTACCATGGAACTCTGCCAAGTGTTTGATCACTCTGCTCAAGGTTGAGGAGGTCGACGAGTCTCAGATTATGCGATTGAATTTAGAAGCATCAAGAAGCATCCTAGCTGCTTCTTGTGGAATGACCATGCAATGTGGTGTGATTTCTGCTTAAGATTTACTCTTTGGATTTGCCTCTGGGCTTCAATGACTTTGTGGATTTGGCTATCCAAGTCAATCAATGCCTGACCCTATGCTGTCGATGCCACTTTCCACCTACCCTGGCAGCTGATCCTCCTACTCTGTCTGCTTTTTCAGCCAATTTACCAGTATCACAGCCTGACACGCAAGTCGCTAGAACCCAAATCTCACATAGAGAGAAACAGCGATGTCTCATTAATGGACTATGTTTTTATTGTGCTCGTTCTGATCATCTCTCTGCTTTCTGTCCGGTTAAAAGACACCGCTCATCGGCAGGAGAGGGGTCAATGGTGAGCGCTACACCACTGGACAAAACTCCTGGACTGTGGACACTTCTTCCGGCCTGGCTGCATTATGGATCTGCCTGTCACACTGTTTCTGCATTGGTTGATTCTGGAGCTGAAGGGAAATTTCTAGATTTCAAATTGGCTTCTAAGTGGCAACTTCCAGTTGGATAAACCCATCAATGCCCACACCCTAAGTGGCACACCACTGTCAGTCATTACTCAATCCACAAAGCCAGTCACCTTCGTCTCGGGGAATCATACGGAGCTGTTGTCCTTCTACCTGATTCAATCTCCAATTGCACTGGTAGTGTTGGGGCATGGTAATGCACAACCCATAGATAGACTGGTCAACCAAGACTATTCTTGCCTTATTGTTTGTCTTAACTCTCCTGCTTCCCCTGTCCAGACTTGTGTTTCTTTGCAAGATGAACCGGTGGACTTATCTGGAGTACCGTTGACATACCATGACTTGAGGGTGGTGTTCAGCTGCTCTTGCGTCGCAATCCTTCCTCCTCATTGCCTGCACTACTTGATTGAACTGCAATTGCGATTGAACTTTCCTGGCACCTCGCTGCCTCGGGACAGCTGTATTCACTCTCAGCTCCTGAGAGGGAGGCCATAAATAGGTATATCAATGATTCTCTGAGAGCCGGTTTTATCTGCCCTTTCTCATCACAGGTGGGGCGGGGTTCTTCTTTGTGGAGAAGAAGGATAGCTCGCTTAGACCCTGTATAGATTATCGGGGGCTGAATGACATCATGGTGAAGAATCGCTATCCTTTGCCGTTAATGTCCTCAGCCTCGAACTGTTGCAGGGAGTGTCTGTCTTTACGAAGGTGTACTTAAGCAACGCTTATCACCTTGTCCAGATTTGGAAGGGGGATGAGTGGAAGATGGCTTTTAACACCCATAGGGGGCACTTTGAATACTTGGTTATGCCTTTCAGATTGGCCAACGCACACGCCGTCTTCCAGGGGCTCGTGAATGACATGCTTGGAGACATGGTCGATCATTTTGTCTTTGTATAGCTTGATGATATATTGATCTTCTTCCAGAATATCTATGACCATGTGCAGCACACGTCAGGCAGGAACTTCAGCGACTGCTAGAGATTTAGCTGTTTGTCAAGGCAGAGAAGTGCGCTTTTCATGCATAGTCGGTTCCGTTCCTGGGGTTCATCGTTTCATCCAAGGGGGTGCACATGGACCTGGCTAATGTTAGAGCCGTCTCTGATTGCAGAGATTTCTGGGGTTCTCTAATTTTTATCGGAGATTTATTAGGAACTACTGTCAACTCACTGCATGTCTGACGGACCTCACCTCCACACGAGCTAAATTAAAAGAACGGTTTCTACCACACCCGTCCTCATTACTCCCGATCCTGAAAGTCAGTTCGTGGCAGAGGTGGATGCGTGGATGCGAGAGGTGGATGCGTTGAGTTTGGTGCCAGAGCAGTCCTATCACAGCGCTCTCCCTCATCTGTGTGCCTTTTTTTGAGGCACTTAAAACTAGCTGAATGAAATTATGACATCGGCAACCGAGAATTATTTTCGGTTTGGGGGTACCTTTCGTGGTCTGGACAAACCATAAGAACCTAGAGTATATTCGTAGTGCCAAACGACTCAACTTTAGACAGGCTCAATGGGCACTATTTTTCGAGCGATTCAATTTCGTTCTTTCTTATTGCCCGGGCTCTAAAAATGTCAAGCCCGTCCCTGTGTTTTAAGGTTGAGACCTCCACCGCCCAACCAGATACATTCTACCCACCACTGGTGGGAATAGTATCCTTGATGGTGGAGGCTAAAGTCTGTGCTGCATTACGAAACACATGCACAGCGAGCCCGTTATTTTTATGCAATCTGCCCAGATGCACGTCCTACAGTGGGGTCACTCATCCAACGTCCAGACTCTCGTAGCCTCTTGCCCCATTTGTGCAACTAATAAGAGGTCCTGTGAACCCCCAGTCGAGCTCCTCCAACCACTGCCTGTCCCTTCAGACCCTGGTCTCTCAGACCCTGGTCTCTTTCGTAACTGCCCCCCCCTCCTCCCATGGCAATACAGTCATTTAACTGTCATGGACCGGTTCTCAAAGGCGGCTCATTTCATTCCCCTCCCCAAATTACCTTCAGTGAGGGAGACAGCGGTTGCAGTAATTAACCACGTCTTCTGCATTCATGACCCACACAGTTGATGTGGTTTCTGACAGAGGCCCCCAATATATGTCACATTTTTGGGCAGAATTCTATTGAAAGCCGGGGCTACGGTGAGTTTGTCCTCTGGGTTTAGTCCCCAGACAAATGGGCAAGCAGAGTGGGCAAATCAGGAGCTGAAAAGGGCCCTGCATTGTGTGGCCTCCTGTAATCCATCTTCATGGAGCGATCATTTAGACTGGGTCGAGTATGCTCTCAACTCCTTGCAGTCATCGTCTACAGGGTACTGGCGCCGGGCTAAGGCCCCAGCTTATGTGTGCAGGCAAAAGGTTTGGCTGTCCTCCAAGGACATCCCGCTCTGACTCCCCTCGCCAAGGTCATTAGTCCGGTGGGATTCAGTCTCAAACTACCTCCATACCTCAAATGTATTCACCCCGTTTTCCACGTCTGGGTACAGTCATGCTACGGTGAGTTTGCCGGTTTGTTTTGTTTGTCTTGTCATTTTTTTCTCCCTCATGTCTCACAGGTGTAGCTGACATGCATGATTGGCATTTCCATGGGAACATTGTTTGTTCACTGAAAATGTTGATCATGCCACCGATTAGCGTGCCGAGCAAAGCCTGTTCTCCTCTAATTCACTCCTTCCTTAATCCCTTTGTTTTCCCAGTATCTTTGCTAAATTGTTGTTTGATGTTGAGTAACTTACCTCACTCTCTCTGCCTAGTTGGTCCTGACTCGTGTATCTGTTGGTTGCCCGCATGTCGGGTGTGTGGTTGCCTTCCAGTTTCGCTGCGTGTCAGCTGGTCTTCCACGGAGGATACCTCATCTCTGCCTGTGTGTCGGGAGTAAGATTGCCCATTCTCAGCTGGCCGTTGTTTTGCACCTCACTAAGCTTCAATGGAGGATTCTATGAATCTATTCCTGACATCCACAATGCCCACACTCATCCTATGAACACACTCTTCGTGGATTGCCACTGGCATGGCCAAGGCACACTTGCTTACCGGAGATCGCTTCCGCTGCTGCTGCCGGGATCTTCAACATTCCACAACTCAGTGACTGCTCTTATTTGTTGTTAATAAATCCTTTGAACTGTTCCTCTGCTCTTGGATCTGTTTGTCTCGCTATCGCACGTTACAACAATTGTACTTAATCTTTTGCACACGTGCCAAAACACGTGCAATTTGATTAAATTAATAAGAAATTCAAATTTGGTGTGAACAAGAAAATAAATGTTCAGAGATCTAAACTTAATGTTTAAAAAAATAATAATTCTCAATCGAGAGTTGAGCCAAAGCGGTCGAGGAAAACTCTAAAAGTCAGGAGTTGTCTAAGGTGTATGTAAACTTCTGACTAGCTGTCAATAAATGGGTGTCGCGTTCCAATTTGAGCTGCACACACTGGTGCTACTAAACAAATTAAGCAGTTTAGAACATGTCAACGCATCCAGTATAGACAGCCTCAAGCCGTTGCGTCAACAGATGCGCCAAGATGGCTGACTTAAATTTTTTGACAGTTTGAATTCACGAACATTCTGTTGGTTCGTTTGAACATTCCATCAAAGCAGGTCTATGGGATTTAAAAAAATATTATTTTTTTTTATCATCCGTTTTGCGAAAATGAAGTTCGATCAATTAGAAAAGATTTTCCATAAAAATTCAGAACAGCCTGAAGGTCTGTGCAAAGTTTGGAGGATGTATCTTAAAAGCTGTAGGAGATACTTTTGATCATTTTGATCCTGGATTAGGGAATTTGGAAGACCCCTAAACCATGTCAGTAGAATACCAGCATATTGGCTTTGTCAAGCCTAAGTAATACCTATAACAAAACATTACAGAGAACCACTATGTGCATGCTGAGGGTGCGTTCGCAGTGGCAAACTGTATATACAACAAAAGATCATGATCACATAAGTGTTTGAGCAGACATATTTTAGTATGGCTATTATGAGGAATCTTTACGCGGAATTTGACAACAAGCTACCCTAACTCGCCAAAGATTTGCACTCCAATGCAGTTGTTGATAAATTGAGATGCAGTGAGAATCTGATGACTCAAAATAAAACAATCCCTAATGTTAACACAGTCATTATAAAGTTACTATTTTATACATCCATTATAACGATTTTGTGCTTAAATCGAAAATTAAATAAAAAAATTCTCGATTAAATACATTAATTTAGTGCAGTTATTTAAATACAAAAATAACGTGATAAACATTAACTCAATTAATCATGTCCCCGGACTGTAATGTGGAATATTCCATCCTACCTTTGGAGCAATTCACGCTTTATGTACCACCTGTTTTCAGCAGGGGGCAGTAAGAGAAACTCCAGCTGTATAGGCAACGTGCAGCTGTACAGAAAACAAACCACACTCAACACTTGTGACAGCACAAGATGAGGGTGCATTCTTGCATTTAAATAAAGCTGAACAGAGCGTAATTCCAAACGTGGTGATCACAAGACAAGATTCAAACTACGTTTAATTGACAACCTTAAACCGATGTGTTTATGATGTGACTCATGTGTACAATAAAACATCCTTTGAAAAGTCTTTATTATAAATCTATCTCTTACAGATTGATGAATTCAATTGCAAAATGGATTGCTGTGGACTGTACATCAATGATAGGCTTATTTTCAATAACATGAGCTTTATAAGCACCAAATTGTCTTCTCAAAGAATTGCCTTTTCTGATGAAAAACTAATGTGCTCTTCTATCATCTGGTTTTCTCAGATCAAAGACTCTCAAGCCCCAGACCAACTCCAGTGTTTTTGGTTCAATACAAAACATTAAGGAAGAAAAGCCCAAGCCTGTGAAAGACGAGTACGAGTATGTTTCAGATGAAGGGGAGCTTAAGATTGATGAATTCCCAATCCGGAGAAAAAAGAATGCAGTCAAAAGAGAGTTTTCCTGTAAGGTTTTATGACATGTGATCTGGGCCAGGATGGTTTTCTATTTAAATAAAACAAAACTTAAGTGACATTAAAAGGGAATCAAAAAATAATTACGTACTCCATAATCAGGCCCAGGTGGAATCTGCATTTTCTGCACTGACTTTGGGGGGAAATCTGTGGAATTGATATGAAGATTATAAAATGTGTTAAGCAGAGTACTACACTTTTATTAGTAGCTAAAAGCATTATCAAATGTATCAAATATTTAAAGGTGAAGTGTGTAATTTCTGTGCCACTAGCAACACCAAATGGAATTGGAAAAATAATGTTGGCTAAGCACTCCCTGACTGTCATTGGTTGGGCAAACAGATAGTCCATCACCAATCTCATACCATTGGAGTCAATGTTGCGTGTCGAGCAATGTTTTGAAACACAACAATTATTACTCACGAGTGGTTTACTTATAGTTGACTCTGCATATTAAATTGGCATAGGAGAAAATATTTAACTAAAACAAAAATTACACAATTCACCACAATAAAAATAGACGTTTTTGAAAGACGGGCATTCAAATTTTGTGGAAATTTGCAGCCACAGATTCCGTGTGGGCCTGCCTTTAATAGATACACTAGCCTTTTAATAATAAATCTTTCATTTCATGCTGTGCATAAGGATAATGTTGAACATCTGATGTTTATTTTACAGTTTTATCAAACATCAAAGAGCCAATTCAGCCATCAAAAAAGCCAAAGTTACAACCGTCTGTCATAAAGGTAAGCATGGTAACCAATCCAGTGGTATCATTGACAGAACATCAAGAATATTTCACGTTGATCAGAGAATTGTAATAACATGAAAAGAATGATGGACAGTAAACAGGAAAAATCGGCAATCTTTATTTCACAAAGTAGCTGATTAATTCCTTCTGGATGCATTTAAAAGATTCTCTCATACATCCGAAGAGATCACGTGTAGGCTTTCAATTTCCCAACTCAGAGCTGATGTTCTCGGCTTGCGAATATTCACCCATAATGTCCCGACTTAGAATAACATACGGCGCAAATCAAAGAGAAAAATCTGCGAGACGAGCCAAGTATCACCCCAAAACTGATGAAGGAAATAACTGCGGAGTGAATCAAATGAGAGTGAGAAAGTTAATCACGGAAGCAGCTCACATACAAACTGTGAGATTTTACACAAGCCTTAAAGTGACCTTAAAGTTCCATGTATAGGAGATTTATGGGATATCCCAATAAAACAAAAATGAATCAACTTTTTATCGTACAAGTACATGTTGAGGTTAGGGTGTATTTTGCCCTGAAAATGATGCAGACCGTTTTCTTTGGAAAGTGACAAAAAAACAGCTACTTCTCTATGTTTTGATATATTTGCCCATTTTTAAAGACCCCATGAAAATGAGAGTTTTGTGGCTGTTAGTCTATGTTTTTAGATTTGAGGCCAACCATATGCTTGTGTACTCCTAAATGTTAACAAAATTCACTTTTAGCAGGTAAATGCATTTAATATTTAGCCTTTTCTGGGCAAACAGAGTGAAAACATTGACGATGCTATCAGAATACATCCATTCTCATTTCAGAGTCCCGATTCGTCTGATGAAGAATCGCTCCACATAGACACGGAGGCCAAGACAGAGGTCAAAGGTCGTAATTCCAAGGTCTCTAAGAAGAAAGGGGGCAGTTCAGCTGGCATTCTCGACCTACTACAGGCCAGCAAACAAGTGGGCGGCATTGACTACAGTAACAACAGGTACACAGATGAACAGTTGTTCATTTGCAATTCCATGTAACTCTTGCATTTGTATGAAGACACAGTCATGAAGCCAAGAAAATAGACCTAATTCAGCATATTAGGCGCCATATGAAATTTTTCATGATTGTAAATTAGGCTTAGAGTATAAGTACAGTTTGTTTAATATCTTCGAATTGATCATTCAACTGCCCAAAGCCAGTTGACAAAAAACAACAGAAAGCTTGGGTTGTGTTAATTAGACATGATCTAGAACATTTAGATTTATGACGTATGAATCCCTCACAGACCTGTTTCCAATAGGCGATTAGTTTGCAGGTTGGTGTATTAAAAAATGGTGCAAATGTAAAGAATAGAATGTGCAACGTTTATAATGCAATTTCTCTATATGTAGCCTAGGCTTTATTCAAGGTTTCAAAACACAAAAAAGAATACTTTTAAATGGCAAATTGCAATTGCATATATTGTAAGTGAAGAAGGTTAAGCACCGAGATCCTTTCACTGCATGTTGAAAGTAAGCGTTTGGTTTGACTCACTAGGTGTCGAAATCCACACAATCCATTTGTCATTGAATGATGTCTCTTAATACCCTCTCTGTTCTTTACATTCTATTGTTGAACAAAAAAAAGAAACAATTAATTTTTAATCACACTTAATATGGATGCACTAAAGAAGTGCATCCACTCTCGGTAATATACACTAAACTAGCTGATGCCAGTAGTCTTAAAGAAACAGTACTTATTTAGTACGTGTTCCACATATCAATGTAAATACTTGTAAATTGGGCAAACGATGCATGTAAAACAAAACAATAAAATCTGCAATATAATATATACAATTTCAAGACATTTGTTGATGGAAAACACTGAAATTGAAAAATTTTCAATGTGATGAAAAACTAATAATATATATATATATATATATATATATATATATATATATATATATATATATAATTTGCAAAATGTATATTTTTGCATTTTACCTTGGAGAGTTGCATGGAACATCCCTTTATAATTAACAGCATTAGCTGAGAGAGAATGAATTCAAATGTTAGCAAAATGGTCAAGTAACCGAAATATACCTATATGAATCGGTCAAATTGGAATCAAATCGAATCGGGAAATCTGTATCAATACCCAGACCTAATAGGAAAATATGCCCTTTTGTACCACTTAAGGGACCTGATTTTGGCCATACCTCAATTTTATCAAAATGTGTAGTTACTGCGTTTAGCTTTTGCACGGTAGAATCAGCTGCCATTAAGCTTGAGACACTGATGGAAACTCAGAAATTTTTCTCAAGAATTTGAGCTCAGAAATAATGCTAGATCCATTACTTTTTTGTGATTCATCTGATATATTCTACACTAATTTGACAGACTATGTAATTTAGGTATGTTTAGTCTTTGACAAACTGCCATGGTGAACAGCTTATACCATGTGTGTTCCTGACCTCTAAAGAACTGAAACTCATAATATTTCTATTTTAACTGTTAGCTCTAAAACTGCACAGTGTAAACAATTCCTATGCAGGCGTTTCTTGAACAATGGCGAAAGTAATGGTTTGCACGGTTCTTTGTCAGCAGTTTACATGTACGAGCATTATTTGTTTAATCCCCCTGCGCTATTAATTTGTCAAATACAGTAAATGCTGCAGGCCATTCCTTCTTCATTTTGCTGTTTGCTGTTTTGGGCACTTTTTTGATGGTCTATTTCCACTGCATTGAAAGCTGAAATCAGCTCAAAGACAAAGAGGGAAAGAAAACAGGGCTAAAATATGTTAATTTCTCAAATTATTATTATAATTTTTTTGGTGCTTTTAAACCGACATATGACTGCAGCACTGTGGGGAGGAAATGCCTCCAGTCAGCTACGACCACATTAAACAAGCTCTCTAATCATTGTTCCACCTCACTGGCTAATCACTTAATAGGTGGTAATCTGCACAAGCTAAATCATATTTTTCTGCTGGTTACCTCAAGCTCGAAAGCAGATGTTGACACAAATAAGTGCTATAGTTCACGAGGTAGAATCTTCTTCTAAAATGAAAAGATCTAAGAGATTTATATGAAGGAGGAATAAAAGTATTTCGTACAAATGTTGGAAAGTCAACTCTTAAGGCCCAAACATATTTCACGCAAGTACGCAAATGCGTACTTTGGATTCCACGTGTCGTTGCATAGTGAAATGTGTCAGCGCTCAATTCATAACCTAACGCAAGTACGCGCTGCATTCTCAGCACTGCCGCAAGGGGCGCTAGAGTGGATTTTCAGTCAACAACAGTCATGGCGGAACAGCAATTTGAGGAGAGCCTTGCTGAAAAAGTTACATTATACAAACAGATTTACGAATTAGGAAAATATTACGAAAATATTAACAGTGATTGAAAATGCTTGGCAAGAAATTGCAGCTTCCCAAAATTCTGATAATGACACTGTAATTCCGCAGCGGAGATGCCGCAACTAGCTACGGATATCCAGTCATTTTGGACATATCGGGATGGCTTTTTGACTTCATAAAACACTGGACCACAGAGTCAAATTTTCATGATTCGGTTTCATGGTGCCTAAAAATATCTATTGCCCCCATGTGGTGTGAGGTTTGTAACCGGCAGAGCAATGCAAGTGCGCACATAAAGTATGTTACAATGGGACCACGCGTAGGCCATGCGTTGGCCAAGCGTTTGCGTACTTGTGTGACGTATGTTTCGGCCTTTAGCGGCAGGTGAATCAGTAAAGCAAGAATGAGATGTGCAAACTGGTAGTTTATCTTATGAATAGTTAGAATTATAAAAGAGAACAGTTGGCTTGTTCTTGGCTTACAAGGAATAGCTTACCCAAATATTTTAATTCTGTAATGGTTTACCCTAATGTCATTCCAAAAGTAATTTTTTTTGGAGAATCTTCATGGAGATCTTTATATAGTATATTCTTGACAGTGACCATATATGTCAAGCTCCAAAAATGCATTGTAATAGTAGTATGTATGATTCACGCACTATATTCCAAGTCCTCAGAAACTATTCAATAACTTTTTGTAAGGCATAGACAAAATGTAAGTCTTTATTCATTGATAATCTTCCTGTACATCAAATATCACTGTGCATCAATCTCACCCACGTCCCCATCCAGAACTAAAAATGGTGTTTCATGTTTGGTTACTACATGTGCAAAAAACCAATGGTGTTTCGTTCCTGACACACTGGATAAGAATTCAATATTCTTGCGTTTCAAAAAAATTTAAAGATACAATTTGAAATGGCATGAAGGAAAATATATAATAACAGAATTGTCAATTTTGGGTGAACTATTCGTTTCAGTTTTGGTTGAATAAAGCTTCAGTTGAAATGGAGGCAGATTGTAAATGCAGTTTTGCCATCGCCTTTTGCATTGAATCTAAATTGGTTTTAATGTTGGTTGGCCAGGCCCACCCATTGGCATTAGGTTCTTAGTTTTGGCTGATTACATGTAATTATAAACAAAACTGGTTGCCTTAGAAGTCCCCACAACAATGGCTTACGTCGGCTGCAGTGGAAAAGCTCTTTCGCCATGACTGACGTCAACCGTTTTTATGGTGGTTTAATGCTGCGTTCCAATCTAAGTCGGATGTGGGATATTTCTGCTTGATAGATCTGACTTCCGACCATAAATGCGTTCCATTGCCCGACACTTGAGAGATAACGTATGAAGGCAAAATACAAAGTCAACAGAAAAGGTCTCCTAGCAACCAAATTGTGGAGGTTAAACAAGGCTTTACAGTGCTAGGTTATGCAGGTGTACATTCATCAATAGAAAGCATCATTTACCGTGTTTTAAACCTCTGACTCAACAAGCTTTTGCTGAACAAGGTATATTATCATTAGGGCCGGTGATTTAATAAATAAACATTAAAAAATGCCCTGATATGTATGTGAATTCCATAATTAGGAATGTTCCTACCATCGGAGCAATTCAAGCTTGACGTACCACTTTTTTGTGGCAGTAGGGTCAGTCAGCTCAAGCTGTACAGGCAACACACCTCATCAAACCTACGAGAGCAACAGGCAGCACAGCCTTCCGCGATTGAAGTAACAGAAGTGCCGTGACTGTTTAGTAAATTTGTCTTTACAGTTGAATGGAACGCAGCTTAACTGTCCATCCCCATCTTCTTTGGTTCCGACCACCTCGACTCACTCCCTAAATTTCGATTAGCTTCTCATTCTCACTGACACTGACAGAGTAATATGTGTGTGTGTTGTGTATTTCTCATTGATGAACTTACAGTCAGCCACCTGCATCCCCCAGTACACAGGAGGCCATCCAGGGCATGTTGTCCATGGCTAACCTGCAGTCATCAGACTCATGTTTGCAACCCACCTGGAGCAACAGCCAGGCTAAGAACAACTCCCATAGCAGTGCAGCCAGCAAAAAGCAGAGTGGCTCGGCTGGAGGAGGCGGCCAAAGCAAACGACCGGCCAAACGTTTGCCCAAGAAGACACAAAAGAGCAGCAGTTTGGACAGTTCCGACATGTTCGATGATGACCAGGACCACTTGGATGCTTGCTTTAAGGATTCCGATTATGGTAGGTTCTTCAATCATGGGAATGGTACCATTGATTCTTTTACTGTGCTTGAAGAAATTTTTGTCATCATTTAATCCCCCTCATGTTGAACCAAACCAGTATGACTTTCTCTATTCCGTGGAACACAAAGATAAAATTTAGTATAATGAACTGGCCGCTCTTTTCATTTTTCAAACCACCATAAATGTATGATAAACATAGTCTATATAAATTGTGCTGTATATTCCAGGTGTTCTGAAGCAATACGATACATTTGTGTAATGAACAGACTGAAAGTTCATGAGAGAAGTGGTTACCTAATTCATGATCTGAGCGTTCTTTTAAATCAGATGTTTTCAATTAATCAGTTGATCTGGTTTACAAAGATCCGGTCGCATCATTTCTTGAGTTGAGCTTTCCGTTGGGAAGATTGTCAGTGAATAACAACTTAAATTTTGGTCTGTTTCTCACACAAAGCTGCCGTATGACTTTAGAAGACTTGGAATATAGTCCACCAGTTGTTTGGACAACTTGTATGGTGCTTTTTGTTATTTTGGAGCTTGACTGTCCTTATTCATTATATGGAAAAACGTGGGTATGATCTTTAAATGAGTTTGGAACAACATGAGGGCGAGCAAATTACATTTTATTTTATTTGGGTGAATCTTTAAGATCCCATTTGGAGAACAGATCATCACTTCATCTTGGACAGCTGATGCTTTTATGAAGACCAATTAGTTCCTCTAAAACAATTTGTCAAGGATGTTTCATGACTTGAAGTGCCCAAGTGCCCTTAGAGCAAAGCAAAACACTGTAAATGTTTGATTTGAACTCACTCAAGGCAAGTGATAAGCATGTTTACTCTCAAGAATCCTGGCTTTTTGAGTGGTTCCAATGAGTCCCTTTTTTAGCTGCAAGGTTTTTTTGTGAACCCCTTCCAAGAACAGCAAGACCATTAGTAGCCTGTTAATAATCCATTAGCATGAGTTCTAAACTGTTGTTTTAAATGCTTTTTGATCTGATCCCCTAATTAGTCATTACTAGCACGCACATTCCTGTTCAGACTCGCATTAAGAGATCGTTATATCAAGCACACGAGCATTCCTCCTTTCTGTAAAAATTTTTTTTGTTCTTGATAATTTAATTGTTGGAAATTGCATGTTCCTGAGCGGTTGAGTTCAAAGAAGATAGGTGCATGCTGGCCGAGGCAGGGCAAAGAACAGCTGCCACCCATGAGAAAATACTTAATAATGCACGGAAGTATATGAAGTGCAAAAACAGGGTGCTTTCCTGTGTAAAATCTGTTTAAATGAATGTACTTTGTGATTTAATATTTACGTCTTTTCTTAGAGGCGTTTTTGAGGGACTTACAGGAACATGTGTATAGCAATGTGTGACAATTACAGCAAATATGAACAAACTGAAATCAAATTCCAATATTATTCCGGGTTCAATTCAAGTTTAATCAACAGCATTTGTGGCATATTGTTGATTAGCACTAAAATACATTTCGACTTGTCCCTCCTTTTCTTTAAAAAAAGAAAGAACATGAGTTACAGTGAGGCACTTAAAATGGAAGTGAATGGGGGGCCTGGGTATTTCAGTGAGTATTGACACTGACTACCACCCCTGGAGTCGCAAGTTCGAATCCAGGGCGTGCTGAATGACTCCAGCCAGGTCTCCTAAGCAACCAAATTGGCCCGGTTGCTAGGGAGGGTAAAGTCACATGGGGTAAGTTGTGCGTGGATTGTGGAGAATAGCATGAGCCTCCACATGCTGTGAGTCTCTGCGGTGTCATGCACAGCGGGACACGTGATAAGATGCTCAGATTGACGGTCTCAGAAGTGGAGGCAACTGAGACTTGTCCTTTGTCACCCGTATCGAGGCGAGTAACCACGCCACCACGAGGACCTGCTAAGTAGTGGAAATTGGCCATTCCAAACTGAGAGAAAAGGGGATAATTATTAAAAAGAAATATGGAAGTGAACGAGGCCAATCCATTAACATAAACTTTTCTGTGCAAAGATATATCCCATTTTACAACTTAGTTACCATGATGATGCAACATCATAAACACTAAAAATAACTGTAAAAATCACAATTTAAAGAATGTTACAGCTCATATAATACATAAGTTTGAACAAAATAATGAATGTGCTTATATACAATTATAAGCTTCAAATTTCTGCCTTTTAATCTTCCAAACATTGGCCCCGTTGATTTCCATTGTAAGTGCCTCAGTGTAATCTCGATTTTTGCTTTTTTTGAAGTAAAGGAGGGACGAGTTGAAAAGTTGAACTTTTATATATGCAATATATACATATATATGTTTTATATGGTTCAATTTATGGGGGAATGTTTCTTCAAATTGATTAAAAGAATTGTTAATGCAATCAGAAACGTTAATTGGAATCAAGACAAAATTGGTACGTGTGTCTTTTGCTCCTGAACAACATTATTCATTTCAGTTTATCCATCTCTGGAATCTGAAGAGGACAACCCCATTTTCAAATCCAGGTCAAAAAAAAGGAAAAACACAGATGACACTCCATACAGTCCAACAGGTACTGGAAATTCACTCCATGTTTTTCATTTCATCAGGTGGGAATCGGAGTATGTAAATGTAATCACTATAAACAGTATACATTATATTTGTTTTGTTGCAGCACGAGTTGGGCCCACAGTACCACGACAGGAAAGACCAGCTCGAGAAGGGGCACGAGTGGCATCTATAGAGACGGGACTGGCAGCTGCAGCAGCAAAATTATCTCATCAGGTTAACGCTTTATGTTCATCAAGATGCAGTTCATTAATTCAAAATTCCATTGTTGCCAAATACAGTTTACACATATGAATGTAGAAATATCTATATCTCTCTCTCTCTCTCTCTCTCTTTCTTATATATATATATATATATAGCCATTTGACAATATAAATATATAATCAGCTCATATTTTAAGTTTATTACTAGGATTGACCAATAATTGCCCTCACTTGATTAACAGTGCGTTTCAGTCAGCCACTGAAAACCCTGATTCAGTTGACAGATATTATGAACTTAATGAAATAATTAATTAATTTATATTAGAACTCCCTTTTTCCAGTAGCAGATACAGTTTGTCTATACAGTTATGACCATTAAAATAGCTTCCATTATCATAATTGTGTTTGTTCAAGACTGAATTAGATTTCAGTACTCACTCACGCAAGGTGACTCAACTAAATTCGGAACTTCTTGCTTACAGGAGGAGCAGAAGATCAAGAAGAAGAAAAAGAGTACCAAAAAGAAGCCCATGGCTGTAGAGGAGCCCCACAAACTCTCTCAGGACAGCAGCTCTCCAGAGCCCACCCCGGACTCCGAGAGCAACCTGGCTGATCACGAGTACAGCACTGGAACGGCCAAGACTGCTGGCGGCTCGCAACCCATGGCCCCCGGAGTCTTCCTCAGCCAGAGGCGACCTTCCTCATCATCATCGTCTCAGAACACCTCATCTATCCCACCAGCTAAAGTCGAACGTGGGAACTCGACAGACGCCAAGGGTGAGTTGGCCAAATGAAAAAGGCTGATGAGGATCCTTCTTAATGAGCATTTATTTTTACAGTGCTTATAAGGTAGCACTGTGTTGATATTCCTCAAATGCTCTGGTTAGGGGTTTTCTAAATCTCCAACTCTAAGTATTAAACTTTTGCAATTAATGCAGCCTGAACCGCTTAACATACAGATTCTATTCAAAGTTTGTTTTGCAGACAATTTCAGCCTAATTTGAGCTATCGGTTTAGGCTTTGTATACAGTTTTTAAGAAATTTGTGCTGAAAAATGACCATTGAGTTACATTGATAGAATGTACACAAATCAAAATATAACCAAAATAGAAGACATCATTTGCTGGGTTTCCATCCATCACATATTTTTATGCTAATTTTGGGATATTGCATAAAAAATGCTGGATGGAAACACCAAGATTTTAATAAAATCCATATAAAAAAAAAAAGTATATGCTCACTTGAGGTGGATACATTTTTTGTGTGATAAGATGGCATGCACATGTACAATGGAAACAAAATTACCGAATACAGTATATTCGCTCTCAGACATAAGGCATTAACCTTAATTAACAATTAAAGTTAATCAGAGCATTTTGTCTGCATGTTTTAAACCCCAAGTAATTCATTACAATGAATATATTGCATTTTCATTTCTATTTTATGTCAATTTCCAGACGTCATGATTTTGATCTCTCAAACACATTGGATGGAAACGCTGTTAAACGGTAATGCGGCACTGATGATGCATTTCCTGATAAATTGTAGCCACTATGTGTGTGCGTTCTTCCATCCTTATGACTTCATCATGTAGATCTAAACTCAGCAAAAAAAAGAAATGTCCTCAGCAAACATAACATGTGTAAATATTTGTATGAACATAAAAAGATTCAACAACTAAGACATAAACTGAACAAGTTTCACAGACATGTGACTAACAGAAATGGAATAATGTGTCCCTGAACAAGGGGCGGGTCAAAATCAAAAGTAACAGTCAGTATCTGGTGTGGCCACCAGCTGCATTAAGTACTGCAGTGCATCTCCTCCTCATGGACTGCACCAGATTTGCCAGTTCTTGCTGTGAAATGTTACCCCACACTTCTACCAAGGCACTTGCAAGTCCCCGGACATTTCTGGGGGGAATTGCCCTAGCCCTCACCCTCCGATCCAACAGGTCCCAGATGTGCTCAATGGGATTGAGATCCGGGCTCTTTGCTGGCCATGGAAGAACACTGACATTCCTGTCTTGCAGGAAATCATGCACAGGAGGAGCAGTATGGCTGGTGGCATTGTCATGCTGGAGGGTCATCACAGGATGAGCCTTCAGGAGGGGTACCACATGAGGGAGGAGGATGTCTTCCCTATAACGCACAGCATTGAGATTGCCTGCAATGACAACCAGCTCAGTTCCATGATGCTGTGACACACCACACCAGACCATGACGGACCCTCCACCTCCAAATCAATCCCACTCCAGAGTACAGGCCTCGGTGTAACACTCATTCCTTTGACGAGTCCGAACATCACCCCTGGTAAGACAAAACCATGACTCCTTAGTGAAGAGCACATTTTGCCCGTCCTGTCTGGTCTAGCGAAGGTGGGTTTGTGCCCATAGTCGACGTTGTTGCCGGTGATGTCTGGTAAGGACCCTCCTTACAACAGGCCTACAAGGCCTCAGTCCAGCCTCTCTCAGCCTATTGCGGACAGTCTGAGCACTGATGGAGGAATTGTGCATTACTGCTGTAACTAGGCCAGTTGTTGTTGCCATTCTGTACCTGATATTCGATCCCGTGCAGGTGTTGTTACTCGTGGTCTGCCACTACGAGGACGATCAGCTGTCCTTCCTGTCTCCCTGTAGTGCTGTCTTAGGCGTCTCTCAGTACGGACATTGCAATTTATTGCCCTGGCCACATCTGCAGTCCTCATGCCTCCATGCAGCATGCCTAAGGCACGTTCACGCAGATGAGTAGATACCAGTGGCATCTTTCTTTTGGTGTTTTGCAGAGTCAGTAGGAAAGGTCTCTTTAGTGTCCTAAGTTTTTATAACTGTGATCTTAATTGCCTACCGTCTGTAGGCTGCTAAGTGTCTTAACGACTGTTCCACAGGCGCATGTTCATTAATTGTTTATGGTTCATTGAACAAGCTTGGAAAACATTGTTTAAACCCTTTACAATAAAGATCTGTAAAGTTATTTGAATTTTTACAAAATTATCTTTAAAATACAGTGTCCTGAAAAAGGGATGTTTTTCTTTTTTGCTGAGTTTATAAGGTATTTTTCAAAAGTGTCAATAATCCTGCTCTTCAGCGCAGTGCAAGTTTGTATTCGACTTATTTGCTTTGCAAACTCTTTGCAGGCTTTGGATTTTCAGGACACCATTATTTCCGGATGACCAGAGAAACAATTCAGGTGTAATGATTGGTCCGCTGGTTAGTCCAGTTATTCAGTTACATGACTTTTTTGATCTCATATTCCTAATTAATTCAGTAGGATTTTTTTTTTTCCCCAGTAAATGTGTTTCCATCATAGTTAATGTGCATTTCTTCTTATCTAATATATAATGTATCCACCTCAAGCGAGCGTATACATTTTTTTGCACATTTTGGATATTTTATTTGCATCTTGTTTCATCCATGCTGCAGTTGTTATACAATATCCTAAAATGTGCATAAAAATACATGGATGGAAACCCAGCTATAAAAGCACTTGTCTTCCAAGCACTGGTATTTCCTTCAGAAAATGCCAATCTAGTTTTAATGTAATCATTTATTGACACAGCTGTTGCTTTAATAATGTACTGATACAAATTGATGTGATTTTGTTTAGAAATCAGTTTGACCGATATTTTTAACCGATGTTTTTTAACCGATATTTACACTTTTTCACTTAAATGAATATTCCGGGTTCAATACAAGTTAAGCTCATTTGACAGCATTTGCATCATAATGTGGATTATCACAAAAATGATTTTGACTCGTCCCTTGTTTTCTTTAAAAAAGCAAAAATCAAGATTACAATGAGGCACTTACAATGGAAGTGAATGTGGCCAATTTTTGGAGGGTTTAAATGCAGAAATATGAAGTGTATCATTTTATAAACATACTTACATTAATTCTTAGGTTAAAACCTATTTATTATTTGAGCTGTAAAGTCATTTTATTGTTTTAGGGTTAGTTGACATTTCATTGTCATGGCAACACAGTTGTAAAATTGGCTATAACTTTACACAGAAACTGTTAGTAAGTGATTTTAATCACACTAAAATCATGTTAACACAAATATTGTTGATGTCTTTTGGCTATACTTTTGAAAAAGTGAGTATTTTAACAAAAAAAAAAATTGGCCCCAATTCTTTTCCATTGGAAGTGCCACACTGTAACCCAGATTATTACTTTTTTGTTGTTGTTGTTTTTTAATCCCCATTTTTCCCCAATTTGGAATGCCTAATTCCCACTACTTAGTAGGTCTTTGTGATGGTGTAGTTACTCAAGTCTCAGTTGCATCCGCTTCTGAGACAGTCAATCTGCGCATTTTATCACGTGGCTCACTGTGCTTGACACTGCAGAGACTCACAGCATGTGGGGGCTCGTGCTGCTCTCAGCGATCCATGCACAATTTACCACATGCCCCACTGAGAGCGAGAACCCCTTTTCACGACCACGATGAGGTTACCCCATGTGACTTTACCCTCCCTAGCAAACGGGCCAATTTGGATGCTTAGGAGACTTGGCTGGAGTCACTCAGCACACCCTGGATTTGAACTTGCGACTCTAGCTTGGTAGATTATTCCTTTTTTTTTTTGAAGAAGAAGAAAAGGGGTAAATCCAAATAAATTTTTGAGGCAATCAACATTATGCCACAAATGCGGTTGATTGAGCTTAACTTGTATTGAACCCAGAATATTTCTTTAATCATTTATTGGCTGTTTAATATCAGGTTTACTGATAAAGTTAGACAATTATAATTAAGCAAGGGGCTTTGCAAAAGTGTATACTGCAACTAAAATGAGTTAAATTAATTATTTGTAGACACAATATTACTTTGTGCACAAAATTACTGGTGATTTGTAAATGTGATTATACACCTTCAGACGTTAGCGAAAATAAAAATTTTATTGTACCTAAACGCAGAAATAAAACAATTAAAAATTGGTTATGCAAATCGGTTATCGGACACTTAAACACAAAAATAAACCAGATCGGTCAATCTCTTATGTTGTTGCTGCAGATGCTAACCATTTCGATTTGTTCTCTCGGCCACAGCCAAGCGGCTAAAGAAAGGAATGGCAACGGCCAAACAGAGACTTGGAAAAATCTTAAAGATTCATCGTAATGGCAAGCTCCTGCTGTAACATGGACAAAGGGCCGCTTGAGACTTTCTCCTAAGTGTATGGACCCCGTGGACTAGCCTGACCTGAGCCCACCCTTCCCCGGTGAGCTGGGATGAGAGCAGTGAGAACTGAAACGCG
Source organism: Moxostoma hubbsi (assembly GCA_032164185.1). Classification (NCBI taxonomy): domain Eukaryota; kingdom Metazoa; phylum Chordata; class Actinopteri; order Cypriniformes; family Catostomidae; genus Moxostoma; species Moxostoma hubbsi. The sequence goes on along the minus strand of JAVLUX010000201.1, from coordinate 7,225,701 downwards.
AGAGGAATCCCACACATTTTCAATTTATAAGAAGAACATAGCTCAGATAGGTTTTTGCCTTTTCTTTTACTTTCTAACTTTCAGATATGAAAAATGTACAGAATACCTGCTATTAATATTTTGTAAGAAGAATTTGTCTCGTTTTACTACGGTTATCAGTTTATCAGGGGTTGCTAATATATTATAAGAGACAGTACATAGCAGTCATTCCAAGATAAGGAAAGTATCCCTTGCATGTATCCGGTTGCATGCATGGTTTTGGAGGGGGTTGCTTTGAGTTCATTACTGCTTTTTGGATGTGGCTTATCATTGTCTTTTTTTGAATAGGTTTTACTAAAGAGATGACGATTTTTACAATAAATGCCCATGTGATTTTATTACCCCCCCTCATTTGAAACTTACTTTCCTTAAGCAAAAAAATCATCTTTTATATGCATTACCTACATGGGACAATAATAAAAAGTACTTTTCTGTTTGCTAAGCACTATCACGGATAATATTTATTGACCTAATATAATTGTACATCTCGTTGGTAGAAAAGCCAGAAGGCACTTACAAAACATCAGTGAAGCACAAAAATGAAATTATATTGTACTGCTACTATTTAAAAAGACAACTGTAGCTCTTCATTGAATGGCTGTTTTTATTGTTTATTTTATTTTTAAGAACACAGTTTTTATACATTTTGGAAAGATCTGTTTTTATTGCATACTTTGACAAATCGTTACATGCATATCGCTAACAAAACACATTTCCACTAAATTACTTGGAATTTGAAATATCTCGTAATTTTCCCTGGCTTTTCTAGCATCTTAGTTCATCACATGAATTACAAAGTCATAGTAAATCTGTAATATTTTATTTCTAATTTTTGTTTTTAAACAAAATTGACTCGTTTTATGTCATCCTGTTTTCACATTATTGTTTGACTATGTAGCTCTTATTACAGTTCTATTCGATGTTATAAAACGCTCGCCAAAAATGCAACACTACATAAGTGGGATCTATAGCACTGATGATAAGCCTCATCCATGACATTACACTACACGGGGATACTTTCTCACTTCTTTTTGTGTTACAGGCAGCACCAGGTCCCCTAGAATGAAATATGCATTTATATTGCTTCACAGTACAGTATGTAGAATGTAGCCTGTACATAGCTTTTTAAAAGACTACTTTTTGTATCCTTTTTTCCTTAATACTTCATTATACATTTTTACTAGATTTGCTAATTACAAATGAAAAATATATATAAAGATATCAAAATAGTCATTACCTTTTTTTTTTGTTGTTCGACGCACTATAGCTGAACTTTTTTTAACCATAGTATTGTTTTTCGTTTCGTTCTGTTCCAATAGACAAAAGGTGTTGCCTGGAGAACAAAATAAACAGTGTAACATTAAATCTCATATGGCCTTACATGCAGAAAACCATGTGTATTATTGGTTCAGTTATGTCGGGAGGGGGGGCGGGTATAAAAAGAAATCAAGAATTCGAGAAAGTTTCTACGACCAGCCTTACGTTTGAGCTTAAGTACCCCTGATAGATTTCAAAGTTATTTTACTAGCACCTTGTGAAGTGTTTTCTGTGTCAGTGATGTAATTTATTAATGTTTGTAGCCTTTTATACTTGTATAATTCTCAAGAGGTTTTCTTTGAAATATTTTAACCGTCTGTGAGCCCCTTAGGACACTTATCATTAACATGCCTTGTTGAGTTTCGGGCAATAGTTCCTTTTTGTGTCTTAGCAAAACCATTTGTCTTTATTGTTATCATCAAATCAAGTGCAACAATTTAAAATGTTACATTACTATTGTTATTGTTATTATTATTATTTTTATTATTAAGCAGCTATTTTAAATATTCAGACCATCATGCCATGAATTTTATTTTGGTAATAGAGTATATACATTCTTAACAAAATGTTTTTGTTCCCTATGTAAATCTTGTACCCACCTTTCTGAATCAAAACACTCAATGGAACTATTTCAGGTTTTTATTTGTACAAAATGCGTGTTGCTTTGTTGTGGTTTATTTTTATATGTTCACGATTAAATGCATCCACTGTTTCATGGCAGTGAATGATACTTTTGTAGTGGTGCGCTCTATTTTTCTGACTCGCAAAGATGTGTTTTCGATTACCGTCCATGTCATGTGATTGACTTCGCACAAATACCCAGCTACCCGAAAATCTTTCACGTTCATTTTAATAGTGCTGTTTATGTTTCAACTTTTGCATTAGGCTTTTTTGTCCTGCACTCTGTTTACTTTTCCAGATGCAATGAGTCACCCGAATTCTGTTCCCTTGGCATGGCGGCACACAATCGCTGTGAAAAAGTCAGCCACGGTAACATGTTCTTCCATTATTCATATGGAATGGCAGGACTACACACATTCCCTGGAACATGCTGTGGTAATTACTTTTAAATGGGCTCATGCTACTGGACCATTCAGGTCTGATGCCCTGGAGAAGTTCTCGACTCAAACACAATCCCCCCATTTAGAACCGCATTGTCCACTGGGAGCCGAGCTGCAGATTTTGCTTTTGTTCATTAATACGCATTTGAAGCTAAAACACAAGCGAATCAAGCTGCCAGCCACGGCCAAATCATTAACAGCAACCGAGCCAAGGTCAACACTGTTAATGCCCTATTCGTGTTGCAGGACTCCGTTGTGTTGTTCAAATATACTTTGAACGTAATTGCCACGGCTTTTTTATAAGGGGACACGTGTAGCAGTGCATAACCCAGTGTGATTTGTGAAGAATATCTTGAGTTCTATGTGGAAATTAAGATTTGATTTCTTAACTTCTTAGCTTATGTCTTGCTCTCACTTACGAGGATTGGAGGAGAACTTGTGCAGGACCACCAGGTGGTAAAAGACATCTCTGAAAATACATCTGGTGCTTCTCATTGCAAAGGCTTGGCAGGTACATCTGCTTAAACAATTACTTCAGTCTGGAGTTTTACATGAAAATAAATCACATAAATGTGATTTCTGTGAGTTTGTTTATGCATTGCAATGTACATCGCATCAACATTTAGAAAACAACATGCAGGTCTCTCATTGATGGGTTCCTTTTAAGAGCTAATTTGGAGATGAAATATAGGAAATATTATTGCCAAATACAAAAGCAATTGGCTATAATCAAACAATTACTGTAAAAATGTGGCCTCAACCAATTTGACATTTTTTATGTTTACTTTCTCCTTAACTTCTTCCCTTTGGTCTTTAGCATTGCGCACGGCCCGCATCAATCTCAACAGTGTGACGTCCATTTCAAATAATTTGGGATAAACCATCTTTGAGTACATATTTGTTATTGTTGGAGTATGTGGCAGGGGTCCACTCGACATGAAAATGCTGCTTTTGTCATCGACATCTGCCATGTATCAGACGTAGGCGCAGAGAATGCCACAGCTCATTGCCTTACGGTAAACTAAACTCCCCTGCAAAGTAGCACCCATGCCCCCCTGAGTACTTTAGAGCTTATTAATGATGTTTATCTCAAAATGCAGTCCTGATAGGAATTACAGAAGAAGCCCTTGCATCAGGCCTAACTTGTTCCTGCCACCAGTTTGTTTGTCTGTGCACAGCAGTGTTTAGCAAACATTGTTTTAGCAGTTAGTTAACATAAAAAAGGAGCACCATTTTAGAAAGATTGAGCCTGACAGATATGGATGAAATGTGAGCCTGAGAGGATCGGTTTTGGTTGAACTATTTAATCGAATAGAATAGAATAGAATAGAATGTTACAAATAGAAAATAGAACATTTGGGAAGAATCATAATATATTTACTCATTCATGGGGTCTGTGGCCAAATATCCATTAAATATATCCAAAAATAGGCCTACTTTGAACAAGTGTATTATTAAGGATTTAGCTTTCGTTTTATTTGCATTTTAATTTATTTCCAAATGTGCCTTGAACAGTATATACTGTTCTAAAACTGTTCCTTGGGGTGGCCGTGGCTCAGGTGGTAGAGCGGGTCGGCTGCTGATCGCAGTGTTGGCGGTTCAATTCCTGGACCAAATGACTCCACATGCCGAAGTTTCGTTGGGCAAGACACTGAACCCCAAGTTGCTCCCAATGGCAGGTTACCACTTTGCATGGCAGCTCTGCCGCCATTGGCGAATAAGTGTGTGATTGGGTGAATGGGGCACAGTTTAAAGCGCTTTGGTAACCTCTAAGGTTAAAAAAAGCACTATATACAGACCATTTACCATTTTACTGTATTTAAGTATGCGAATAAGATATTACTTACATTAAAAATGTATTCTTCATCCACAGTGAGACGTCTGTCAAGTGTCCTCAGACCATGTGTTGCTTGTTCTGGTTGTGGGCGGCTGATGGCTTAAGCTAAGCAGGAAATTCTCTTCACCAAAACATCCTGGCATGCAAGCTAAAAAGAAAAGAGAAATGAGGAAAAGAAATTATTTTATTATCATGACTTGGTCTACCGAGCCCAACTCAGCTCACATCCCCTCACAGAGTTGATGTACAGTATATACAGTATGTGCATTAATGTATACTGTGTATTATACTGTATATGTATGGTGATGACATCACTGTAATAGAAACAAGATGAGTTGCATGTGACTGCTGACAACTGTTTTGGCGTAAACAGCATGTAATTCTCTGTTCAGACGTAGTTTTAAAAGAAAATTAAAATATATTTTCCATGTTGGTGTAGGGTACAACGGGGCTAAAGGCTCAGCATGGTAAAAGGCTCCATTGATTTTATTTTCTGCCAAAACACTAAATAGCAACAAAAACTACCACAGAACTTTCCTAAACGCCTGTTTGTCACTATAAACTGGAACATTTTCCTGTTCCATGAGATCTTTGTTTGTGGTGTCTACAGGTTGATTTTGAGGCAATTCCATCTCATTTTTCTGTAACATTTATTTTGATACAAAATACTTATTTACCATTTTCAGTTTTGTTTTAGGTCATTCAATCAAACATTTTTCAATTACTGTCCAATAAGTGAAAGGATAGTATTTGGGGTAAAATGCACCCCTGTTGCAGGGGCTAAAGGCCCCTATTAAACACATTATTTTTCATAGAATTGTTATGAAAAATGTTCAGTGGGCTCACATTGATCCATTCATATTAGAGATTAGTTTGTTTATAGAATCCTTAAGAAGTAATAAAATGGCAAATGTGTTTGAAATTTCTGAAGTAGTTATATTGAATATACATCATCTTAATTTGTTACTCAAAAAAGCATCTAGCTGTCTCAAAATTATTTCCATTAGTTTACAAATTGTGCCCTATAACTATTGCCCCGTATCACTTTAAACCCCATGGGCCTTTTAATCGAAACAACCTTCTATTATTATTTATTTTCATACAAATTATGTAATATAATAAAAATAAATAAATTTTTCTGACCTTGATACATTTTGTAACCAGAAAAAAAAAAAAAAAAAAGCTAAATTCCCTAAACAGGTGCCTGGAGCCCCGTTGTACCCAACATTTGATTTGAAATTAATGTTAGTTCCCTTTATTTCATTTTATTTGTTTTAAGCTGTTTTCAGGGTTTTGATCTTTTAATTCCGTAATCTTTAACAAAATAATAAAATTATTATTAAAATTATTAAAGTTTTATTAATTTATATAGTAAATTCAAATGTGTAAATCTTAAAAATAGGCAAAACAGTTTTTTACTAAGAACTTTAAAAAATTTGGATTAAGACAAATTAATCATTTTGATCGAGCTTAATTTCTGCCTTTAAACCCTCTAAAAAATTGGCCCCATTACAATATCCAGTGTAAGTGTCTCACTCCAACCTCGCTTTTTTTTAAAGAAAAGGACAGACGAGTCAAACTTTTTTTGTGGTAATCAACATTATGCCACAAATGCTCTAAATTAAGTCAAAACAAGTCAAGTCAACCTTTTTTTTATAGTGCACATTTAAAAACAACAGAAGTTGACCCAAAGTGCTTTACAGATCAAACAAACAAAATATATATAAAACAGACTGATTTAAAGTTAAATATCCATCCATCCATCGTCAACCGCTTATCCTGTGTACAGGGTCGCGGGGGGCTGGAGCCTATCCCAGCTAACATTGGGCGAAAGGCGGGGTACACCCTGGACAGGTCGCCAGTTCATCGCAGGGCCACACATAGACAGACACACACTCACACTCACATCCACACCTAGGGCAATTTTTGGAGACACCAATTAACCTAGCCTGCATGTCTTTGGATGGTGGGAGGAAGCCAGAGCACCCGGAGAGAACCCACGCAGACATGGGGAGAACATGCAAACTCCACACAGAAAGGCCAGGGCAACCGGGGTTTGAACCCACGACCTTCTTGCTGTGAGGCGACAGTGCTAACCGCTGTGCCACCATGCTGCTTAAAGTTAAATATAAAACATAATAAAATATATAAAAACATTTAAATACAACATCATGTATTAATCCACTTCAACCTATTGAATGATCCATTCAAAAGCCTCAGAATAAAAATACATTTTTAAAGGAAGATTTAAAATGGCTAATGATGAAGCTGATCTCATATGGAAAGTGAGACTGTTCCAGAGATTAGGACCTATCACAGAAAAGACACGGGCACCCTTTGATCTATAGCGGCAATGAGGAACCCTTAATAAAAGTTGATCAGAAGACCCGAGTGCTCTGTTGGGGGAGTAAGGGTGTAGAAGTCAGGGGCGTTGCTAGACATGAAGCTCTACTGGGGCACAGGCCCCCCATTACTCATTTCTTTCTTGAAAGCCTGCTGCATGCAAGAAGTGTGCAACACAATGCACTATACAAAACCTTGCTTAACCCACTATTCCTACACTGCAACAGGTACTGGGAAAGGTAAACATGTAGAGATATTAACCTTTATGAAAATATTTAAGTATCTTCAACATACTGTACACGAACATTCTCAACATGTTTTACGGCATAAAATGAATACACTGTATATGCAAATTACAAAACTGGAGAAAACTTTCTTGCTCATTTGCGTTCTTCTATATTACATATTACACATAAGGAAAACCTCTGTCAAGTAAGTCTATGGAATTGCATTATCCAACGTTGGCAAAACAGCCTCAGACGAAACGGTCTCAGAATGAGCGGAGTTGTTCGCTAGGCAGAGTTGCTAGCTTGTGAAACTAGCTGAGCCATCTCTAACTTTATAAATGCAGAAGTGAGGTTTCTATAAATTAATAACTATCTAACATGAGTTTCAAACGTCAGTTTAAACTTACACCAATTAAGTTTACTTGCAACAACAACTCAAAACAAGCCAAACTATAGACCTTTTTAGTCGCTAGGTAATTAGCACACAGCAGCCATAGTTACCGCCAACTGTTTATGTTGTGTCCTAAACTAGCGCGAGTGAATTAAATAATTAATTTCATATCCAAAAGATTAATTCAATGTTATCGTAATCAAAGACGGTACTACAGAACACAATTTTTTTTAGATTTTCTCTGCAATTCCATAGACTTGACAAGAGGTTTTCCTGAGACTTGATGCTTTTTCATCTGATGGCTGAAACCTGACTCTGGCGGCTGAGGATGTAGTCTGTTAATCATGTAGTTTGTTTACCTCCCACAAACTCATATCTTCTTTCTGTTTCCTATCCCTGCTTCGTCCAAATAATTTTTCTGATGTCCATCTGTATACAAGAGACAATAATGTATGTCAAAATAAGACCATCGGTATTATATATAAACTTACTTTGGTTTCATCATGTTTTCATAGCCTACAATTCTGACTTGTGTGCCGACACCTGGGCAGGTTTGCGCCAGCTGTGCGCAAGTTCTCACGTAAGTTTGGAGGTAACGTTCACATTAAGGGCTTACTAGTTAGTTTGTAACTAAGTCAGTGCCTTAATATGTTTGCACCACCTTTTCTTAAGGCAAGATTTAACTAGTAGGTCGTAAACTCTCCATAAAGTAATCCGTAGTCGCGTAATATGACGTATACCTGTATTGATCCAATAAAAAGCCTTCAAATGACGGTTAATGTTCAAACCTTGTCTGCTCGTGTAACGGTCAACTGTTATAAATTATATCCTCATTATAATATAATACGTCAAAGTAGATTTAATAAATAGTATATTGGTCCTGAGTAAATAATAATATATAGGAACTGTATCTAAAATAAATAAGGGGCGATAAATAAATACTAATACAACAGGCTGGAAAAATACACATTTATTCATTTTAATATCTTATATATTTCATATATGTTGACAACGGACGACGCATACTGAAAACTGCACCGTTAGATCGGTTTCATGCTTAAGAGACGCTTAAAAGTTCGTTTTAATTTTCTCTCTTGTAAACGTAAACGAATGTAAATGCCAACATCATAATATATGTCGAAATGATTAATGACTATCACGCAAAACATGCGCACATTGATGTTATTAAATTAGTCTGCTTTTTTATTCCAACCTTTACTCCTGGTCGGAGGCTTCCGTAAATTTTTAGTTCATACTCAATGTTACGTCCTACCTAAGTTTAATGGTACAACGCTCAAATATTTAGTAGTGCGTAAATTGTGCCTTAGTGACCATTTACGCCACAACTACGCCAAGTTGTAAAGTACGTATAGCAGGTGCAACCAGCCCCTGGACTTGTGTGTGTGTGTGTGTGTGTGTGTGTGTGTGTGTGTGTGTGTGTGTGTGTGTGTGTGTGTGTGTGTGTGTGTGTGTGTGTGTGTGTGTGTGTGTGTGTGTGTGTGTGTGTGTGTGTGTGGCTGTGCGTGTTGTGGTTATAGCAAGCGCACAGGCGCGCGCCGCACGGACATGGATTTCTGCGCACATGCATCAGATTTGTGTTTTCGAAACTGCGTTGCTTTTACAAGCCTTGATTGGGTGGGTTACTGCGTTGCATTTAGATAGATAATTTATTTTCCGGGATTATCAATCAAAATGAATGCACTGACAAATAAAGTAAATTGTTACAACTCAAACTTGAGCTTTTACTGGGGCACTGCAGATTTATACTGGGGCACGTGCCCCAGTAAAAGGGGTCTAGTGAAGTGCCTGGTAGAAGGTCACTGATATAGGCTATTGGGGCGCAAGACCAGATAGTGCCTTGTAGACAAAAATATGAATTTTAAAATCAACCCTGAATTTCACTGGAAGCCAGTGTTGAGATGCTAAAACCGGGGAAATGTGAAACTCTTTCTTGACCCTGTTAAAAGCCTAGCTGCTGCGTTTTGAACTAGCTGTAGGCGGGATAACACAGTTTTGGGCAGACCAATGTACAATGAGTTGCAGTAGTCTAACCTTGATGTAATAAGTGAGTGGATCACAATTTATGGGAAAGAAAATGTTATTTTAGCGATAGATCTCAGGTGGAAAAAGCTACCCTTGACAACAGCACTGATCTGCTTATTGGAAAGTATCGAGGAGTCTAAAATCACTCCAAGACTCCTCACATGATCTTGTACATTCGACGACAGAAGACCTAACTGGGCAACCAGTTTAGGTAAGGAGGACATGGAGGAACCTAAAATCAGAACTTCGGTTTTGCTTTCATTTAATTGTAAGAAAATGTTTGCCAGCCAATGTTTATTATCTTTGAAGCAATTTAGGACGTTCTAAGATGAGCAATTCTTGTCTACATTCACTGGGAAATAAAATTGGGAATTGTCAGCATAACAGTGATGAGATATGCTGTACTTCTGAAAAATAGAGGTCAGAGGAAGCATAAACAGTGAAAATAACAAGGGTCCTAAGATTGACCCTTGAGGGACAGCATGCTGTAATTGAGCCGAGGTAGAAGAAAAATTGCCTAAATTCACAGAGAACGTCCTTTCTTTTGAATAGGAGGAAAACCACTGGAGGGCCATACCCTGGATGCCAACCATACATTCTAGACGATTGAGGAGAATATTTTGGTCGAACGTGGCACTGAGATCTAAAAATCTAAGACTACAGGTGAACCTGAATCCATGGAGAGTAAAATATCATAATTGACCTTCAACAGTGCAGATTCGTTGCTGTGCAAATGTCTGAAACCAGACTGAAATGTATCTAAAGTGTTAAATGTATTTAGATAAGAGTAGAGCTGCAAATAAACAACTCTCCAAAATCTTGTAAATAAAAATGCAGTTTATTAAGATTAACTTGTATTGAACCCAGAATATTCCTTTAATATTATTTAGTAGTATACTTCTTTAAAAACATTCATTTAGACTCTGCAAAATATAGTTTGACCTTTTGTTTTGTTGATCTTTGTTCATTAAGAAAAGATCTACAAAACTACTACATGTTTTAGAAGCAGTCATTTTTGTTTCATTTATTCATTATTATTCCATTTAGTTCTGTAGCCTGCAGCGTCTCACTGAGCTTAATGTCATTTCCATTAGGAATTCGTTATAGATGTCTTTCGGAGGGCAAAAGGTTTCATAATTGCAGCCTCAGCCTGGATTCCAGGTGGGATCTGCTGAGTGTTATATTTGAGCTTATCTCATGGTGATCGTATGTGGTGTAGCAGTCACAAATGTGAGTGGACCACACACCTCTCCCTGCGATTTTAGGGAAGCCCCCGTGAATCAGTGAAACGTGCCATACAGAAGATGCTTTAATTGTACTGGAATGTTGGAGGAAGTCATGCCTTTGTGTGGCTTAACAGTGAATCAGGCACTGCAGTGAATTATTGGTGGTCCTCAGCCTCGCTGTAGGATCTTAGAAGTCGCATTCCACATGTTTCAAGAAGATTGTGGAGCAAGGTTGCAGCGATGCCCATGAAAGCTTCTCTACAGGGACTCTCGGATCTGTGTTCATGTGTGTCTGTGATGGTATGATATATGGTATGATTTTATATTTATATACATTTTATATTTAATAATATTCACTGGCCCCAAAAAGTATTTGGATACTTAAGCCACACTTAATGTATTAATGTGTTTGTGATATATAATAAAATATAAAAACAAGTGGCATTTATTTGAAAAGAAATATAGCACAGGTATAATTTTCAAGTTGGTTGGGATTCAAAATATAAAGCAATAAATGTAAGCGCAGCGTAGTTCTAGCGGGAAGACTGTACATCATCACACCATTAGCTGGGTAATTCCCAGCCAATCACATGTAAGCCATTGCTTTGGTTCTGGTAATAATCTTCACATTGCTGTTTCAGTGTGCTAACACGGCAACCTCCACCACCCCACCACCACCAGTTGAGCCCCGTCCCACACGGGGGTAGGCTCCTCGCCCCTGCCTCCTATCTCCGGCAGGATATGACGGTTCCGAGTACAACTTCTTCAGACCACCAGACAGGGCCTACGCCAAAGAGAGACATTACTTTTCTGATTTATATTCATGAAATAAATGTCATCTTTAAATTTCACTCAAGTCTGCAAGTCTTCCTGATAGAAATATATTGTTCAAAATTAAGTCATTTTTAGAACAATTTCTGGTTGCCAAACTTTTTAGAACTTGTGAACGGTAACTGCTTGGAAACCTGTGTGAACATGAAGGGTACTGACTTCATACATCCACTAAAAATCACATTGAGACCGTCTGCCTAAAGGTTTAAGAAAAAGTCTTAAAGTTCCGATCATACTTGATTTGATATTTTCTCATCTATGTGATAAAACTCACACATTTAAAGTGTGACTTACTGTAAGAGTGCATAAGTGTCTGCATTTTTGGGGGCCACTGTTTTTTTTTATTATTATTATTTCTTTTAAATCAGTAATGAGCAGTGGTAACTGTTAACATTTCATTATTGCAGACAATAAATTTATATGGCTGTTTATGAAATGGAATGTTTTGTCAAAGCAAACACTTCATTTTATGGGATGTTACAACATCATACAAACACACATACTGTACACCCACAACCAATAACACAATTAGGTTAATACGAAATCAGCTGACATGCTGAGTTGTTTTAAAGCTGTTGGACTAGCTATGAAGTTGTAAGCATGGTACCACCCATTAAATAATGAAATAACTGGGTCATGTGAAGTGGAATATTCCACCTGCAAAAGATTAAAAAAAATTTTTTAAAGAAAAGGTTGCCAGAAATTTATGAATGGGCATATTTATGTCTCCATTAGCCAATAAGCTTTTCCCATCAGGTCTTTAAACTCTGCATGACCCCCATTCACGTGAGTGGTTGTGAAGTGTTTCACACTGTAGTGTGATCAAATCCTAGTGACGTGAATAAACATCTATAATCGTAACCTTTCAGATGGGCATAAACAGAGAAGCCCAGCACCAGATGCAACAAATTTAGGGTTGAGGCTCGCAAAGGCAAACATCTGGTCTTTTACCATACAAATGAAACCAGCCATTTTCTATGTAAGCAACCCCAATGACCATAAGGAAACACTTGGGCTGTAACTTAAGAGTAGAGTCAGTGTCCCCAAATAACAACGGTTTGACCTGCGAGTTAATTTAAGAACTAGTATTTAGATTGAGCTTTTCCACTTATCAATCCAATGACTTGCGAGTTTATTTTGAGGACCTTTCATTGTATATTTCTATCACAATCTCCACAGCACATGCTAGGACAGTCTGCCCTCTGTTCCCAAACCTATTAATACACCCATTCTGCTCACATGGGATATATTTTGCTTCGTCATAATCATAAGCAAAGTTAAGATTGTAATCTTGTGACCAACCTACAAACAAAAAAAGTGCAACAATTGTGTTCAGCTGGTGCTGGGAGTTTCCCCAAATACAATTACTCTGTTTACATGCAGTAGTATAAGACGGAAATTGCTTTTGAAAGTGTTTCTGAAGAATATGGCTTTGTTGCTGTGCTTAAACCTCATGTGTACTACATTATTTAGATGGAATTGAAAACCACTCCACGCATCAGCACATAACTAAGACTTGTGTTTAAAAGGGCCGTTTTCAGGTGAACTGTGCAAATGCTCACATAATCCCACTGAAGAGAGAGGCTTCTGTGACTGCCATCATTGTCAGAAGTTAAGTGCAACAGTGCTCTGAGCACTAGGCAAATAAACAAACATGTTTGAAAGACTCTATAATCTTCCATAATATTTGACATTACCTTCACCACCCACTACAGTATACCGAGTATGGCCCCATGGAAGGGAAAAATAAAAAGTGTTCATACCACACATCACACGCTGATGGTAGTCTTTCATTATCCGTCATTTGCGAGGACATTTTGGAGGGGATAATTCAAATAACCCACAGAAAATAAAATTGCTACCACCACACTATTATGCCATTGCAAACCCAGATGACTTTTGTTCTTCCGTGGAACACAAAAGGAGATGTTATGCAGAATGTTAGCCTGTCACCATTGAAACTGAATGGTGGGTGAGGCTAACATTCTGCCTAGCATCTTCCTTTGTGTTCCACGGAAGAACGAAAGTCATATGGATTTGAAAAAACACGAGGTAGATAAATAATGATAGAAATGTTATTTTTGGGTGAACTATATCTTTAAAGGAATATTCTGCATTCAATACAAATAATGCAAATTATGCCTTTGCGCCAATATATGGCACCAAATGACTGAAAAGCACAGAGTCATTCACGACCTGAACTATCCTTTATTAAAATTTGCATGTTTACAATTCTAATAAGTGACTTCAGCACTGCAGTCTTTAAGCATCATAAGCATTACCCCACAAATGACAACAAAGCATATCATACTGAACTGCTGAGCACAGTTTTTATCAAGCTATATAAAAAAGCCAATAATACTAGTCTCCAAATTAATTATGAGTTTCAAATCTTCCTTATGTCATTGAAATGTGTAAATGGTTGGCACTTATATAGCGCCTATTTAACCTTAGTGGTATTCTAAGCGCTTTTACACCGCATCTTATTCACCCAATCACACACACATTCACAGAGCTGCCATGCAAGGCGCAAGCCTGCCATTGGGAGCAACTTGGGGTTCAGTGTCTTGCCCAATGAAACTTCAGCATGTGGAGTCATGTGGGCCAGGAATCAAACCACCAACCCTGCGATTAGTGGACAACCCGCTCTACCACCTGAGCCACAGCCGCCCCTAGTGTGGTTATCACCCACTATTATTTGTAATTTTCCCGCCCCTTTTCTTGTTAAACAAGATTCCCGAATTTAACAAATGTCTTGCCTCCTCCTCAGTACAGTACCGGTACATTCAGTTCGTTCACGAATGAGATGTCTCGTCTCTTTGGACTGACCATACAAATGACCGTATTTGTCCAGTGGGTCAATAATGTGCTTTTAACAGCCCACACTCAGAAGCTATTGGCTTGCGCAATGGTTAGTCTTTAAAAGCAGGACAAAGCAACACAATATTTGCATGTCTACAAATGCATGAACATACTTACCTTAACCGTTTTCGACAAAAATGACAAGGAAGCAGGTCTAACTTTTCTGATATTTTGTCAAATATTGGGCTTCACTATTATCAAGAGAGTAAAAGTTGAAGAAAAGACCAAATATCTTACAGTGTTCACCAAAGCACATTTCCGTTCGTAATTCATGTAATTTTAACCGAATTCTACACATTCATAATTTGGGGATTATATGCATACCTATAAACTCATGCATTTAACCTCTCTCTCCTTGTTGAACGCAAATGGCTCACATGCTGAACTGAACAAATGACATGACTCTTCTCGTTCAGATCCTCGAACACGAACAAGATGACTGAGATATTCATACATTTTGTTCACGAACGAGTATACCAGTATATGCAGTTAATTCATGAACAAGACGTCTTATCTCATTCAGACTTAAATAACCGATTGGACTGGTTCAGTGAAGGGCGTACTCTTTCAATGGGTCAAACCAATGATATGCTCTTCTCAACCTGCACTCGAATGCTATTGGCCCACGCTATAATCAGTCTTTACCAGCATGAAAAGCCACCAAAGCAGTCTCACACTTCATACTTCATATATATATACTTTCTAGTGAGCAGGCATATACAGGTGAAACTCGAAAAATTAGAATATCGTGCAAAAGTTCATTAATTTCAGTAATTCAACTTAAAAGGTGAAACTAATATATTATATAGACTCATTACAAGCAAAGTAAGATATTTCAAGCCTTTATTTGATATAATTTTTATGATTATGGCTTACAGCTTATGAAAACCCCAAATTCAGAATCTCAGAAAATTAGAATATTGTGAAAAGGTTCAGTATTGTAGGCTCAAAGTGTCACACTCTAATCAGCTAATTAATCCAAAACACCTGCAAAGGGTTCCTGAGCCTTTAAATGGTCTCTCAGTCTGGTTCAGTTGAATTCACAATCATGGGGAAGACTGCTGACCTGACAGTTGTGCAGAAAACCATCATTGACACCCTCCACAAGGAGGGAAAGCCTCAAAAGGTAATTGCAAAAGAAGTTGGATGTTCTCAAAGTGCTGTATCAAAGCACATTAATAGAAAGTTAAGTGGAAGGGAAAAGTGTGGAAGAAAAAGGTGCACAAGCAGCAGGGATGACCGTAGCCTGGAGAGGATTGTCAGGAAAAGGCCATTCAAATGTGTGGGGGAGTTTCACAAGGAGTGGACTGAGGCTGGAGTTACTGCATCAAGAGCCACCACACACAGACGGGTCCTGGACATGGGCTTCAAGTCGTATTCCTTTGTCAAGCCACTCCTGAACAACAAACAACGTCAGAAGCGTCTCAAGCACTCTCAAATTCCAAATTTGAGAGCAAATTTTGCATCTCATTTGGAAACCAAGGTCCCAGAATCTGGAGGAAGAATGGAGAGGCACACAATCCAAGATGCTTGAAGTCCAGTGTGAAGTTTCCACAGTCTGTGTTGGTTTGGGGAGCCATGTCATCGGCTGGTGTTGGTCCACTGTGCTTTATTAAGTCCAGAGTCAACGCAGCCGTCTACCGGGACATTTTAGAGCACTTCATGCTTCCTTCAGCAGACAAGCTTTATGGAGATGCTGACTTCATTTTCCAGCAGGACTTGGCACCTGCCCACACTGCCAAAAGTACCAAAACCTGGTTCAATGACCATGGTATTACTGTGCTTGATTGGCCAGCAAACTCGCCTGACCTGAACCCCATAGAGAATCTATGGGGCATTGCCAAGAGAAAGATGAGAGACATGAGACCAAACAATGCAGAAGAGCTGAAGGCCGCTATTGAAGCATCTTGGTCTTCTATAACACCTCAGCAGTGCCACAGGCTGATAGCATCCATGCCACGCCGCATTGAGGCAGTAATTAATGCAAAAGGGGCCCAAACCAAGTACTGAGTACATATGCATGATTATACTTTTCAGAGGGCCGACATTTCTGTATTTAAAATCCTTTTTTTTATTGATTTCATGTAATATTCTAATTTTCTGAGATTCTGAATTTGGGGTTTTCATAAGCTGTAAGCCATAATCATAAAAATTATATCAAATAAAGGCTTGAAATATCTTACTTTGCTTGTAATGAGTCTATATAATATATTAGTTTCACCTTTTAAGTTGAATTACTGAAATTAATGAACTTTTGCACGATATTCTAATTTTTCGAGTTTCACCTGTATATATATGCCTGCTCGCTAGAAAGTTGGTTTATTATTTAGCGGACAGCCGCTCAACTCTCAGGGTAGATGGTTAAGAAGAGGAGATTGGCTTTCTGCCTTGTGTAACAGATATCTAAATCATTAAGGCTCCCCCTCTGCCATGTGCCACCCCTCGGCTCTCTGCCCCCTGAACCCCAGGGGTCAAACGACTGTGGGCTCCCTGACCCCCAGTATTTCCTTTGAATATTAACAGACTAGTTATGTCGTCAAAAGCCCTGATATAGACCATGGCCTCATTTAAAAAAGGGCCAATCAATGCAAACAGCTCTTGAGTTGAGCGTTTCGGCCTCAGAATGTCCGAGGCTTTCATGTGTCTCATTGAGAAGCATAATGATAACACACAGAGGAAGTGTGGGGCATTTTAGGGAGAAATTATGTGGTCACATGCCTGCCGGCTGTAATGCCCCAGTTAAATTCATTTAAGTTGCGCTTTTGGGCCATGGGAGAATGAATCGAGTTAGTTTATGTTATAGAAATGAATGTGGCACAGTCGTATTTAAGCCTTTTCAGTCTGATGTGAGACAGACCACTACAACTGACAAGGATTATTCTGTCCTCAATTTTGGTCAGTTTAAAGTGGAACACTTTAAAGGAGGCATTTCAGCTTGCTTGCCACAAGTATGCGGCATATCTAAATAATTATCAGAGGTCTGACACACATTCGGTTTCAGATGAGTTTTGAAGTTCTGACAAGAAGACAGGCATCTATTTTCAGAGTAATGTAATACTGCTGGAGAGATCTCATTTTGGAGATCAAATTGTAGTTCCAGTGGATTTTTTTTTATTGTAATTGTAACAATACTGGATGAAACACTCAAGATAATAAAAACTATTAATACAAAATTAAATGTACTTATCCAAACTACCATCACTATATATTTTTAAATAGAGTCAACCCACTTAAAAGTATATTTCACCCAAAAAGGAAATTTTCTCATAATTTACTCACCTTCATGCCATCCCAGATGTCTATGACTTTCTTTCTTCTGCAGAACAAAAATTATGATTTTTAGAAGAATATTTCTGCTCGGTAGGACCATACAATGCAAGTGAATGGGTGCCAAAAATCTGGACACTCCGAAAATCACATAAAGGCATTATAAAAGTTATCCATACAACTCCAGTGTTTTAATCCATATCTTCAGAAGTGATATGATATGTGTGGGTTAAAAACTGATCAATATTTAAGTCCTTTTTTGCTAGAAATTCTTCTACCTGCCCAGTAGGGGGTGATATGCATGAAGAATGTGAATCACCAAAAACACAAGTAGAAAGTGAAAGTGAAAGTTGAGATTGATTGAGCAGGGAGAAGAATTTATAGTAAAAAATGACTTAAATATCGACCTGTTTCTCACCCACACCTATCATATCGCTTCTGAAGACATGGGTTTAACCACTGGATTGCTTTTATTTTGACTTATGTGGTTTTTGGGGCTTCAACAGTTTGGCACCCATTCACTTGCATTGTATGGACCAAAACAGCTGAGATATTTTTCTAAAAAATGTTATGTGTTCAGCAGATGAAAGAGCATCATACACATCTGGGATGGTATGAGGTTGATTAAATGATGAGAGAATTTAAATTTTTGGGCAACCTATTTCTAGGTGCAAATAAAGTTGCTAAGGGCTCTACCAATCTTCTTCCATTTGTAAAAATGTTTTGGGCGACTACAGATGTTTTAAAAACAACTGGCATACAAGTAGACAACCTTAGGAAGAGTTTTTGCTGGATAATGTGTCATGTGCATGGTGTTCAATTCATGCTGCCGTGACCAGTGGTCAAAACCCCTTATTATCTTAATCTTTGCAAAGGTTTTATGGGAATTTCTATATAGTAATTCTATATCGATATCGATATAGATATTTGCCCACCGATCACTAAAGTTGCTGTATATCACCTATACATAAAAAATACACGTTAAAATAAAAAACTAAAACAAAATGCACAGTGTCTATATGAAACATTGTGCAAAAATTATACTTGGGCATCTCTGGGAAAAATCAGGGCATTGACTGGTTTGCATTGGCCAAAACTCAGCCTAGCAGTGTGTGCATTCAGTCACATGTCTATAAGCATACTGGAACTCATCATACCTGATTTTGCCACTAATAGTGAGCCTTTGCCCAGGTCAGATCTAGCCTTACACCAAAGGGGTGTATGGCAAAAATCACTCATGTCAAATTCTCACCTTGGAACAAGCAACAAAGGCAAGGTGCCCATTCTCCAAACTCTGAAGCCTGGCCTTTGACCTTTTGAAGAGTAAATAATTGTTGAGATTTTTCTTTAAACAAAATTGGAAGGCTATCGGAAACAGCAGCTGGTTTAGCCTCCTGTGTCTGCTCAGGTGTTTTGACATACTAAGGAATGTGCCACCTTTCTGAATAATGGACAAAGGCAACATAACACACTTTTTCTTTCATTACAGCTTTGGTTCAGTGTATATGATTAAATGTTCAATACAGGCAATATCTGTTGGGTCTAGTTTGAGTGTTGAGGCTATTGTTTGTAAAAAAAAAAAAAAAAAATAATAAAAAAAGTTAATCGCTTGATTTAGAAGTGACAGAATTAAACATCTTTTCCGCACTTTTTGACCAATGAATTTCCATGCTTTTCCAGTACTTCATGAGTAATGCATAAGTCTATTTAAGATCATTTTATAGAGATTGCTAGGTAATATTTCCATTTGTATGCTAAAAATTAGAATATAGAACTTAAAATATATTTAAATCATTATACTTAATAGTGTACCAATGTCTCCAAAAAGACCAATAATATCCTGAGATTTTAAAGCAGCTCAATGGAGTATTCAGCTTACTGGGCTCCCATCCAGATCATAACCAGGAATTTTTACATATACTATTTTATCACATCTACACAACTTTTCTAAGCTTAGAAATCACAATTATAAAATGCCCTGATATTTCAGGTTTTCCATGACTGTGGTGGGATCCCTGGAGAAGATCTGTTTGAAGGCACCATCATTAAATTTATATAGAGCCAGTCTTACAAATGGTCTTAAAAAACACTGTTATTCAGTGTAAAATAATAATAATACCACTAAAAAAACTGTTAGAGTAGGAGTAAAGAGAACATATAATGACATTGTAATTCATCAATAATTAGAAATAAAAAATATTTTTAGATGAACACAATTTAAATGATGCTGATATTTGCATACACTGGCATCCAGCCTAAAAGTGTAGACTTGTCACAACAAAGCGACAGACGCATTTCTAATTAAATAAATGAATCCAGTAAAATTATTTTAAGGGTAAATTGTATGGAGTAGAAACACCTTGTTAAAAACTGTCTTGAATTAAAATATTTACTTGTGAATTATATTCTTCAAACTAAAATGTAAATATCATCTTAGTTTTATAATAGTTCTTGGGTAAACAAGTAAACACAATCAAAACCACACAGGCATACATTCAGGGAATTATAATGAATGAAGATTTTCTCAGGACAAGTGGGTTTTTTCTCCATAAATGTCGTTTTTTTTTTTTTTTTCCGAGTTTTAAATGTTGTAATTTCATTGTAATTAATCAATTACAATTTCTGTTCGCCAAAGTAATCGTTTGATGTTTTTTTTGTATGTTACTTTTATTGGGGGAAATAACAGTAAAAATGTGCAGTCATGTGCCCGTACACAAATGGGCTAACTAAAATAAACCTACTCTGAGAAATAGTCACTGGAGTAAAAAAGTATTTTATTAAAATTAATTAATAAAAATTATTTCATTTTAAAATCATTAAATGACACTGGCGACATTTTTAAAACAAACTATTTGGTTTCCGTTCACCTGAACAGCAAACCCCTTCTATTGAGACTACAGCCATTGAATACAAATCCTTTCTGTTTTGCAGCATAAATATCATTTCAACACTTACCCCCGAGGCATTAGAGACAGCTTGCACTTGACCAGACTCCAAGAGCGCCGCGCTCATCCCGCCCACACGCACCAACTATCTGCCGCTTTAATCAGGAAAACATCCGCGGGCGTTTGTGCAGCGGAAATGGACCGTGAACGCTGATGGCGGGAAGATGGATAAGGGCGCATTGTCACCGGCCGATGTTATCGCACCAAGCGTGAAAGGCTGAGCCGCTAATTACCGTCTGCGGTGGTCAAACACTCGATGATAAGTGGCGACGACAACAACACCTGTAGATCCGCGGAACATCTGCCCTCTAGTGACGAGTAAACAGATGCTGAATCTACTGACACTGACATGCAGTGCGCTCGATACACCGACTGTTCGCTGGAAACTGCGCTTTTAACATTGTAGGGGGGCACCGGGACATGTTGTCACAGGGGCTATTTCTTTGTAACGATAAGATGTAGTGTGTGTATTCTCTAGCAGAGGTTTTGTACGTTGGTTTCAAAGACATCGTTCAAAATTCTCTTACATTAGAATATATCTATATATCTCTTTATCCAGTTTTTTTTTTTTTTTTTTTTTTTTGTGTGTGTGTGTGTGTGGCATACATTCAGGCAAGGGTCAACTATACTAGGCTTTATTATTTTACCCAAATGTGTAAATGTGAGCATAAAAGTCAGACCATGTTGTCACATGTGTTTTACAACAACGTTTTGATATTTTCGTGTTACCTTTTCCATTTTTATTGTTTCATGAATCGTTTTGTACCTCATAATTATTTTTTTTTTTCCTTTTTAAATATGGCTAAAAATCCTTAAATAGGCTGTTGCGGTGCAAAAGTACTGTAACGATAATAACTGAAATGTATAGGTTCAATTACTAACTTAAATCAATATTTAATCACTCCATTTTATACCATTTAAATGTACTGGGAAAATCTGTGTGCCAAAACTTGCAAAATTAAAATGAATCTTACTAGTTATTTTTTTCAGTGCATAGTGACAACATAACTCACCCCATAGTGACAACTTGCCCCGCTATTGATGCAAGTTAGTCACAAAGGGTCAACATGTGTTCAGTGAACTGAATCTTTTTCATGAGCAAAAAGAAAAAAACATTTTCTTTTTTTTTGTTTTTTTGTTTTTTGTAGCTAAGACTTTATGTTATGAGGCTATGCAGAAATTGACTTTGTCAACAAAGGAAAAGTGTGAAAACTAGCCCCGGTTTCCCCTATTAAATCTCCTTGTCATTAGTGCTTTTGAGAGAGCAAAGTGCACATACATTGTTAAAATTATATAGTACCTAATAGAAATGATGCCGACACTTAATATTTATGTGTACTGCATATTAATATAGTTATAATAACAAAGCTGCTTAACAGAACAAATACTTATTGAGTCTACATGTTGCAATGCTTTTTGAAGAAGGTCTTCGGAAAGAGGTAGTTTTTTTTTTCCCATTGTATTTGTTTATTGGGATAGCTATAAACGGAATGCTGAATTAGGAGTTCTGAAAGAGAGCCCAGGTTTGTAGTGTAATTACGCTCCATCACTTCATTTGTCAGCGAGACCAGTGCACTCCTTAGAGAATGCCATCTGCTTTGCCAAGCATGGATGAAGAACAATTTTGGGGTTTATGAATAAATAAACACTCCCCCACCAGTCAATAGTGATTCTTGCTTTTTTTTGTCTTCGTGCAACAAGTAGATGACACAAGGAATGCATATGCAAGGCATTCCCCATGAATTAAAACTATAAATAGATGGCAGCAATCAAACAAAATAAATGAACTGTCAAAGCAAAACTGTTTACAAGCAGAGCAAAATCCCGGCAATTAAAAGCTAATTTGTTGCATGTTTGAGTAAGTGGTAGCAGATAGGACACAGAAGCAGCGGGACAGACAGATTCAGAATGGTCCTACGGGCCTCATTGCGTGGTCACGGCTTTTAGGAACATCAGCAGAAAACAAAACGGCCACTCTACTCAAATTCCTTGCCATTTCACCGCAGACTGCAGGTTGACAGACATCTGCAGAGGCCATTAGGCACAACAATTATGATGTCAAGGACCATTTGCGATGCTGTTCAAAATATACAATTTTGTAGCTCATTGTAATCACTAAATCAATGTGTCTGCCATAAATACCCGCTACGTGGAACTGTATTGCATTGTTTGGTATTGTTTACAGGAGTGGTATGATATTGGGAATATCCAATATCTTGTAATGAGGGAAAAGCTAAGCTAGCATAACATTTAGTGATTGGAAATTAACTGAATGAAATATTTAAGGCTGTAAGATTTGTAATTTTATTAATGGGCGTTTTCCTTACTCTGCCCTCACTCTGCCCATTTTCCATAAGGCCCATTTGAGCTTTCCAATATCCTCTGTTGAAACGCCTATGTGAGTTTATATAAAGTGAGCAATGACTAAAGCTCACAAGATTTTGCGTTAAGTACACACAGAATGAAGCGGCATGTATGTCTGTCTATCCGCCTGTCTATCTTTCCATCTCTCACCTCACCCCACCCCTTTTGCCTCTCTCTTCCTTTGGGCGACCCAGTGGGACAATAAGCCAGTGACAGATAAGGAATTATTTGCTTGAAGCAAAACCTTTAAAATAAACAATCCATTAGGCTGTGTTCTGAGGGGAACTAGTGCAGCAAACTGCCTCAGTGATACTAATTCAGCTGAATTGCAGGCAAATTTCCCTGGCATACTCACAGCTGTGATAATACCAAAGGCCTGTTTAAGGCCTGCACAGTGTCTAGAATAGTACCCAGCACCTTGGTACACTCGCACAGTCCCGTGGTCTGGTTCATAACACAACACCTCACTGAGCACACAGCCATTAGTGTGCATATGCACGTGTATACGTTATTGTGTGCGAGTGGGTGGGATGTCAAGGAAGACAAAGAGGGAAAACGGAGTGCTATGTTTTCTTACCTGGGAAGCATGTTTATTTTCTGTTTCTTTGGTTTCAAAGTGTGGGTTCCAGATTGTAGGAAACCAGAATCATTCAAATTAAAAAAATGCTTTGACTGAATGGGGTTTTTCCTGCATGTGGCACAAACCATTTAAATTTTAGCTTTTGCTGTGACAGTAGGGCTCTCTGAACAGTCAATGATGTGTCAAACTATTTTAGTTTAAGTCACACTTGCATTTATCTCATTGATAAGCTTACTTATCCTGTCAGACATATGAAAAAGCACCAGATTTGCATTGCAAATGCATTGACCATAAATGCATGAAAATAAATAAATGGGTTATGAATGTAAAAATTTTAATTAGACAGTTGTAGCTTTTAGATCATGTGTAAAATAGTGTAGACAAAATGAATATATAAAATTAAAAAATTGCATATATATATATATATATATATATATATATATATATATATATATATATATATATATATATATATATATAAAAGTATAAAAAATTTCCATATTTGAAATATAAAATTTAAAATGTAAATTTATTCTCTTCCAGGAAAATGGACCAAAAATAATGATGACTCATAGTGCACTCAGGGGGATGTAGGAATATTTGTCCAACACAATGCTGTCTAGAATGAGAATGGCCCCACCCCTTAAAGGGATAGTACACCCAAAAATTCAGCAGAACACAAAGATTTTTAGAAGAATATCTCAACTCTGTAGGTCCATACAATGCACGTAAATGGTGATCAAGCATTTGTAGTTCCAAAAATCACATAAAGGAAACATAGAATTAATCCATAAGACTCCAGTGGTTAAGTCTATCTTCAGAAGCAATATAACAGGTGTGAGGAAGAGATCAAAATGTAAGTCCTTTTTTACCACACATATGATTTTGCTTCTAATGTCTTATGGATTACTTCTATGCTCCTTTTATGTGATTTTTGGAGCTACACAGGTCTGATCACCATTCACTTGCATTGTATGGACCAACAAAGCTGGGATATTGTTCAAGAAAATCTTTGTTTGTGTTCTGCAGAAGAAAGAAAGTCATACACATCTGGAATAGCATGATGGTGAGTGAAATTATGTGAGAAATTTCATTTTTGGGTGAACTGTCCCTTTAATACTACCTGCAACCAAATAGCAAATAGCAAATCTTGATTCTCCTGCGAAACCCTTTGATATATCCGTGTTGTTAAAAGTATGCAATCATATTAAGTAAAGTCAAGTCAATTTCTGTAAAGGTATCTTTACTTTCACTTAAGTTAAAGCCAAAGTGACTCGTGAGAAAAATATTTTAGTAAAAGTAAAATGAACAATGCTTGGGGGAACAATTTAGAAATCCAACGATTTAGCGCTTTTTGTCAAAGATTGATGTGCAGATCGACGCGCATGAGGAATTTACACTAGTAAAATTATTAAAAATGGTTTCAGTTGTTTAAAATTTGACTTTTAGGCCCACAGTTGTGTGTAAAATGATATTAAGTCTTTATTATCTTTACCAAGCCTGTTAAAATTGTAATCAGGTAAAACTACAAAACCACAACCTGTAGAGCGGATTAAAAGGCACCGACCAAATCACCAAAATAAATGTGCCCTTCAAGTGGACTCGGAAATATTGTAATTACCAGTTCCGAGCACATGAATGACCCAGCGAAGTCGGAAGTTCAAGTGGGAAACTCAGAGTTCTTGATGATACACGAGTTGCCGAGATGGGAGGAGTCGTTAACTTTCAGCTTGCCGGAGGGGAGAATGGTTTCTGTAGTGAATGACAGGCTTTAATTATTTATTTTAACACAGCTAACTGTTAACGCTTACAGTTTCGGTCATATTCATTTATGTATATCAGCAACCATTTGATGCATTTTGCACATTTTTACACTGTGAAATAGCTTTTATTTGACCAAAATTCCATTATCGTCAAGCAAGTTAACTGAATAATGCATTGTGCTGTCAAAATAAAAGCTCCTTTAAGAAATATGTACAAATGAGCCCAGCGTCATCCATGTTTCCTGTTCTTTCTGACAACAAAGCACTTGAATGTGACGTACTCGAAATTACCACTTCAGAAGTGGGAAGTTGCTGACAAATACGCCAATACCTTTCCAACTTTTCTGATAGGCTAACATGCGCGGGCTGCAGTCCGATTCTTTTTTGTTGTTGTTGCTGTTGTAGCCTTGAAGTGCCACAAACACATTTATTTCAGTGAAATCTTCAGGTAGTAGGGACTTTTATTGCTTGGTAGTCCACAAAATCGCTTATAGCATCTTAAACAAATGAGCTTATATCTTTCCATTAGCTGTTTATGTGTTTAAGGAGTGCAGAGGAATAATGACACGGTGTGGAACACTTGATTGGATGTGGTGATCCACTTCAGCGTCAGGTTTCTTCTCAGTGGGATGTCATATTAATTACGGTAAAGGTCCCACACGTGGAGCCCCATACACTGACGTACGTGCGCCAGACTGGGGGGTGAATGAATGGCCGCAGTCAGCTCTGTGTCTGATCAAGGGCCGGTTGGTTGGTGGAGTATGTAAGGAAATACTCTGGTGGGACCATGAGGGAGGATTAGACTGACCGAGAGAAGCCTGAGGGAAACGCAGCTGCCTGGAGAACACACTTCAGCAGTATTTCACCAACCTTAAATACTTACCTTTAATCCCACGCAGAACAGTGGTCGGTTGCATATTTATGTTTACAGGTGTTCTGTTAATTGCCATCTAGGACATGCAGCGCCAGTCAAATTCACTTATTGCTGTGTAAATAACATTCGTGATTTTTATGGTTTGCTTTTAACAAAGAAACTTAGTCACACCTTTTTGGTCTCAAACATGTCATAATGTTTCTAGATTGCCAAACTGCCGAACCCAAGAATCTGACATGTTTTGCAAGATTGTGTGTTTGTGTGTGTGCAAGCAGAATACTGATGTCCCCCACAAACTATGTCTTGACTGTTTGTAAACAGTCTGTCTTTCCTCAAAAGTACCTTTGAGAATTGCTCTCGGAAGTGAAATTGCAGCAGAACTACCCAATTTGGCATGGGGCATCTAGTTGGATGCTTGAGTGATGCTAATTGCTGTGGGACCCAGACCTGCATTCATTTCTTTATCTCTAGTCATAACCTCCCCCAATAACAACTGCAGTCGAAACAAATCCCAGTTTATGGTGATTTCTTGAGGTGAATAACTCTTAGAAATTTGAAGTTTCTATTTAAACTATGTCATTGGAGCTGTAAAATTGTATAAATAGTTGTTTTTACAGTCGTTTTAGTGTTTATGATGTTATGTCATCATGACAACGAAGTTGTAACATTGGAAATAACTTTACACAGGTAAGTAAGGAAGGGATAATGTACAGTAGGCCGGTAGTTATCACACAATAAACCCCGACAGGGTGATCAGGCGTGAAGCGAGGGGTCTTTTATCACCTTGAAGGGGTTTATTTTGTGATATCAATTGGCTGACTGTACAATATCCCACTTATTACACAGCTACTAATGAAATAAATAAATGCATGGACATTAAATATTGATTTGCATTGAAATTATGTAATTTGAGAAGAAAGAAATCGCTGAACAGCGGAGATCCGTTGGTGCTGACTTTGTAAAAATGACTCCTCAATATTCAGCCTATTACAAGACTACTTGCCAAATAAATAAATGCACATGAAATGTTGATTTGAGTTGAAATTATTTTATTAGCTTACTTGTAGAGATCGCTCAGTGATCTGAGAAGCAGGAGAGATGTCTTGCAGAACCTGATACGTCTTTATCCCCGGATGTGCGGTTGTTACAGATCAATATCTGTCCACTGGATGGCGCCATTGAGCAATTTTAGAGTATTTTAGAGAACCATGTAATAATTATGGGATAGTGTACTGTCAGCCAGTTTTATCGCAAAAGAAACCCCGACAGGGTGATCAGGACTCATTACACGGCTTCTAACCAAAAATAAATACATGGACATAAAATATTGATTTGTGTTCAAATAATGTAATTATGTGACAAGAAAGATATCGCCGAACAGCTGAAATCCACCTCCGGGTTTGCATCGGAGTTCCATGAAAATAACTGTCTGACTCATTATCCTGCTTATTACTAGAGGCGCCATTGAGTATACCAGAGAGCCGTGTAATAAGTGAAAATCATGTTACCTGCATATTGCTCCCATTCACTTTCCCAGATTTTTGCTGGATGAGTCAAAATTAATTTTTGTGGTAATCAACATTATGCCACAAACTTGTATTGAACCTGGAATATTCCTTTAAACATTACAAACGTCTTGTAAAGTGTTACCAATGACTGATTAGATTTATAAATGTGTTGGAATACAAAATCCAAACAAGCTTTCTTTTGTCTTCACAACAGTCCTCAGATTCACATTTGCGCCATCCACAGTTCTCCCTCATTAGCCTTGCTAGAATGGTTTATGTGCACAAACAGTACTTGATGAAAACTAGGTTTCAGTTCATTCAAAGCTCGTCAAAGCATAATTCCCATCAGTACTTTTCATCCATAATTCCACCCCATGTGACATGTTAATAGCGTGATTTGTCTGTCACGCTGAGGCGTGTGTGATGTCTGCCTTAACAGACATGGCCCACTCAAACACAGGGATAGACTAACACATCTGTCAACAAATATGTTTTTTTGCATGCACTTCCACCTTTCCAATGACAGCTGCTGTCACCAATATGTTATAAAGAACTCCATGTGCTTGACTATTGTCTGTGATGTGTTCTTTAACACATTTGAACTCATAAGCAGTCACCTTGACTATCCCTAGGGAAAGGTGGAGAGTGGATCTGTTGGGTGTGATAAATTGGCTACATGCTTGAACCTACAAGTTGGCAAACACATTGGTACAAAATGTATTCACGTTTATGGCATGAAAATCCTGTGTGTCATGGGATTAATGTAATTATGATAATTACGCTATTGTTTTAATATTTCATTATGTTAAAACAATAGGCACAGTTTATGAACAGACACAATATTGAAGATGTTCTATAGCTCAATACAAGACGGAAAAAAGTACACACCACACTCACTCTTAAAAATAAAAGGTTTCTTAAAGGATGTTTCGCAGCAATGCCATATAAGAACAATTGTTGGTTCTCCAGACCAAAGCAATGTGAAGGTGACCTTAAATGCTGATAAAGAACCTTTATTTTTAAGATTGCACCCAGCTTATGGTGTTCAATTAGTTGGGATTTTTCAACAAAAGTAGCTCATGTGTATGGAGTATAGCTTGTTTGGTGATGCTGGTGGCCCAGAAATGATTCGGCTTTAAGAGGCGTAAGGTTTTCTATTTTGGGGACATAAGAGGATTGATTGTGCAGATTCAAGGACATAAAATATTTTGCTATCAGTCATCTTGTTCGCAACCAATCACACTGAAACGGCTTCAAGACACTGTTGTAAAATGAATGGCGTCTGGAATCAAGGCAACCTTTTTACTTACTGATTAGCCATTTAATTCAGTACTTTCAGATTGTTTTGTACTCCGTCACATCCAACAGTCTAACCAGTGCCCTTTAAAGGAATATTCTGGGATTAATACAAATTAAGCTCAGTCGACAGCATTTGTGGCATAATGTTTATTACCACAGCAAAAAGCAAAAATCAATGGGTTGCAGTGAGGCACGTACAATAGAAGTGGATGGGGCTAATTTTGAAAGGCAGAAATGTAAAGCTTATAATTTTATACAAGCATTTACTTTAATACTTATGTTAAAACTTGTGTATTATTTGAGCTGTAAAGTTGTTTAGATCAATGGTTTTATGGGCGTTTTGGGGTTTACAGCGCTACATCATCATGGCAACTTTGCAAAAAGTTGTGCAATTTTATATAAATTAAACAGAAATGGTTAGTAAGCAAAAACACATACTGTAGTTAACTTCTATCGGGAAGACACGCAGGCTTGAGTGAGGTTTAAGATGACATTTATTTGATGAATGTAGAACAGAAAAGTAATGTCTTTCTTTGGCGTAGGCCCTGTCAGGCGGTCCGAGGGAGTTGTATTCGGAACCATCATATCCTGCCGGCTCAACTGGTGGTGGTGGGGTGGTGGAGGTTGCCGTGTTAGCGCACTGAAACAGCAATGTGATAGATTGTGAGCAGACTTATAAAGCAATGGCTTACATGCGAACGGCTAGGAATTACCCAGCTAATGGTGTGATGATGTACAGCTGCTAGTCTTCCCACTAGAACTACACATATCTTGTGGCTATACTTTTGAAACAGTGTGTATTTTAATGTTTACGGATTGGCCCCATTGACTTCCATTGTAAGTGTTTTTTTAAAGAAATGGAGGAGCAAGTCGAAATACATTTTTGTGGTAATCAACGTTATGCCACAAATGCTGTTGATTGATCTTAATTTGTATTGAACCTGGAATATTCCTTTATTTTTTCTTTTAAGTTGTTTTAAATGTTTGTTGTTGTTGTTATCCTAATCAGCATTTTACTAAATATCAATGGCCTTTAAATGTAGAACAACCTAAAAGGCTCAAATCTAGGGGGGCGTTATCATAGGCAGTCTTGACGACCACCCCTCGGGAGAGCTGGAGAGTCTGTTTGTTGGGTGTGATAAATTGATCACATGCTTGAACCTAAAGGTTGGCAAATTAACAGTTAATTATGGTTTGATAAATAGCAGATCTACTCGAGCCCCATTCAGCTGCTGCAGGCTCTCTTTTGCCCCGATCTCACTAAGGCAAGTGTTTATGCACTGGTAACAAGTGTCGATGCTGACTGTTATGTCTGCATTTTGTCACATGTGAGATTGCTCTCAGATGTGCTCCTTCCCCCAAGCATAGACACACACACACACACACACACACACACACACACACACGCACATGCACACACACACGCACACACACACGCACATGCAAATACACATCTATACTCTAATTACTGCACACGGCACCCTTTTTCACCCAAGACACACACAATCTAAAACCTCAGCATACCTTGACCCTTTAGGAAAGGGTCTTGTTCTTTCACACTCTCTGTAGTCTTGCAGGCACATTTATCACTCACTCTGACACTGATATATTTAACTCATCCATTACGTGTTCTGTAAGGAAAAATGGTTTTACTAGCATGGAAAACCGGTCAAGGCTGTTTAAGAGTTGGATTTCTTTGGAAGTTCATGCCGTGAAAATAATTGTTTTATACTGTAGTGTATACAAAAGATTGAAATAACATGAATTCCACAGAGGCGGACATTGTTATGGATTATGTGCGACACGGACAGGTTAAGCCATTGTGTACCATCTCCAGAACACGAGCGGGGTCTGACTTGGTGTGGCAAAGCTCATTTTTAATGACATCCTTCTGGCTCCGCCCCTGAATGGGAGGCCATGACAAATATAATTGTTGCTTATCCATTTACTCCAACATAAAAAACAAAAACAAAAAAACACTATTATTATGTTTGCACAAGCTTCCAAAGAAAGAAAGAAAAAAAGAGAAAAAAGAGAAAGGTGGATTATGACAGTCAGAAGAGAGAAGATGGCAAATATACCATCACTCTCTCAGCAGCTTTATTAAAAACCACATCGCATCTGCAGTAACTTGTTTTTTTAAAACCAATTCTATGGTCATATAATACAAAGTATAATGTTAAATTGGACGTGGTCTAAATATTACGCTGAGACCATGTCCACAGTAATGCGTTTTACTTTTTCAGTTGACAACGCATTGATTTGGCTACTTCTCCACTTTATGGAAATGTCATTTTCCTCCACCAAAAACGGAGACTTTTGAAAATGCATACTAGTACTGATTACTTTAGAAAATGGATAACAGAGTTTTTAACTGACAATGTATTAATGTGGACCTAGCCAGAGACAATAGCCCCAGATGAACCACAGGTATTAAAATGAATGGGTAAAACAGGAACGCCCAATGGATGCAGAAAAGGAAGTCCTGCCTTACAGGTAAAAGAGCCAATCGCCTTTTATATACATTGCCTGCCAGACAATTTGAAAACCTGCATGTGCATTAGCTGAACCAGCGTGATCTCAGTAAAACATGCACCATTTATGATACCATTGTTGTCAGGTGTTACTGCTTATTTTAAATATGTCATTTGATCATAATCTTGACCATCCATTTGGAGATCTCTGTCATGAAAGGGACTTTGACGTATAGTCTGAGTCCCCGTTCATGTTTACTGAACATGATGTTTAGTTTACAAGGAAAAATGCTTCTTTTTTGCATCGTTTTGATTTAATACCTTTTTCATTACAAATCACATTAGAAGCGTAACAATTTGAGAGAAATTTTGAATTGAAAATATGCATGAATTGCAGAACGTCTTAGTATTTGTTTGGTCCCATTTTTGCTTTACAATTTTTTTGTAATGACACACTCCAGCTGGCATGAACTCAAGTTTGTACTAAACCTGATGATCCATTTTATCCAGCATGATATGAGAATGTTCAAAAGAGCATCTTGTGTGCTTCAATGGAAGAAAGAAAGAAAATCTGACCTTTTGTAAAGTTGAACATGTCACAAATTTGCTTTCATTTGGTTAGTGATAAAACTACATATTTTGTGGTTGTTGTTGCTTTAAACTTTTTAAAGCCTTTTTTCCAGGTTCAGTTTAAATGTAGAATTTTCAATACGGTCTGAGACTTTTGGACCCAACTGCTCATACAAACACACATTATGCTGCATATGCAGGGTTTATCTTGTACCACCTTTCTATTCCATCTGTCCTAACTCCGCTATCATCACTGGCCCTTCACCATCTTTAGCATAAATGGCCATTCATGGAGTTGTTGGTGTCCATCTCTGCAGAAGACATAATTAAACTGTGCCAAGAGAGGAAGGGTAATTTGTAAAAACACGCTCCGTGACCCCTTAGAGAGTCATTCATGTTTCAACAGTGGAGTGTGGGGGCAGGAGACGGGAGGAAACAGGAGCATGTATAGACATTAATTACTCTATGTAAGGTACAGCTGAAGTAGTAATGTGTTGCAGTTCCTAAACTGACAGCCAGAACAATCTGATACTTAATCAAGCAACCTGACACTGACTGAATATACAGTCCATTTGATTGGAAAGAACTGCAGATGCCCTCTTTGAGGGCTAATGAAGTCAGATATAAGCATTTAAATGAATTAACCGTAGATTGTGGCGATCTTCACTTTTAAACTATGCCTTCCATAACTTTAATAAACTTCTAAATTCAGGCCTTAAATAAATGACCATACAATGTGAGCATATGTAAAACAATATGAGCAGTGTTGGTTGTAACCTAATTGGCAAAGTATTTAATTACTGTAATCAAATTACTTTTTGGATGTAAAAAGTAGAGTAAAATATTACATTTTCTTATATTTGTAATCACATTATAGTTACTGATTTACAATTAAGTTACATTTAACTTGGTAAAGTAATCAGTAAAGTCAGTAGGCTAATCTGACTACAATTTTAGTGAAGTAATATGTAGTGGATTACTTTTTTTATGAACTGCCCACCAAGCCCTTACGGTTTGAGTCCTTCTGTCTGAGACAACATATACAAATATTTGTACTCCTGTACAAATACTCCATTACTGTATTTAAGTACTTTATTTGTACTTAACTTGAGTATGAATATTATGGTAATGCTTTACAACAAGGTTCCATTCGTTAACATTAGTAATTGCATAAGGTATCAATAACTAACAATGAACAATACATTTCTTACAGCATTTATTCATCATTGTTAATGTTAGTCAATAAAACAATACAATTGTTCATTGCTAGTTCATGTGTGTTCATAGTGCATTAATGGGATATTTCACCAAAAAAGTAAAATTCTCTCATCATTTACTCACCCTCATGCCATACCAGATGTGTATAAATGTCTTTCTTCAGCAAAAGAGAAACAAAGATTTTTAGAAGGATATCTCGGCTCTGTAGGTCCATACAATGCAAATGAATGGTGACCAGACATTTGAAGCTCCAAAAATCCCATACAGGCAGCATTAGAGTAATCCATGCAACTCCAGTGGTTTATTTAATATCTTTAGAAGCGATATTATAGGTGTGGGTAAGAAACAGATCAACATTTAAGTCCTTTTAACTATAAATCTCCACATTCACTTTCACATTCTGCATTTGTGTATATAGCCACATACTTGGCAGGGAGGAAAAATTATGCTAACAAATACTTAAATATTGATATGTTTCTCACCCACACCTATAATATTGCTTCTGAAGATAAACATGAGTCTTATGAATTAAATTTATGCTCCCTTTATGTGATTTTTGGAGCTTCAAAGTTCAGGCCACCATTTACTTGCATTATATGGACCTACAGAGCTGAAATATTCTTCTAAAAATCATAATTTGTGTTCTGCTAAAGAAAGAAGTCATACACTTCTGGGATGGCATGAGGGTGATTATTAAATGATGAGAGAATTAAATTTTGGGTGAACTATCCCTTTAACTAACAAATACACCTTTTGATTTTAAAAAATGTGTTGTAAATGTTTAACATTAAACAAAATTAATGAATGCTGTAAAATTATTATTCATTGTTAGTTAATGTAAACTGATTGAGTTAACTGATGTTAACAAAAGTACATTTATTGAACGTGTTACCAATATTTCTGATGACTTTCACTGTTACTTTATTGCATTTTGAAAAGAAAATTAATACTTCTCCAGACCCTTTCGTTACTTTTGCGACTGAACAAAGTAACAAATAACAGCTGTCCATGTAAACTGCATGCAGATCGGCGATAGTGATGTCCGATTCGCGAATCTTGTGACCCATTTGATACTTTTGAATCAGTAAATTTGCTTCAGAAAATGGACTGAATGATTCATTTTGCAAATCGATTCGCAAATCGCCTTAACAGGTGTTCAATTATCCAGCCTTTCTTGGAGAACTGTTCATAAGTGTAACATTAGGCAGTTTGTAAGTGAATCAAATATGATTACCATTTACATTTAACGAATATACCGTGTTTTTGTATCAACAATGACCAGCTGTGCCATTATTTATGCCATCTACTTTGTACTGCACTTTTGAAGTAGGCCTACATTTAATATCAGTTACTCATACATGCACTTGAGTGTTTTTCTCATGAGCTATTTTAACCTTTATTTGAGTACATTTTCATAAAGGTACCTTTACTTTTACTTAAAGGCATAATCTGGGTTCAATACAAATTAATTAAGGTCAATGCACAGCATTTGTGGCATAATGTTGATTACTGCACAAATACATTTTGACTCCTCCCTCCCTCCTTCCTTTTTTATTTAAAGGAACAGTTCACCCAAAAATAACTTACCCTCATGCAAAGTGTGTTTGACTTTCTTTCTTCAGCAGAACACAAATTAAGGTTTTAAGAAGAATATTTCAGATCTGCAGGTCCATAAAATGCAAGTGAATGTGTGCCAAATTTTTGAAGCTTCAAAAAAGCACTTATAGCCATAATAAAAGTAATCCATAAGATTCCAGTGGTCTAATTAATGTCTTCTGAAGCTAAACACTATGTGTGTGTAAGAAATAGATCAATATTTAAAAGTTTTTCTTTTCAAAAAGGAGATAAATAATGCATGGGATACAGCAAGGCTCTTGCAATGGAAGTGAATGGGGCCCTGTCTGTAAACGTTAAAATGCTCACCGTTTCAAAATATAGCCACAAGATGTAAACCATATGCATGTTAAACATGACTTAAAATCGCTTACTAACCTTTTCTGTGTAAAGTTATATCCAATTTTACAACTCTAAAACGATCATAAAAGTGAAGATATTAACACATTTACAGCTTAGATAATTCACTAGTTTCAACAGACAAATTAATACGTACTTTTATAACATTATAAGCTTCACATTTCTTCCTTAAGATGCATATCAGATAGAAAAATACGTAATGCCTTATCAACAAAGCAAGAGAGATCATGACCCCCGCTCGTTTGTCACCCCTGACTTGTACAGCCAAAATTGCATTAGACATCCCTAAGAATATGATCTAAAGCTACAAAAAAGTAATAATGCAGTACATATGTAGTCAGCCAAACAATCTCTGACAGGTGAATACTTTATTTTATTCCCTCCCTCATCCAGCAATCACGCAGAATCAAAGCAGCTGCTTTGGCTCAGAGTACCAGTGTTGCTCTAATCAACACCATTTACCGCAAAACTGGCAGTTCTGCTAAAGTCAGAGACTAAAGGCACGGCGCAACCAAGTGCTGGTGTGGCCTGCTGCTCTCAGACAGAGTCATTAGCAATAACACTTATTATGTTAGTCTTCCTGGTGGGTCGCCAGCTATGTTAAATGTTTTATGTACCCTTGAATAAGTTGATTGGTAAATTCCTTGTGCATTATTAAAACCATTCTGCGCAGGCTATACTGTATAATGATCGTATCTGGACGGGGAAACCCTTTGTTGAATATCTGGCCTAACTTTGGTCTTGGCCTTGATTGTTCTTACAAAAATCCTCAAACTTTTAACAATGAAATTGAGGAAGCGGAGGCACACTAAAAGTGGTTAAATGTGGTCTGGCTCACCAGCGTAGGAGCCGTGATGGACTTCCTCTGCAAAGTATTTCATGTTGGATATGGTCCCTTTGTAAACATAGTGCACCTGGGACAACAGCTTTGGTTCCAGACCCAGTTTTAATCAGCAGCAATGCATGCCTGCCAGGGTCTCGTATATACAATTAATACTGTGCCTTGACTTTTAACAGCCGATGCCGCTGCTCTTACAAAAACAGAATACCACAGAGTGCCACGACTTGAGCGTTTAGCCGAGACAGAATGACAACATTTTATGAAAATCTCCCTGATTGCTGAAAGGATATCAAAGAATCTGCAAGGAAAGTGGCAAAGAAAAATATTGAAGGGATATTTATGTATTCTTTCATGAACTGCGGTGTGTCCACTGCCTCAGCATTAAAGGAATAGTTCACCCAAAAATGAAAATTGTCTCCTCAAATAGTCACCCACAAGCCATCCCAGATGTGTATTTCTTTCTTCTGTGGAACACAAACAAAGATTTTTAGAAGAGTATTTCAGCTCTGTTGGTCCATAAAATGCAAGTGAATGGTGGCCAGAAATTTGAAGCACCTAAAAGTACATAAAGGCAGCATAAAAGTAATCTATATGACTCCAGTGGTTAAATCCATGTCTTCAGAAGCAATATGATAGGTGTGGGCAGGGCTGGACTGGGAAGAGAAATCAGCCCGGGATTTTACATGGCAACTGGCCCAAAATTCGCTGTCCTTTTCTGCATATCGCGGCACTGTTTGTGGTCCGTTCTGCATAATGCGCCGGCTCATTTTAGCTTATCGCGGCCTATTCGGTATGTTTCGCGGCTGACCCACCGGCCCGCTTTGTTTTCCAGATGACCAGTCCGCCCCTGATCGGCCCCAAAGCGCATCGGCCCACCGGGAAAATGCCCAGAATGCCAGATTACCAGTTAGCCCTAGGTGTGGGTAAGAAACAGACCAACATTTAAATCCTTTTTACTATAAATTCTCCTCCCTTCCCAGCAGGTGGTGATATGCACGCAGATTGCGAATCGGCGAAAATAAAAGAAGAATTCTTTGAAGAGAAGAGCGCTTAGGATGGGTGTTTTAAAGTGGAAATGTATCGTAAAAAATACTTAAATATTGATCTGTTTTCACCCACATCTATCATATCACTTCTGAAGACATGGACTTAACCACTGGAGTCTTTCATTTTACTTTTATGCTGCCTTTATGTGCTTTTTTTTAGCAATTTTTGGACTCTGTTGACTTGTGTTGTATTGATATTCTTCTAAAAATCTTAATTTGTATTCAGCAGAAGAAAGAAAGTCATACACATCTGAGATTGCATGAGGGTGAGTTAATGATGAGAGAATTTTCCTTTTTGGGTGAACTGTCCCTTTAAGAACAAACATACCCTGTGAAATCTATCAGATCAGATTCTTCAGAAAGACGAGTCATTTCAAATGAATGTTTCAATGACCGGTGATATATCTGAAAGTCTGGTGAGTAGACGGCTTTCTTCGGGGACAGTGTTTGACATTCCGGTATTGATTCCACTAAGAGGGTGTGGAGGGGATTTCCGTTGTAATCACCAGTTTACACCCATTTAAGATGGCACAAGTTGACACATGGTAAATATTCCTAACTTTTTTTTTTTCCAAGCCTCACTTGAAATTGCTGGATCTGTGTCTCTGAGGTAAATCCACCTCACTTGTGTTTAGAAACAGATATCGGCAAAGATCTGATAACCCTCAAGACGATTATGACCATGTAGTCCTTCAGGGGCTTTTACATAAACAGGATAATGCAAAATGCTAGTGACTAATTGCCTTAAAGTGACACGCACCCCGGCATCATTCGAGGGAGGTCAGGCGTAGTCATTAAGTTAATGTTCGTCCACAGTTTTGGCTTAGCATGGCACCTTTTATGGAATTATCATAATTAGTCTAACCATTAGGCTTAATGTGGAGTAATGGCCAGTTAGATGTTATTTGGTAAAACAACACGCCAGAGGCTGAAGGTGTTTTATTACGTCTCTATATTAAGCCCATTCTGGAAGGTACAAAATGTTTCCAGAACGAGGGCGAAATTGGCTCTGTACTAATTCCGTTTCCACATCAAGCAGGAGAGCGACCACCCACTAAGAAAGTAGGACTTGGCGTGTCTGTATGCTGCACAATGACTCAGGCAGTTTAAGTTTCTCTGAATGTGATCAGACTTTTATGAGAAATCTAGTGCTTGCTCAATCTTACATGATTTCCTTTAGGCACTCTAATCTTGTTGATACATTTAGTTGATTCATTTTGTACAATCCAGTTTCCCTGATAAAACATTGTACGTATTACAAAAAAAAAAAAAAAAAAAAAAATATATATATATATATATATATTACCTGGGAACACTATAACCTCTGGCATCACTAAATGCTGTAACCATTTTTTATTTTTTTTAATGTGGGTTGTTTAATTCTCTGTTGTTCATTCCTTCGCTCCCGCTCTAATTGCATGTTTGCATTTCATTCCCTTTGAGCCAGCCATAGAAAACCTTTGGAACGACAGGGAGAGCATGGCATCAGAATGCAACTCTCATTCCAGTGGATGCGACTGAGTTTGTTAATCAAATGCTTTCCAGATCACATTTTAACCAGAGTAATTACTCTTTCCAAAGGACCTGCTGCACACAAAGACTTTTGCAAATGCGTCCAATAACTACTTTAATCGGCACGCAGGTCGGTTAACAACCAGCTATTTGGCGTTCGAGTTGAGAGGTAAAAAAAGAAAGAAAAAAAGTGTGAAATATGGATGAAACGTCGCTGGGTTTTCTGTCTGAGAGATTTATGATACATTTATCAACTTGTTTTATGCCACAGTTGGTGTTTAAGCTTGGTCATGGGCCATTTGCTCCACACAAGCACCATCTTTTTTCATTTGACTGCACGGTGTCAGCCCTTGGAAGACATTTCCACAGCAAGATTGCAGTTCCAAAAGCTCAGTCCTCCCCTTAGATAAACCTACTCTGGAGATGATGTATAATGATCAAATTGCTTTTCAGCTACATATTTCCTACTTAAATGACTTTATTGTACGATGTTATTGAGGTTAGGGGTCAGAAATCCATTTCTGTTGATCCTGACATGTAGAAACATGCCCAACAGAGGTGTCATTTAAACTATTCATTACATCAGGTCACTGTTCTTCATTATTTTTAAGTTGGGCGGCTGATAGAGCGTGATAGAGCGGGTTGTCCACTAATCACAGTGTTGGCGGTTCAATTCCTGGGCCAAATGACTCCACATGCCGAAGTGTCCTTGGGCAAGACAGTGAACCCCACGTTGCTCCTAATGGCAGGCTAGCACCTTGCTTGGCAGCTCTGCTGTCACTGGTGTGCGAATGTGTTTGGGAATGGGTGAATGAGACGCAGTGTAAACCAAACCATTTATAACCTAACTTTTCTGAATAATTACCTTGCTAAACTACATTCACCTAAAGGATTATTAGGAACACCTGTTCAATTTCTCATTAATGCAATTATCTAATCAACCAATCACATGGCAGTTGCTTCAATGCATTTAGGGGTGTGGTCCTGGTCAAGACAATCTCCTGAACTCCAAACTGAATGTCAGAATGGGAAAGAAAGGTGATTTAAGCAATTTTGAGCGTGGCATGGTTGTTGGTGCCAGACGGGCCGGTCTGAGTATTTCACAATCTGCTCAGTTACTGGGATTTTCACGCACAAACATTTCTAGGGTTTACCAAGAATGGTGTGAAAAGGGAAAAACATCCAGTATGCGGCAGTCCTGTGAGCGAAAATGCCTTGTTGATGCTAGAGGTCAGAGGAGAATGGGCCGACTGATTCAAGCTGATAGAAGAGCAACTTTGACTGAAATAACCACTCGTTACAACCGAGGTATGCAGCAAAGCATTTGTGAAGCCACAACACACACAACCTTGAGGCGGATGGGCTACAACAGCAGAAGACCCCACCGGGTACCACTCATCTCCACTACAAATAGGAAAAAGAGGCTACAATTTGCAAGAGCTCACCAAAATTGGACAGTTGAAGACTGGAAAAATGTTGCTTGGTCTGATAAGTCTCGATTTCTGTTGGGACATTCAGATGGTAAAGTCAGAATTTGGCATAAACAGAATGAGAACATGGATCCATCATGCCTTGTTACCACTGTGCAGGCTGGTGGTGGTGGTGTAATTGTGTGGGGGATGTTTTCTTGGCACACTTTAGGCCACTTAGTGCCAATTGGGCATCGTTTAAATGCCACGGCCTACCTGAGCATTGTTTCTGACCATGTCCATCCCTTTATGGCCACCATGTACCCATCCTCTGATGGCTACTTCCAGCAGGATAATGCACCATGTCACAAAGCTCGAATCATTTCAAATTGGTTTCTTGAACATGACAATGAGTTCACTGTACTAAAATGGCCCCCACAGTCACCAGATCTCAACCCAATAGAGCATCTTTGGGATGTGGTGGAACGGGAGCTTCGTGCCCTGGATGTGCATCCCACAAATCTCCATCAACTGCAAGATGCTATCCTATCAATATGGGCCAACATTTCTAAAGAATGCTTTCAGCACCTTGTTGAATCAATGCCACGTAGAATTAAGGCAGTTCTGAAGGCGAAAGGGGGTCAAACACAGTATTAGTATGGTGTTCCTAATAATCCTTTAGGTGAGTGTATTTTTCGAAGCTCAATGATATACATTTAATCTGTACGTGAGTATAGACAACATGTCAGCTGTGATAATGATTGAGCGTTGTGTCATCTTGAAGGTGTTGAGAAAATGTTTCAAAAAGGCTCAGTGAAAAAGAGTTGCATCTTGACCACTGAGTTCTGCTCTATTTCATACTAAAGCTTTGATACAAACTCTCGAGGTTTATCCTTTATCCCCGCAGGTGCGTGCCATGCACTGGGGGAGGAACGCACTCATTTGCTAATTTCGAGGCAAAGTAAAGCTCTCATCTGGGATTGGTAGACTTCCAGATCACTCTTGATTGCACATGGCAGCCTCTGACCTGTACCGAAGGCACTCGCTGCTATGGAAGATTGATGATTATAGATGCAGAAACCCTTTGCTAATTCAGCGTATAAGGTTAGTTTGGTTTCTTCAGTGAGCCAGGCAGATAGCTGGCTAACTGTTTTAACCTCATCTGTGAGTAGCGATGCCATCAGTGATTTTCTTGAACAGAGAGAAATACTGAGGGACAAGGAGAGGGTATGGCCCCCGACGTCACAGAAGGATGAAGAATCAAGCATTGTAAGATGCTCATTGATTTGAAATATTATACCTCACTTAACAGGAATTAAACATGAATGAAGCCAATAACATCAAACCTGAGATGAAAATGAGCTTCAGCAAACTGTCTTAGAATGAATAAATCATCTATTCTGAAATCTGTGTTATGGAATGAAATAAACAATGACTATGAATTTAGATGAACAACGCTGTGGAAAAATGCTCAACGGAGAACATTTTACCTGTATGATGGAGTAAATAGTTTAGGTATCTGTATTTGCTCAACTCAACACCTTTTCTGGGTTCAATACAAGTTAAGCTCAATCGACAGCATTTGTGCTATAATGCTGATTATCAGAAACCTTTATTTCGACTTGTCCCTACTTCTCTTTAAAAAGCAAAACAAAGGTTGAGGTTACAGTGAGGCACTTGCAATGGAAGTGAATGTGGCCAATATGTAAACTTAAAATTTCAAAAGTATGGCCACAAGATGTATACAATATGCATGTAAACATGATTTTAGTGTGATAAAATCACCTACTAACCTTTTCTGTGTAAACTTATAACCAATTTTACAACTTTGTTGCCATAACGATGTAATGTCAACAATTCAGGGTTTACATGACTGTAAAAAAAAATGACAATTTAAACAACTTTTCAGCTCAAATAATACATGAGTTTCAGCAGAAGAATGAATGTAAGTGCTTTTATTAAATTGTAAGCTTCACATTTTTGCCTTTAAACCCTCCAAAAATTGGCCCCATTCACTTCCATTGTAAGTGCCTCACCGTAACCTCGATTTTTGCTTTTTTTTTAAAGAAAAAGACGGACAAGTCAAAATGCAATTTTGTGGTAATCAACACTATGCCACAAAAGCTGTCAATTGAGCTTAACTTGTATTGAACCCGGAACATTCCTTTAAAACTTGTAGGATGGAAAGATTTTGACAGTATACACATAAAGGTTTGTTCTCTTTATTCTTGAAACACACACATAATAAATCTCTGTGTAAATGGTACAAAAAATCATGCTTACGTAAATTGTTGCATTTAATTCAGTGGGACAGTTTACGCAAGAATGGTTTTATGTACGATTTACAGAGAAATTCGTTCCGCTTGTGTTTCATGAACAAGGCCCAATGAGTTTAGCATCTCTTGAGTACCCTTGAGGATAAATATTCACAACACTACACTACATTTAAAGAAGAAACTAGCCCACAGATACATAAAATCTTTTAATAATTGTATTTTTTCTTTTTAAGATTCAGTGTATTATGTTATAATTGGTCCTGCATTCATTTACAGCAAGCCTCTGGTATTTTTGCATGCCGTTAAATGTTTTAAAATGATCCCGAAGAACAGTCACTTTTGCCAGGAGTCTTTGGCAATGCATTCCTTCTCCAAACATCGTACACGCAGCTGCCAGACACAGCACAGATTTAAAGTGTAAATTAGTTTCGATGACATGCTGCTAATGTAATTCCTGTAATGTAACTCTTATGAATGTGTAGTCTTCATTGACTGGGCCAGATCCAGCCATGCCAAAATGACTGTTGGATGAGTGAATGGCCCTCATTCCTCCACATGTAGGAATCTGTATTGCAGAGTAAATGTTTAAATCCACTCCTCCTGTCATTTTAAGTGCTGCCGCGGCTTCATTTATTGCAGAGTACTTGTAAACTTTCCCATAAAAAAACCCTCAGTGAGCCTCTATTGAGGACGTTAAGTGTAGTTTGCTATATATCACTAGTTGAGATGTTGCCAGGCAGATGTGCAGTATAAGCAACGTTGCCAAGTCTTTCAAGAGGCATTATCGTTGCATAGCCAAGAGCACAGACATGAATGATGGCATCAGTGGCTAATCAGTTTATCATTTTAACCAGTTCCTCATTTCTATAGTTCTGTTAAACAATCTGGAGCATTTGGACTGCACTATGTAATCAGATTACAATAATCAAATACTTTCAATTGGATTATATTACATTTTATAAAGTGCATAATCTGATTACAGTTACTTTTATGGATTGCATTACTACATTGTTGATTACATTACCAATGACAATAAAATGTGCTTAATTTATTGATTATGCTACTAAATTTTAAAAGAGCCACAACCTAAAATGCATGTGAGAGGCCAATTGAAGACGTTCCTCATTTGACCACCATCAAAAGTAACTTAACTTTCAAAAAGACACTGGAGGAAAATAACTGAGCAATGCAATCTTTGCCTTACAATATATTTTACATTGTAAAAGACTATAAGTATTTTAATAATGATTCTATGTATCATAAATTAGAAACACTTAAATGTTTTTATTAATGACAACTTTAACGTTTAGAGTAACTTTAACTGAATACAAACTAGTAAGAATTGTACAAATTAAGCTTAAGTACAGTTTGAGATAACTATTAGTATACAGTGTAATTACAGTATCTTAATCAAAACTCTGCAACTGTATTCTGATTACATAACTTAATGTTTTACACAACTCTTTGAACTAAAATGTAATTAGATTGCATCCAACACTGCACTCCATGTAGTCTCTCAAATAATATCAGGTCATATAGCTGCATGCATACTAATTGTATAGTAAGTGGAATTAGCAGTATAAAATAGCTTTATATAGAGTGCAATATGTCACTATGCATTACCTCGATAGATGTTGGTAAACAACAATGATTTTGAGAGACTATTAAATAAGATTACAGTTGAAGTCAGAAGTTTACATATTAGCATTTAAACTCAGTTTTTCACAATTCCTGACATTTAATCATAGAAAAAAATCCCGTCTTAGGTTAGTTAGGATCACTACTTAATTTTAAGAATGTGAAATGTCAGAATAACAGTAGAGAGAATTATTTATTTCAGCTTTAATTTCTTTCATCACATTCCCAATGGGTCAGAAGTTTACATACACTTTGTTAGTATTTGGTAGCACTGCCTTTAAATTGCTTAACTTGGGTCAAGTGTTTTGGGTAGACTTCCACAAGCTTCTCGCAATAAGTTGTTGGATTTTTTTCCTATTCCTCCAGACAGAACTGGTGTAACCGAGTCAGGTTTGTAGGCCTCCTTGCTCGCACATGCTTTTTCAATTCTGCCCTGAAGAATTGGATTGAGGTCAAGGCTTTGTGATAGCCACTCCAATACCTTGACTTTGTTGTCCTGAAGCCATTTTGCCACAACTCTGGAGGTGTGCTTGGGGTCATTGTCCATTTGGAAGACCCAATTGTGACCGAGCTTTAACTTCCTGGCTGATGTCTTGAGATGTTGCTTCAATCCACATAATTTTCCTTCTTCATGATGCCATCTTTTTTGTGAAGTGCACCAGTCCCTCCTGCAGCAAAGCACCCCACAACATGATGCTGGGATGGTGTATTTCGGCTTGCAAGCCTCACCATTTTTCTTCCAAACATAAAAATGGCTATTATGGCCAAACAGTTTTGTTTCATTAGACCAGAGGACATTTCTCCAAATAGTAAGATCTTTGTCCCCATGTGCAAACTGTAGTCTGGCTTTTTTATGCCAGTTTTGGAGCAGTGGCTTCTTCCTTGCTGAGCAGCCTTTCAGGTTATGTCGATATAGGACTTGTTTTACTGTGGATATAGATACTTGTCTACCTGTTTCCTCCAGCATTTTCACAAGGTCCTTTGCTGTTGATTGATTTGCACTTTTCGCACCAAACTACATTCATCTCTAGGAGACAGAATGCGTCTCCTTCCTGAGC
Source organism: Moxostoma hubbsi (assembly GCA_032164185.1). Lineage (NCBI taxonomy): Eukaryota > Metazoa > Chordata > Actinopteri > Cypriniformes > Catostomidae > Moxostoma > Moxostoma hubbsi. The sequence goes on along the minus strand of JAVLUX010000201.1, from coordinate 7,180,908 downwards.
GGTATGATGGCTGCGGGGTCCCATGGTGTTTATACTTGCATATCATTGTTTGTACAGATAAACGTGGTACCTTCAGGCATTTTGAAATTGCTCCCAAGAATGAACCAGAATTGTGGAGGTCCACAATTTTTTTTTCAGAGGTCTTGACTGACATCTTTTGATGATGTCAAGGAAAGAGGAACAGAGTTTGAAGGAAGGCTTTAAAATACAACCACAGATACACCTCCAATTCAGTAAAACTCCTATCAGAAGCTAATTGGCTAATTGTCAAAAGGCTTGATATAATTTTTTCGGGAATTTTCCAGGCTGCTTAAAGGCACAGTTATCTTAGTGTATGTAAACTTCTGGCCCAATGGAACTATGACATAGTAAATTAAAAGTGAATCAATTTGTAGGTAAACAATTGTTGGAAAAATGACTTGTGTCATGCACAAAGTGGACATCCATAAAGACTTGCCAAAACTATAGTTTGCTAATATTCAATCTGTGGATTGGTTACAAAATGGGTTTTAATGACTTCAACCTAAGTGTATGTAAACTTCTGACTTCAACTGTATATACTACTTCTATAGTGGCTGTTGCTATAGACACAGTTTGATAGCATTACTTGTACTGAAAACTCCAACAAAGAGCATCAAGTGGGTCTTAGGTTACGCCTCTGCATTTGCAATCAGTTTTTAAATCGTTCATTATTGGAATGATTTCTCTGGAAGTAAAGGTCATTATGTAAGAGAGATACTGTAGAAACAAGCTCTGTATTTGATACCCAAGTACTAGTATGACATCTGTAATCAAGAACAGTCCATGTTGGAGCAGGAATCCTTATTCATTGGAAAGTGGATGCTCTAGTTTCTCGCTGGCAAAAGCTTGCTGTTGCCGTACCTTCTCGAGGCAGCATTCTGGGAAAGGCAAGGCTGTTATGAATCTAAACACACTTTTGGAACTTTACTTGGACACAGTAATTATTGCATAGAGAACTTAATGATTCATGTCAAAAGGATTAGCCTTTAAAATCTCAGTTAAACAAAGCCTTGGCACGTCATACATTTGAACATTTATCAGTTGGACATGAGAGTCATTTTTCATGGATGATGTCCTAAACAAGCTCTAAACAACAGATTTGTGTTTGTATATTCAAGCAAAATAAAAAACAATTTTCAGCCTTGGTTTTCAGCTGGCCGAAAGTCACATTGCATTAAGTACAGGGAGAAACCTGGAAATGTACTAGCATATTTTGACACATGAGCCACTAACTGGAGTCATTACAAGCAGAGCTGTATACCAAAGTTTAGTGCCTCATACTTCTTCACCGAACGAGGTGTAATAACTTTAGCAGGCCGTTTTCTGTTACAGGCCATCCTGGAAACGAATTATATTCTCTCGCCGTGTTTTATGCGACGCAATGCAAAATACCTTGTATACTTGCTGCCGGGGTAACAAATTGCCATATCATGTGTTACAATTACTTCTTCAGTCTGGCCAGCCAATACATCTTCCCAATGAAATGATTTGAAAGCTATGAATTATGGCCATATTTCAGTCTAAAAGAAACAAACCACTAATTGCGACGTGGCCTCTCAGTAATTTCGAGATAGAGCCCAGAAAGCACTCCAACATCGAGGGGGGAAAATCGCTTACTTCTGCTGCTGCTGCTTTATTTTGGTTTCGAATAACAGACACTACTAATTTGGCGTAGGCTTGACCTTTGGCCCCTACCTCTCCCCACTCGGCTCCCTCAAGGGAACACTCCAATCAGCCCACAGCCTCTCCGTTTTTCCCGCCGATCCATCCTTGGCTACCAAAGGAACTGGAGACTGCCTTTCTGAAATGTTTCTGCTAATTCCCATTTCCTCCATAATCACAAGCTTTCATGTGACTGGCTCGCTGAGTCGGTGGGTGGGGGAGGTGGTGATTGCTCCAGGGTCCCGAGCATTAACCTCGCCAGGTGTCACTGGATGGGCTGTTTACTTCTGTGATTAATGAATGAACTAAACGCCCCCCCCAAACATCTTTCTCCTCCTTCAGTGTGCCACTGAATCAATTGGGAGAGCTCGGACAAGCCTGCACCGGATCAGGCTACAGCGGCAGACCTGTCGAAACGCTGCACTCTTTGTATTAGTTTGGCAACTCGTTGGGTGGTGGCAGAAGAGATGTAATAAAGGTGGACCAGCGAGCACCCTGTGATAATGTTTGCTTTTGGTCTGGAGATGACACGATTGCAACTTTTTGAATATTTCTGTTGCAAATAGAGTGAAAGCTAATTTCCTGCGTTAAAGAAATTTAAACTTGCATCGATCAAAGTGGTTGTTGAAATTAAAAGAGTCATGGCCCAGCTGGAATTTTAATAGACCTATAGCGTCTTACCCCATTTTCAGAATAATCATAACAAAATGGCCCATGACACAAGTAGTCTATGAAGCCAATCACATTGGATCTGTCGAATGGCCTAATTGCACATGGCATACTGAAGCGGACTTAAATTGCTTTAAATTTAACGTAATAGAAGGAGTTTGAGTAAGCTGGTAATGTTGGATTTACAGTGTGCAAAAAATGACATGTAGAGTCTTACCATTAAAATGAGCATGACTGTAATGATCTCCCTAGACACCGCAGTTCAAATAATGTTTGTAGCTCGACAAGAACACGTCAGTTACTGTTGGCCTAATGACTGTTTTTCCTGCCAAATGGACACACAGAGTGAAAAAAGAACCTGGGCATAGTAAATTACCTAATAATTGGAAAATATGTCCTCAGTACCATTTTTCCCAAAGGAAAGTTGCGTTCCCTTTTCTAACATGACGTGCAGTATGTTCCAGTGGTTCTCAACTGGTTTTGCTTTTGGACCCGGATTTACATGGACATCTATTGGCGACCCCATAACAATTTACAATAGTAAATAAAAAGGTCCTTAAGACAAACATTGAAATGGTTTGTTAGTCATAATTCTAATACTGATAATGCTGATCGGATGCACGTCCTTCGACGTAAAAAAATCAAAAAATATGGGAAGCATTTCTCATTTTTTTTTTTGGCCCTTAATAAACTGGGCAATCAAATGTACCAATTCTGATGAAGTGTCATTATGTTTTTCATTTGACTTAATATTAATATGTTGCTTTTAAATGTATTCAATCAAACTGTGGTTAGGGAGTGGCCTTAGGCTCTTGAACATTATTATTTAATTATGTAGGCTCAGGCAAAGTATAAAGTCTTATGTTGAGAGTAAATTGTTGGTAATTGGTCATTAATGAATCTTGTAATTGTGTTACAGTTCTGTTTAGTGCAATACATTATGGTGTTTTGGAGATTAGTATTCCATCTAACTTGATAATAATAATAATACAAATGAAAAAAGCTGCTTGTTAACCAAATAGCAAATACTGTTCTAGAATCTGCAAGAAAAAACATTTAAAAAGGTTGATAACTTGCAGTAGTGTAATCCTGGGTTAATCTTGAAATAGTATATGTGTACATTAATTAAATACAATAGATACAATAAGCTCTAATTTTAATTCACTTAATATAATTGAGCTGTCATGACAAAAATTTTAAGTTCAATCTCAAATGTAGATTGCGCAACATTTTACCATACAAAAAATAAATGGGTAAGAAATATCATTCAGTGTGTTTAAAGTTATAAGGTTAGTTGCATTTTCTTATTTGCATTTACGATTTTCCCTACTATCCCATCCCTATTAAAACAGAGCTGAAATCCACCAGGTGAGAACCACTTGTATATTTAAAATGGCTCTGTTTCTTCAAGAAGGGGAAACTCAAAATAATTTGAATGACATATGATTAATAAAGAACATCAGAGCTGGCCTTCAAAATAAAGTCTAAAAACATCTGACCTAGTCGACATCTCATTATCCATAACAAGCACAAGACAAACAGTGCAGCACCTAAAGTACAGTAAGGCATTTATTTTAATCGGAGTGATGTACCGAGGTGCATTAAAAGCTTAACTTTTCACCATTTCCTGCACACACAATTGTGAAACGATCAGTCTTGTTCTCTGCCTGAAAGCGCTAAAGACATTTTTGCCATCGGTGGTGTTAATCCGTTTCCTATGGACGAGGCTGAGAGGGTGTGTGAAAGCAGGCTGTGTGTCATCCCTTCATCCCTGATAGAGTGCCTGGAAGGAAAGGTGAGGAAAGGTTGTGTACACAGGTGATTACTTAATCACTGTGTCCTCTGTGAGAGGGGGCCAACAAAAGGTCACGTCACTCAACCAACAAAGCTGAATGTACCCTCATAACAACACTACTCAAACAACACCAAGCCAAAGACCTCACCTAATGAAGAAGTGGTTAAAACAGTTTTGATAGCTTGGCTCATCTGAATTGACAACTCTGCTAAAACATCTCCATGGGTTGTTAATTTGCTGGAATTAGCAAGAGTTGGCATGGTTTGGCTTTAGAGTTACATCTTGGCTTTCTGCCCCTTTTAAATTCTTTAAAGCAATAGTTCAAGAAATGAAAAATCTGTGATCATTTACTCACCCTCATGCTGTTCCAAACACATAAAACTTTCTTTGTTCTGCAGAACCAGGGACTAAAAACGGTTTAAGGAACGAAAACTGAAAAAGAACATCATTTTTTTGCAGAACATAACCAAAAATGGGAACAAAGTGATTTTCAGTTGTTCCGGAGTGAAAACTTTATTTTAAATGCTGGCAACCGCTTATGATCAGTTCATTTAATCAGAAAATATTTTTTTCATGAAACCAAAGGCTAAAGGGTTTATCACAGTAGATATGGGAACTACACCACTTCATGTTGCCCCAAAAAATTAAACATATTCATGATCAAAGATCCTGAAGGAAATTGCCGGTTGCCGGTTGTGGGTGAAGCTTACTGTGTATGAAGACCTTTTTAACAACAATGTATAATTACTACATATACTGTACAGTTGAACTAAAAAGTTTACATACACTTAGTTTGAAGCCATTAAAACTCATTTTTTAACCACTTCACAGATTTCATATTAGCAAACTATAGTTTTGGCAAGACGTTTAGGACCTGTACTTTGTGCATGATTTTGTGCATGATAATTTTTCCAACAATGTTTACAGACAGACTGTTTCACTTTTAATTGACTAAATCACAATTCCAGTGGGTCAGAAGTTTAAATACACTAAGATAACAGTACCTTTAAGCAGCTTGGAAGATTCCAGAAAATTATGTTAAGCCTTTAGACAAGTAGCCAATTAACTTCTGTCTAATTGGCAAATTGGATTCAATTGGAGGCATACCTGTGGATATATTTTAAGGCCTACTTTCAAACACCGTGCCTTTGAGAATCATGAGAAAATCAAAAGAAATCAGCCAAGACTTCAGAAAAACTCTCGTGGACCTCCACAAGTCTGGTTCATCCTTGGGAGCAATTTCCAAAGCCCTGAATGTACAAACAATAGTACGCAAGTATAAATAACATGGGACCACGCAGCCATAATACCGCTCAGGAAGGAGATGCATTCTGTCTCCTAGAGATGAATGTTTTTTGGTGAGAAAAGTGTTAATAAATCCCAGAACAACAGCAAATTACCTTGTGAAGATGCTGGAGGAAACAGATCCACAGTAAACGAGTCCTATATCGACATAACCTGAAAGGCTGCTTAGCAAGGAAGAAGCCATTGTTCCAAACCACCATAAAAAGCCAGACTACAAGTTTCTACTAGTTTCCAAGTGCACATGGGAACAAAGATCTTACTTTTTGGAGAAATGTCCACTGGTCTAATGAAACAAAAATTAACTGTTTGGCCATAATGACCATCAGTATGTTTGGAGGAAAAAGGGTGAGGCTTGCAAGCTGAAGAACACCATCTCAACCTTGAAGCATGGGGGTGGGAGCATCATGTTGTGGGGGTGCTTTGCTGCTGGGACTGGTGCACATTACAAAATAGATGGCATCATGAGGAAGGAAAATTATGTGGAGATATTGAAGCAACATTTCAAGACATCAGCCAGGAAGTCAAAGCTCGGTCGCAAATGGCTCTTCCAAATGGACAATGACCCCAAGCATATCTCCAAAATTTTGGTCAAAATGGCTTCATTACAACAAAGTCAAGGTATTGGAGTGGCCATCACAAAGCCCTGACCTCAGTGCGATAGAAAATTTGTGGGCAGAACTGAAAAAGCTTGTGCGAGCAGGAGGCCAACAAACCTGACTCAGTTACACCAGTTCTGTCTGGAGGAATGGGCCCAAATTCCAGCAACTTATTGCGAGAAGCTTGTGGAAGTCTACCCAAAACACTTGACCCAAGTTAAACAATTTAAAGGCAGTGCTACCAAATAATAGCAAAGTGTTGTAAACTTCTGACCCATTGGGAATGTGATGAAAGAAATTAAAGCTGAAATAAATAATTCTCTCTCCTATTATTCTGACATTTCACATTCTTAAAATTAATTAGTGATCCTAACTGACCTAAAACAGGAAAAGTTTTCTACTATTTAATGTCAGTAATTGTGAAAAACTGAGTTTAATTGTATTTGGCTAAGGTGTATGTAAACTTCAACTGTACATGCATGGATAATCTAGATACAATGAAAACATTATTAGAGGTAAAAAGTACATTTGTCAGTTGTTTCAAAATCGTCGCTGAATAATTGTTAGAAATGATGCAATAATACTGATTTGATGCTGCCGGGCTTTGACTCAGAAGCAGATCTGTAATTCAAATTACAAGCAGAGCTGTATGCCTGTTATGATTTCAACAAGTGTCTAAATAAGTTATAAATCCACCACATAGGAAAACATTTAATTGCTAATAATCACTTATTTTGGTGGGGCAATTGTTTTATTTTGAGCTTGTTTCTCTCACGAGATCTGGCAACACAGCATTAAGGAGTGGGTGAAATACCAATTGCAGAGTAATGTTATTTTAAGTTATGAACCATTCTATTATTTTGTTGTAACAGGTAACCATTTGGAAATGACGCTGCAGCACTTCTGAATCAGAGTGGAAAAAAACAATCAGTTTTTGCTCAGAATGAACCAAAATGAAAAACATTTTCATTTTCAGTCCCTGTGCAGAACACAAAAGGAGGTATTTTAAAGACATTTCTATGTAATGACAATTGATAGTGACTCACCTAAAAGATGAGCTTTCAAAATACCCAAATGTGTCATAATAGTAGTCCATTTGACTTGTTCATAATATGATTTATATAATGTTCAAAAGTCTTCTGAAAGTATATGATCTCTTTGTATAATAAACGGGCACAATTTAAAAGGAATATTCTGGATTCAATAGAAGTTAAGCTCAATCGACAGCATTTGTGGCATAATGTTGATTTCCACAAAATGTTGACTTGTCCCTCCTTTTCTTTACAAAACAATACAAAAATCGAGCTTACAGTGAGGCATTTACAATGAAAGGGAATGGGGCCAATTTCTGGAGGATTTAAAGGCAAAAATGTGAAGCTTATAATTCTACATAAGCACTAATATGAATTCTTATGTGAAAACATGTATTATTTGAGCTGTAATGTTGTTTAAATTGTCACTTTTACTGTTGTTTTAGACTTTTAGGGATTTACAGTGTTATGTCATTATGGCAAAGAAGATGTAAAACTGGAAATAACTTTATGCGAAAATGTTGGTAAGTGACGTCATCATACTAAAATCATGTCGTGTGGCTATACTTTTGAAACAGTGAATACTTGAACGTTTATGAATTGGCCCCATTCACTTACATTGTCAGTAACTCGATGTTGTATCAAATGAAGCGACACTAGGGGACTTTCTTGAAGGCCTCAGTTACCTCTGAACTTGAGAAAAGGCCAATGAGAATTTGGAAGACAGAATTAGCATGTCCCTCCCCCAGACATACGGGTATAAAAGGAGGGAATCGTGCATCTGTTCATTCAGATTTCTTCTTCGGAGCCGTGCGGTTGTGCGATCAGCGAGCTGAGATCACTTCTGTTCCACTCACCTCTGTAGAGTGTCTGCTGTTGGATCTATGGTGCATATCAGTGGCTTTCTCCTTCTCTGCACTGCAGTGCAGCTTTGAGTTAATTTCTCTAAATGAGCAAACACACAGCTGGCGTTGAATGTCCTTTTCAGGACACGTCTTTGTAAAGATGCCCTTCCACCCCTGTGTAGTTCCTGGATGCGGTCGATTTCTCTCCACTCCTGATGGTCATAGACGCTGCCTCGTGTGTCTGGGCCGCGATCACACTGAGGCGGTGTTTGTGGATGGTTCATGTTCTCACTGCAAGAACTTAACCATGGCAACGTTGCGGTAGAAGCTTTCCTTCTTAAAGAGGAACACCACTCCAGCCGCCCCCCCCACGTGTCGCTCCTTCCCACTGGATTGAGGACAACCCGGCTGGTGATGGAGGCGATTTGGGGATGGCAGCGGGCTCGGTTTCGGCATGTAGATCCCCCCGATCAACCCGCCCCCCAGCACGCTTGTTGACTGATCTTGGACTTGCAAGTTTTCAGGCCTTTTACCGGGCCTTGCACAAACTCCCTTTCAAAATAATCACGTAAAGACACATTCTAACTTGCGTCCTGCATCAAGACCTGAAGGACGCGTACTTCCACGTCACTATCTTGCCTCGACACCGACCCTTCCTAGGGTTCGAGGCATACCAATACAAGGTCCTCCCCTTCGGCATGTCCCTGTCCCCTCATGCCTTCACGAAGGTCACAGAGGCAGCCCTTGCCCCGCTAAGGGAAGTGGGCATCCTCATACTCAATTACCTCGATGACTGGCTCATCCTAGCCCATTCACGAGATTCACTGTGCGCCCAAAGAGCACAGCATGATTGAATAAGGACCCCAAGTCGATTGAGCTTATGTTATAATATGCAGAATACTCCTTTAAGTCATTTTTCACTTTCAAATTAAATCAAATAAAGTAATCAATAAACTCATGTATCCAGAGCCCAAATCAAATATGGCAATACGTAAATAACATCAAACCTCATTGTTTTTGATTGATTTGGGAGGGAAAAGCAACTTAAATTTCGGTCTGATCATCTCAGAAAGTGACCATATTCCTTCAGAAGACTTGGAATAAAATGCACAAGTAGCATGGACTACTTTTTTGTACAATTTGGAGTGCAGCATCCTTCAAAACATCTTTCATGTTCTGCAAAAGAAAAACAGCTGACATGAGGGTATGTAAATACGGTCAGAAATGTAATTTTTTTGGTGAATTATCCTTTCAGCTTCATTGCTTCTCTGTGCTTTGTATGTTCGTCTTAAGCCTTTGCCCTTCAAAAGTTGTTCTTCGTGTCTCTGCAGTCAAACCTCTTTCATGAGCCCCTGCAAATCTCCAAATTGTGAATGTGTGACTAAACAAACAGTAAGTGGCTCTTCAGTCTTAAGGACTTCAGAGATGCTCTGATATGACAGAGCAGCCTGTATAGAGTGACATGGTCTTGGACATATTTGAAGCAGTGCATTTAAGGTAATACTTCAGGCAAAATAGTAAATTCTGCTTCAATTTACTCCATATGATGGGAAACAGACTTAAAAAATCAGACGTTAGTCACTGATAATATTTTCTCCTCCAAAGCTCACCCCCCCCCAACATTGTTTAATTACCGAAGGTGATGTGCCATTTATATTTATTCTGGAGGCGAATGTGGCAAGACACAAACTTCTTTGGAGGACAAGCCTTTAGCGTTGCACGAAAATAAAAACAGCAATACAGGTTTGGACATGAGGGAGAGTAAATCATAAAAACATTTTTTAGGTGAAGGGATCCTTTAACTTTTCATTATTTTTTTTAACAGAAATCCATCTGTAAAATGTATTTCATTTTCTGGTTAAACTTAATCTGACACAAGCAGGTTCTGACTTACGTTGTGAAAAATGAAACCAATCGTCAAATTGACTTGAAGTGACATGGCATTTGCCCAACAGCTATCAAAGGCAAGATTCGTTTCTAAAATATCTCTCAAGGATATTTGCCAAGAGGCATTTAGCCCCATTAATATGTAGTGGAATACATAATTTAGGAAAGTACTGTCATTTCCCACATGACATGCTGTCAAGGATATACTTCAATTTAGCAGATTTGGTGCATATGCTCTTTCCAGATGTCTTATACTATTTCAATATCCTTGCAAAGCAATTGCAATTAGAGCCCCCCAAAAACAGGACCTGAATTATTCGAAAGATTAATGCAAAATAAGGGTTAAAGGGTTTTATAAATTGGATAATTCAGGTTTTAAATTCGAATTTTTGAGCAATGTTTAAAGCAGTTGTAAAATACTAACCATGCATTATATTAATGCATCAAGTTTATATGTTTCTTGGTAACCTCAAACAGTCAGTTAGACTAATGAACCATATAACTTGGCAAAATAATTGCATATTCTGATTATTTACAGTATATTTACAGATGCAATTTTTTAACATATTTAAAAAATTGCCGGAGTGTGGCACCGGGTTGCCGTGAGAATAGCATTTGCGGGCCAGATGACCCAGGAAATGAAGAAATCACTCTTTTATTGAGAATGTGGGTAAATCCTTTAAACAAGGGTTCTCCTCCTGGCCATCCACTGGGGACGGAGAGGTCTGCTTACCAGCTCCGGAGCAAATGTCTTGTTCCCTGGGTCATCCCAACCATTCTGTTTATCATATTAGATCTTTTTTTTCCTCCCCAATTTGGAATGCCCAATTCCCAATGCGCTCTAAGTCCTCGTGGTGGCATAGTGACTCAATCCGGGTGGCAGAGGACGAATCTCAGATGCCTCTTTATCACTTGGCTTGTTGAGTGCATTACTGTGGAGACCTAGCTCGTGTGGAGGCTCACGCTTTTCTCTGTGGCATCCACTCACCACATGCCCCACCGAGAGCGAGAACCACATTTTAGTGACCACGAGGAGGTTAACACAACGTGACTCTACCCACCCTAGCAACAGGGCCAATTGGTTGCTTAGGAAACCTGACTGGAGTCACTCAGCACGCCCTAGATTCGAATTTGCGACTCCAGTTGTGGTAGTCTGTGTCTTTACTTTCTAAGCTACCTAGGCCCCTATCATATTACATCATAAAGGAATAGTTTACTCAAAAATGATAATTCTCTCATCATTTATTCACCCTTATGCTGTTTCAAACTCGTATTACTTTCTACTGCGGAACACAAAGATATTTATTGATGAGAAGATGCATGATGCTTGTGCAAAGCAATGGACAGTGCATCTTCATGCATCAAGCGTGAGGATGTGTAATCGAGCTTCAAATCATGATAAAGGTGTAGGGTAGGGAGGTAGGTAGGTTTTGTCTATTTAACTCGATAGAGCATCATCTTTAAAAACTAGTCTGTTTATCTAATTTTCATGAGATCAGGTTGTGTATTTTTCAATACACGCTTTTACAGAACTACAAGTTAAGGCATAGCTCTATCTCTCGCACATACGCTGCAGCTTACACAATTGCATCACTGTTCACAACAACACAAGCTATTTAGACACTCGTTGACAAATGAGTTTTGAGCTCTTAATGGATTATGCTGTAATTGTGCCAGTCAGTTTTCAAAGGTCTTTATGAGATGGCTTTTGGTTGTCTGTTATTTTTTTTCCTCGCTGATGTTAACTGGTACGCTTGCAGCAGCTGTTGTCAGGATTATCTGTCAAAACAAGAGGGGACGTTTTGTCAGGGAGTTGCAGAGGGCTGAGGAAGGATAGACGGTGTTGTGACTGCCACAGGTGGGGAACCTGACATGAGGAATAATGAAAAGTCCCAATCTGCATCCCTGGGCCTGTCACTCTGGAATGCCACAAAGAAATTTCCTCAAGCAGGAAAGGATAAGACAGAACATGTTTTCAGAGCTTCGGTTTATGGGCAAACGACAACCAGATGACTGATTTGATGTTAATGAAAGACAAACAATCCATTTGTTTGTTGCATAATTGGCCTTGAAATAGCCAGGTTACAAGACGAGAGGATCAGTGTGACAGTTGCCGTAATGTGTCAGCCTTCAAGAGCAGGAAATGGGAACAAAGGGTAAAAAACTGGATTGGAATATACACTCAAGAGTATTTAATGAAGTTGTTAAATTGAGGGCAGGAGTTGAGAAACAGGGCATATGGGTTTCGGAGGGAAGACAAAAAGAAGACATTAATGCTTTTGAATGGAAACTCTAATATAATTTACCAGCTCAGTTCATGCTATTCAAAATGGCAATCGGTGCTTGCAATGTGCTACAATAGAATGAATGACACATAAAGTATATCTTTTAACACAGGTGGATTACTTACAATAGCTTGAAATTTAGGGTGTGATCTAAGTGCAAAGATATTTGTTTGAACAGTAAGAAACTGTCCCAGCGTCAAATTTCTTGTTTTTACATGGTGCGGCTCATTTAGTTTAAATATCCAATAAAACCAATATACAATTACAATACATTCAGAGTGTGTGTGTGTGTGTGTGTTTTTTTTAATCTAAACAAACACTCATGTATTAGGAATTTAAACACCTTTGTGAAGAAAAGGATTTAAAGGGATATTTCAGTTTTATTGATGCTTTATATCCCTTCAATGATGTATTATTATACCTGAAAATAGCCCTGATTGATAATTGTGCCAGTATCAGTGTAAAAACACGTCCCTACAGAAGGTCAGACTTTGTCTCTTAGTGCTGTATTTATCCTCAAAAATCCTCAGAACAGATGTGCTGTACCACCCATATAGTTTATTTTCTGCATAAACTGTTCTAAAGTGGTTAAAATAAGCGTGAAATTATTGTAAGTACCATATTAAGTCAATTTTTTATTCGTGTAGTGCTTTTCACAATACATATTTTTTTAAAGCAGCATGTTTTTATAAAAGCAGTGCTGTTTTATATAAAAGTATGTGATCCAAATAATTAAAATGTGAAGAATTTATATACAAGTAGTAATTTACATTTTCATACTAGTTTTAATTTGTAGTTTTATGTGGAAATGTTACATATGTGAATATATCACTCAAATGTATGAAAGTCTGCTGCAGTGTGCCACTGTGCATTGTTTGATTGTATAATAATAATATAACTGTAACATTATCACATGCACATATACATGACATTAACAATGTGGGAGATTTTAATTGTTTTTAAAAAAGACCAATTGATATCTTAAAGGGACCAACCTAGATAAATAAAGTGTAAGTAAATAAATAAATAAAATTAATTGTTGTCATATAAATAAATAAATTGTTCTAGTTTATTTTCTCTTTTTTGGCACTAGAATCTTAATTTGGAAGGCAGACATCATAGCATGTTTCAAAACTCTTAATTTAGATTTATTTATTTTTATCCAGTGACTTAAAGGAGACTTATTATGCCCCTTTTTACAAGATGTAATATAAGTCACAGGTGTCCCCAGAATGTGTCTGTGAAGTTTTAGCTCATAATACCACACGGATCATTTATTATACCATGTTATAAATGCCTCTTTTTGGATGGAATCAAAAACACGCTGATTTTGTACATGTCTCTTTAAATGCAAATGAGCTGCTGCTCTCCGCCCCCTTTCCGGAAGCGGCCTGTGCCTTTACAGATTGTGCTTCTGATACCGTAGCAACAACAAATCAGAACCAGTATGACTGACAGAGTCAATACCGGAGTTCAGCCATATATGTATGAATATATATCTGTATATCTGGTCTCTGTGACAATGGTAACTGTCAATAAGCGTTTTTGGTTTAAAAATAACGACATACATCTGGTCTCCGTTAATACAATCAGAGACAAAATATTAAGTGTGATACTTACATCTTAAGGATATAAAGCTGGAACACAAACAGTTGGTATTGATCCATGCTTGAGAATAAAGTTTTATGAAAATCCTCCTTTATATTGACACTCATTCACAAAGCAGTCTGGTGTATAATGATTTGCACAAACACACATTTTTGTATGTTTTGGGGCACATTTCCTTCAAAAACAAAACTTGTCCACTGCGTCTTCAGTAGCTCTGATGCCGGGAGTAAAATGAAGACTCTTATGCTCTCTTTTACAGCCAACAACAGAACACTTATGACGCTTACAAAGCTGAGACATTATTCTTCTCACTGTATCTGCTCCAGGGTGGAAAAAATGGCGGACTGTGTGTGTAGATCACTCAGGGGAGGATCTATGATAATGGAGTCCGTCACCAGTAGTCGGCGAGGCCTGCTCTAACATAATGTCACTTTAGAGCAGAAATGAAAACCATTCATTTTGACACTGATTTTGATGAATAGAAATATAAGAAAGAGGAGTGGGTGGACTTTTAACATTATAGGGTGGTTGTGTGCACTCTGTCGACTCACATTTATGTACAAACTCCACGTAAAAGGGAATTTTAAATATAGGTCACCTTTAAAGCCTTTTCACACTGGAGGCGACGCGATTATGCAACGCACTGATGGATGACCCTTTCACTTAGAAAGGGATGCGAATGTTCGCTGTTAGCACATTCAAGCCTTTGCTAATCTTAGGTGGCGCTAAACGACAAGCAATTTTTACCCCGGTATGGTAGGTGGCTCAACACACCTTTCAGCTGGTCTTCACTTTGCCCATGACAAGAAGAACAACTTGACAAGCAGCTTGAAAAAAGAAAAAATGTAATTCTCTACCAGCTGTAATGTGATTAAGAGTTTGTTGTTGATTTGCTGAACGTGAAAGAAAACATTTGAGACACTTATCAAACTATTTCAGTTTAACTGCTGGACAATTTGACCGCCAGTATTATCATGTATACACAGTCTGATGGGTGATTAGAAAGAATCCAGTGTAAAACAATAATGTTAATGATTAAAACATGTTAGCAATCGGAACAATAGTGCTATATACCACTGCTAAGCATACTATATGTGTGTTAAGTAGGCTACATTTGTTTAAAATCACTGCATAATGCACACTCATAACAACAGGGACAATTTACTTGTAGTAACCTTGGATTGTAAGTGCTTTACTAATGGGCACAATGGTGGCAGTTCATGACTGCGGTTTAAACCTGCAACATTTGCTTACCAACCTAGATCTTCAAATACTAAGCACAGTTGGTTTTGTTAGAATTTAAAAATCCACACCTATCCAAATTATAATTTTTTACAATATAGGACATAATTAGGTTGTGTCTCCTTTCTCATGCTCTGCCTTTTTGAAAAGGTCTGAATCACTGATTACTCAGATGTTAATGAAAATAGGATGAACGTTTGCATAGGTTTATGAACGCTATCTTATAAACAATTGAAACAAAGGTAATTAAAAGGATTAAAACGATAAAAAATTATCTATGCCAGATATTCAAGTATGGTGTGTGCTATACGGGCCATTAAAAGATGGCTAAATAAAGTAAAAAAAAATTATAACAATTTGGATCTAAAGAATGGCTCAAATATAGATGGGACTCATTCCCAAATTGTCATAGTAAACAGTATACCGTGTCTGTAAATCTGTATCATATTCAACATCGGCTGATTAAAAGAATGTATAATTTCACCCTATTTTTTCAAGAGCGAGTAGTGAAACCACATGTGTGGATTTTTTTTTCTGACTTTGATCAATTTTGACGAATGTGTTACTGAAAGGCACGAAGTTTGACAAATGATACCTTAAAAAAAAATCCAGCTAAAGTTGATGATGCAGAACAACTTGAATAGGCCTTTAATAGTTTGAGATGTGATGTTTCATTAAATTTGAATAAACATTAACTCTGAAAACAACCAAAGACAAATTAGGTCATATCTCTCCATATAACAACATCACTGTATATTTTAATCAGGTATTGAACTCTCGGAATGATTCCTTTTTTTTTTTGCTGACCTGCGAGACAATATCCACCACGTCCCCTCCACTGTCGGAGCAAAGCCTAAATCATCATCCCAAATGTTCACACGTCTCTCAATCAAACATCATATGTGTACTTTAAGCAGTGTGAAGGATGTATTTTAAAGTTGGAACACCAAAACCAAAAAACACACTCTGAGTGTCCCATTTTTCTATGCACGCATGCAACATTTGTGCAAGCCATTTGGTATAATAAAGAGAGAGAGAGAGAGAAAAAAAAAGGGAGAGAAAGAGAAAAATGCTGTCATCTGAACTCTCTCTCTCAAACTGAGCCCATTGCCTGTAATAATAGAGAGGAAATTGAGCATTAAATACAAATCAACGGTTATTAATTTCAGTGTGACAGAAGGAGGGCACAGAAGTTCAGCCTTTTAGCACTACAGTGCATGCAATTGCTGTTACTTCACCTCTGTAATTCTGGAAGGAGGGGCTGCAAGCATCCAGGATGCCAAGCCATGTTGAAGGGGGGAATGGATTTACACTTTTTGTGATAAACAAACATTCAAAAAAGTTCTTTCAAGTTAGTGATCAATCAGAGTTTCGCTCTGAAATTGCACATTATCAAGCACTCTGTCATCAGTAACATGCCGCAGTCAGAGAACTTACAGAGAATGATGGTATTGATCAGGTGTAGTGTTAGGAGGCCTTGACCTTTGTCTCCTTTTATAAACTGAGGAGGAAGTTGTGCTTGATCCCATTGTTTTCCAAAAGGCGCAACTAGACACGTCCAGCGCCTGCAAAATGTCAATTTGTTTAGATACGAAGCAGAGACACTGATAGGACCATCTAGGCCTTCGCTCATGACATCCAGCCAGACAGGGTGTTCACACAGCCAACACAGCCTGAAAATGGATGAGCGAAAACCTCCTTTGTAACAACTTAAGGATGAAAGCTCCTTTAAAAATATATATAAATAAATAAAATAATGCATTATCTAGCAATTAGTTAACGGAAACCATTCACCATCTAGCATAAAACATACTTGTCTTCTGTAAACATTATTTTGGGGACGTTTTTCCACTTGTCAAAACAAAGATCTGCAATTGCCATTAGGCTCCTTAATCTTTGCTTGATTGTCTTAGACACATCAACAGATTTTCACTCCCACTCTCATCTGGAAAAATGCCTCTCAGTGCTAGCATGTATATTCCAGGAGCAGACTCTTTTCTCCATTGGATTTACCTCCTTTATTCTTAGAAACCTTTAAAAGGGATAGTTCACCCAAATAGAAGATATTTTGAAGGAGGTATGATATGCTTTTGTCCTGCAATGTAAGTCATTGGGTTACAAAACTTTAAAGCTCCAAAAAGGACTTACAGAAAGCATTAAAGTAATCCATACAACTCGAGTGGTTCAGTCCATGTCTTCTGAAGCGATACAATCTCTTTGGGTGAGAAACAGATCAAAATTTAAGTCCTAATTCACTTTAAATCTGGCATAGTTTGTGTGTTTACAATGTTTACAATGTCTGTTTTGTGTAAAAAATAATATCTGGTTTGTGTACAAAGCTCTGTGCATGCGTGAAAGTGTGTAAACAATCTTCTCTTATGAACACGCCAAGGCGACTGCAGATGTCAAGATTTACTGTGTATAAGGACTTAAATTTTGTTCACCCAAAGAGATTATTTAGCTTCAGACAACAGGGATTAAAATAATATTCTGGGTTCAATACAAGTTAAGATCAATCGACAGTTATCATGGCATAATGTTGATTACCACAAAAATGTATTTTGACTTCTTTTTATCCCCTTTTCTTCCCTTTTTGAATGCCCAGTTCCCACTACTTAGCAGGTCCTCTTGGTGGCATGGATACTCACCTCAATCTGGGTGGCGGAGTACAAGTCAATCCGCGCATCTTATCATGTGACTCGTTGTGCATGACACCGCAGAGACTCACAGCATGTGGAGACTCCTGCTACTCCGCGATCCACACACAACTTACCACATGCCCCATTGAGAGCGAGAACCACTAATTGCGACCACAAGGAGGTTACCTAATGTGACTCTAGCAACCGGGCCAATTTGGTTGCTTAGGAGGCCTGGCTGGAGTCACTCAGCACACCCTGGATACAAACTTGTGACTCCAGTGGTGGTAGTCAGCGTCAATACTCGCTGAACTACCCAGGCCCCTATCCATCATTTTCTTGAAAAAAAAAATAGCAAACTCGTTTTTACTGTGAGGCACTTACAATGGAAGTGAATGGGGGCTCATTTTTGATGGTTTATGAGCACAAATGTGAAGCTTATAGATTTATAAAAGCACAAAAAAAAAGTTTTTGTTAAAATTTGAGTATTATTTGAGCTGTAATGTTTAAATCTAACTATGAGGATTACTGGGTTTACGTCATCAAGGCAACGAAGTTGTAAATTTGGTTCTAACTTTAAACAGAAAAGGTTACTACTCAATTTTATCATGATTGATCATGTTAACATGCATCATTTTTACATCTTGTGGTTATACTTTTGAAACAGTGAGTATTTAAATGACTTCCATTGTAATTGGATTACTGTAACCCAGATTTTTGCTATATTTTCATGATTTTCTCCCCTTTTTCTCCCCAGTTTGGAATACCCAATTCTCAATGCACTCTAAATCCTCGTGGTGGCGTAGTGACTTGCCTCAATCCAGGTGGCGGAGGACGAGTCTCAGTTGCCTCCGCATCTTTGACGTCAATCCCCGCATCTTATCACTTGGCTTGTTGAGCGCATTACCGCTGAGACCTAGTGTGTGTGGAGGCTTCACCCTATTTTCCATGGCATCCACTTACAACTCACCAGGTGCTCCACCACGAGGAGGTTACCCCATGTGACTCTACCCTCCCTAGCAACTGGGCCAATTTGGTTGCTTAGGAGACCTGGCTGGAGTTACTCAGCACTCTCTGGATTGAACTCACGACTCCAGGTGTGGTAGTCAGCGTCTTTACTTGCTGAGCTACCCAGGCCCCCAGATTATTGCTTTTTTTTTTTGATGGGATGAGACAAAATTCTATTTTGTGTTAATCAACATTATGCCACAAATGCTGTCGATTGAGCTTAACTTGTATTGAACACGGAATATTCCTTTTAAAAAACTTGCTTTATATGGATTACTTTTATGCTGGATTTATGTCCTTTTGGACACCATGGACCTACTATTTTATGGAAAAAAACATAAAATACATCCTTCAAAATATCTTCGTTTGTGTTCCGCAGAAGAAAGAAAGTCATACGAGTTTGAGATATGAGTATGATGAGAGTAATTGATGAGAGAGTACAATTTTTTGGTTTAATTTCAAGTTCTACATTTCATCTGTACTGCACCTTTACTTACCATATTGTTGACCCTTTAGGAAGGGCTCATATCTGTGGTGGGTCAGCTCTGACATTCCCATGGTCTCGGTTTCGGTGCAATAAATCAGTAATAGTTTCCATAACTTTGACCCCAATAAAAAAATGCTATGTTAAACAATTCCGCAATTATGCTTTCATAACTTATGTGCATCTACTTGGCACACTGTGACACAAAGAGCACAGTTTTTTCCCCCAGCTGTCCATTTTACATTAGTCACTGTCAGCTTGGGTTAATGCCGTTACACCTTTCAATGGGCAGACCCTGGCAAAGGGAACGAAAAAAGGGTGTGAAATAAAGAAAGTCAAATGGACCCAACTTCACTCTGAAATTCAGTATGACTGAAACTGCCAAGGGCAAGGTTTGGGGAGAGGCAACCATCTGGCATGCCTGTGTTTGATTGGCACATAGTTAAACAATGATGCAATTTGACAAATTTCAAGCGGAGCTTAAGAAAAGATAATATAAACACAACAGAGTTTCTCAGAGTAGTGCATCCACCTGTGTGCATCGCAGCAGAGTGTGAGGTAAAGGCTAGGGATGATGAGGGAAGCACTGGCTCGCTCTTGGATTAAGGTCTTTGTAATGTAAATCACTGTCAGATAAGGGGCCTGTGTTTACACGTACCATTAATATTTTGATCAGCGTGTTTAAGAGACTCAGCTCCTTAATGCACGCTCTCTCGCGCTTCGGCGGGTTGCCATGGCGCAGACTGCCCTGTCGTCGACCGTGTTAATATGTCATCAATCTTTTGCCAGCTTTGGTGTGGCTCTACTCACTGAATCGTGAGATGTGTTTCTTTAAAATGTTCTTGGCAAATTCTGTGTTATTTCATTTAGAGTTTTTTGGCACATTAATACCCAATTAGGCAGCACTGAATGAGTCCTGTAAGGAACTTTAATACTTGAATACAAGAGTATGGACTGGGTGGGCCTAAAAAAATCGACTTACCTTTTTTTTCTTTGCCATCTCTACAAAGTTTTTCCATTTTTGACTCACACTTGAAAGGTTGTTTGGTGTTTTGCTTGGAATCACTTTCATTCATCCTTCCTCCAAAATATGCTGTAACATTTCACAGAAAAACATTGGAGTTAAAAATTAAAGCTGAGGTTTCAATAACTGAAAATGGCTTCTTTTTTTGTCCGTTCCCTGATTGGGGTCAGTTAAGCCATGTACCTGATGCAAAACAGCTGTTTAGGGGTGTAAACCGTCTCTCACTGGCTGTATTTGTCCATTGCAGTGTGATATAAACAGTCCTGATCATTCTAACCGACAGATTGATTAGCTCAGCCACTTGGCATTGTTTCATACTGCTTGACGGTGTAAAATTCATCAGGCATAACTGGACATATGTGTGTGAAAAAAAGGGGGGGGGGGGGGTCCACTCAATTTCAGTGAGTAATATTTAGCTGTGCTGATAATTTCATAAGCGTTAATACCGTTAAGCTCTTGGATGATAATTGAAGGCATGTCTAATATGGAGATAGGTGGACATTGTAGTTGTTTTCTGCAAATTACACAAATGAATTTGAAGGTTATGTTATTTTCACAAACAGAATTAGTCAGCTGTTGGCTTGGCTGACCGGTGATGTGCACAGACATTGGCAGGGGCATGGGTGAAATGACATGGACAGAGTGTGAATGGAAATCTGCTGTCAATAGTTGAGTGGGTTGGGGGTGTTGTGCTGTAGTAAAGACACATCCACCTCCTCTTAAATCTCCGGGCTCTTATAGGCACATCTGCTTAAAAGGGCACCTTTACATTTGTGAACAAAAGGTGCAGGGGTTTGCAACCCTGTAGACCCTGTTCTGTGCACGTCATTGTGGCTGACGTTACTAAACGCTTACAGCTGTTTAAAAGTGACTCAACAAGAACAACTGACCACATTATACTTTGCATATAGGCTACTTTAATCCTACAGTTACTTACCATTTTTTTAATCAGGCTGAAATAAGCAAACCTTTCATAATATTCATATTTGTTTTAGCCACAATGCTAAGTGACTAAAATAGTCTGTAAAAAAAAAATATATCGATATAAAGGATAATCCACTGTTCACTTATTGGAGAGAAAGAAAGACATGAACAAGAGTAGGAACAGCGATAACAATGATGAAGACTTTCGATTACAAATGTAAACTATCCATCATCTTAATTATTTTAAAACATAGAGAGTGAACAAAAAGCAAAAGAGTATTAGTAGCTCACTGCTATTTTCCAGACCATTCATTTTACAGAGCATTCACGAAATGAAAATGACCGGAAGTCCTGAAGTCAATCAAATACGTGAGATAACATCTCAGACAATAAACTGTAGAACAGGAGAAACAGTATTGTATTATTTCACTGCTCAACCTTTTAAAGGCTGGCATGCTGTTGACCACAACCACAGAGTTTTATACTGACCCACTGCATATACTGTTTTTAGAGCATTGGAAAACTAAAATAACACTTTGTGCAATGAATATTTCTTATTGCAAAATGTGTATGTGGTTAGAGGAACCAGAAACAGAGCAAGCTAAGTAATATATTATGAGATCCAGACCTTTAAAAGCAGGAAAAGACATAAATCATTGCTAATATACTCTGGCTATAAATTGATGAAAGTGAAAAGAAGTGTGGTAACGACCACTCATTGCTGCATGCTGAGTGACTTGGTTTGAAAACTCATGTGGAAGTATTGTTTTGAGTGTTTGATCTGTAATTATATGACTTTGTGATTATTTGACTAATTTTATCGATTTTGTTTTCTCCCCAATTTGGAATGCCCAATTCCCAATGTGCTCTAAGTCCTCGTTGTGGCATAGTGACTCGTCTCAGTCCGGGTGACGGAGGACGAATCTCAGTTGCCTCCGCATCTGAGACCATCAATCCGTGCATCATATCATGTGGTTTGTTGAACACATTCCCATGGAGATGTAGCCATGTGGAGGCTTCATGCTATTCTCCACGGCATCCACGGACAACTTACCACGCGCCCAACTGAGAGCGAGAACCACACATTATAGTGACAACAAGGAGGTTACCCCATGTGACTCTACCCTCCCTAGCAACCGGGCCAATTTGGTTGCTTAGGAGACATGGCTAGAGTCACTCAGCACACCCTGGATTCAAACTCGCGACTCCAGGGGTGGTAGCCAGCTTCAATACTCGCTGAGCTACCCAGACCCCCTCATTTTAATAGATTTTAATATAGCTTGAAGCAGTTACACTCGAGTAAACTTTACAGTTTACTCTTTACCCAACATAATATAATGAGTATTCGTATCATGGTCAGAAATTAACCTTTCCATTAAGGGGCAGTATTTGCCCCTTGGATTTGATTTTCAAGGATATTTTCTAACTTTTATTGTGCATTTCTTCCAACCAAATAAAAATATAAGGTGTTATTCTTTTGTCAAATACTTACATTTAAAAATCAATTAAATATGAATATCTTAACTGAGAATTTATTACCACTTACCCATAATATTAAATCAAAATCAACCCATACTGTATACAATAATTTGTATAATTAGGCCTTAATAGAGAAAAACTATTTGGGGCATTTTTTGCCCCTATATTTAGAATTTCAGGGGCATTTAGTCCCTTTCAGTGGCATTTTTGCTCCGAGTCCCCAATTTCGAATCCCAATTCATATGTATTCTTATATAAAGTTTTATTCTAGCATATGTACATTTACATTAATTTGCATAGACACCAAATCCTACAATACTGACATATTGACAGCAACTGAAACATAATCATTTTACGTATTAACAACTTTAGAAATGTACAAATGTTTAGAAATCCATACTGAATCCATGAATGTTGAATTTCTGGAATTAACTGGTTGATTTTATTGTATTTATAGTTAATGAGATTCATATACACATACAACAGCAAAGAACTTTGTGAAGATGCTGGAGGAAACAGGTAGACAAGTATCTATATCCACAGTAAAACCAGTCCTACATCGACATAACATGAAAGGCTGCTCAGCAGGGAAGAAGCCACTGCTCCTAAACTGGCATAAAAAATCCAGAATACACTTTGGAAGTGCACATGGGGACAAATCATACAATTTGGAGAAATGTCCTCTGGTCTGATGTAACTAAAATTGAACTGTTTGGCCATAATGACTATCATTATGTTTGGAGGAAAAAGGGTGTGGGGGTGCTTTGCTGACAGAGGGACTGGTGCACTTCACAAAATAGATGGCATCTTGAGAAAGGAAAATTATGTGGAGAAATTGAAGCAACATCTCAAGACATCAGCCAGGAAGTTAAAGCTAGGTCACAAATGGGTCTTCCAAATGGACAATGACCCCAAACATATCTCCAAAGTTGTGGCAAAATGACTTAAGGACAACAAATTCAAGGTTTTGGAGTGGCTATCACAAAGCCCTGACCTCAATCCGATAGAAAATTTGTGGGCAGAATTGAAAAAGCATGTGCGAGCAAGGAGACCTACAACCCTGACTCTGTAGTGATCCTAACTGACCTGAGACAGGGAATGTTTACTACGATTAAATGTCAGGAAATGTGAAAAACTGAGTTTAAACGTATTTGGCTAAAGTGTATGTAAACTTCATAGATAGATAGATAGATAGATAGATAGATAGATAGATAGATAGATAGATAGATAGATAGATAAAAACAAACCTTCCCTGACTATTAAATATTTTTAGAAGGTAAAAAAAGTGGTATGACAATATGGCGTTTCCCCTTCATTTCAATTTTGTTGGATTTACAATGTGGTGAACTGTCATATCAGTCTTGTAAATTCTTACTTTAAATTCATAGAATGCATTACTTTAAAACACCTTACTTAGAAAACATTTGAGCTAATAGAGTATGTATAAAACGTTTTTGAAGCCATACAAAGGATCCCCATAATACGGATAAACAAGAACAACACTCAGATCTTTCTGCTAAGTATATGCTGTATGCACGTCTTGAACTTGTTACAGAAAATCCAGAAATGTTGCGCCAGAATAAAAGCATATCCTCACGGCTCCTGTCATGTCTTACATCTGAAAAGTCTTTTAAAGCAGGATTGACTTTCGACTTGGATTTTGAAAGGAAGGGATTTTTTTGTGCAATAATTGCTATATAATGAGGGCTTCGGCCACCTCCTGCCACATTGTGGCCATGTTTTTTTATTTACTTGTCTGGTCAGAGCCAATAGCTCCGTTAAAGAGATGGAAAAAATAAGTCTTTCCAGCTCCTGGTGGAATTTGATTTCTTCCAACAGCTGTCTTGCTTTATACTACCATGATGTTAGGGAATCGCCCATCTCAAATCAATCAAACGAGGTTGACATTTCCTGCAAACTGTGTTCAGAGGATAAATGAAGGGGGGGCAGGGGGGCAGGCAGATGAACAGCTGGAGTGATATTCTTGTTTATGTGCTCCAGTGCCTTCTCCCATTAGTCTGATGTCTTTGAGAAGTAATTTGCTGCACTTTATGAAAGTCTCAGCACTTGCATTGAGAAATATAACTTTCAATTCGGCCTCATTGTGATTGAGAAATGAAGTATATTTTCCTTAATGAATTTAAGATTTCTGGCTTTTTCTCTTATTCCACTCCCAATTTTCCAAAACGATACTTTCTCACTCATGGTATGTCAAAACATTTTCTGTTGACTTAATGCAGGGAAATTGCTATGATGGACAAAACAGGTCATGACGAAAATGACGGCAAAACATGTGACTCACACTATGAGCGATCAAAAGCAAAGCAAAGGCAAAGACAGCACATGTTTCAATACTGTTTGTACAATGATGTTATAAAGCCTGTTACGGCCAGTAGCATGTACATTTCGGTCATTAGGAATTACAAACTATGGCTGTTAAACATCGAGACACATACAAATTGTGTTTATTTTACAGCTTTGCTCTGGGATAGTGCCCTCTTGCTGGCACAGGCATGTATGCTAACAGAAACAGTGGAGACCTTATTCACACCTCACTCTCTGGGCTCAACAAGTGAGATCTAAACAGCACCGCCTAGGAGCTTAGAGTGCTCAACCCAATGAATGGGTCATAAGTCTACATGTAGTAATGAGGCATAGAGACCCTTAAACCATATACACTTTAAATTTGAATTTTCCTCTCATATAAAAATGTCATCGCCTTGCCATTCTTCAGACTTTTAGTATGTGCTATGAAAAATGTGGCATAGTAAAAGGCATAGATGGCATAACGTAGTCGAAGTTAGTCATTTTACTAAACTTTTCACAATGCATTTTCAATTAATATGACTTCTGTATTTTAGAATACAGGCTAGGGGTGGGCTACCTGGCTTCCCTGAATGTTTTCAATAAAGCCCTGAATGTTTTTATCATCTTGTAGTGATGTCAAATGTTGATACTAAAGCATAAACATCCACTGACCCTAGAACCGCCCCTTAATGCAGGCAGTGGGCTTTGCCATTCCAACATCCAAAAGCAATAATAGCATACTTAATTCAAAGTGCGAAACACACTTCTGACATTAAAATATGCTGTCAAAAACAGTCCAGTGAAAATAGCAGGGAGACAGGGCGAACATTCAGACACTTCATGCCTGAATCAAGTTTCAGCGTAATTGGGATCATACACAACATGTGCTGTTTTGGCTCATGAGTCCGATTAATCAGAGGGGCTTTAATCGTGGGGAATTCTCCTGTGTGTGGCTGGGCAGACGCTCAACTGTGGGCCCCTAAGTTGAGTTCTGTTTAAGTGTGCACCTTTTGACTCCACAAACACCCACCTCAGAAATTGGGGTCTCCCCTCCATGACTTCATGCATCAGTGCACAGCATGCCACCACAACAGGGTCCACTTAATGATTAAATTGCATCTCTCATGGAAGTTCCAAATCACCAGATTCCTTGTTGCTGATTCTTCCTGCTGATTGCAATTTATGTTGGAAGTCATTGCTGTCCAACACTCTGCCTGCACGAGGTCCAGACAGGAAAGCGAAGACATGAGGTTCAACCTAGAGCATTTAGCCATGTGCTGAACGTATGGAGTTGGCATCATGCTCTCTGTAAACACGGTACCTTTCACAACACATGATTGGTATTGAAAACAGGTAATGAAAGTTGCCGTGGTTGTCAAGTTTCACATCAGTGATTTCCTTTCATGTACTGTTGCTAGACGTGCTGCTGCACCTGTTCTTAATATGCATATAATTACAACAGCACCTGAATACAACGTGGGCGAATACTGATGAATGAGTAATCTGCTGGACTGAGATGTAGGGAGGTTTTGGGGATTGCAGATATGTATTAACAAATACTAACAATGCTCACTGATGGTAAGTAAAAAATTTGGTGGAGTTGCAATGAGTTCAAGCTTTCTGATCTTCCTAAAAGGGTTTGTCCGATTGCATAATGGTGCAAAATCTAGTTTAGGATTTGCAGGATCATTTTAAAATGTAGTTACAACTTGATCCGAGAAACCTGGAATTTATCATGTCCAGGCTGAGAGTCTGTTTCTGGGACAAGGTTTTGTTCAATGAGTGCATTAGGCATTCCTGACCATGACTTCATCCTCAATGGATACCTTTCAATCCAAAGGACATTGCAGACAGTTTTTTTTTCCACAGGCTCTTAACCAAAAATCTTCTGAGTGATATTTCAGCACCTGCATTGTATACCCATCTCTTTTGTATAGTTGAATCCACGCTAACGACACTGCAGACTGCAAAGAACATTAAATGTCCTATTAGTAAGAAAGAGCTGTGTAGAAATGAAAAGCAATTGTGCAGGGTTGATTTCCAAAAACTTTTTAAGTTCCTTGTGGAATAAACTTACACTGAAAAGACCATCCTGTGGTGTGTGTCTCCTAAAGTCCCCCACTCTTCTCACACTGCCTGAGAGATCAGCAGAATCCCACTGTACTTCAGATTGGGGGCTTTCAAAACCAATCTACTAAAGAACAATATCCATAGACAAATAGGCATATTTCTCAGAACCTTCATCTGTGTTTTCATGCCATTCAACAAGTCTCTAAATGGAGTATTCCAGGTTCAGTACCTCGAGTTAACCTCTATTAACAGCATGTGTGGCATAATGTTGATTTCCACAAAAATGTATTTTATTGTCCCTCCTTTTCTATAACAAATGCAAATATCTGGGTAACAGTGAGGCACTTACAATGAAAGTGAATGGGGCCAAGCTGTAAACATTAAAATACTCTCACTGTTTCATAAGTATTGCCAACATAACATGAGTTTAGTGTAATAAAATTGCTTACTAACCTTTTCTGTACAAAGTTAAATCCATTTTTACAACTTTGTTGCCCTGACAACGTTACGCCATAAACACTGTATTTACAGCAATTTAGTAGTCTGACGCAAAAACGATTTAAACAACTTAACAGCTCAAATACTACACACGATTTAACAGAAGTAGGAAAGTGATTGCATTAAACAATTATAAGCTTCACATTTCTGCTTTTAAACCATCCAAAAATTGGCCCCATTCACTTCCATTGTAAGTGACCGGGTTATCCAATCAATGGATTTTATCTTCCCTGAAGGCACGGGCATATTCCAGGATGACAATGACAAAATTCATAGGGCTCAAATTGTGAAAGTATTGAGTAGTTCAGGAAGCACGAGGAATCATTTTCACCCCAGATCATAACCATTATTTAAATCCAAACAGATAATTATTATTATTTTTTTTTTTTTGCCAGGCAGTGTAACTGACAAAGACTATTTAGCCCAAGACCACTTGTAGCCTATTAAAATGAATGGGAGAAATTGGGACGTCCAATATGGAGGATGTAAATAAGGAAGTTCCACCTTACAGGAAAAGAGCCAATCACCTTTTTGATACAAAGTCACCTGTCAGTAAACTTGAGAACAGGTATGTGTGTTATCTGGACCACCCTAAAAAAATTATTATTATTTTTTTTCTTTCAGCATGATCTGAGCTAAATAAGGTCAATTAATTAAACCATTGTTGTCAGATTTTACCGCTGATTTGAAATTTGTTCTTTGATCATAATTGACAGAATTGTGTTCAGGGGACAGCAATGAATCAAAATTGCTTTGTGATATAATTTTGTTAAATTCATGTATAGTATTTAGTCATTGGTCCATGTGTAGGCTAATACATTCTTTAAAAAGTTGAGGTCAGGAATAAAAAGACACTTCCAGTTGTCCATTTCAAATGTCCAGATTGTTTCTAGTAAGTGGAAATTAATTTGATTTTAAACAGCAGTTATTCAAAACCATTGCAGCATAAAGGTTCAATGCCAGGGCTTTTGAAACACCAAGCACACGTTAGTAGCACCTAAATTGTATGTAATCCTTACAGCAAGTTACCAACAGCATTGCAAGTATAGTACGTAGAAACGTTCATAGAGAAACTAAATTCTTGTACTCACTCGAAAATTTATGACGTTACATTTTTTTTCCCAGATGGTTAGAGACAAGGAGACAAAAACGAAATGATGGCAAAGCCTGTTTAGTTAAATGTAGACATACCTAACTAATTGTAGTTAGTGTAGTAATTATATTACTTTTGTTAATAATGTGGCTCAGGTGGTAGAGCGGGTTGTCCACTAATCACAGGGTTGGCGGTTTGATTCCCGGTCCACATGACTCCACCTGCTGAAGTGTCATTGGGCAAGACACTGAACCCAAATTTGCTCCCAATGGCAGGCTAGCACCTTGCATGGCAGCTCTGCCGTCATTGGTGTGTGAGTGTGTGTGCGTGAATAGGTGAAAGAGTGTAAAGCACTATGAAAACCGCTAAGGTTAAAAATGCGCTAGACCATTTAATGTCACAAGCAAGGGCTTAGCCAGGAAATTAATTTTGGGAGGGTCTCAATAAAAAATGATGGGCCAAGTTTTCGGTTAAATAGTTACCAAATTTTCCTTGACATCAGAGAACTGCTGCATTCAGACAGTTCATGCACACTTTCAGAAATCAGAATCTATGCATTTTTTAATTAAATTCAAAATAAATATTTGAAGTCAAAGAATAATCTCTAATTTTCTGGGTGGGCCTGGGTCTAATTTGGGTAGGACCAGGCCCACCCCAGCTCTCCCTTGGCTACGCCACTGGTTACAAGAAATATGTGACTTGCCATTGCTTAATCCACTTACATTTTTGATATAGTTTTTGCAGGAAAAATGATAAAAGTTATGGACTTAATTCAGCATTATTGGACCTGACAGCTCTCCTAACAATGCACAGGTAACAGGTGTTTCTGATTTGAAACATTATCGGGAAAGCATGTTAGTAAGTTGATAAGCTAAGGCTTACATGCCCTACTTTAAATATTAGCCTCCACAAAATGGGTTAAAAGCTAAAATAATATACGACATTAGCTGTAGATGTTATGCGTACATAGTGTTATTTAAATAATTGGAACTAAGTAAAGTTATCTTCTGTAAGTAGGCTACATCCAGTAATATATATAGGCTATAACATTCAGGTTGACCGAGGGTGCACAATTTCAAAAGATATGCCACTTTCCATTAAAATACAGTTTGTATAGGCCATATATACAGAACTTTAGATTTATCAGTGTAATGGCAGCAACATCAGGTTCAAATGTGTGTGAGCCGGATGGAAGTTGAGAGTATGCATCAAATGTTGTAAAATAAATAAGAAAAAAAAGTTAGCCTACAAAACTGTACCTTGATCTGATACCTAACTGTTGATTTTTTTTACATTTGAAACATGGCAAACGTGTGTTATAAATAAAATATTTATGCCTGAGAATATCCCCAAAATAATATTCTCATTTTCAGCATTAAAAAAAAAAAAAAAAGAGGAAAAAAAAGAAAAGAAAAGTATGTGGTGTGAGACTGCAAATGCACTAATTATTTTTGGTTAATAAACCAAAATGTGAATTTATATCAGGTCTTTTAGGAAGAGGTGGATGAGACTTGGAGCCAGCAGTTCATTTGGGCTGCGGCTTTTGCCCCATGCCACACAACTAAATACTGCCTAATTCATGTTTGTTCTGTAATTGTACATAACCCGCATATGGTGTATCGGCTATTTTCTGTGTGTTTTTGAACGTTGGACCTGTCCTTGCATTAAAAACGCAACTTAAGGTTTTTCTTTTTGGAACCACTTAAGCAACACTATTCTGCACCTCATCATTCATTGGCTATTATTCATGTATTACGACTTAATTTGAGGGGAGACCCCCATAGTCTGCACATATCTCAGGTATATCTCACTGACTAAATGAAACCACGTTAAATTAATTGTACCAAATTTGGGTACAGTGAATATTCCCGCTATATCAAGGTCTTATAAACAGTCATATTCATTACCATCATATTTCAGAACATATTTTATCAAATATTATACCTACAGTATTAAAACATTTTAATATTTATTTCCCTGTACTGTTCAATGATGAACTTATGGATCTGGCAGCGTTTATGGAATGGAACTTGTTCTTGGAGGTCTTATTTTTGTGTTAAAACTGACATTAAATTGAGACGGGCTTAGATGACTGATCCCACCAACCGCGCCGTCTCGAGTTCAGTTTTGAGTGTCCATCAAAATAGCCGATATTTGCATCCCATCTTATTATGAAACGGAAAGTGTAAAAATTTATATAAACTAAATTATGTTTTATTGGGTCCCTTCAAGGATGATATGACAGAATAACAATTGGAATGCATGTTTTGATAAAACATGTTTCCTCCTAACCATAAAGAGCGACAAAGCGCACGAGAGCAGACCTATAGGGTTTGTAGTTATATATTTGGTTATATATAGACAGAACAGGGGTCACCGGTTGCAACCTTATGTATTCGACTGTACCTGCAATTTATCAACCTTCATGATACTTTAATTTTCCGGTTTGTACATAACGTATTTTTATGATTTTGTTGATTATTTTGATTAATTTGTGCATAAATTAAAGTGACATAGTACAGTTCGCCAAACATCTTCTTATCTAATTTTGTGATTTTTTTTTATTTTTGCACTTCATTTTTTTTTTTAAATAATCTTAATATTTAGGAATTTTAATGTCACAGCAAAATGAAATAATATTGAATTGAGTAATGTTTAATAAAATAAATAAAAAAATACTAATTTTAAATTTTATTAATTTAATTTTGTTAAACATTATACAATTCAATTTGATGCAATTTTGTAATGAAATTGAAATGTGTATAAATCTTAAAAATATGTCAACATTTTGTTTTTTTTCAGTGTTGTTCTATCGCATACCCGATGTTTATGACCGAAACATGTTTCCTAATTGTACTGAGGATAATGCATAGGGGTAAATTCAATCATGTTTAAATCTTATAAGATGCAAAATACGCCGTTTTATTTTAGATGAACTTACTGCATATTTCAGTAACATTTTATAAAACAACTTTCAATTGGCTAAGTCATTACCAAGCATTTTAAAATGCTAAACAGATGACTGGTGTGTCAGTCTGTAAGTTTAATATATCAATTTATAATGTCCACACCTGATAAGCTGCATTATAAACTTCGATATAGGTATAATGTAATACTTTTTGCAATGTCAATATAATTAAAATTGTTATCAAGTTTTGTTAGACTTTTTGGCGTCTTGACGCACGTGCGTGAGTGTTTATCTTTAGAAGAGTCCCTATTTTCCCAATAGAACAGTTCCAATGGTATTAATGCAGCAGAAGAAAAGATTTAGTAAAATAGTCACTTTCACTGTGCTACAAATGAATACACGTTCGCCACACTGCAAATAGCCAACTTCTTTAAATAATTATTGTTGGAATAATATCCTACATCTATGATTAAAAAGTTCCCTGTGCACATTCCTTTGAAAATAAATAACCTCGAAAATATTGTGTTACCCCATATTTACTTTTACTGTGTAAACACGCCAATATGCGCAGTCGCAATAAACAATTCTGCATAACACAGCCCGCACCTGATGTTGCTCAGAGATATAGAGCAGGAACTTAAAACAAAAACAGTATTGACGAGGAATTCTTCATTGTTATTATTATGATCATTGGCTGGGAATAATGTTGTTGTTTTTTTGTACTTTTGTTTTGCCATGTTAAAAAAAAACCTTCACATTGTTACAGTCATTTACTGTTTTTGAAAAAAAAAAAAAAACATTATTATTATTATTTTTTGAAAATGGTTGAGATAAAAATGAAGGCAAAAAAAAAAAAAAAAAAAAGCACAATAAATGCTATGATAACAGCCTTCAATGCAGAGGGAAAAACAGACCATTCAACCACTGCTCGGAGTCTGGTCCCACAAGTTCGTAATGACTTTTCTAGGGCTGCCAAAGATGGCATAATCAAACAAACAAAACATATGCAGTATAAAATCAGGCCTAGTGGTTAGGTCTTTCTGTGTTTAAGTGCCGAAATAAAGGGTTCGTTGAGCAACGATCCACAGAGAGCCGATAATGACCCTGTTTGCGTCCTGGAAACGAAAGTACTATTCGGGATGGTCTCGTTTATTCCTCTTGGTTTGCATCAGAAAGTGATGAAGCATCGTCGGATAAACGGTCCGCATCTCGAGTCCTCTCCTGCTCCGAGAGCTGCTCACTGGTGGGTATGGAGTTTTTCTTTGGGCGGCCCTTTGGTTTGGTTGGAGATTCCAGTCCTCCTCCTTGCAACACCTACAACAAAAGCACACACCAGCATAAACGTCCACATGTCAGATAATGCCCTTATTTTTATTATTATAGATTATTATTAGAACTTACTATTTTTTTCCATTTCATTCTTCTGTTTTGATACCATGTTTTGACTTGAAGCTGACTGAGGCCTAAAGACTCCGCCAGGTCTATTCTGTAAAAGAGAAAACGACAAATAAGCAATCTCTCCGACAATACCAGCATTTTAACGGCATGAGAACTGGAGGTCGATAATTATGGTTATAGGCCAATATCAAAATGATTATTTTAGATTAATTATCCAGTTGAAAAGGCAAACGATCGTTTAACGCAGGCGCGCCTATCCTTAATTTACCTCGTTCACTCTCATTCATTAAAAAAAATCATCTACATCTAACATATTTGTTTACCTGTCAGGGGTAGATAGATACTTCTGTTTCTCAAATCTTTTTTCCAAACCCATCAGTTGTAGTTCGGTAAACACAGTCCTACTTCTTCGTCCTTTCTTCGTCTTGCTCACTGCATCACCTCCATGATCGAGTTTACTCCGAAGATGGAGGTCCAGCGGGAGATGGTGGGATGATGAGCCCACCTGCAGACCCGCTGCCCCGGATAAAAGCGAAGAGCCCAGCGGCGCCCCGAGTGAGCAGGATATAGGAGACATTGGGAACTTCAGGATGCTCGTCTGGTCTGCTTTCAGTACTGGAAGTAAAACAATTGTGTGTTGGCCTTATGATCATATATAATTAAACCTATATGTCAAGATTGAAAAACATTAATAAAAATGTGTTCGATATATGTTTGGAGTTTGAGTGGACTTGACATAACGACACATGTTGATCACTGATAAAAGTGGAAATTATATGCAAGTTTTTATATGTCTATGACAATATACAATATATAATGTAGCTACTATACTAGAGCTAACACGTATGTTTCAATATTAATATACGAATAAAAAAAAATACAAAAAATACAAATAAAATAAAAATATAATTCATGATTTTAGGATCTTTAGGGCCTACGTAAGAACATCTTTTACATTTAGACTTTTCTAAAGGAAATAGTCTTTCAAAACGACAAAGATAGACTAATGGTTATTTAAATGACAGTCTCGTTTGTGTTACATATACCAATGTATAATTTATGGTACCATTTTACGCGAAATGGACACAGGTAGGACAACTTTACATATATGAATATTTCAATTATTTTCAAATTAGTTTGGCTGTTGTTTATTGTGCTTACGTGTTGGTTTTCTTTCCTTGAGAATTAACAACACACAGAAAGCATGGACGCACTATGCCTGATTTGAACGCGCATAATTCGTGGTTTTATCGTCCTTTCCTCCCTCCCTTTTCCACTTTTTAAGCTTTCCACTGCTTTGTCCATTGCATTGCTTTTCTGGAGATATCAGATTAGATTTGTGTTGTCCGCAGAGACAGCTCCCTGTGTAGGCAAATAGAGAGCTTCTCCAATTTGAATGTCCCTGCATTTAGAGAAGGCTACGACTGCCATTGCTGGATTTCAACATGTAGTCTTTGACATAGGTCACTGTACATACCTAAGTGGTTGTGATATGGTCTGGCCGACAGAAGGGCATGCACTCCAAATTTGAGAAGGTCTCCAGCAGGACTCGATACCTTGTGATCCGGATGGTCGGTGAGAATCTCTTCAATCATGAAACTCCTGTACCTGTGGGACCTGTGGTCTGGATGGGCATCCGGGGGATAGTAATGCGCCCCAATTTCCAGAGGATGTTGCATTGTTAAAGTTTAAAAAGTACTAGGTGTTCTCCGAACCTCCTGGTGTAGAAACCTGTCTTCCGGAGATGCGTAAAAGTCACATTGAGGATTCAGATGTCCTTATGAAGCACCCGGGTATAAACGTCCATTCATTTTTTCGGATAAGATGAAAATCATCCTCACTTTTGTGTACAACTATTGTAGCCTAATAAGCAAAGAAGGCTTCGACTCATAATACGAGTCAAGTTTTTTCTTTTCTTGGGGGACTTCGGGAATGTGCGTTCCCGTCCACGGAGCTGGAGAGAGAAGTCTATTTCTGTTCTCACCGTACCAACTGAGCTTTGAATCCGGAACACAGACGTCTGAGTTTAAGGAGGTCTAACGCAACGCCACACCTCCTCTTCAGCATGCTTGGACACCCTCTGTAAATAAGGGCTACTTTTTGGCTACTTTTTAATGTCTTTTAAAGTCTCAATTATATCAGATTGAATAGCCTATATTTTTAGATTTGGTTGATTTCCTGGACCAATTCCATAAAAGGGTTTAGCTGCATAAAGAAATGGGCTATAATTTTCAATATCTTATTTAAGATTTAATGGCTTTTGAAAATAAAACGGAAAAGATTCCCCAACATAACATGACAAAGCATCACTTTTTCTTGTAGCAAAAGTTATCACTCATTTGAATTTCGATGTTAATGAATATACATTATAATCATTTTATTTAAAATACAAATTAAGGGACTGAGTTCTGAACCAACTACGTTCATTATGACGCAAAAATGTCTATTGATGACTGTGAATAATAGTCTTTTGACGGTTACGGTGTTGCAGTTCTCCTTAACTAGACATAAGATACAAATAAATGGTCTATTAAATGGCATAGTCTTCTTGGCAGACAGACACTGCTTTTCTTGTGAAGTTGTGATAGAGAAAGAGAAACTGAAAATGTTGTATCGTGAAGTGATTCAACACCATCCAAAAATGGTGTTTTGAGAATTAGTTCATGTAGCTAATTTCATTATGGACAATCTTCAGATATTCACGATGATAATCCAAGTGTAACAATCTTAATATTGTTTGTATGACAAATTCCTTTAGAATACAGGGTCGTATTTTGAGCATAATAATACATTTTTGCTTATAATTTTTATTTTAGTTATTATTAATTTGTACCTACCTAGAGAGTCATTGTAAATATAATAAATAATATGATATGCATTTTTAAAATGAGACCCTGGTCCGTGGTAAAGCGCGTCTAATTGTCTGGAATTATTATGGTTGACCGTTTTAGGGTCTTTTGAAACAAATTAAATGTATTTTTGTTCTCTTAAAAACTGTTTAATAATAGTAATCAGGCCCATCGTTGACTTTTACCAATAATCGTATTCCTGGTTTATGTAACGGCTGTCTATTTTCTTATTCTTCTTATTCATGCAAATGATGCTGCATCACTTCTCACAAATCTAAAATATTAATAATAAAAAAATAGTACGCAATAAGAGTTTTTTTTTTTTAACGAAAATCCTGCTTTAAAATAATAATAATAATAATAATAAAAATGTATCCCCTTTTCTCCCAATTTGGATGCCCAATTTCCACTACTTAGTAGGTCCTCGTGGTGGCGCAGTTACTCACCTAAATCCGGGTGGTGGAGGACAAGACTCAGTTGCCTCCTTCTGAGACATCAATCCGTGCATCTTATCACGTGGCTCGTCGTGCATGACACCACAGAGACTCACAGCATGTGGAGACTCATGTTATTCTTTGTGATCCACTCACAACTCACCACACGCCCCATTGAGAGCGAGAACAACTAATCACCACCACAAGGAGGTTACCGTTTTCATAACACACACACACACACACACACACACACACACACACACACACACACACACACACACACACACACACACACGCTGTGTTTCCATGTTTTATGGGGACTTTACATAGACATAATGGTTTTTATACTGTACAAACGTTATATTCTATCCCCTAAACCTAACCCTCACAGAAAACTTTCTGCATTTTTACATTTTCAAAAAACATAATGTATAAAAATGCATAAAAAACCAAAATTTAGTATGATTTATAAGCTGTTTTCCCTCATGGGGACTGACAAATTGTCCTCACAATGCCAAAAATTTCGGGTTTTACTATCCTTATGGGGACATTTGGTTCCCACAAAAACACACACACACACACACACACACACACACACACACTCACACACACACACACACACACACACACACACACACACACACACACACACACACACACACACACACACACACACCTCTCATTGTTGATATTAAGAAATATAAATAGTGCTCTTCATAGCAGGCAATAAAGCAATAGTTCACCCAAAAATGTAAATTCTCTGGTCATTTACTCACCCTCATGCCATCCCGGATGTGTATAAGAATTTTTTTCTTCTGCAGAACACAAAGATTTTCAGAAGAATGTTTCAGACCTGTTGGTACATTTTATGCAAGTGAATTGTTGGCAGAACTTAGAAGGTCCAGAAAGCACATAAAGGCAACATAAAAGTAATCCATTTGACTCCAGTGGTTAAATCCACGTCTTCTGAAGCTATATGATAAGTGAGAAACAGATAAATATTTAAGTCCTTATTTATTTACTATATATCTTCACTTTCACTTTCACTTCCACATTCTTCTTTTGTTTCTGGCGACTTGCATGCATTGTGCATGTCGCCACCTACTGGGCAGGGAGGAGAATGTATAGTAAAAAAATACCTTATGTAATTATTAAATTATCTAAAAATCTTCGTTAGTGTTCAGCAGAAAAAAGAATGGGATGGCATTAGGGTGAGTAAATTATTTTTAGGTGAACTATACCTTTAAGGCTGAAACGGGATACCGTCACCTCTTGTGGAAGCACGTCTGTATTTCAGCCACTAGGCGACATTATGTATACTGCGAGTGCCACATTGCAAAGCATCAATGCATTCGTGACAGAGCACCAATTCAATTTGTGTGATTTATTTATTAGTATTATTTTTTATGAGGCCCAAATACTTCACTCATGTACTAACTAGGCTATTGCATTTATTGTATTAGATAACATTTTATTTTAGCTATATAGTAGCCTATTGAGGGGAAGTGGGATCACATCAGACAAAGGCAGGCTTAAGATGTTAATTTTGTGCTTTAACCATGCAATCCAAAGCATCATAAACTCTGTCTGTCTGTCTGTCTGTCTGTCTATCTATCTATCTATCTATCTATCTATCTATCTATCTATCTATCTATCTATCTATCTGTCTATCTGTCTATCTATCTGTCTATCTGTCTGTCTGTCTGTCCGTCCGTCCGTTCATCCATCCATCCATCCATCCATCCATCGTTGTATGCATGTGTGATAGTCTTATGAAATAAGATTTCATTATGCATAGTGTCAATTATCCTTATTCATAATTGCATAAACTGTTTTAAAGCATTAGTTCATGTAGATAAGGTGATGTAGATCACCACTAAGATGAGTGTTTTGCATTGTGCTTTGTGTCCACATCTCCCCAAGACACGCAATAGCCTTCATTTGCTCACATGACCATGGCTCGACCAATGAAAAACCTTATCTGTCTCCTCCAACCTGTCACAATGTAACATCCCATTGAACTACGAAACTGATATAAAAGCACGCGACTGTATCTGCCGTTGAGTCATGCATTCGCATTTCACCACGATACAAATGAAAACAAATATCTGGAGCTAACAAAATCGGGATCCAGGAACCGAGGTATGGAACAATTGGACACATCAGCTTTAGTGTAAGCCTTTGCTTGTAGCGCTGTAGCATTATTGGTTAGCGAGCTGAGAGATGCACAGCAAAATATTAACTCTGCAGTGTTTTCATTAATGTATTGATGTGCTCTTCGAAATTACTTTATTGTGCATTTGCGCTTCTTTTTGTTTTGATGTCCGTCGCTAAGTAAAATTGTTATGTAAATATCGTAATCATTGAACTGCTACGTTAGATCGACAGAGCAAAAGGGAATAACAATCACGGCATTGTCCTCGTCGCGTGCTGTAATGGGTGTTACAACCAAGAAAGAATGTTAGAAGAGTTGACACAGAAAACAATGCAAACTTTACAGCAAGCTTGTATTATAGGCTGTAATCTTACATAGGGATGTATAAGAGACAGATTTGATCTATTTTTGTTTTCAAGGACCATTTTTCTCATGCTTCTGATATGCAAAAGATCAGTCTCCAGTTATTTTTAATGCTCCCATGGGTTCCCAGTCTACTGTTAGTTTGCATTGACACTGCAGTGCTTGTTTATTATTACAGTATATTAGCACTTAAACGAATTACTGTCTAACAGTTCCCTAGAAAAGATTTGCAGTTTAACCATGCCAGCTAAGATGCAAGATTTATCAAAACAAATGCATTTATATTTCAAATTGTGTTTGCTTTATTTTAGTTGTGCATGATGCTAATGTAGTAACATAATAACAAAGCCTGTACACAATGGGAGAACTGTGCTGTTTATCCTGTGCCTGAAGGATTGGTATGCAACTTGTGTATATTTGAAAAATCATAACAACAATAGACTGGACTAGAGGATGTAAGACAAGTCCTTAAAGGAATATTCTGGGTTCAATATAAATTAAGCTCAGTTGAATGCATTTGTGGCATATTTACCCACCCCCAAAATTAATTTGACGACTCCCTCCTTCTCTTAAAAACAAAAAAGCAAAAAGCAAAATCGAGGTTACAATGAAGCACTTACAATGAAAGTGAATGAGGCCAGTGTTTGAAGGGTTAAAAGGCAGAAGTTTATAGTGTTATGAGAGCAATTAACTCTTCTGTTAAAATGTGTTTATTATTTGAAATGTAAAGTTATTCAAATCTGCATTTTTACGGTCGTTTTAAGGTTTATGGTGTTACGTCGTCATGCTACAAAGTTGTAAAATTAACTGAACTTGACACTAATAAGGGCTGGGTTTCCCGAAGCACGAAGTAGAATGTTAGTAGCACTTAATTAGTACTTTTTTTTATTATTTCTCCGATTTTCCCCCCAATGTGGAATGTCCAATTCCCAATGGGCTCTAAGTCCTCATGGTGGCATAGTGACTCGCCTCAATCCGAGTGGTGGAGGACGAATCTCTGTAGTGACCACAAGGAGGTTACCCCATGTGACTCTACCCTTCCTAGCAACCAGGCCAATCTGGTTGCTTAAGAGACCCGGTTGGAGACACTCAGCACACCCTGGGTTTGAACTCGCGACTCCAGGGGTTGTAGTCAGCGTCAATACTCACTAAGCTGCCCAGGCCCCAACTTAATTACTACTTAATCTCTTATGGCACATTTCCACTCCATGTTATGGTTCGACTCGACTCTACTTGCTTTACTTTTCTGAGTTTGGTTTTCCACTGTTGTTTAGTGCCGCCTCAGCGTGGGTGGGATTATAGGATGATCGTCATAGTTATGCCACCTCTACTATTTTTCCCTACACTGTTTGTAGGTCCGGTGATAGCCGTGTGCGGCCAACAGCTGAGACACTTCCTGAAAGACTTTTGTGTTTTGTGATGTTTTGTTCATCGCTAATGAGAGGAACATCTGGACCTCATTTATTGACCACGGCGTGGTTTTGCGCACAGCCATTTCTTTTTACAATTCGAAAGTCACAAATCCAGTGACACTGGTAGTGACGAGTCTCTCTGACCAATCAGGAGGGTTTTGACGTCACATTTAATATCGGCTCGGCTCGCTTGGAACCTCGACCGAGGTGGTACTAAAAAAAGGACCAGGTACCAAGTACTATCCACAGTGGAAAACCCCCAAAAAGCAAGTTGTACCATGGAGTGGAAACCCCCAAAAAGCAAGTTGTACCATGGAGTGGAAACCCCCAAAAATCAAGTTGTACCATGGAGTGGAAACCCTCAAAAAGGAAGTTGTACCATGCAGTGGTAACCCCCAAAAAGGAAGTTGTACCATGCAGTGGTAACCCCCAAAAAGGAAGTTGTACCATGCAGTGGAAACCCCCAAAAAGGAAGTTGTACCATGCAGTGGAAAACTCCCAAAAAGCGAGTTGTACCATGCAGTGGAAACCCCCAAAAAGCGAGTTGTACCATGCAGTGGAAACCCCCAAAAAGCGAGTTGTACCATGCAGTGGAAACCCCCAAAAAGGAAGTTGTACCATGCAGTGGAAAACTCCCAAAAAGCGAGTTGTACCATGCAGTGGAAACCCCCAAAAAGGAAGTTGTACCATGCAGTGGAAACCCCCAAAAAGGAAGTTGTACCATGCAGTGGAAAACTCCCAAAAAGCGAGTTGTACCATGCAGTGGAAACCCCCAAAAAGCGAGTTGTACCATGCAGTGGAAACCCCCAAAAAGGAAGTTGTACCATGCAGTGGAAAAGCCCCATAATGCACTTTTCCCAAAAGCATTGTTTTCTGAGTAGTTCATAAAAACGATCGTAAATCTCGAAAAACTAGAGTTTTAAAATCTAGTTTTATAAGTACAACTTAACATTACATTGGTACACGTATCTTTCTGGCATCTTTGACAGTTTATCAAAAGACAATAGGACACATAATAAATTGTATTAATCTATTTTGATCATTGGAAGCCATTGTAAACTATTTCAGAAGATAAAACTAATTGTTATAAATCGCTATGAAATCATTATAGGTGGTCTCCGCAGTCTGCCCATGCGACCTGATGGGTCTAAATTTGCAAGACCTATGATACTGTATAACATTACATTAGCCTTCTTTGAAAAGCATAATTGCTACGTGAGAGCCCGTTATGATTTACATCACATACATTCACTTACATTCATTTATTGCGTCAGTTTCCTTAGTCTCTATGATTGAGCATCAATACATCTGAAACTCCCATCTTACTAAAGCCATCATTATTTCTTTAATTAAATTCTGTAATAGTTAATACAGTTCGGTGCTTTGACATGGTTACAAACAACTTCCATGTTTGTTTGTTTTTCCACATTATTTTCATGTTGAGAAGACAAACACCTAGACCTACTGGCCATGGCAGAAGTGATCAGCACCAATTTGTACTGGACAGCTCCCATAACTAAGCACTTAAGTTCAACTTTACAACGAGTGATCTACGTGCTGGTTTGGGAAACAGGCGTTACTCCATTGTAAAATAACGAGTGACGTTAGTTAAGATGATAATAAAAGCTTAAGTTGCAATGTTATCTGGGAACCCAACCCACATTAGTAAATGGGTTAATCACACTGAAATTGTGTTATTTTTCATATTGGTTAGGACTTGTGGCAAGACTTTTGAAACAGTGAGTATTTTAACATTTATGGATGGCCCCATTCACCTCCATTGTAAGTGCCTCACTGTAACCCATATATTTTGTAAAAAAAATTGTAAAGAAGTCAAAATTAATTGTTGTGGTTATCAGCGTTATGCCACAAATGCTGTCGATTGAGCTTAACTTGTATTGAACTCAGAATATTCCCTTAAAATGGGCCTGCTTGCTTAGATAATATCAACAACATATGTCCTCTTCTTGGATTTGATTTGGAGTTCATAGTGTAGTTAAGTTTGAATAAGCCTTAAAAGTAATGTGAAGAAACTTGACTCCTTGCAGAATGTTTCCCACGATAGATCTCTGCATAAATCAGATGTCGAGTGAAGAAATTCTATTGGCAAGTACTCGTCAGTCCCTAAAGTATAGGGCATGTGAAGGTTCACAGTCAAATCCAGCAACAACAGCACAATTTCTCTAAATGGTTCAGTGAGTGCTGTGACTGGCTGAGGCAACACTTGAACTCAAGTTCTGTGGCCATATCTGAATGTCCACATAGGCCTAACTAAACATCTCACTATGACGAAAACATTCAAGCTGTCACAGTACCGTGAGAGAAAGTCTGTTGCTTAAAGCTACAGTATTATAAATACAAGGAGTTAGAAGCCAGCTCCCCGATAAGGTGAGGTGCGTTCTATGTTTGAATGGCTGCGGTGATGAGGCTATATTCACATCAGGTGTGCCTCATCAACCGCTGCGCAAACGAGGCTTATTAAATTGTAGTTCTCCTCTCTCCTGCCCACTCCTGTTGTGCGCCTGGCTGAATGACAGACCTCAGATGCAGAACGACAATAACGAGAGGGATGGGCGGTTCAACCCACATTAGTTATATTTAATGTATTTAAAATTAGGGCTGCAACTAATGATTATTTTAATAATTGACTAATCTACCAACTATTAGAACGATTATTCGACTATTCGGGCGATTATTGCAACGATTAATCATTAGCTCTTAACCGACTACTCAGCTTCTGCCTCGAGTTAAAAAGTTGTATTAAACGGGATTACGAGCAATGAAAAGGACAGAATCATCTTTTAAAAATACCTCTAAATGACCCTTTTTTATCAAGTTTAATTCAGTAAAAAAACAAGTTTTGCTTAAGCGGAATGGCAACTCCGGCCCGCTTCATTTTACAACAAGAGTGCTTCTGTATTTGCTTAATGTTTTGTTTTTGTAGAATTCTGTCATACTTTGCAATCTACATCACCTGAAGCTGTTTTGAATGTTTGGAGTGCATATGTGAGTTTTCCTCTCCTAAATCAGGCACAAGCTGAAGTGCTCCACTTGCACCACCATTAGAGTTTCATATGGTTCATATGAGATCAAACAACTATTCGACAATGAAAATATTTGTAACAAAATTTTGACGTTTTGACTAATCCTTTCTGCCCTGTTTAAAGTAGGGCTGTCGATTTCAAAGTGTTCATTTAGTGCGATTAATTATATGAAAAATAACATGTTAAAAAAATACCTCAACTAATCATGTCCACTGACCTGTATGTAAATTCCGTAACAAGGAATGCTTGTACTGTCAGAGATGCAGCACCTTGATGTTTTTGAAAACCTGTAGCAGTAGGAGGCGTTCAGCGCAACTCCAGCTGCAACAAACTTCGTCAAACCAACCCACAGATGATGCACTCGTGCACTCAAAGACAGCTGGACCGAGCACAACAGAATACAGGTGATCTCGAGACGTGTTTTTCAAAGTTTGAAACTACGTTTAACTTGACACAGAGCCCTAAAAATGCAGTGTTTATGACTTGAGGTTTACTCTTCACTAGACTCACGATTTGATTAAATTATGATTCAAAGGGTAAAGATTTGATAACAAAACGATTCTCGATGCATCACCATATATCTTGTCCTACAGTTATTTTTATCAACACACACACACACACACACACACACACACACACACACACACACACACACACACACACACACACACACACACAGTATTAAATTATTAATTTAAAATGAATTGATCCCTTGCCTCAACCACAACTATTGGTTGCTGGTGGATATCTGCTTGTTTGAGAGTGCAGATGTCAGCTTCTCCTTTCCACACCACAGTTAATAGTAAAGTGACACAAATAGCAGGGTTGCTGGTTAAGAAGTCAATCAAGTATCTGGTATGTGACAATGAGTAACAGCCAAAGAAATAGAGAGTGCAAGAGGAGAAAAAAGCATTGAGAAGCAGAAGACTACAAATAATTAGAAAATAAAAACCGAACCGCTGTCTCATCATTATTTTCAGCAGTTTTTCCCCTTTCTGTCTCTGGTGCACACATACCGGTAAGCATCACTGCACTGTTACAGTTTTAATGAACTCCAATCTATTAGGAATTTTGAGATCGTAGGGGAATGAATCGCAATGCATCGGAGAACATATTTTTTTTCTCACACCCCTATTTATGACTAAACATGCCTAAAATAGGAAGAGGAAATGCAACTGAAGCAAGATTCTCCAGAAGCATCCACCTGACACATGATTATATAGACCAACAGTTAAAAATG
Organism: Moxostoma hubbsi; assembly: GCA_032164185.1. Classification (NCBI taxonomy): domain Eukaryota; kingdom Metazoa; phylum Chordata; class Actinopteri; order Cypriniformes; family Catostomidae; genus Moxostoma; species Moxostoma hubbsi. The sequence continues at coordinate 7,136,636 of JAVLUX010000201.1, read as the reverse complement.
GCACAGACGGAAGTAAGCCAATAATAGGGTTATGTTCAATGATATAGAAATAAAACAACCAATATTTTGACTTCTAAAGCTGCTTTATGTATATGATGTAATGTATTTAAATGATCAGTATTATAATATTATATAGTATATTAAATATATATTTATTAGATTATATTAGATATAATTATTAAAATTATCATAATTGTAATTATTATATACTAAAATATCTTTATTTGAGGGCCTTTCTAGGAAATATTGACTACATGCAATTAATCTGATTCATCTGTACATATAATTAATTTTATTTAAAATTTGACTCAATTGACCACCCTAATTTAATATAAATACACAATCTGAATGCACAAATTTAGAAACAAGACTATAAAGTATGCATACACTGTTTTTGACAAATCTCTCAATTTGTTTTGCAAATGCTTTGAAAAATAGGTTCAAAGTTTAGATGAAAATGATTGCCGCCCTTTGATTAAATCCAGTGGGTGGCATTCAAAGATTCACCAAAGCTCAGACTCAAAGCTCCTTTACAAGTGACAGCTGAAATATTGTTTACAAGCATGTTGCATGATGCACATTTATTGAAAATACATTCATGTTAGGCTAATCCATAAAAATAATAATTATTTTTTGTTGGACCATATTTACATTTAACCCTTAAAAGCATACCTCAGATCTTTAGAGACCCGGGACCTCATTTTACCCCCTATACCTCATCCATTTTTTGGAGTTGTGCCCACACCTCTTTAGTATTCCACGGAAAAAAATTGCTAAAATTTCAAACAAAAATATTTTTTTTATAATGGTTTAAGTACCAAAAATGTATAGGGTCTCTAGAGACCCGATGTTTGTAAGAGTGTTTTATATAAATATATATATATATATATATATATATATATATATATATATATATATATATATATATATATATATATATATATATATATATATATACACATAAATAATATTTTTTACAATTATTTCATAGCTATTTTAGATATCTAATTATTTGTGTCATACAACTAAATAGTAGATCATGTTGACTTTCTGTGCAACAGTTAATGGTGAATTATCAATATTTTTTATGTGTACACATACATAATATACATGTCATGTCTTACTCAATATGGTGCTGTTTTTTCAGTGATTGACTTGATTTACATTTGACATTGCTATTTGACAAAGAAACAACATCGAAGTAAACTTATAGCAGGTTACATGAACAGTATGACATGACTATTGTCATTTGGGTGAACTATTGAAATAATGTAAGTTGTGTGTCTATTTCGACTCAAAAAGTGCAATGTGAAATACACATAAGATGTGTTAGATACACGTAGATTACACATGTGTAGATTATGTGTTGTGTGTAGTCAGGGTTGGGGAGTAACGAAATGCATGTAACAGGATTGTGTATTTAAAATACTTAATATAAGTAACTATTCCACTACAGTTACAATTTAAATCATTGGTAATTAGAATACAGTTACATTCAAAATGTATTTTGATTACTGAAGAGATTACTTTGCATTTTATTGTCATTTGTTTAAATTAATATTTAGTCCTTTCAGATGGAAAACATTTATACATATAAAAGATGCGATCCAAAGTGCATTTGAACAGCGGTTAAACACTTTCTTATGATGTGTTACATTCATATGAGCAGACAGAGAAGTACGTTTGAAGTAAGTTTGGAGCAGAAGAAATAGAAATAAACCTTGTGTAAATTGTTAGCTTTATGCTAAGCTAAAATGCTATTTCTAGCCATTTTACATGCACATGTTACCAGACACAATCATATTTATTTATCAAGAAAAATCACGTTGGATCATAATTTCTTTTTTCTAGGAAGATTTTTGATATTAGGGCAAAAATCATATTCTTGATAATAATTTTTTTATTTTTTTCCTGTAAAAATATCAAAAAAATCCTTAAAACAAAAGATACATTTGATTGATCTTGTTTTTAGAAACAACACAGCATAAGATATTTAGGTTTTTCAGAGAATGTATTTTTAACATGTGTATTTTGTCTTACTGTACTGGCAGTTTTTATAGTCAAAACAAGTGAAAAAATCTACCAGTGCTGAAGAAGTAATCCAAAGTATTTAGAATGAGTTACTGACCTTGAGTAATCTAACGGAATAGGTTACAAATTACATTTTACATCATGTATTCTGTAATCTGTAGTGGAATACATTTCAAAAGTAACCCTCCCAACCCTGTGTGTTGCTCAATATGTTTTTGACAGCCAGTTGTTTTCTAATTGTCTTGAAAATATTTTTTGAAATTGTACACTATCTGGGCAATTTATACATCCAATTTTGATAGATATAAGTGGCAGGTCAAATATGTAAGAATGTTTAGGAAAATTACCATACATTTAAGGGTTAAACGTGTGTTTTGGATGAGCTGACAACCAGCAAAGTATGGCTTAAAAACTCTTATAATAGAGGCTACTTATATCCCACACATGCACACATCTCGAGTCTGTGCAATATACACAGAACATATTTTGTCACTAAGCTATATGTGTTTTACATGATTTGATTATAGGTTATTTTTCCATTAGTTAGAAGGCAGCATTGGCTTCCATCCAGAATAAAGTGAGTGTGATGCCATCTCATGAATTTGAAAAATGAACGAATGAATGAACAAAAATGTATTTACAAGTGGACATAAAATAAAAATTCAAGCTGGAGTTTTAAAAATGACACGAGACTTGAAAGCATCTGTTTTCTATCGCTGTTTTGATTAGGATTAGGAAAAATCCGTTCCTAATCAGATGAATAGTGCACAATGATTGACTAGTCTCAGGTTGAGTTTTTGGACAGCTCGGAGTGGGGTTTCACTTGGTCTCTGTCAGATCAGTGTGTAAGGAGACGTGTACGTTACAATGCAAAGGAGTCTCATAATGCCACTCCTCTGTCCCGTGTCCTCTCATATTACATCATTGATCATGATGATGTATCAAATGAATGGTAACATCATTCATATTCATCCAAGCTTATCACACAAGCCTTGAACAAATAGGCATTACATAAGGTATTATTGTGCTCCAATTTATCTTACTGTTAAATATCAATAAATCAACTAGGAAAGGAAAGTGTGTCAATACAAACAACATATAGATGGATTGTAATTTTAGATGTGCTTCTCATCTGTTTCACTGCATGTCCAAATCAGGCACACTCAAGAAGTTCCATCAAGTCCTTGTTCATGCACATGTATGTGTTTTTTCAAATTTTCCAATGTAACAGTTATTTCCTTTCACCGCACACAACTGCCCCAGTTTAAACCTCTTATTTCAAGGGAAAGAGGTTGGTGCTTTGCTGCTGTCACAGTCCAGCATGCATCAGGACAGATTAGAGTTTACACGGCAAAAGCAATGTGGTCACATGCATTTTTGACTACCTATGTAGGTGGTTTTAGTGATTGGTCACACAACTGTTTTGTACCACGTTCAGCTCAAACCACTTGTAATCGGATCACCGTGTTTTGGGTACCAGTATAGTATCTTAATACCAGGTGTAAACAAGGTCATAGATAGATACAGTTCACAGAAAGACAGACAGATAGCACACTCAAAACAGGCTGTAGGACTATTGCCTCAAGCCACCATATTTAAGCATGCTAAATATTAGCCAGTTGATTTTCACAGTTTTCCAGCAGGAAGGTTACAATCATCACCACTCCTACCTGTGATTAAAGGAATGGCCGTAACAGTTGGAATGGTAATGTGAGTAGTCAACAGTTGACACTTGATATGTTGTGGAATGTTAGGTAAAATGGACATGTTGCATTTTCTATAGCCTCTCTGTACATAATAGAGCCTGTAGCTTAAATAGCATAGGTGAAAATCCCTCACTTAGTAGGCTGTATAGACAACAGTGGGGAAGAGCAGCAATCCCTTCAATAAATGACAATGACAATTCCTGTGAAGAGGGAATTCTTGATTGCCCTATGGTTATTGGTAGTAGCTTGAGAATGTAAAGGGATAGTTTACCTGAATATGCAAATGTTGTCATCATTTACTCACCTTCATTTTGTTCCGAACATTTATGACTTTCTTCTGTGGAATCAAAAGCAGTTATTTGGCAGAATGTTTGCATTTTCATTTTTGGTTGTTAGAGCTCTTTTCATGTGAAATGTATATTTAAACTCGCTCTGTCTTATCTTAAGCAAATGGAAGGAAGATGTAGCCTTGTCGCTAATTGTATATGTCACTTATCCCTCTGTGACCAGGCAGTGACATTAGATCCAATGTGTGACAGCAGCACACTTGTACATTTTCCTCCCAGGAGAGAAAACTCCCAGGCAACCACGCTTAAAACGTCCTAATTTTTGTTGTGTCTTATCTGTTTACTCTAGCACCATTGTTTTTGTCTGAGGCTCTGACACCGTGTTTGCTTCCACCTTACAGTGTCGGCCATGGCAGCAGGCGTCAGTTTGTTGAGTGACCTGCCCTACTGCAACGGCAGTTCAGCTAACAGCAGAGAGCCGACCACTGACATGAAGCCAGGTATTATACTGCAATTTCTCTAGCTGTGGTTGACTGCTATTTTTAATGGATAAATATTCAATTATTCTATGTAGGAGAGTGTTCTATTGTGTAAAGTCACCAGAGTCCTAGTCGTTAGTTACGTTAAAATGTCATTTTCAAATTTTAATTAAAACGTTTATCATTACTGATTTACCCAAAAACAAAAAATTTAGGGCTGTAAATTTAACACGTTAATTTAGTGTGATTTAAAAAAAAAAAAAAACATTATATATATATATATATATATATATATATATATATATATATATATATATATTAGTGCTGTCAATTGATTCAAATTTTTAATCAAATTAATTACATGATGTCCCGATTAATTAATCGCATTTAATCGCATTTCAAAATATTTGCTATATATTAGAAAGCCCCTCATATAACAATAAATCAATATATAATGATGAAATAATTATTTCAAATCAACATTCTTTCATACAAATATTAAAAAATTATATATATATATATTCAGATAATTAAAATATTCTTATGGCAGAAGAGTTAATCATTGATAAGACAATCCAAAAAGTGGCTTTAGAATACAATGTATTGTTTACTACCATATTATTGAAGATAAGCCAATCATTGGCATACAGTTCACAGATATCCATTTCACAAGTGAATTTGTCAATTAGATTTATTATGAGGGCTTGTTTAAGGACCTGTCAATTTCAACAAGCGTCAAACATGCTTGTGTAGTGTCTCGGGTGCGTTGCGTCATAAACATAAAATTTTTAGGTCACTGTGTCAAGTTAAATATAATTGAATACACATCTTGAGATCCCGTAGTTCGAATTTGCGCTCCATCAAGTGTTTTGAACGCAAGACCGTAACGCATGTTTGTGTTGTATGTCTGCTGGAGGGTTGTTTTCTTCACTGTATGAACTACGCGTTGCAACACAGCTGAAATTTAATGACTGCCCTCTGGAGTAAACAGGTGGTACTACAAGCTTGCATTTCTCAGGAATCTTCCTTATTACAATAAGGGGTCATTGTGATTAATTGCGTTAATTGTTTTAACGCGTTATTTTTAATCAAATTAATCACACTGAATTAACACGTTAAATCGACAGCCCTAATATATATATATATATAAAAACAGATGCCCCAAAAGCATCTGTCTGACCTGTGTGTACATAGACCAACAATTAAACAGCAGAAGGAAGTGGGCCAATAACTGGGTTATGTTCAATGGAATGGAAATAAAACAAACAATAATTTCACTTTAAAGCCATTTTTTTTCATATAGTATTATTTATTATATCATCGCGCTCTGATTTTGCAATTTTGACTTTTTACCATAGATAGAATGCGTCTAATGACCTCTTCCTACTGTTTGAATTGTGCATTGAAATGACCAATGAAAATATGTTTAATCAGGCTGTCTGTATAACAAGTATCTTGTAAGATTGTTTATGAGAAATAGAGTTTTTACATGTTCTTGAAAAATTGTTTTTTTGGAGATTTTTCTGTTTTTTTCATCAGACAGCGATGATATGTTACATTTATGTTAATGATTATATTCTAAATGACCTATATTTTGGGGCCTATATTGATATGTGATTAATTGTGATTATTTATCTCATTATACAATTAATTTTATTTAAAAAATTTAATTGATTGACAAATTAAAAAATATATTTAACATGAGGAAACGTATTTTTTCTGGCATTTTAAATGCGATAAAATTATGTATTAAATAAATTAAGTTATGTATTATTGTAAGCACAACAATTCAGGCTTTTATAGACTGCATTATATTGTACTACGCCATTCATTATTATCTGACAACTTGTACATTTTGAATTTATTTTCTTAATAGGATGTATTTTTTTTATTTTATAAATAAATATTATTTATTTTATTATATAAGGTAATAACAGGACACAAAATGAGTCCATTATCATGCCAAGGCTGGTTCAAACATTGTAAAGGCTTTTATCCTTATATTTTTTCATATAATTTCACAACTCAATTCAATCAGAGTTGGCTCCTGCCAAATGTATATACCGTGATAGTGCACTTCTTTGAATTTCCTCTTAATTAAAATACTGTTGGTTAGTTGAGAAAGCCTCTTCAAATGTTAAAGAGGGAGACTACTTTTCTTTCATGCCATATATCAATGCTGAGTTATATAACACCTTTGTATTCAGCACACCAAATGGAATACATCATTTGAAAAGGTGTAACATTTTGTTGAAGTGCATGCAGTGTTATACAACCACAGCTCTCTCACACAAAACACATCATTCTGTCTCTTTTACCTGAGACCACACACACACACACACACACACACACCCTTCTGCACAGCCTCCCACTAACTTTGGACTTGGTCACTATGGAGACCCTCTTTCAAGTGCAACTAATGAACCAGTTGAATTGTATTGGTTGCTCATGCCTCTTTTGTGCAACTGGATGATTATGTGGCGATGATTCACCGCACTGGGGTCAGCGCTTACTTGGTTGAGACAGCAGGAGGCTGTGCTGGTTGTATGATCATTGGCGCTCTAGACGAGAGACATGCAGAGACGCGCTTGCCGTTTGGGAAAGAGCCGGCGACACTCTGCCTCTGAGATCTTGCTGAAGATCTTGAGGAGGAGGCTTAGCTCTGCTGTTGAAGTTCTGATTTCCTCTTCGCAGAGGGTCATTGTGGCGGTTAGCATGTCTAAGGCACAAACTGACATCAAGGGATGCAGATGTAATGTCTAACGTTTAAATTTGAGTTACTAAGTCTGATTACTAATTCTTGAAAATCATAATTCTCTCTTTCTTTTTTTTTTTGGTCACAAGTCAGTGTCCGAGTCCCCACTTCGAAGTACACCAAGGTTGGCGAGACTTTGAGGCATGTCATCCCAGGACATATGCAGTGCTCCATGGCCTGTGGTGGTCGAGCATGCAAATACGAAAACCCTTCTCGCTGGAGCGATGAAGAGCAAGCCATCAAGGGATTGTATTCCTCCTGGTAAGCTGCCTCTTTACTCGCTTGTCAGATAATACGGAGTAGGTGGTGGATTGCTTGAAGTGAGCAAATTCATATTTAGTTGATAAATATATATCCATTGATGTTCTTTTCCAAGTCACTTTGACCCAGAAACACATTTTGGCTCAAATTGTTTTTGCTTTCAAATGATATGAAGTATTATGTTTCTTCTCCAATCCATTGCCGATATATACTAATTATATTAAATATAGGCACAGACTTTCCATTTTTACTTCAGTGCATTCAATTCACAATGTGTTTTTCTGTGTTAAAACAGTAGCAGGTCACAAGTGATTTTTCTTCTTTCTTTTGTAATATTTAGGGATGCACCGAAGCAAAATTTATTTGACGATACCAATATCTTATTTTTTTTTAGAAAAACATCTACTAATGCAGACACTGATATTTCACTGATAATTTCACAACTTTCAATAACTTTGTTCTACTGAGATCCTTTATCGGTGTAAGGCCATAAACATCTTAAGAATAACCTGATCCACAAGGGTCGATTTATGCCCAGTATGCCAATTTCGTGTGCCTTATGAACACCTTTACTGGCATTCTTACCAGCTTATCCAGTGTGGGCACATTTTGAGCACGTGCCTCTTCACAGTTTGATGCCAAAAGCAGAGAATAATGTGTTTATTTCTAAAATCGTGTAAACGTGGATTTCTTGCTTTGTCAGATTTTTTAAATAAGCTGATTTTTAAATCCAGGGCGTGCTGAGTGACTCCCGCCAGGTCTCCTAAGCAACCAAATTGGCCCGGTTGCTAGGGAGGGTAGAGTCACATGGGGTAACCTCCTCGTGGTCACTATAATTTGGTTCACTATTGGTGAGGCGTGTAATGAGTTGTGCGTGGATGCCGCGGAGAATAGCGTGAAGCCTTCACTAGGTCTCCGCGGTTATGAGCTCAACAAGCCACGTGATAAGATGCACGAATTGACAGTCTCAGATGTGGAGGCAACTATGATTCCTCCTCCGCCACCCGGATTGAGGTCACTACGCAACCACGAGGACTTAGATCACACTGGGAATTGGGCATTCCAAATTGGGGAGAAAATCAATAAAAGCTGATTTTTATGACTAATCAGCGTATTGGCGTGAATGTAAGCATGCTGATTGTCACCGAATTCAAAGTAATTCCATACAAGAGAGATTTTCTTTCACACCAGCACGAGTTGTTGGCTAATTGTCCAATGCGTTCCCCCCCCCCCCCCCCCTTTGACTGGAAATAATTGGCCTGATCTTCAGCTGTTTCTAAATAAGTCAGATAGAGCAGATAACTGCTTTTATCGACCAATTCAGGTGTTTGGTCGATATATCGGTACATCTCTAATATTATTCACAGTTATTTACTCATAATGTTTTGTTGAATTCTATCCCTTACTTTGTTTGTAGGATAACAGATAACCTGTTAGCCATGGCAAGGCCTTCGACTGAAATCATTGAAAAGTTCAACATCATGGAACAGTTCCAAGCGTATGTTAAACTCCAGCATTGTACCATTAAGTGATTACCAAGCTGCATCATAGACAGCTTTGCTGACACTTTATTTTACTTTCTTTAAGGTGTGGATTGAAGACAGTCATCAACTTGCAGCGTCCAGGGGAGCATGCCAGCTGTGGAAGCACTCTGGAGCCAGAGTGTGGTTTTACCTATAGCCCAGAGGTTTTCATGGAGGCAGGGAGTGAGTAACCCGCCCCCACCTGCACACAAACATGCACCTATTCCCCCTCAGTAGTTAGGGGGCTAGCTCATGATATCTCATACTGATGGAATCAGGTTAGGATAATCCTGAAGACTGTTATGACATCAATTGGTGTAGTATGTTTGACAAGTTAAAGAACCTTTTACTGTAAGCAGTATTTGCTTTCTAAACATGCAGTGATCGTGCTTGGCAGGAGCTCTTCAGACTCAATTCAGGTTAAGTCTTAGGGGGATTGCAACCCTTAACAAGCTCTCCAGAGAGTGGTGCTTTGCTTATAGCCAGCACCTTTTGGGAAACTATGCATATCATGATTTTCCGCAGAGCACAGCATGTCGTAATGTGCATTAAATGTCTTTTGAATTTAGAATTGGCACTGATGAGTTGCACTCTCTGTGTTACACAATTTATCCTGTTATTCCAATGATCTTGAAGTAGAAACTAGAACTTGTAAAATTTGAAATAAAAATGTGTCTGTGGTTAAAAAAAAAGAAAAAAAAGAAAGGTAATTGGCCCCAATATTTATTCAGACACATAAGCCACAATAAAAATGTATGAGTTTTAATGAATTCGATAAGAACATAGCCAAGTGGCATCTATAAACAAATACTGCTAAAGCTTTTCTCAGAAATAATTAAAATTTTCTTAGCCATTTTTTTGAATTACGTTTTTAACCAATTGCTACCAGGGCGCCAAGGTAAAAACAAGGTGTTTTTGCTTTAAAAATGAAATGCCACTTGTTTTGAATTTTTGTTTTCTAATGCAGTGGTATTCATAATTTTGTTTGGCCAATCTATCCAAATAGTAGGAGCCACTGTATGCAAATTGCAGTTTTATTTGGCCTGTTATACATCTTAGATTTGTGTTTCACATTTTTCAGTCTATTTTTACAACTTTGGCTGGAAGGACTATGGTGTGGCATCCTTGACAACTATACTTGACATGGTGAAAGTTATGTCATTTGCCATGCAAGAGGGAAGAATTGCTGTCCACTGCCATGCTGGACTTGGCAGGACAGGTCAGTATCTTTGAATTTTTATATTTTAACTGAAGAATTTCAAAAGATTATATTGTTATTTTGATCAATTTTTCTGCACTGTGTTTTTTTTTATTGTGAACGTGACATTGCTTTTATACAACAGTTCCAAAAACAAATAAATTAAACAACTTACGTTTTACACATATATTGGCCAGTTCTTTTCTTCTCCGCCAGCAAAAATAGATCCAAAAGAAGACAAAGCATCAAGCACATCTCTTTTATTATTAAATCCGTATTTTTGAAAGAATCTTTTAATTAAACAAATCCTTCACATTCACTTTCACAATGAATTTTGTTTAATGAATCAGTTAAGTCAATGATTAACTCACTCGTGACAAAATGCGTGAAGATAAAATGCGTAATCTGCAGAAACGGTCAATTAACAAACCAGTGAATGGTATTAAAAAAAACACCACTGAATCAAAACCCCCACCACTATTTGTAAAACGCCAAACACAGACAAGTGAAGTGTCCCAGTAACAGCACTCTTGGAACACTGCTTGTTGAGAATTCGAGGACTGGAACTAACTGTTGTGTAAATTCACTTTGAGACAGTGTAGCAAAATATGTAGTCTGATTATTAATTACCCTTCATGCCAATACATTTGTCTTCTTATAGGTGTCTTAATTGCATGCTTCTTAGTATTCACATCCCGGATGAGCGCAGATCAGGCCATTTTATTCATCAGAGCTAAACGGCCAAATTCCATCCAGACTCGCGGTCAACTGTTGTGTGTGCGAGAATTCGCCCAGTTTCTTGTGCCACTGCGGAGCGTGTTCTCCTGTGCCGAGCCCAAAACTCATGCAGTCACGTTGTCACAGTTCCTGACTCGTCAGCGGCATCTGCTGCATGGCTATGAAGCACGACAAATGAAGAACGTGCCAAAGATCGTACACCTGGTCTGCAGGCTACTACTGGACATAGCAGAGAACCGGCAAACTGTGGAAGAGGAGGTGTTGGACATCCCAGACCTCACGGAAGAAGTGGAGAAAACAGTCTCCCTGCTAGCCATCCAACAACTGGGGAAGGAGATGAGGGGGAAAGGGATTCCCATATCCTCACCTCACTCCCCCGAACAACCCAGCGGTACTCTTGAAGTACAGTGTATTCCACCTCATGATCGCCCACTCTGCAGCGACCAGGAGTTTGACGTGCTTTGGAGATGGCCGACTGTAGACAACACTGAAAATTCTCAACTCATCTTGAGAAAATATCTTAGCTACAGTGACTCAGCCTTGCATAAACTGGACCCAAGAATGCAGGAACTGCAAATTCCCCAAAATACTCTTGGCATCAAATCCGGTTTAAACTTTTCTGAACACTATGCTTCGCAGAGCAGATTAGCTTATCTTCAGAAGTCTGGATCTCCACTGACATCTGAAAGCAACAATAGTCCCAAAAATGTCTCTTTAACCAGTTCCTGTAGCTCTCTGGTACAATCCAAAAAAGGCCAGATGCCTTGCTCTCCTATCTCCACACAACAGGTACCTCTGAAGGAGGCAAAGCGTAGCATGTCCTATGGATTACTCGGGAGGACCAGTGTGGACAGCAGTTTAATGCTTTTTGTGAGGACCACAGAACGTGCTGGAAATGTTCAAATGTGTAAAGACAGCAAAAATTACCTCCGTCCTAATGAAACAATAATCTCTGATGGAGGAAACATTCCCATTTTAACACTTCAAAGTGAGCTCACACCTGAGTCTCGCCGTCTGTTTGTGGCCAAAGCTCTCACGATGGACATTGATGAAGAGGAACTAAAGAATACTGTCTTGATGTGGCAGGTAGGAGTAGTACTGTCATTGTTTTATATCCAATGAGCAATATGACAAGATGCTATTAGAGTCATTCTACCAAACGGGTGCCATTTCCACTTTACAATTTTTTCATTAAGAACAAACTTTTTTTTTTTTTTTAAACGTACAACTTGAAAGATATGTTAATCCTTCAAAAAAACACATTTTCCCACCTCAAGCACAAAATCCTTATTAATATTACCCTTTTTATTCAGGCATGGGAGCCTTTTTTGTACCACCCCGTTACGGACAATATGTATGCCATTAGAGTAGTAAAACAAGAAATAGATTTTTAAAATCTAATGTTTTCCTAGTAGTAAAATGTTCCTTTTTTGGAAACCATCAATAGAAAGTCTGTAATTTAATAGATTTTTTTATTAGATTTTTAATCTTGAAATATGAATTCGACATTTCAATGGCCTCAAAAACGAATTCACTTAAAAAATTTAAATAAAGTTAAACAAGAACATCATTCAACATTCATTTATGTAACATTTAATTTCCTTTCCATAAAATTTTAACAAAATGACCCTGTGACGGGGTGGTCACTGATGTGACGGGGTGGTTCACTGTGACAGTGTGGTATGGACAAAGTGTTTCTCTATATTTTCTGCTGGTTTTAACCTTTATAAAACTGGGGGAGGGGAAAATTAAAATTGGAGATGTAATGGAAAACTTTGGTCATGCTCTGAATACCTGAAAAGAGCATCATAACGGTGTATGGGAGAGTCGCATCCACACATCCCTCTAAACTACAAAAAAGCTGCTCCAAGAATACCCAAAGAGGTTGGATGAACATTTAATGGAAAAAGATATTATTTGAGAACATTGCTATTACGTTCAGAAATGGGGATACAAACTTTAGATCCAATGATATTTTGAACATTTTACAATAAAATTATTAACAAACAATTTTTGAACATTTTCTTCCTTGAAATAATGAAAGAAAAATTTCTAGACTTTGATCATATACATCACAATACTTTTTGCATTCAACTGTATAAAAGTTGTACAGTAAATGATGAGTGACTGAAAGAGATAGTGAGTGAGTGAGTGAGTGAGTGAAAGATATAGTGAGTGAGTAAGTAGTGACTGAAAGAGACAGTGAGAGAGTGAGTGAAAGATATAGTGAGTGATGAGAGAGTAAGTGAGCGAGTAGTGACTGAAAGAGATAGTGAGTGAAAGATATAGTGAGTGATGAGTGAGTGAGTGAAAAATATAGTAAGTGATGAGTGAGTGAGTGAGTGAGTGAGTGAAAGAGATAGAGAGTGATGAGTGAGTGAGTGAAAGACATAGTGAGTGATGAGTGAGTGAGTGAAAGATATAGTGAGTGATGAGTGAGTGAGTGAGACATAGAGAGTGGTGAGAGAATGAGTGAAAGATATAGTAAGTGGTGAGTGAGTGAAAGACATAGTGAGTGATGAGTGAGTGAGTGAAAGATATAGTGAGTGAGTGAGTGAAAGATATAGTAAGTGGTGAGTGAATGAGTGAAAGATATAGTAAGTGATGAGTGAGTGAGTGAAAGACATAGTGAGTGATGAGTGAGTGAGTGAAAGATATAGTGAGTGATGAGTGAGTGAGTGAGTGAAAGATATAGTAAGTGGTGAGTGAATGAGTGAAAGATATAGTAAGTGATGAGTTAGTGAGTGAAAGACATAGTGAGTGATGAGTGAGTGAAAGATATAGTGAGTGATGAGTGAGTGAGTGAAAGACAGTGAGTGAAAGATATAGTGAGTGAGTGAGTGAAAGACAGTGAGTGATGAGTGAGTGAGTGAAAGACATAGTGAGTGATGAGTGAGTGAGTGAAAGACATAGTGAGTGATGAGTGAGTGAGTGAAAGATATAGTGAGTGATGAGTGAGTGAGTGAAAGACAGTGAGTGATGAGTGAGTGAGTGAAAGATATAGTGAGTGAGTGAGTGAAAAATATAGTGAGTGAGTGAATACATAGTGAGTGAGTGAAATATATAGTGAGTGATGAGTGAGTGAATGAGCGAGTAGTGACTGAAAGAGATAGTGAGTGAGTCAGTGAGTGAGTGAGTGAAAGATATATTGAGTGAGTGAGTGAGTGAAAGATATAGTGAGTGCATGAGTGAGTGAGTGGGTGAAAGATATATTGAGTGAGTGAGTGAAAGATATATTGAGTGAGTGAGTGAGAGAAAGATATATTGAGTGAGTGAGTGAAAGATATAGTGAGTGAGTGAAAGATATATTGAGTGAGTGAGTGAGTGAAATATATATTAAGTGAGTGTGTGCGTGAGTGAGTGAGTGAAAGATATATTGAGTGATTGAGTGAAAGATATAGTAAGTGATGTGTGAGTGAGTGACTGAAATATAGTTAGAGAGTTAAAGAGATAGTGAGAGAGCGAGTGAGTGAGTGAGTGAGTGAGTGAGTGAAAGATATAGTGAGTGATGAGTGAGTGAGTGAGTGAATGAGTGGTGAGTGATGAGTGAGTGAGTGAAAGATATAGTGAGTGGTGAGTGATTGAGTGAGTGAGTGAGTGAGTGAGTGAAAGATATATTGAGTGAGTGAGTGAGTGAAAGATATAGTGATTGGTGAGTGATGAATGAGTGAGTGAGTGAGTGAGTGAAAGATATAGTGAGTGATGAGTGAGTGAGTGAGTGAAAGATATAGTGAGTGATGTGTGATGAGTGAGTGAGTGAGTGAAAGATATAGTGAGTGGTGAGTGATTGAGTGAGTGAGTGAGTGAGTGAGTGAAAGATATATTGAGTGAGTGAGTGAGTGAAAGATATAGTGATTGGTGAGTGATGAATGAGTGAGTGAGTGAGTGAGTGAAAGATATAGTGAGTGATGAGTGAGTGAGTGAGTGAAAGATATAGTGAGTGATGTGTGATGAGTGAGTGAGTGAGTGAAAGATATAGTGAGTGATGTGTGATGAGTGAGTGAGTGAGTGAGTGAAAGATATATTGAGTGGTGAGTGAGTGAGTGACTGAAATATAGTTAGTGAGTGAAAGAGAGTGAGTGATGAGTGACTGAAAGAGATAGTGAGGTGAGTGAGTGAAATATATAGTGAGTGAGTGAGTGAGAGATATATTGAGTGAGTGAGTGAAAGATATAGTAAGTGGTGAGTGAGTGAGTGACTGAAATATAGTTAGTGAGTGAAAGAGAGTGAGTGATGAGTGACTGAAAGAGATAGTGAGGTGAGTGAGTGAAATATATAGTGAGTGAGTGAGTGAGAGATATATTGAGTGAGTGAGTGAAAGATATAGTAAGTGATGAGAGAGTGAGTGACTGAAATATAGTTAGTGAGTAAAATATATAGTGAGTGATGAGTGTGTGAGTGAGTGAACCAAACAGGGTTAAGTTGATTAGCCTATAGTAGAATCCTTGATTTCACACATCCTCAAATTCAAACAGGAAGCAGAACCACCCCATCACATCCCTTACCACCACGCAACAATAAAACATGTGACGGTGGTATGTGATGGGGTGGTAAATTTCATCCCAAAATGGCTGCAGATCTCACTTGTGGTCAAGTTCCTCACATAGCATAAATGCATTCAATCTGAAATATAATTTTCTTTGCATTAATAATGTAAAAAATTTAATAAAAAACATATATTTTGCATGACGGGGTGGTTGGTTTGAGCTTGACGGACCCTGCCTAACATGAAAAAGCAACAAATAAACAAAGTATAAGAATGTAAGTACATGCCTGCTTTTGTTCTTGGTGGCTACAAGGCTCAAATTATGTCATTTCCACTTTGTGATGTCATTTAAAGCAACGGTACATTATTTATAGATAAAACAAATTAGTGTGATGGGGTGATAAGTCAAACTGAGGGACGCACACAAATCATAAAATATTTACAAAAAAATAAGGTTTATTTTGAATAAATATATCTTATACACTACCGTTCAAAAGTTTGGGGTCACTTACTCATTCTTTATTTATTTATTTATTTCACATTTTAGAATAATAGTAGTCAGCAAAACTATGGAATAATAGAAATGGAAATATGGGAATTATTTTGTGACCAAAAAATCCAAAATAAATCCAAAACTATGTAATATTTTAGCATCTTCAAAGTAGTCACCCTTTGCCTAGATTTTGCAGACATGTACTCGTGACATTTTCTCAACCAACTTCTTGAGGAATCACCCCGGGATGCTTTTTAAACAGTATTGAAGGAGTTCCCATCTATGTTGGGCACTTATTGGCTTCTTTTCTTCATATTTTGATCCAAGTCATCCATTTCAAAAACTTTTTTTTTTTTTAGGAAATTTTAGATTTGTAATTAAATAAATGTATATGTTTTGGCAGAATAATATTTTGTCTACAAAGTTAATTTCAAACTTTTAAGCATACACCTTCAGATCAAAAGATTTTTAAGATCATGAGAAACATTTCAGACAAGTGACCCCAAACTTTTGAACGGTAGTGTATATACAGGGACACACCTGAAAATAATAAATGTTTGAAAAAAATTGGTGATATTTTAGATGCAAGTGTCATGTTGGTCAACACGGACATGTGAAATTGGCCATGTACTAGTGAAAAATTATGAAAAATAGTATGTTACTCTTTGATAGTATTTTTTTTTAATCATATATCATGTTAACAAGAACACTTGATTTAATAACTTTAAGCTTTGGAAACACACTTTGGGACATTTTTTGTGCCTTATGCATCTCATCAAATGTTGCGGACACAAATGGCACCTGTTTCATAGAATGACTCATCAGCAGTACATTGTTTTACAGATGAATTGAGCCTCTTGGAATTATTGACACAGTAAGTTTTAAAATACAGAGCTTAAAGCTGATGTGTGTAAATTTTGTATGTTCAAATTACGTCTGTCAACTGATAAAAAAATTTTTTATTGAATAAATTACATGACATGACAATTATTCACAATTTAGCTCATATATAAATTTTTGCAGAGGAACCCCTTTAAATAATACAGTAATTCAATATATAATGAATAACTATATTTAAATAACTATAATATACATAATAAATGTAATAATTCAGATAATTAAAATGACTCACATTATTTTGGCAGATGAGTAAAGCACAAAAAGTGGCTTTAGATGGCAATATGTTGAACATAAGCCTATTATTAGCCTACAGTCCACAGCAGTCATTTTTGCAATGGAATACATAGATTTTTTTAATGGGAATGACAACGAGGCTGTGAGGGATGGACTTTCCATCTCTTCAATGGCATGAACGGTATAAAGATGTATAAAGCTCCTAGCTCACATCTGATGTTCCACAACTCTTGTTGTCTGGAGTTATTTGTATACTGAATGTTCTTGGACAAATATTTTATCAATGTTTTGTCTGCGGAACGATCCAAAAACACTTTAAACTGCAGTACAGCCCATTGAAGAGACTGTAAGTCTATGACTCACAGCCTTGTTGTCATTGCCATTAAAAAAGAAGATGGCGCTAGTGTGAATAAAGTCCATACAACTTGAGTTTCGATTACTGCCCCCTACTGAAAACAGGTGGTGCTTCAAAATTGAATTGCTCTGATGGTAGGAGTATTTCTTATTAGGATCCAGGGCCATGATTTATTGCATTTTTTAACATATAAGTTTTTTATATAAATTTTCGCACTAAATTAGCACGTTAAATAAACAGCCCTAGTTAAAATTATTTCTAATATGCCAGCTAAATGTGCAGACACATCTAAAAGTAAGCTATTTATGGGATGATTTGAGTGTGACTTTGTTGCACAATCAAAACATTGCTCTGTTTGCTTCGGTGGCTCATCTGTGAATTTCAGAAACATAGGATGGCAGGGGAAGAGTCATTCTTATTTGAGTAAAGTGCTATCTGATTTGTTAGGGTAAGTTTGGGGGTTACGGTTGGGTTATAGTTTCTCCTGCCAAACAGGTAGCACTTTACAGATATAAATACAAATGACTTCCCCTGCCATCCTACCCGACAAAGCAACATTGACTGTGTGTCATTAAAAGACGAGGGGAGTTTTCTTTAATCTATTTTAAAACAGTGATTATTTTAGCAATTACGTTTGGTGACGATGGTGGTTCAGAAACATCACACACGCACTTCTGCTTTAAATTCATATCCAATCTTATGCTTGTTGTTTATAACACAACCTCAGATTTTTATTCTGTAACCTCCTGCAAGAAACAAATGTTTGCTTTTGCATCTTAGGCAGAGCTCAACTCCCGTGAAGGTGCATGGGAGAGATTGTGCACAGAGCGAGATGCTGTGGTGCTCTGCACACTCATGTGGTCTTGGCTAGAGCATTTGAAGGAGCCAGTCATTGCAAAAGATGATGTAGAGACTTTGGCTGGAAACAGATGCGATCCCCAACATGCTCTGAATTCACTGGACAAGGTACCAAGCTACAGGGAAAACTGTCTCTATTTAGAAATGCAAAATTATTAGACTGTATTAAATGGATAATTTGCAGAAAATGCTTAAACGTCTTTGTGATTGATTGTGTCTTATTTAGGGACAAAAGCAAACCCTTCTGTGTGTTCTTGACTGTGCCGCTCATCTGCTTAAAGTACCAGAGGAGGTTGAGATTGCCTTTCTTGATCGTACAATCAAAGCATTTACTTGGGTACGTCATGGTAACAAAACAGGCATGTTTCAGACTAAAGCAGGGACACTCAAATTACAAAGCTCAGGTACTTCTGTTAGAATATGTGGGAGAGACCAGGGGCCAATGAACAAAAAATATCGAGGAAAGACGTGGTCACGTTTACTTTTGAATGGCAAAATTCCACGGATGAAGAGAGTGTGGGTGGAGGTTTAAAGTGTGTCAAACCAGCAAAAAATTATTGCCAAGCAGCCACTTTTTATTGCTGCACTTTATCCTTTGGGATAGTGACGTTATAAAGAAACTCACCGCTAAAATAATATTCATGTCCATTTTGAATATTAAGTGTAGCTTTGTACAAAGCATTGCCCAAACCAAGCAAATTACTAATGTTCAGCGAATTCGCCTGTCAAACCTGTTTATTTCACCAAACTTGAACTCCTTGCGAAATCCGCGTTTCGCCCACAGAATTTCGCCGTTCAAAGGTAAACGTGACCGTGCCTTTATACTTGATATTCATTTGATTTTATAATGTGTAGTAACCCTCTCATTATAAGCTTCATTGATAATAATAGGATCACAACTAAGGCAAATTCCAATTTGCACTTCTGCAACCTGGAAGGGAATGCGTATGTTTGTATCAAATTAAGTTTTGCAGTTTTCACAAAAGCCTCTTCAAGCTTGTTCGTGAAGTGTACATACAATGGTCACTTTAGGATGTAATTTTACCATCTATGATCACATGTTACTGGGCGGTGCATCTTTGCAGACTGATCTCATTGTGAATTCGGCAACAGTAGGTCGAAAGTTCTTCTGCTGAAATCGAGCTATGCTTCTCAAAATTATAATCACTGCCCCTAGTGGTCGAAGCTGGAAGTGTTGAAACATATGGGCACAGGTAAGCTCCAGTTTCTGGGTGAAATGTCCACAGAGTGGCGCCAAAAGTGTTGTAAAGCTGTTGTTTTAGTTTAGTAAATTATACTGTAAAATAGGGGGCTGTACTTTGAGTATCCCTGTATTAAAAGTGCAAGGATGTAAACTGCACCTTGTAAAGTTTTGCAGGTTCAACCTTAAACTCATATAGTTTCTGTTTAGATGGTTTTCCCAAACTGATGTGATTTCTGATAATCTGTTTCATTTTATCCAGATTTCCTCTGATTCAGAGAATGGACAGTTAATCTATAAGACTCTAAAAGAAGTCATGATGCCAGTCCTCAATGATATGAGGGCAAAAGCTATGGAAGAGCTGGAGTTGGCCTGTCACTGTACCCACATGCCCTGATCAATTCACCAAGATAATAAGACACTGGATCTGGAAACATACTTTTGGACTGAATTTTCAAGGATACAAAAAGGAGAAAAGGAAGAAACATACAAATAAAAGGCATACCCTAACAGGTTTAGTAGGGTTTTTTTTTTCTAGGGCTGTTTTTGTCCTGATAACTTATTCAAATAATGTATTTTAACATTAATATTGGTTTATACAGGTTGTGTTTGCAACAGTTTTTGTATTTTTTTTTTTTTTATAGAAAAATATTTACTTTCATGTGTGTGCCACAAGGTTTGGTTAAGCTATTTTTCTAATTTGTCCTTAATATTTTATTTTCGTTACACATAATCTTTTTTTAGCTAACTTGACAACTATTTATTGAGAAGTATGGCATTTATTTATTATTGTTTATGTTTGGTTCTTATGAAAAGATAGAAAAGCATATAAATATAGAAAGATACTCTTGTAATATACAGTATATTCATATTTGACTTGAGAGATAGATTGTTACATTTGTACATTGTTATTGACTAAACCAAATAATAATATCACTGTGCAACAAGTCTTATTTTATGAAACAATAATGCTTTATTGAATCAAGCAAAATGCCAGATTTGCTTGTATTTGCCTTTGCAATTTAAAGGTGCAGCAGCGGACAACTGAATGATTTGATTTATAATACAATGCAGTTTATATTAGAGATAGCTCAGCATGGCCTTTAACAATTTTGAAAATGAACATTTGAGAATGTATTGTCAGTTCCTGCTAAAACAAAGCAAATGACTGCCCTATAGACTGGCTTTTGCAGGATGCTCTGTCATTCATTGGCATTATTTGTAACTAATCTGGTTCTTTGAATGAACTTAAAAGAAACATAAATATGGAAGATGTATGTGTGAAGGTTTGTCATGTGTTTTAGTACTGTAGATGACATTGTAGTGTTTAGAAATTCAACTTTTGACCTCATTTGTCAACTAAGATGCTAACGTTGTCTTTTACGTAAATATACCGTTGTCGACACAGAATATATCTTCATTCATGATGTCTGTGGAAGAATCGTAACATGTTTTCTTGTCTGATTTAAAAAGACTGATTACTGTGGACTATATATTTTTATCTATTTAATCTTCATTCAAGTCTTTAAAATAAATATTCTGAATGTTATCTTTTTTACATACTTTCTTATTAGCATACTCATTCACAGTTGCATCCATTTAACAACAGTTTGGATATATATATATACATTATTAAAACATCTTATTTTATTTGCAACTATGTGTTCCTTATTAACATTTCTTGAAATAAAACATGACCCTTGCAAATACAAGGGTCATGTTTTGAAGAGAGAGAGAGAGTTGATAGTATAAAGTTGCTAGTTATTTAGAAGTGTAACCAATAAAGCAAGATTACATCAAGTTCTAAAAGGAGTTTGCATGTCTGAAATGTACAAATGGAGGCTCTTATGTCTTGAAGTAATCACTCTAGACATATATAAACATTGTAAACATCTGTTTATTTACTACACTGATACTTCACACCAGAGATGAATGCTCACTGAGATGCGAGGATTTTATTCTCCTGCCAGTTGCTTAATGATAAGAAGCATCTCGTCTCATGGTTCAACAGATTTTGACATAGTAAAACTGGCCTCTATTGTGGTAAATAACACTTCAGACTACTGAAAGAATGTATACACCTTGTCTTTAAAAATTGTATTACATCTATTATTATCTATTATAATATAAAGTGGAAGGCGTGAAACAACAGGCCAAGACAATGGAGTAGTGGTGGCATAGAACTGGTAAGCAGAAGGTTGCCTGTCCTATCCCAAAGTCACCACCATTGTGTCCTTATGCAAGGC
The DNA here is from genome assembly GCA_032164185.1 of Moxostoma hubbsi. Taxonomy (NCBI): domain Eukaryota; kingdom Metazoa; phylum Chordata; class Actinopteri; order Cypriniformes; family Catostomidae; genus Moxostoma; species Moxostoma hubbsi. The sequence continues at coordinate 7,114,885 of JAVLUX010000201.1, read as the reverse complement.
ACTTAACTCCAGGTTGCTCCAGAGGGATTATCCCTGTAATAAGTGCAATGCAAGTGGCTTTGGATAAAAGCAAGTGCATAAATGTAAACAATGGCAGTTATAAAAGCAGCAATGGGGAAAAAGGTTATTTATCCAAAGTATTTAGGCCTATAGCAGAGCTTAATAAAAATTCACAATAAATCTATTTTTTTTAATCTTTTTTTCTGCTCTAGCTTATGTACTGCTATTGGAATTTGGTAGTGTGATATTGCAGAAGCTGTGGGCATTTGTATGACATAGTGATTGCTATGTTCCTTATTTGTATGTCACTTTGGATAAACTTATCTGCAAAATGACTAAATGTAAATGAGTGACACTAAAATCATTATGATTCTTTTTTTTTATTATTATTATTAGTCAGACATCTGAAACTGACTGAATATGTTTTGTTCATGACTCTGTTTAGTGAAAGCTGATTGTTTGTATCAACAGTGAGTGTTTTAATAGACTTTTAACTGGGTGGAGCTCTTCAGCTTCAAGTAAGGGTTACCTTCTAGACACGACCTCAAGCAAGAGTCTCTCCAGGTAAACAGCGCCACCTGGTGTTGGATAAAACATCAGCGTTACAAAAGGGTCATCAAAAAGAAATAACCTGACTTAAAGGCGATTACAAGAAACGTCATAGATCGTTTCCCTTTCTAACGCACAGTTAACTTCAGGTTGCTCTACATATTTTACAAGGTGTAGCCTATTGTCAGTGTATAATAAGGTTAGGTCTATAGGCAACTGTAAATTGCTTTGAATAAAAGCAATTAATTTCTTATTGTAAATCTATCTCTCTCTCTCTCTCTCTCTCTCTCTCTCTCTCTCTCTCTATATATATATATAGCTCTTGAATATAAAAAATTAAAAAATTGAATATTAAAAAATTAAGAGACCACTGCAATAATATCAGTTTCTCTGGATTTACTATTTATATATGTGTTTGAGTAAAATGAACTTTCTTGTTTTATTCTATAAAGTACTGACAACATTTCTCCCAAATTCCAAATAAAAATATTGTCATTTAGAGCGTTTATTTGCAGAAAAGGTCAACTGGTCAAAATAGCAAAAAAAAAAAAAAAAAAATGCCGTGTTTTAGATCTCGAATATTGCAAAGATAGCACGTTAGTGTACATTTTTAAACAACACAATAATAATTTTTAACTTAGGAAGAGTTCAGAAATCAATGTTGGTGGAATAAACCTGATTTTCAATCACAGCTTTCATGCATCTTGGCATGCTCTCTACCAGTCTTTCACATTGCTGTTGGGTGACTTTATGCCACTCCTGGCCCAAAAATTCAAGTAGCTTGTTTTTTTTTTTTTTTTATGGACTATGACCATCCATCTTCCTCTTGATCACATTCCAGAGGTTTTCAATGGGGTTCAGGTCTGGAGATTGGGCTGGCCATGACAGGGTCTTGATCTTCTTGTCAGAGCAGAAGGAAGCAAGTTTTCTTCCAGGATAACCTTGTACGTCGCTTGATTCATGCATCCTTCACAAAGACAAATCTTCCCGATTCCAGCCTTGCTGAAGCATCCCCAGATCATCACCGAACCTCCACCAAATTTCACAGTGGGTGCGGGACACTGTGGCTTGAAGGCCTCTCCAGGTCTAACCATTAGACGACCAGGTGAAGGATCGGTGATGATCTGGGGGTGCTTCAGCTAGGCCGGAATTGGCCAGATTTGTCTTTGTAAAGGACGCTTGAATTAAGCCACCTACAAGGTTATCCTGGAAGAAAACGTTTTTCCTTCTGTCCTGACAATGTTCCCCAACTGTGAGGATTATTTTTTCCAGCAGGACAATACTCCGTGCCACACAGCCAGGTCAATGAAGTTGTGGATAGAGGACCATCAGATCAAGACCCTGTCATGGCCAGCCCAATCTCAAGACCTGAACCCCATTGAAATCCTCTGGAATGTGATCAAGAGGAATATGGATGGCCATCAAACAAAGCTGAGCTGCTTGAATTTTTGCGCCAGGAGTGGCATAAAGTCACCCAACAGCAATGTCAAAGACTGGTAGAGAGAATGTATGAGTAAATGGTGAGAGGATTTTCATTTTTTAAGTGAACTATCCCTTTAAGACAGCATCCCATATGTTGATACTACAAAAATCGTTTCGACTCGTTTATTAAAAAAATATAAATAAAATGGTGCTTATTGTAAGGCACCTACAATTGAAACGAACGGGTCGTAAAATAGCCTGAGGTTTCAAAAGTATTGCCACAAGACGTTAATATTTTATGTGTTAACATGATTTGACTGTGATAAAATCAGGGATTTACCGGAGTTACAGTGTTTACCAGAATAATGTTGGATATAACTTCACACAGATTAGGTTAGCAAGCGATTTTATCAAACTAAAATCACGGGAACACGTATAGTTGTTTATGTATTGTGGCTATATGTTTGAAAAAGTGTATTTTAATGTTGATGAACTGACCCTATACACTTCCATTGTAAGTGCCTTACTGTTTTCTTTTTTCCTTTTTATAAACAAGAAACGAGTCAAAATAGCTTCGTGTTAATCAACCTTATGCCAAAAAAAAAATTAAATAAAAAAAAATACAAAAAGACCTCGATTAACCCGAAACATTCCGAACTCCGTACACGGGTAGGGCTGGGAATCAATTCCAAAAAGAATCGATTCCTCGACTCCGAGGCATTGGGAATTGAGAATCGACTCTAAAGCTTGGAATCGATTCCGCTGGGGGAAATATTTACATTTTTGTGACCAGCACTGAACTACTACACATACCAGAAGCTTTAACAGCACTAATTCAATTCACAAAAGGATTATAAAATTACTTAAGCTAATTTTCATCAACCTCATTCTGAATCTTTTGCAGTTCGTCAGCCATAAAATGTGCTTCGTTTGTTTAAATTTGTGTTTCGCAATCGCACAAACCCCTTCAACACATCGGACAGCTGCTCTCTAGACCTAAACTGTAGTCTGCCAGTATTTTACTTTGAATCAAATAATAATCCAATAAAATGGTTGTAGGCCTATAGTAACTTCACCGATATCACAACACCTGTCTGCAACCAGGAGATGACAGAGGACGATCAAGTAGCTTCCCAGTTCACATCAGTTAATCTTTAAAGTTTAAATGATGAATAGACTGCACTCATAAAAGCAAGAGTCTAACACTTCTCTATTAATTTTTACAATAGGCCGAACTTTTAATGCAAAGAACGCTTAAAGTGACCTATTTATTATTAGATTCAACTTTACCGCGCTTTTTTTAATGAATCGAACAAATTAGTCTGGTATCTACTCTTGGAATCGATTCCGAAAACCAGGATTTGGAATCGGAATCGACTCAAATGTCTGGAACGTTGCGTTCATCCGGGTCTTTGAGTCACAGCACAGACTCATCGCGCTGACCGCCGCGGGTGTTCATCAGTATTCAGCTATATTAGCCGACTAGCCTTCTGCATCCATTGAGGACACAGTGAAGGTATGATAGAGTGTGTGTATATTTCAAACATAACTTCTCGGAAACAGCATCGGGTTAATCGCGCGTGTTTTCGTATTTTCCGAAGTCAGGTAAACGCTCCAAGAAGTTTCGGTCGCTCACTGCATTATTTAAGACCAATGTGTAAACTACATTGCTGGCTAGCATGTTATCTGTACAGAGCTGTTATGTTTCACGTGCGGTCGACTTCTCATGTTTTAGTCTCGTTTATGTCTAAAATCGCCGTATAAATTCAACTTGTTCCGGGGATAATTTTAATCGGGGATCATGTTTTAGCAGGCTAGCCCTAAAGCCCATGGAGACCGCCATTTTTTATTATGAATTAAGCGAGGGAAATTTGAGAACTAACCTACGAATAGTTTGAGAGTACAAACTAAGAGACTGTAGAGTCCGCTGTTATATAATGGAAAGCAAATGCAATGATTGACTGCATTTGAATCGTTTCTCTGCGTAAAATAACGTCTTTGTGGAGAAGAACCTTACTTGAATCCTTATACGTTTGGATGTGCAATCTCGCTGTGAGTTTGAGTCCAAAAATCGTTAGATTATTGTGCAACACTAAAACAGGTTGTGACAGTTATTTACAGACTACGTGTTTTAAATCTGCTAAATCAGGGGTTCCCAACCTTTTTTGTGCCAGGGACCAGCATATTCATAAAAAAAATTCCAGGGACCAGTTGTCAATTTTAATGCCTCAATTTTAAGATGCATCGTTTGGATTTGGAACATATCACTGTGTAAAACAGTAACAGCCAATCATTTATTTGCATATAATGAACTAGGTGGCAACAAAGGCTACTTGTATGAATATACCAATCTTTTTAAACTTTCAGACGGGTTCACAAAATGTTTCCCTTTTCTCCCATACAATTAGGTCTACTTCAAAAGCAACTCACACAGCACTCACTCACTAGCAGGTGGCAGTAATGGCAAATTGTATGAAAATACCAGTCCATTTCACCTGTCAAATCTCTCCAGAACCACTAAAGACAATCACTTCAAGAGCAACTTAGTGTTTTCACTCACCAACAGGTGACAACAAAGGCTAATTGTATGAAAATAAGAGCCAGTTTCAACAGTCAGACAGTTTCAGAATACAATAGCAAACACACAGTGATTTCCCCAGCCAATAATTTTTAAAAGTGTAAAATTAGAGATTAAGCTTTAACCTTAAAAAAAAAAAAAAAGCCGGCAAAATTAGCTCTTCTCCGATTGTTAAGTTTTTTTTTATCTTTAGCTATTCGGTGAGCAACCAGATATGACTCCTTAGTTGCAGCTAGGTTTACTGATGTTGAGGATATCAAAACTTGCCGCTGAGCGTCCAACTCACGTTTCTTTCTTTCGAAAAACTCCTCCGTTTTGTCTTTGAGAGTTGGGTGTTTGGTGTTTAAGTGGCGCTGAAGTTTTGACGGCTTCATTGCAGAGTTTTTCACCACAAATAACACACAACGGATTTGGCGCCACGGAATCGCCTGTTGTCGTAAATCCATACCTAATGTATGAGGTATCGTATTTATGATTGAAGCTTGACTTTTTTTTCTCTCTCTCTCTCTCCATTTTCGAGTTGGTCATCGCCTTTCCTTTTACCAGAACTGTCCACAATGAAATTAGCCATTGAAGTTTGCTGAGGCCCGCTCATCTCTCCACATACTTCTCTGTCACTTCAGGTGCACCGCGCTTTTTTTGCAGTCCGTTCAGATACGACGCGTTGCTAAGCAATCGCAAGGCGCTCAAAGAAACACATTTTAATCTATTTATTGTTTATGTTTTGGATTAAATAACATGACATGTAAGACTCATATCACTTAAAAAAGCATTTAAAAAAGACAATTATTATTATTATTATTATTATTATAAAAAAAAAAAAAAAAAAAAAATATTCTGGGAATATTTCAAGGCCCGGTACTGACGGGTCCACGGACCGGCACCGGTCCGGGGACCGGGGGTTGGGAATCACTGTGCTAAATCATGTTCGTAGAACATATCATAAGCAGTGGCATACTGGCACACATGCCAGACTGCAGGTGATGAGTTCACATATTGTGTCAGACATGCACTGTTTTTCTATGTCAAGGATAATGCCCTGGATGTAGCATTTGCTGTCAAAGAAGCAACTTGTGTGTTTAACTAAAAGTGTTACCATATTGTTAAACTGAGATAGTTGCAAGGGAAACCAGCCATGCAAATATTCAGCACTGAGGTTTCTATCAATTAGGCACACCTGATTTATTGGTATTTCTCAAATTCATTTTACTTTACCACAAAATGCTGTTAACTAACCCTTTAAGGCACTTTTGGGCAGTGGATCGCATTCAATGGCAGGGATATCCATGGTGACCTCAGAAATGTGCCCTTTTTAAAGATAATATGCATTCATATATATATATGCATGCATGCAGAACTGCCTGAATTTAAGGGTTGTCTTCTCAAATGCCAAGTGAGCAAATGTTATTGGTTCGCTGCCAGTGCATTGGAGTTGTTAATTTGCTACTGTCTCACTACATTGAGGAGGAGTTTTGGACAAGATCCTGTTTCCTGTCAAAGTGGCTGAATAACCATCTATTTTTCTCTTTGCAATAGTTTGCTCCTAGTCTGTTGTCACTGTATTGGATTTAGAGGTCAGCTGACAGTGGATTTTGCTCATACCAACAACTAAGGCAGATAACCTATACATTGGCCAATATTCATTTTTAAATCTTTTTCTATAATATTGGAAGAAAAAAAAAACACAATTCTAAGCTTTTCCTTATTATAACAGGCACAGACATAGAAGATTAAAGAGTAAAAAATTAGTAAAATCCCAGATACGGTTTATCGTGCAACCATAATCCCAGTTATAACCAGAAAATAATTAAGAATTTGAGTATAATATTGGAAAATGAACAAGCCCCAAAGACATCTACTTATTTCAGAACTCTTATTTTGAAATGACAGAGATTTGGCTCAGTTACAATGCTCTCTATTTAAGTATTTACCAAATTAAGATTTTTGTAGCTTTATATATTCACCAGATTGAGGATTTTGTATATTTCACCGGATGAGTTTAATTATTATTCACAATATATTTGAAGCTGGATCTGGATTTTTACAGCTGATCCCAATCTCGATAATTTCACTTTTTATTGGGATGTATGTAACTGGCTATATTTAAGCTTTCTGCACACTGCTGCTATTAACTAATTTCCCTCTTCCTATTAATATCCCTTTGCCTAGTTTTTGCTTCCAAAAAAAGTTTAAAGGCTTATATAAAAAAATATACTTTTTTTTTTTTTTTTAAATAAGACTTTTAAAACAAGTAAATATTCTCTATATTAAGATAGATAGCCCTATACAAATTAAGCTTAGTGTCAAACTGAAGACACACTGATGACTCATAGGTGCAATAATGCGACATTTATGGTTATTGATTCATTGTCAATATTTAATATAGTTATTACTTATTTTATTTCAATTTTTATTATATTTAATACATTATATTATGGTAACTTAATTTTGTGTAAAGAATTATTTAGTTGGATGATTGTATTAATAGATATTTTTTACTTCTTGCTGCACTTTAAAGAGGTGCGCAAGCACTCTCGTGAGGGAAAGAGATGAAAGGAAAGCGGAGAAAGAGCGCTTGTTTCTGGACTCTGCAGGTGCTACTGTTGTTACTACCGTTTGATCGACAGATATTTAAGATTGCCAGTATTCCCGACAAGCTGAGATGCCGTAACAGTGCTTCTGAAGTTTTAAAGAAACTCTGCATCTTTTGCGACATGAACGATCGGCATCAGCCAAATGACCAATCACTGATTGAGTCATAGGATGTAAATATCGGACATTACGTATCGGTGGCTGATCGATTGGAACATCCCTAATTGCTTTTTGTTAAGACTGCTGCAAGGTTTGGGCTGTCACTGTGGCTGAGAAACTAAATTTCAAGACTATTTCATGTAGGGGGAAAAAAATCTACAAAATTGATTTTTAAAATCACTGTTTTCTTCTACACCCACAAGAGAGTGAAACAGATCAATAAAACTAAAGCCGTCAGCAGTGTGTTGTAGAGATTGTTTATTCAAAAGAACAGATCTTGCTGTTTACACATGTGCGTAAAATGCTAAACTCAAAAGATATAGCCAGTTAATATTCTCAAATAAAAAGTGAGAGGGGGGCCTGGGTAGCTCTGCTAGTAAAGACGCTGACTACCACACCTGGAGGCGCAATTTCGAATCCAGGGTGTCCTGAGTGACTCCAGTCAGGCTTCCTAAGCAACCAATTGGCCCAGTTTCTAGGGTGAGTAGAGTCATGTTGGGTTAACTCGTAGGTTGCTATAATGTGATTCTCGGTGGGGTGAGTTGTGCGTAAATGCTGCTGAAAATAGCTTGAAGCCTCCACAGGCACTAGGTCTCCGCAGTAACGTGCTCAACAAGCCATTTGATAAGATGTGCAGATTGGCTGTCTCAGACACGGAGGCAACAAATTCGTCCTCTGCCACCAGGATTGAGGCGAGTCACTACGCCACCACGAGGACTTAGAGCGCATTGGGAATTGGGCATGCCAAATTGGGAAGAAAAGGGAGGAAAAATGAAGACGCTGTGCCAATTAAAAAATAAAGTCAACCTTTAAAGAGGCTGTTGTCCCGAGTTACAAGTGTTCTGTTTTATTCAATGCACTAAGCCTGTTTGCCCAGGAATGTTAGTCATCATCAGTGCTTGGCACACATCAAAAATTGAAATGCTCATTTTAGCATTCGAATGTTCATCATAAACTCGATGAATATTCAAATTTAGAATTTTTATTTGACAACTTTACTCAAGATAATCTATTTGAATTCAAGTTCAAAAACCAAAATTTCATTTAGATGGAATATATGCCAAGACAATACCTATAAGATGGCAGCAAACAAAACAGCAAGGCTTTAACTGCCTTGGTTCCCACTTCCACTCTTGAGTCAAACTGGGCCCAAGTCCGAATGTGGTAGCATTTAATCTTGTTAATGTTAGTATGTAGCCAAGTCACACACCATGTCAACATGGCTTCCTGGTGCTGAGAGGATGCCAGTAACTTGGCCAGCCCCTCCATTTTGCAGCATTACCCAGGGTCTCAGATGCAGTATGAGGAAGCATTTTGTAGTCCCATAGACCCCTGTTTGGGATCGTTCCGTCTCGTTTTCGTAAAACGTTTTCTCATGATGTACACGGATAACGTTACTATTTTGATTTAAAGTTTCAAACTGTTTTTGTCTGGAGATTATAGACACAATGAAATGTAATTTAATAACCTTTTTTGCTGTCCACAGACTGTGCATTTGGAAACCTGGTGAGAATCCGAACATGGTGAACAAAAAGGACTTCAGAAAACCTCAATTTCGGTATTACTTCGTTTCCAGGTGAAAAGCAGGTGACATTTGCACAATGGGATGAGGTAGTAGGTTGTATAGTTTTAGGGTCACACCCACACTGGGAGATAACTATACAGCTTACTGTCTTTCTCAAAGTGAAAACGGAGCTACCAAGTTTCATCCTACATTTCCTGGAATGTAAAATCATTGGCATTTTCTCGGCATGTATTGAAAAGCTGGAATTTTGTGCTTTTGGATTGTTCAAAATGTAAATAATCTATACATGATGGTATCAGTTCTGCTGCATTATTCAGCTCCCGATGCTTGCACAGTGTGAGGTAGTAGATTGTATAGTTGTAGGGTAGTGATTTTATCCTGTGTAGAAGATAACTATACAATCTATTGCCTTCCCTGAGAGGCAGAAATGCACATTAAACAAACTCCTAATTATATCAGATAATGAAATGCAATGTTGTTTTTGTAACATTTTGTTTTTGGGTGAACGACTTTAACAGAAGAAATGTTTGTGAGCCTTTTTGTTGAGCCTTGCATGTTATGTTTGTTCCAGATACAATAAAGTATTTGAATATTTCTGTGTTTTTCTTTCATAAAAACTAAAATACGGATGAGAAACAGGTAAATAAATGAAGAAAGAACCAATGGCAGCAGTGTTTTTGCACTCATAGGGGAAAAAAAGTAACCCCAGAAAATAGTCTTCCTGGAGATGGCGCTATTGTGTTGTATGAGTTTTTTTTTCTATAAATTGTGTTGCCATTAACCAAATATGATAATCACCTTGAGAGGGACCCCACTCCCTAAAATATAATGGCAGCTAAATATGTTTATATATGTAGAATTTTACAGTGTTTGAAAAAATAGTAATGGTGAAATAAATATATATATATATTGAAAATTAAATGATTAAAAAAATGTTAAAAATATTACCTGGAAAATATATATATATATATATATTTACCCACTTATAATACAATTACACATGTAAAAACCTGAATACAGTTTTTTTTTTTTTTTTTTAATAATTATACATTTTAAGTCTTTAGAAAGCCGAATGAAACAGTGATAATATCAAATTTGGTAAATATAACATTTTTAATCACCTTTTCTCTGGAATTTTCTGCAGACATCTTAACACCCCCTTGCGGCCCCCTGGGTATCCCTGAACCCCAGTTTGAAAACCCCTGGTCTATTTTGTTGTGTTGTAACCTATTTATTGAGCTCTGGATCAATATGTTTTGGTTCAGACTGACTGATTTGTAATCTGGCATGGAAAACCAAAACTTACAAAATGTAGGGGTATTATCCTTAAACTTAAATCATAATGACAGCTGTGGTCCAGCCATGTAAAAAAGCTTTTCCTCTGGCCTATCAACATTCCAAGTCATTTTGAACAGCTATAATTTGTATTCCTATGGTAAAAACTCAAACTTTGTATGCACGAATGGTCTGTAGCTAATTGGGTTTTGTACAGCTATGGATGGGATGCATGGTTGCCTTTACACAAGCGGTTGAAAATGGCTAAAATTCAAAACATCACTCCCACTACTCTGAGCTAGAGATTTGTACTTAAATTTTCTCTTGAGGATCAATTTTGTGCCAAGGGCCCATAAGTTCCACCATGAATAATTTTTTCTCCAGTATTTGGACTTGGCTTTTATTAGTTTGCAAACTAGTTCAGTTGTCGTGGGTCTATAAATTAAAAAGTAAGGACGTCAATACAACTCAAAGTGAAATGTTGAATTATCTTTTTCACAAACTGTTCATTATGTTCCTTTGAGAAAACGACTTATGCTATGAAAGTTGGTTGTATAGTCCAATCAGAGTTCTTTTTTTACTCAAACCAAAAGAAAAAAAAGTGGAAGAAGGCCCTACACTTGTGCAGTTTTGGAAAAGAGAAAAACATGTGTGCAGGTGTTGACTGTCAGGGATGCAATAAAGATTGAATTTGCCATATAGTGGTAAAAGTTGTGGTTTATAATTCAAGTTTTGTATTCACACTTGCTAAATCTAACAATTTCTATAGGAGCAATGGTCAAGCAATATGAAATGACAAGTGTCATTTATATAGTGTATATTTCCATTAAATAGCAACAGTTGAAACGGTGTTAAAGACTTTAAATGATTTGAAATGTTGGACTGCTTTTGAACACTGTGTCAGGACGCATGGTCCTTTGCCATCAGTTTTTGGAAGGTGTTTAGAGCCCATGTCTCATCTCGCAATTAAGGGCTTGAGGTGGGTGAGGGGGAAATCTAAAGTCGAACACGTTTTCTTTTCTCATGGGAGGAGGAGCAAATGGTTGCAGGAAAAAGGATAAAAGCTCAGTTTTAGAAGCTGGATTTACTGAGATATGATTCGCCAAGGAGCGCATAGTGAATAGTCATTTTTGCTTAGATTGCTTATAATGGTGTACCAGTAAAACATAAATAAATATCTTAGTCATACAATAGTCGCTTATTGCAATAGAGTTTTCGGTTGTCGCCTGTCAAATCAGATTTGACCTCCCGTATGCATACTTCTGTTTTGTTTAACGCGGGAAGGCGCGTGTGTTCGCAGCGACTTTCTTGAAATTAGTCGCGTTATCAACCTGCTGGTAGTCAACTGTCCTTCAGGAGCGCACAGACAAGACATGGAGTATTGGAAGATGTAACTTGCTCCAGAACACACCCTTATAGATTTACCAAAGGATCTACTGGGGAAAGAGTGCTGTGAATGTAAGATTTGGTAGTTATAGACTTAATTATTGCGCTTCTTCCAGTAAATCCCGACGCGTAAAAGTGCTCCAGAAGTGGTACATATGCAGAATAACATTCACCTCCGCAAGTCCCGAAGGATTTCTGCTCAGGTGTTCGCTTCAAGCTCTCACGGAGTTTTGCATCACTCCAAGGACTTGGTTTGCTTGTTGCTATAAAGCCTGTCGTCCTCCGGTTAGGCTACCCATCAAGAGACTATTGTCATTTCGCAGTCTATTTGCAAATTAAAGGCTGAACATGAGTAGGAAAACACGCCGATGGATTTTTCACATTTTCCTCTGCTTGGGAATAATATATTTGAAGATTGGGTAAGTATGTGTATGGGCAAATGGAATGTGTTTACCTGTTGTAACAAAGTTTTAGTTCTTAATTTAAGGGGAGAAAAAAAAGTTAATTGCAGTTCCAAAATTCTGTAATTCTGAAGTTCTGCAATGCAAAGGCCCATAATTATGCATTGCACTTTTAACACGATAATATTGGCATTTTAAAAGCAGCTTATGGCTTTATTTGATAAAAAATAATGTTAATGTATAGTCAAGGGGATAATGCTCAGTTCTGAAATATATAGCCTATCGCACGTGGGTTTTCTTTTAAAAAAAAGTGTAAATCTATATTTAAGAGTATTGCATTTTTTGTATTTTTTTTTTTTTACCAGATTACACGTTTCGCACATGTTGACGCATGCAGTCCAATGTCCATTTTTGCTGCACGAAATAAATCTCTTCATTTTTATTTTTTATTGGTGGCAAGTCCATGATAATAGCCTAATATTGAAATACGATTTTATATTCCACAAGCAAATCCTCATCAATATCACTGCTCGATAGTCTCCCAAAATATTTAAACTTCATGGAGTTATCTTCTAGTCATGTCCCATTCCATGAAAATGCATCATATTTTTGTGTTTTAAATATACAATATTTCCCTTTATGAAAATAAACACCCCCTTATTTTGGAACTTTGCAGCGGCTTTTCCTCCGTGGTTGCGTTGGGAGCGAGTATTATCTGTAACAAAATTCCTGGTTTGGCCCCTCGTCAAAGGACTATCTGTCAAAGCCGACCTGACGCTATTATTGTCATTGGAGAAGGAGCGCAAATGGGAATCAATGAGTGTCAGTTTCAATTCAAAAATGGAAGGTGGAACTGCTCGGCCCTCGGGGAGAGAACGGTCTTTGGAAAAGAGTTGAAAGTGGGTATGTTACCAAATCATTACATTTACTTTGTCGCAGTATTCAAAACTGAAAGTGTTTATTTTTTTGTGTTGATTTTTAGACTAATGTCAGCCAATTACTGTTAAAGTTCCAGCAGAAAAGAAAAGAAAGAATGGGATGTGACCTATTGATTTTTCTTCAAACCCTCAGAGTGAATTGAAACACCAAATAAATCTATTTTTACGCCAGAAATGTTCAGCCAGCTTGTCCAGATGGAGCCGACTTACAGATTTCAGTTTTGCTTATGAGAACACTTCTTAAATGTTCTTTAATGCTGAATTTGGAAGCCACTCTCATACACCTGCTACAAGACTCTTAGATTGTTAATAGCTCCAAAACGTTCACTTTGAGTCCCGTTTCACTTAATTTGACATGTTAGTTGAAATGATTTGTCATTGAATGTCAGGCTAATGTTTAGTGTCTCACACGCCACAGTAACAATGTCAGGTAGGTTTCAACCGCATTCATGGAGCAAGTGCCAGCGCGGCTGGATTTATAGCCCTCTCAACAGTCCACCCTCTCAAAAGAATTCTTTTTGTAGTCGTCTTGTCTTATCTGTAGATTTTAATGATTTGGCAGTCAGGGTTTTCACTTTACCACGGGTATAAGTTACAGTGGTTGAATGGTACGACTGAAAAAGTACAGTATTGTAAATAAACGTAACAATATGTCACCTTAGAGAGACAAAGCAAAACTAATTAAGAGAGTTTTTCACTTTAGGTAATGTTAACCATTTTCCTAAGGCAAACTTTGGCCTGTTAAGAGGTCCTTCAATGCTATTGAGACTACGACACTGATGAATGGTGGTCTGAAGGGCTTTGCTTTAGTTTCAGAGCTTCTTTGGCTGCTGAAGAGGCACAATTATTGCCCCCCCAGTGGAAGATGGCTGCAGGGAATTTCAATGGTCAAATGTCTGAATTCAACCAGAAGTCAACTCCAAGATTAAATTTGTCCACTATGCTTTTACTGTGTGCTCTTAAGATCCAATCACAGTATTGCGATGGTGTGGTTGAGGGCCAGAGGAGAAGCTTAGATCTGTAGCGGCTTGCATCTGTCGCTGAAGGTGAAGCTGTATTTTATCCCTCTGCATCAAAGACAAGCACCTCCTGACAGAAAAAGCAAAGAAGGCTGCAAGAACTTGCACTGCTCAGATTGTCTTCTCTTTCCATCTCATTCTGAATGGCTGCCTGGATCTGTTGTGGGAGCTGAGTATATTTATTTAGGGCTGCCTGCTTGGACAGCTGCTATAGGACTTGTGTTGAACCCTCTCCATCCAAATGCTATAGAGCTGACACTGACCTAATGTGACAGAACGTGTCTCCATTTCTGAAGCAGTTGGAGGACGAGATATCCCAGCAGACTGTTGATGTCTTTTTGGTGTAGGGAGGATTAAAGAAAGTGGACAACCGTTCAAACGGAATTGGTTGCAATGTGTGTTTGACCAGTCATGCTCATAGTTGCAGAAGCCGCAGAGATGAAAAGAGGTAGTTAATCCTTTGGGGAGGGACTTGTGTACTCTTGTGTATTTAAAAAAATACATTGAATAATGTGCAATAATTTTCAGGGCCTGGTACCAAGGTCCACATTTGGCACACACGGCCATGGATTCCACTTGTTGGTGCACTTTTGACAGTGTTTCTGAAATGTATGTCTTTGAACACCCCTTTTCCAGTACCCAAGGACCTGTTTCCGTTTTATCGTGCATATGAATTAAGTTTTGATTGAAATATAGCCTGCGGTACATTGCATGAAATCAGCTACAGTTGGACAGATATGCGAAAGACGTACCATCTTTGTGCTTGTGTTATTTTACAGTGCTTGAGTGCAACCCTTCTAAATCTTCTCTGACTTAACCACCCTCTGGTATGCTCAAAAATAGTTTTCTTCCAACAGCATTAATGCCTCAAGTCCAGACAAGTACATTGTATGAGGTTTATAAATTAACCTCTTGCATTTACAGTTTTGGCAAGAGACTTCTCACACAGAATCATGCCACTTATTCTGATTTCTCCAAGAAGCAAATGACACTTGTGTCATAACACACATGTTTTATGGGCGTCTTATCAGCTGTGTTTGTGTTCAGAAAATCTTGATATACTATAAGTAAACATAGCTCCAGTGATATACAAAGACAAGGACCATTCTATTCCATCGTATCGATAATTTGCTTCGATAAAACCTACAGTCTTAATTTTCCTTTTTCTGGAATACATCCCTTCTCCTCTGGCGACAAGCCCAAGCAACTCATAAAAACCTTCACATAATTGATGCCCCAAACTGGCCTTTGTTAAATTGCATGGGCAGAGTTCCAAGATGTTTATCATCAGCAGGTCAACACATACCAATGTTAGTGAGTTTCAGGAAACTACTGAAGACTGTTACTACCATTCTAGATTGCTTGAAGGTGAAAATTCCAAAATTGCTGAGCTGCTCTGTTAACAGTCTGCCATATTTTTGGGTTTTCCACTTCTTGCCATGAAATGATCAAAATATAGCAAAGATATTAATTGCAGATAACTCATGACATCATTCTTTATGAGGCCTGTGCACTGAAAAAGATTAACTTTTTAAAAAGTGTTTCTTTGATTCCAGGTGTGCAAATGGTTTTTGGGAGAGTCAATAGATGATGACTCATTAATCCAGAAGATGATATGTACATTTCTGGGAACATTAACATGACTAAGCAACAATCAATATACAGTATCTTTAAAACCTTAGCTTTCCTTGTGAAGGGATTTTTCCATGCAGCTTGGCTGTTTCTGAATAAGAACACAGCAAAGAAAAAGATTGTAGTCATCATTCAATTAATAATAACAATTGAAAACTTAAATATTATTACATTAGAACATACTCTTGAAAAAGTCACTATTTAAGTTGGAGCTTGGTCAACTGTTCATTTGAAGGAATATTTCAGGTTCGATACAAGTTAAGCTCAATCAACAACATTTTTGGTATAAACAAAATACATTTCAACTCGTCCCTACTTTACTTTAAAAAAAGCAAACATCTCGGTTACAGTGAGGCACAGATGATTGAAGTGAATAAGGGCCAATCCATAAACATTAAAAAAATTGCTGTTTCACACGTATAGCCAAAAAACATAAACAATGTGAGTATTAGCATGATTTCAGTGTGATAACATCTCTTACTAACATTTTTTGTATAAAGTTATATCCAATTTTACAACTGCCAACTTTGTTGTCATGATGGAATAACACAGCAAATCCTGTAATCCCACTAAAACATACATTTAAACAACTTTACAGCTCAAGTTTTAACAGAAGAATGAAATGCTTTTATAAAATGTTATGCTTCACATTTCTGCTTTAAAACCTTCTAAACATTGGCCCCCATTTATTCCATTGTAAGTGCATCACTGTAACAACTTTTGATGAGTTGAAATGCATTTTTGTGGTAATCAACATTATGCCACACATGCTGTAATTTTGAGCTCAACTTGTATTTAAACCAGAATATTCCATTACGAGTTATTTCTTTAAGAATATTTCTCACCTTGCGCTTCATGTGAACACACAAGAATTCTTCACACAAAAGTCCTAGAATAAACTCTTAGGATTTTCTGACTTATCATTGTCCATATAATGAAATATAGTGTTAACCTGGAAATGCCCCGTTTAACATTGGCAATCAATTATAACAGTGTTCTGGCCAGGGAGGCGCTGCATGCCTGAGAAGTTCATCTCCACAGGGTGGATCCCTCGTTCTGACGGAAGCTGGGACAGTGGCCAGGCTAGAGTCTAAACACATAATCTCTATCTCTACTATTCTGTTGTCTCTGAAATAAACCCTTGTCCTTTGTGCTTATTAAAGAGATGGACCGTTCCTTCCTTTGCTCATCTGTTATTTGTCTTTATGTTTCCTCTCTATGACAACTAAAGGACAATTATTTGTGTATTGAGTAATCACGGTTATGTGATTGGTGTTTGTTAGCCTCAATCTGCAGTATCCGGGGTTCTAGATCATTTTTATATTGGACTTTTCGCAGTAAGACCCCACCCCATCTAAACAGGCCATACCATTAATAAGTGCAAAGCGTGCATGATTAATGAACTACACTTGACTTAGCTAACACATTTTATTATTGCTATGAGTATCAAGCTATGTCAGGTATGTAAGGGGAGTTTGATGCTGCCTAAGACAGTGGATCTTGTTGTCAGCAATTCTGATCGAGAATGTTCTTTTGGTTTCAGGCAGTAAGGAGGCTGCTTTCACCTACGCCATCATCGCTGCTGGGGTTGCCCATGCCATCACAGCAGCCTGCACTCAGGGTACACTGAGTGGATGTGGCTGTGACAAGGAGAACCAAGGCTTCTACAACCAGGAGGAGGGCTGGAAGTGGGGAGGATGCTCGGCCGATATCCGCTACGGCCTGAGCTTTTCAAAGTTGTTTGTAGACGCACGAGAGATCAAGCAGAATGCCAGAACACTCATGAACCTCCATAACAATGAAGTGGGGCGCAAGGTATGTGGTGCAAGTCATCAGAATTACACAAATTGTATGTATAATATTTACTAAGTTCACTAAAGAGACACCTTTCTTAAAAGTCTTACAAGGCTTCATTACTTGTGAATGAAATTTCATGATAGACGCATCAGGACTGATTAGCATTTACATGATTTAACATGATGGTTTTGGTGATTTAAGGTCAGTTGATTAAAACACATTTGGCCACTCAAGACATGGTTGGGTATGGAATTTTAGAATCAGAGAAGTCAAAAAGAGTATAATTGTTAAAATATCATCATTAAAATAACAACTGCATACCCAGTAAATCTTGAGCAGTTTGACTGACCTTCATAAGCTTTACATCATTCAGTGCCAATCTGGAGAGTGTGATGTTTCAGCACTCTGGACAGAGCTTCTTCATGGGCTTTAAAACCTTAGGTCTGGCTAGTGACCTTTTGTAAAATGTTATAATAAAATGTTTCATCTGGTGCCTCACAAACAGCAAACGTGTTTATAGCAGGTGAATTCAGTCCAGTGACATGTGCATTCACAAAGTCATTGCAGGTTTTCTTTAAAATGATTGTAACTACTTTTTTGGTAAGATGCAGTTCCATACTTTTTGTTAAGCAGCCTTCAATAAAGTTATATCGATATCAACAAACCACACCCATCATTTTGATTGGTTAATGTGTTAAAATAAACCACTTCAGTGAGAGAGCTGTGTCCTCTTATGTGATACACAGATTTTTCCTTTGTAAAATTTTTATCAGGAATCAGCAGCATGACAACAGGAAGCCTGATATTCATCCTAGATTGTAGACAATTGCCAAGAAGACTCCAGAAAGTCTAAGAGTCTAAAAAATTATCAAAAAGGTAATTAAAATTGAAGCCTCTTTCATTCAAACAAGAGTAAAAAAGTGATATGAATAGAAAGAAAGGGGGAGAAAGGACACATTAACCAACCACACCAAAGATTACACCGCCTAGAACCAGGCAATCCACTGATGCCAGTCAGACCTCTCAGATATCTTCCATATCTAAACAGGCACTCTGCTTCACTGAGTTCTGCTTACGTTTGCCCATTCATTCATCTGTTCTGAGCAAACCTGTGTTTTCGTCTTGCTACAGCATGCAAAATGCAAAAATGGTAGGCATTTGTTGCCTAAATAATGCATTAAATAATAACTACAGGTGAAAAAAACCTACAGCCTCCCTCGGTTACACCGGTGCTCAAAATGTCTTGTTTTTGTACCTGTGGCATGAAAACAAGTGGAAGCATATGGCCACCTGAAACCTGACTCCTGAGCTTTATCTGTGTACACTACACGCAGGCTGATTGTTGTAGGAACTCTGCGATCATCGTTCAGTCGGTGTTTATATCATATCCAGCATAGATTCCTCTCCATTGCTTATAAAGGACAAGAGTATCCTACAGACAACCTCTGAAAGTTTGCCCCTTGAAACAATTTGTGGTGTGTGTTGTGTACAAAAATGAAACCGCTTGCTACAAATTGTCGGAGAGCTTGTTAATGCATAGGCTGTTTTGCAGGCCCGAAGAGGAATGAGGTAGTCTTTAGTCTAGCACTGCAAGTTTAACAATCCTTGCATTCTTCATATTGGAATATTTAAATACCTTTGTTACGCAAGGCAAAATGTGCCTTGCGTAACAAAGTGAATTAGCACTCTGCTTGCTGTCATCTGCTACAATGTAGGCAATGCTTATGTTGGTGTTTTCCATGTCCGAGCAAAGGAGGTAAAAATGTATAAGCAGCCGGCATCTGCAAAACACCAGCTCCACACATTAAATATATATATTTATCACAAGAAATTGCTGCCTTTACGGTTTAACAATCACACTAGGACATAACATAATTAGAATTTGTGCTCTAAATGTTTATGGAATGACATTCGTACATCAGATGATATCAGTTTTTGGTATCAGAGCACTTTTATGAACATGAGTACAAGTACACGAGTGCAGTATTGGACCCAATTCTGATACCGGTATTGGGACATAACTAATTATTACCATAAGCTAAGATTAGGAACCATGGGGCCAAAATGATCCCAAAAGTACTGACTTATTTCTTTTTCCTCCTACTTCAGATCTTGGAAAAGAGCATGCGCTTAGAATGTAAATGTCATGGTGTATCCGGATCCTGCACAACCAAGACTTGCTGGACAACTCTCCCAAAGTTCCGCCAGCTGGGTTACATCCTCAAAGAGAAGTATAACCACGCTGTACATGTGGAACCGGTCCGAGCCAGTCGGAACAAGAGACCTACCTTCCTGAAGATTAAAAAACCTTACTCATATCAGAAGCCCATGGACGCCGATTTGGTGTACATTGAGAAGTCGCCCAACTATTGTGAGGCAGATCCCGTGACAGGAAGCATGGGAACCCAGGGTAGGATCTGCAATAAGACTGCGCAGCAGGCCAGTGGTTGCGACCTAATGTGCTGTGGCCGAGGATATAACACACACCAGTACTCACGTGTGTGGCAGTGCAACTGCAAGTTTCTTTGGTGTTGCTATGTAAAGTGTAACACCTGCAGTGAAAGGACAGAGGTGTACACGTGCAAGTGAAATATATTTATTGGTGGAGTATTTATGCACACCCATTTATGACTTATGTTGGAAGGTCTACAAGATTCATAACATTGATTATTACCACTGCTATGGATTCAAGTTATTGAGAGGAAAGAGCCATTTGCACAGGGATACTTGGTCCTGGTGGTGTCTCTATTACTGTGAGTCTAGATGGAGTAATTGCAGGCAATGCAAGCACCATTGCTCCAGAGCTCTACTGAGGGTGTTGGCACCAGTAGACACTTATCAGTTCCAGAGCTGAGCAACAGAGCGAAGTTGCCCACAAAGGCTTGATCTGTGGACCATGAGAAATATGTGGGTTGCACTTGTAGGGTGTTCTGCTCCATAAGCAGTGAGGAAGGCCTTCTCAAGGAACTTTAGGCCAAAAAAAAAATAAAAAATTGTACATGGACTCAACAATGGCTATATTTAACTTTTTATTTAGAGAAAACAGCTAATGTTAATTTATTTAATAAGGAAACTACTGATTTCTTCTCATTGTGTTTACTAGATTAGATTTAGTTTTTCTCCTGTTTTGATATTGTGTTTTGCATAGAAATAAATGGTCTCAACTTTTACACTGTACATGATAGCTTAGGGATGAACCTACAACAATGCACAGTACGAAAAACAAAAAACAAAAACAGTGCGCTCTGCTGTCTATATCATTTTAAGTATTTGTGCTGCCA
The DNA here is from genome assembly GCA_032164185.1 of Moxostoma hubbsi. NCBI lineage: Eukaryota > Metazoa > Chordata > Actinopteri > Cypriniformes > Catostomidae > Moxostoma > Moxostoma hubbsi. Next base: position 7,094,331 of record JAVLUX010000201.1, on the reverse strand, counting down.
TTTTTCCTCTACTTCAATCCTTGCACATGTATTCTTACTGTATGTACAAATATACACTGGAATTGAGCATCATGTCTGAAGGCTAATTTCTTCCAAAGTGAACGAACAAGTACCATCACCTTTTTCTGAATTGGTCTACTAGACCAATAACGTGGAATAGGCCAATAAAATAGTGGTATTTACATAGGATCTGACCTCAGAAGTCTTTAGAACCATCTGATTACCCGCTTACATTTAAACTTCATGACCTCAGTTGACACAAAGCTTTATGCTAATGAGACCCCAGGCTCCCCTCTCTTTTCGCTAATATTTGCTCTGTTGGCAGAGAAACAGAATTGGTGATTAATTCACTTTGGAACGGAATAGCCTACATACAGGAGATGCCTCAACCTGCTACTGATGTCCATTGTTGAGATCAGATAACCAACACTGTTAATGCTATACATTATAGGTAATATAACTCTTTTTGCTGCTAGTTTTGTTCTGCGACAGTAGTTTATAGTAGTATTTTGCGCAGCAAAATGTGAGCAAATCTGTTGTCCAGACAAATTTTCCCTGTGTTAACAAATATTTTGTAAGAGATTATTTTTATATGAGTATTTTATTTATTTTTTGTAGAGGAAAATCCCACTACCGATGTCCTTCAGATGGACAGAAATTAGGGCGAAAAGATTGAAACAGTGTGGGCTTGATTGTGACATGGTACCAGCTTGATCAATAGTGTTTATTATGTATACTACATCTCAATGATTGTGTACTATTTTAAGATTATAAAAATGCAAATGAGATTTCCATTTACATAAACATTTAAATGTAGCATTTTCATGACAAAGGTCCAGTGGGATCAAAAAAGGGAAACTATAACAAAATAATCCTGGATCAAAACTCTGAGAACTCTGGTACTGAGAACAATGCATGACTATTAAAAGGTTTTCACCAAAGAACTGAATTTGAGCATTGAGCACGAACAGGACAGCCTTGATGTTATATTTTACAATAGTCAGTCACTTCAACTGATGTTTTGCCAAACTGATCATACTACATGATTGTGTCATCATAAATGATTAAAAAAATGTGCATTGTGTTTTGAACAGTGTTAATAAATATTTCCGTGGCTTGCATCTTTTTTGTTGTTTAGCAGGATTAATAAATGAGGGTGGATAGTCTAACTCTTTTAGGGACACAAAGCTTACTTTTGTTTAATTTAAAAAAATATATATTTTAATTCATTGTAGAGGGTAAAACTAAATAAACAGTCAAATTAGGTTTTATTACTCTAACATAAACTCCACTACATCCTGCCATTCACATACTCTGCCTACACCATCATACATCCTACCTGCTAAAAGAGTGAAAAAGAGTCATCACCAGCTTGACAGTCTCTCAAATTAGTAAGGTGCTAACAAGTTATCAGCTACAAAACACACATTGCTGTTAAGTTATGGTTGACTACTGGCTCTGACAGTTTTAACTGCATAGAAGGCCGCAGGGCAGGGAGGAAGCTTAGAAAAGTGCATGTATGTTAATGGTAGGGCTGGTTTAGGGATTTAATTGATGAGTAGTGCTAAGGAGGGTGTCTCAGCAATGGGGAGATAGAGGGGGAGAAGAGGGTTGATGGATTACTCTGACATCTGCTTCATTCACTTCCCAGCGCCATCTCCACAACAACGCCTCAGTGGGCCCCAAAAATGCTGTCTAGTCTCCCTGAGAAGCAGGCCTGCCCATTAGCGAAATGTTAACTATGCAAAATCCAGCTAACTTTTGGATGCTATTTATTTTGTCCCCCCTAAAGGCGAAAGGGATGGCAAAAAGAGGGGCTTTGCCATTGTGAAGGATGATGTCAAGAGGAATTTCAATCCAACAGTTAGAAAAGATCTTAAGTTCACCCCTTGGATAATCATCACAAAACGCTCCTTTGAGAATTGCATGAAAACTCATCAATAGGCAGCAGCGTGAATAGGCAGCTGGCCAAACAGTCTCGGTTATAGTAACTTCGGCACCAAGTCACCATGAGCTGAATCGCAATATTGTGTGGTTTTGAAAACCCTTTTGGATGGTACTCTGTTTGGCTCAGGCTCTTGCCTCTTTACCACATTTTCAATGGCATGAGTGTAGAGCTTAACACTTGTAGATGGAGGAGAAAAGAAGTGTTCGAAGAACAATTTAGGAGAGAATCTACATCTAGTCGCCTCCTTTCGTTTTGCCTTCGCTTTCCCTTTACAATGAAGCCATTTAGTTAACAAAGACACTGTGAAAATGTTTCTCAGGGTTGAGTTTTCTTGTCATCATGCCAATGTGTCGCCCCATTATTTTATCATGCCTGCTTTATATCAGATGTGCAGGGATCAAAATATTAACTTCCAGCATCAATGTGTTTGTGCTGCAGTTAAGCATATTAGCCACCTGCACAGTTAGTGTACAGTAAGTTAACTTAAACCTCCAGCCAGGTGTTCACATGAAGGCAGAGCATTGCCTATGTTCCTCATCCTAACTCTGACTGATTTTCTTGTGTTTTATATCATGCTGTCTGCCAGCAGCTGAAAATGCCAAAAGGCTATCATTGAAACGCTAATTAAGATTCCCGCAATGTTTTCCTATAAACGCTGTTGTTCCGCTGCCAAGCCATTCAGCGTTTAACGTCAACGCCTGTCTAGAAGTGTGATGGTTGTGAACTGAGCCTTCCCCAGCTTGGTTTATGGGCCACTCTGGGCGCACCTGTGCACACCTGGAATCCAACAGAAGCCTTTGATTTATAGCTGCCAGCTTGTCTATGTGAAGCTACTGCAGTTCTTGCTGGACCAGTGCCGGCACCAGGCTGCAGAAGACTGGCAGTGTCACTGAGAGATTTGCTGGCCTGGTTTCACTGAAACTGCATGAACTTCTAATGTTTTGATAACCATGTTATGGCATCTAATCTGATTTAAACCTCTTTAGATTCAATAGGGAACTTTGACAATGTCTTCAGGTTATTGATTGCCTTTGCTTGACTGTGTAGGTAATTCAGTAGGTGGGTGCCAATCCTTTTGTGGGCCCAAATAAATCCTACCCAATTTTCACAAAATGGAACACGTCTAAAAACAGACATTACTTAAGACATGCTCAGAGGATTTGGGGTGGGGCAATCCATTGTTATGATCGATGGGAAATGGAGGGAGTTTTCAGAAAAGAATAATTATTTTGACACTAGTGGAACAGAACGATAATTAGTGATAATGCAATATCCTAAAAAATTCACAATTCTCAGAAGAGGCTGATTTCCGTTTACTGCTTAATTAATTGTAATTAAAGCCGAAGTTTGTAACTTTTTCTGTGTTAAAATACTTTCCGCTATCCCATCTTAATACTTATACAGTCAACTGCAAGTAAGCCATTTGTAAGTACATTTTCATGGACATTTTTTAATTTGCTTCAAAAATTCGTCTGTTTAAGTGACCCATTCAAAATGATCACACATTATGCAGATTCACCGACATCTCTTTTTGGACATTTTTACATTGGCTCCATTGTGTTTACCTTCTCTTGTGGCGTGACAACAATTATGTCGTGTCAGTTTGGATCCTGCATTGAAACCAGGAAATAATAGTGTTCGCATAAACAAGCACAATTCAGGGGTTGCATTTTTCCCTCTTACATTACATTATTATTCCACTGATGGATAGGTTTAGGTTTGTGTACAGTTTATAATATATACTGTATTACAGCCTGTAACAGCTGAAAACAACTCACTTCCAAGCTCACTTTTGGCACCCCTCTGTGGACATTACACTTTTTTTTTTTTAATTGAACAAAACACAATTTAACAAGACATAGCAGCTTATACAAGTAAGAGACCAATGAGTCATATATACACACACACACACACACACACACACACACACACAAATAAATAAATAAATAAATATATATACATATATATGCACAAATCTATATATAGATGTATAGATATAGTAGTGTCTACAGGTACTGTGATAAGTTTAAGGAATAGGTTAATTAAATATAATTTAATAGTAATTATCATTAATATGAATTACATTTTTCTGGTGATGTTGTGGAGGGAGAGAAAAAGAAATATATAGATTTAAACAAGCAGAGTGATAAGATAGATATGGAACAATCATAATTATAATAATAACAATAATAGTAGAAGAAGTAGCAGCAGTAATAATAATAATAATAACTATAATAGTAGTAGTAGCGATAATGATATTATCATCTCAGCTTTATGAAATTTTAGACCAGTCAATAAAATGATTGCCGATATACCAAATTCTCTAGGTCTGGGAGCCGCTTCACTACCACTGGCGAGTACATCCAAAAGACCCAATTAAATAACTTTAAATAAGAGGTGACGCCGGCAGAGGTGGCAAAGGGAGGGGCCAGGCAAACCAAAAATCGAACAGGTAATGCCTATGCCGATAAGACGTGCCAATCACACCCACCAACAGCACTAGAACAGTCGCCAGACCCAGACAGTTTATAAAGTATGTGAATTATAAGTATATAAATATAATGTTTTTGGAATTTGATTTTATAAGTGAGGCGGGTGGGAGGGAGGACAAATTGTTCTATAAATATTAATACTATCACCACTACTACCCCATCAACTATAACAATAAAAGCATTAACTATAACAATTACATGCAAAATTTACCTATATATAGAAGATAAATGAAATACAGCATAGCATATAAAACATTATAATATATTTAAATGACATCATTAATTGTAAACTTAAATTAATAATTTTAAGTAAATGTAGAACAGTATATTAAATAATACTCAGGCATTGTTTATCTATTATAGAAATAGTTTGTATATATGTATCATAGAATTTACTATCATTATTAATCAATTTTATGTACCATAGAACTCAATTGAGCCATTAACTCACCAGCTAGTTCCCCCCCACCCCCTTTTCCCTTCCTCTTTTCCTTGTCTTTTTATTAGAGCAAAATATGGAAATACAACAACATAAATACAAGATAAACCAATAAACCAAAAACAAACAAAACATGTATTGCAAGGTATTATGTGACGTGTAGGTGTGAGGTTGTTTTGTGCATGTGAAAAAGTTTATTAAAAAATAAATCAATATTAACAATAATAAATACAAAAAGGTGTGTGTGAGATATAGATATGTGTTTTTAATAATCACATGTAATAAATAGGAAATAAATATTATTGTTATATATTAATAGGTCATAAATATAATTATGATAATACAGTCATAGTAATTAGAAAATATGTATTAAATCAACTAAATTATTGACACAATAATGGAAATATCTTTATACAATGACATTGATAACAATGCTGACAATAGTTATAATAATCAACATGTATATGCATATATACGTATAAGCACAAATATATAAATATTTCTTAAATATTTTTATCCTTTCCCCTTGTAAAGACATGATTGGGTTCCGGTTGTTTGATTTAGATTCAAATAAATAAAAAATGGGTTCCAGATGTCATTAAATTAAATATATTCTTCTTGTGGGTGAATGTTATTTTTTCTAATGTGATCCAATGATTGATATGAATAGATTTTTTTGATTTCCAGTTTAACATAATTATTAAAGTAACTTTTTTTTGGAACCCAGAAACCAGTTTGTTTTAGAGCTCAAGGGACACAAGCAATACAAATGAATGTAAACATGTATGTAGGATTGGAATTGCTCACATATAATATGTATAAAAGTGCTGGTCCTGCTATACTATTATAGTCCCTTTTATGCATTCTGCTCTACACTACATGAGACAAAGATGACTACAATCAGTATATCTCGCCTCTGTAAAAGCACAACATGAGATGTTTGGTTTAATAACAGAAGCTTACAGTTGAGTCTGTGATCATGGAATGAAAAGAAAGTTGCAAAGTATTATGCATTAGGACTGGATTGTATACAGTACATATGCAAATGAATGAATTTTATCATCAAGGAATGTAGCTGTTCAGTCATGATGTAACTATGAAAGCCAACCCAGAAGGCTAATTCCGTCAGGGTTTTCAAATTGGTTTTTAGAATATCTGTTTTCGATTTATGAGTAAAATTAACTGTTGACAATATTTGGAGAGACTTTCCTATTCTTCGATTAATTACAAATATTAGTTATGTGTTGATGTGTAATTCATTGGACAACGACTGTTGTACTTATGCAGCAACTTGTTAGCAACTTCCTTTTTTAAGCCCCCAACAGATTAAAAATTCCCTTTTGAGGTATGACTGTGTAGGGATTCCCGAGGGAACCAATGGCTTGAAAATTCTCCATTGGGCTTTAAGACTGCAGACTGAACAGCTCTATTGCATCCAGAATTTTAAGTGCAATATCAATAATATTTTGTTGATTCCCCACCCCCCTAAAGCTAGAAAATATGCTGTTTAATATTTAAAGAATCAAGGTGCTCAGTATTTCATGTGATAGAATAGACAAAGTGGTTTAAGACAACAATTTATTTTCATAAATATTATGTATTTTGTCATGTGACTAAATTTAATCACTAATAAGTCCGCTAAAACATGTTCTCTTTATTGTGTGTATGCGTGTGTTGGTCTGTTTAACTGGAGGTTGGGCTGGGTGACAGTGACGGGATTTGGAGTATCACTTAAGACACATTCCAAAGGTTGTGAGTTTTGTTGCTGACAGTTGTAGCCGAGAGAGGCATATGACACAGGAGGTCCTGCATAGCCTGAAAACGAAGCTGATCGTTCATGTTGCCATAGGAAATACCATCAAACTACTCTTAATTACAGATCTCCCTCCCTGCTGGCCTCTCCTCATCATGTGTGGCATGTGTCTAAAATTACACTTCATGTATAATGTCTTCCCAGACCTGTGCCAGCTTGCAACTCAGCCCAATTTGTGGAATATAGAAGAACAATATTGAAGGGATATTTACAGCACACAGCCAGGTGGAGGTAAATATGAGCTGTTCATACATTAAAAGGCTGGAGCGCGCTCCTTTGCTTTATCCCTTTAGATGTGTAAAGAATGTGTTAATGACTCCAGTTACAGACGATCTGAGGACTGGAGGCCAAACGAATGGCAAGGCTGTGAATACATCAGCACGGAAGCCGTTCCAACTTAATGCGGTGAAAACTGTAATTTTCAGAGAAAGGAACAGAAATAATAGCAGGATTATAGCGGTAAAGCAGCCATGTCCGTGGCCTAAAGCACAGGGATAAGTGTACATTTGCTCTTTCCGTGCCTCAAGTTCTAAACAGAGGAGGATGTTGGTTGCTTTTATTGGGGTTTCTGTGAATCACTTCCATCAACATGTTTGTATGATCTGAAGTTATTTGATTGCTAATTGTAGTATACAAAATGATCCAAAAGAATACAGTTTTATAATAATAATGATACTATCAGTGCCTGCACATGTGGGAAAAAGAATGTGCAGGAAAAAAGAAACAAAATCAATACAATATTGCAAATCGAAGTAAGAAAAATGGTTTAAGATCAAGGCCAGATTTACATGAGGGCTAGGCGGGGCTGAAGCCCAAGGGCCCAATCACGAAGGAGGCCCTGTGATTGGCTGTGGAGGGCAGGAGTCCTTCATTACTGTTGGTTACATTCTTGATTGTCAAGTCATAAGTGGTTTGTCTGTGTTTACCATTAAAAATAATAAGCGATGATTGGAAAACTTGCCTGGTGGTTTTCATTCATTATTAAATGAAAATCACTGTGGAGGTAGAAGCGTGGTCGAGCGCCGATTTGTGAATGGAGAACGAGATCGGTAAGGAGTCCCATCTGTGGGTGTTATCTCTAACAGCTTTTTGAGTTTTGCAGCGAGAGTGGAGAGTGATAAAAAGGGCCGTCGAGACTGAGAGAGGAGAGAGAGAGAATGACACACAAATTTGTCTGTGTGTGCCTGTGCTAAAAAGCCATTAGTATGAGCATTGTATTGAAATAGTGTGTGAAATAAAAACTTACATGGATTGGTTAACCGGCTCCTGCTTCCTACTTGTCAAGAGGGTTAAGTACCTTGTCACACTGGTGCCAAAACCTGGGAAGAAAGAAGGATATGCTCCTCGCTGCTGGAAGTAGTCTTCAGAATCCTCTCCGGTATCCACCAGGCCCTCATGGAACTGCAGAAGGAGCACCAACAACACTTTGAGATGCTCCTTCAGGCCCAACAGGAGGACCAGCAGGTCTTGTGGAGCTTGTTACCCCAGGAAGGGGTGTCCACCATGACCCCGGTATCAGCAAACCCCCACATGAGGCTTCCTAAACTGGGGGTTCAGGACGACCCAGAGGCCAACCTGGAGCTGTTTGAGTGCACTGCCAAATCCTTTCTCAGGTGGTGTGCGGCATGCTGTGAACGTCAGCTGGTGAATCTGTAGGCCACCCCAAGAGCGCCTTTGTGCCAGCTTCCTTTGATCGAGGTCCCCTTTGAAAGAATTGGCATGGACCTCATTAGGCCATTAGAGCAGACAGCACACTGGCATCCCTTTGTGTTGGTTCTGGTGGACTACGCAATGCGATATCTGGAAGCACTGCCTCTACGCAACATTTCAGCATGTAGTGTTGCGGAGGAACTCTTCAGCATCATCTCCCGAGTGGGGATTCTGAAAGAAATCCTGGCTAATAAGGCACTACTTTCACGTCACATGCACTACGTGAGATGTACGAATTATTGGGGATCAAATCGATTCAGACAAGTGTGTACCACCTGCAAACTGACGGCTTGGTTTAATGGTTTAATCAGACCCTGAACAACATGATTCTTAAGTTCATGCACGAAGATGCTTGGAATTGGGATAAGTGGCTCGAACCCCTGTTATTTGGATTAAGAGAGGTCCTGCAAGCCTCCACGGGATTTTCCCCATTCAAATTAGTGTATGGTCGTACGTCTCCTCGTGTCTTAGACGTCATGAGGGATAATTGGGAGGAGGGACCTTCAAACAGTAAAAATGAAATTCAATACGTTCTTGACCTGAGAGCAAAACACACACATTGGTGCAGCTATCAGAGGAGAACTTTCTACAAGCTCAAGAATGTCAGTCCTGGCTGTATAACAGGGGAGCGTGACTATAAGAATTTACACAGGGAGATAAAGTCCTTGTATTGCTGCCCACATCAAGCTCTAAATTACTCACAAAGTGGCAAGGGCCCTTTGAGGTCACACAGTTGTGTCGGGAGATCGATTATGAGGATGAACAAAAGGGTAGAAGCTGAGCACGTCAAATTTACCACCTCAATCTCCTAAAACCACAGAGAAAGGCGGTTCTCGTGACTTTGGCAAAGGTGGTTCTGGAAAGGAAGGAGCTCGGGCCGGAGGTGAACTTAAAAGCCACTAATCGAGTCACCCCAGTCACTTGCGGAGACCACCTCTCACCGTAACAAGTCACAGAGGTTGCAAAGTGAATTCTCTGACATTTTCTTGCCTCTTCCCAGTCGTACAAATCTCAGAGCACCATATCAAAACCAACCCAGGGCTAGAGGTAAGTAGTCGTCCCTACAGATTACCTGAACACAAAAAAAAGTGGTCTGGGAAGAATTAAAGGCCATGCTACATTTACATTATATATTTACATGTATTCATTTGACATGCGTGCATCAACCGGCAGCCAGTAGAGAGAGACAAAGAGTGGTGTAACATGTGCTTTCTCTGGTTCATTAAAGACCAGATATGCTGCTGCATTTGATCATTTGCAGGGGTCTAATTGCACATGCAGCGAGGCCTGCAATGAGAGAGTTACAGTAGTCCAGTCTAGTTTTGTGGCATGTTCAGCGAAGAAGGGTCTTATCTTCCTGATATTGTAGAGTGTAAATCTACATGATCTTGCAGTCTTTGAGATGTGGTCTGTGAAATTTTGCTTGTTATCGATGGTTACCCCTAGATTTTGGACAGTTTTGGAAGGCGATACTGTAGCTGTACCCAGCTGCGCGGTGATGTTGTGTTCAACATTAGGGATGGCTGGAAAGACAAGGAGTTCAGTCTTGGCTGGGTTGAGTTGCAGGTGGTGTTCCTTCATCCAGGCTGAGATGTCTGCCAGGCAGGCAGTGATTCGAGCAGTCACTGTGGTGTCATTGGGCTGGAAAGACAAGTAGAGTTGCGTGTCATCAGCGTAGCAGTGGTAAGAGAAACCATGTGACTGAATGATGGGTCCCCGTGATGTTGTGTATATAGAGAAGTGAAGTAGCCCAAACACTGATCACTGAGATATCCCAGTAAGATATCCCTGATGTGGCTTGGAAACCTTACCTCTCCAGGCTATTTTGAAGGACCTACCTGAGAGATAGGAATTAAACCAGTCAAGCACAGTTCCTGGGATTTCCAGAATAGAGAAGGTGGAGAGTAGGATCTGATGGTTGACTGTGTCAAAGGCTGCAGAAAGGTCCAGCAGAATCAGGACGGATGATCTGGATTCAGCTTTTGCCTGTCTCAGTAACTCAGGCAGCAGGGCAGTCTCGGTGGTGTGTCCACTGTTGAAGCCTGACTGATTGTCATCCAGCAGCTTGTTCTGTGAGAGATAGGCAGAGATTTGATTGAAAATTGCCCTTTCAAGTGTTTTTGCCATGAAAGGGATGAGAGAGACTGGTCTGTAGTGTCCTATTTGTGTGGGGTTAAGTGCAGGTTTCTTCAGCAGTGGGGTTCCTAGAGCCTGCTTAAATGTATTGTGAAAATTACCTATAAGTAGAGACATGTTAATTATGTGTGTGAGTGTAGGTAGGATGGATGCAGAGATGGCCTGGAGAAGGTGAGAAGGAATGGGGTCAAGGGAACAGGTAGTGCGGTGGTTGGAGAGGAGGAGTTTAGAGACCTCAGTGTCAGTCAGAGGATAGTGCATAGAGACAGAAGTTGCATACAGGAGACAGGTGTTTGACAGGGTGTGGTGCTGAGAATTAATTGCTGATGGTTGTAACCTTATTAGTAAAAAAAAAAAACTTGCGAAGATATCTGCTGTCAGTGATGTGTCAGGTGGTGGGGGGGCTGAGAAGTGTGTTGAATGTTCTAAACAAGCTGCGAGTGTTTGTGGTGCTGTTGATCTTGGTCTGGTAATAGGAGGTTTTTGAAGATTTAACAGTATCTGGAAAAAGTTGAAAGCAGAAGCTGATACTTACCTAGATCTGCTGGTTCTTCAGATTTCTACCATCTCCTCTCAGCTGCCCCGAGGTCAGTCTGATGTTCACGAAGGATGTCAGACACCCAGGGGCTGGGTGGTGTAGTACGTGCTGGCCTAGAGGAGAGAGGACAGATGTTGTCTAGACAGGTTGTTAAAGTAGAGCTTAGAGTGTCTGTGGCAGTGTTCACATCAAGCATGGAAAATACATGTATTGTGGGAAGAGAGGTAGAGACAGCAGTGGAAAGGCAAGAGGGTGAAAGAGAACAGAGGTTACGGCAAAAGGAAACCAAAGGTGGAGTCTGTTTTAATGTAGGTGGGAGAATCATGTTGAATTGAACAATGTAGTGATCAGAGACATGTAAAGGTGTAACAAGAATATTTGAGTTGGTACAGTTTCGTGTAAAAATGAGGACAAGAAGTGTGCAATTGGGGTCATGTTCAGGTGCGGCCCCAAATTGATAAGACCGCAGCGATTGCAGACTACCCGAGACCTAAGACCAAAGAGTAGATAAACCAGTTCCTGGGGCTGGCTGGCTATTATTGTAAGTTTGTGCCTAACTATTTGACCATCACCAGCCCACTGAATGGAGCAGTGTCAGCAGGCATTCATGCAGGTGAATGCTTCACTTTGCGGCAGGCCGTTATTACACTCTCCTGATTTCTCTCTCTCTTTTGTGTTACAGACCAACATGTCAGACAGGGAACTGGGAGCCGTGATGTCCCAGGAGGTCGAGGGGAAGGAGTCTCCGGTGCTGAACATCAGCTGAAAGCTCTTGGTGAGAGTAGAGTTACAGCAACATTGAGAAGGAATGTTTGGCAATCAAGTGTATGGTCCTTCCCCTTCAATATCACCTCCTGGGACAGGACTTCACCCTCTGTTTGGACCTCGCCCCCGCTCAAGTTCGAGGTTGTCCACAGACCGGGGGGCACAGATGGCTGGAGTCCTGGAGTTGTTCACGAGACAAGGAGTTGTTCACACGAATGTGTTTTTTCATCACGCTTGCGCTATTTTTCAATCGTTTACCATGGAAACATTGTCTAGATGGATGTCTTTTCACAACTGTGACATATTTCACTGTGTTTGAGTTTCTCACAGGAGCGCTGACATTTTTGAATACGTGTCAAGTTAAAAAGAACTTCAATTGTTAAATACGTGTCTCGAGACATCCTCTCATCCGCTATATTCGTTGCGATTTAAAAATATTTTTTTTTTAGCCAATAGTTCCTTGAATGCAACACATACTCTAGCAAATAAAAAGTGTTTTTGCAAAAACAAACAACGTTAGATCCATGGATTTGAATTATATCGTCAAGGATTTCTCCCTTTTAAAGCAAGAAAAAAGACCATCAGTAAGATCCCCTCTGCACATTTTAAAGCAAAATATGCTCAAGAGTTTTTTTTGGTTTGCAATGGTTTGATTTCTGCCGTTATGGTAATGTTGTACTTAATGTGTCTGGAATAGTTAGTATGCATATTAAATGCTGCTCCGTTGTGTGTTTGACAAGCACTGATTGTGTGAAAAGCAGTTTTGTAAAAAACAACAACAACAACTCTGTAGCAAGCATTGTGAAATAGGCTACCAAGTTAGGCCATGTGGGGGGCCCTTGGATTTGCAATAGCTCCAGGGCCCTGTGTGTTCTTAATCCGGGCCTGTTAAAGATGACAGCTTTATATCACTGATCAAATATGTCTTCACGGCACTAGAATTATTAATTCACTCATCTTTTTCATCACATTTCCCAGAGCACAGTTAGCGCAAGGAATGTGATGTATCATCTGTGATGGTCTCCTTGAAAGAAGAAATAAAAACATTAGGGCTGTAATGACAGTGCTAACCATAGCAAGCCTGTATTTTTTGCTTTTTGATGACAGATGAACTCCACATCACTTAAAATTAAAACAATTGAGTCAGCCGCAAAAGACATTCAATGACAAATTCAAGGGAAATTAGTTAATTATTCACATCCATACTTTGATACTTTTTTTTATAGCTTTTCTTAAAGGTATTCAAAAAACTTTGAAAACTCCAAATCAGTGATTCCCAGACCTTTGATAACTTTGTACTCTTTTTTTTTTTAAAAAACTACTCACATGCTTTGTGTACCTAGAGTAACCTAGAGTTCACCCTACAGTAGTTCAAGTCCGAGTGTTTGGTTCCAACGCCAAAGGCACCAGACTAACCCGAGTACCACATCATAAGTACAGCAAGCCAAGATTTTCTAGGCCCGGAGGGCTTCAAGGGACTTTTGTTGCCCTCTTTTTGGTGCTCTCCCCCCATTCCCCCCACCACACACCCAAAATTTAAGAGTACTCAGGAAACATGAGCAATGTTTTGCTCTTTGAGTTATGTGACCTACCTGGCTCTGGGGCTTACCTGTTCAATATGTCTGAACTCAGACTAGTCATATTTCAGCAGTACAGTAATGACTCTGGTTATACTAGACTTTGGTGACTTAAGAATTCAATTTTGTGGATTGCAATTGCAAATAAAGTTGTATTTATGGATATCAATTCAATAATTGTTTTCAAAAATAATTTCTATACCTATAATCCCTTAAAATACTTATGATTGTGTTTGCTCACTAAGATGAAATCAACCTTGGAATGAGGCTAATTCAGAATTTAATGCATCATGAATTCAGACTGGTTTCAAATGTGTCTCATCATGCATGTCTACAGAGGAATAAGAAAAAATACACATAAACTCCAATGTTGCATAATATTTCTGTGACTCGTCAAACAGTTTGACTGTTCTTTCCATAAATGGAAGACATAGTTATTTTTTATTTTTTTCTCCAAATAGTTTGCCATTTTATGTGGGACACCGAGTTAATTTATTGATTGTCAAGTAGGTCTCTGGGTAGGCCAAAATGACAATAACCACTGCCTTCCATCTAATAGTTTAATACAAGGTCGCTTTCTTGACACCAAATACATGAGTTCTGGAAGTGAGGTGAATAGCATAATGACTCTGACTACGTGGCTTAGTCATTTAAACTGGCAACACCAGCTGAGTACTGTTGCAGTGAACTCCGGCTCCTTCCACACAACAAGTTTGAACAAGCAACAAGATGCGGATTCTTCAGGGGAAAAGACTTTTGGCTTTTGTCAACTGCATGCCAAGTGAGTCTACAAGGAGTGGCAACATTTAGCATTCGTACTATCTCAGCCATATAGACAAACATGTACAGTATGTAAAGTATTGCACAAAGTCAGCATTATTATTTGGTGGGTATCAGGTAAATGAGAGTCTCTTTCAAAAGAATGAACAATACTGGCATGCTGAGTTTCTGGCAAAGGTGACACACTTGGCAATAACTTTTCATCTTTTCTCTGTGTTTGACGTTCTGACATCTCTGGCAGCACTAGAAAGAGAGCATCACAGATCAGCCCCAGTTTTGAAGTACTATAATACAATTACATTTGCTCAGGTTGCACGTCCAGGTTTGATCAGGCCAGAGAATATCTGTGGTACTATGAGAACTTAATTTTTAACATTAGCCAAAAATAAGTGGTTCGCTTTAATCAAGCTTTATGTAACATGTTTTTGGCTATGCCAAAGTCTTTCTAGCAAGTCAGTCCACTGGCAGCCATCTTTGGAACACTCCTGAGAGACTATTTCCAGTCATGCCAGTGCAGCTGTGATCTACTTGAATGGGGGAACATCGAAATCTCAAAAACTGTTGGTCAAGATTACGATCAAAGAACATTTAAAGTCAGCAGTAAAGTCTGACAGTGCTGGTATCATAAATTGGGCTTCTTAAACTCAGATTATAAGAAATGATTTTCCCAGGTTGTATAGCTAATGCGCATGCATGTTCTCTAGATGATTGACAGGTGATGTCTGTATCTAAAAGGTGATTGGCTCTTTTACCTGTAAAGCGGGACTTCCTTTCTACATCCGCTGACCGTCTGTTTCTCCCATTCATTTTAATAGAAGTAGCCCATCTCTGCTAAATAGTCTCTTGCTATGCAATATGTTTTCTCAAATTTGCTTAATTTACTGAACATAAATGACACATTAACAATATCTAACAATTACCTTTAACAATCGTGTTATATACTACAGTATACTGTATTAATTTTCCCTCTTCTGATCAGTCTAAATTAATTACATAAAAAGATTTGTTGTATACAACATGTAGTTATCAAGATGGCCTTGGACTGGTAGAACTGTGCAACTGGCAGTCCCGCAAGTTAAAGAAAACAGATGTGGGGAAACAAGTTCATATTTCTGAGGCAAAGGAAAATAAGATGTTTTCCTCAACCCCTATTTCATGTGGCACATTCCCCTTTCCCATGGTTGCTTTATGCTGCTTTTTGCTGTCCCCCACTATCATTGTTTGGACAGCTTGAAGCTTCTTCAAGAAAGGAAAGTTGATATTTGGATTGAATCTTTCACATTGCCATTTGCTGGGATGGTCAGTTCTTCACTCTGGAGGATGGTTGGAATTGCATAAATGCTTCACTTCATAATCTATATGTATGATATAAAAGTAATTCTGTAACTTTAACATTACGTCAAATAAACTGATTTTGTTGTCACTACATTTAGATGTTATTAGTTACAAGGCGTTACTTTTCTTCTGATCAGTTCTGCATGTGCTGGTTAAGGCTAGATTACGACTAACAGATCTTAGCACCAATTTGCAGTCGAGCCGAATCAGTCGGTGCTCATAGGCTCCAGTCTGCAGATTTTAGGCCAACCAGAGTTAACAGATTTGATCAAATATTGCATAATATACAGTATGTTTTGGACAAATTTTTCTGACCATCTATGATATTTTGATTCCATCTAATCATAGTGTATGATGCTCCACAACTCAAATCTTAAGTCATACAGTGACCAGCCAGTGGAAATTGAGGATATGGGGTCAAAAATCTTAAGAAAGTGAATTGTTGAACAAGCACTCAGTGGAGTTCCACGATAGAGGAAAAGTTAATTCAGTTGGGGCAGTAGAATTAGTGCCTCTGCAATTTCAACGATAAGAGTAAACAAAAGGGTGTTCCCGCACGAGTTGTGCTCTGTGTGAGATTCTCAATCATTTTGTGTGTGATGCCCAGTATTGTGTGTAGTCATTTATATAGTCTGTGTTACCAAGTGTTTTTTTTTTTTAATGCAGCCTTTAGCCTTGTAACGGAGCCTCTTGCAACTCAACTAGCTGCCTCTTCAGTTCAGTGCTGGGTCAGAGGAGAGTGTGTACATGTCCTCACTTCAGGAAAACACAGCTGGGCAGACTGTGCTGATGTCAGACATGGAGACATGGAGAGAGATGTTAATTAAATAACTTCTCCCGGTCTATCTGACGAATGTGGAATTAAATTGTCAAGGAAGATGACATTCTACTGACCATTTTGGATGAAAAGCATCAAGTGGAACCAAATGTAGTTCATAGAATATAACTTGCAAGTTAGTTATTTATGTTGACTGTTACACTATTCTTAAAGTAACAGCTCACCTTTCACTTTCAGTGCATCTTTTATCCATTTAGCAAAAGTTGCATGATGCCACAAAGTTGCGAAACTCACGAATGGTTATGTGCAGATTTATGTGCAATTAGGTTATGTGCATATACTGTTTTGATAAAAAATAAATCCTTATTGATGACCCATTCAAGCATTAATGTAATAGACGAAGATTGCATCTGTACATCAGTGGATGTATATCATGAAACGGTTTGCATTTTGCTTTACAATTTAACTAGAAAGGAGCATGAGGTGTGGAACGAGTCGAGCACGTACCTGGATGCACGATAGAACATTACTACCCGCTGTCACTCAACATTACTGATAACAGCCGCAATTAGCACTCATCATAGCATTCAAATAACAAACTCCTGTGCTGGATCACAACTTATATCTCACACGAATGAAATGGAAACTCCTGCTCAAGAACTGGAGAGGTTTCTTCTGCATAAGACACTAACGTGGTATGGATACATTTTTTTTTTATTTAAATATGTCAGATGAGGTTTATCAGTTTTGCACTGGCTCATCAAGACGTCTTTGAAAAAGTAGTGGCGACAAAAATGGCAAAGGCTAAATGTTGCAGGGACATGTTGCTCCTGTCCCAGCCTTAAATGCCTATGCCATCAAACATCTAATTTTGTGTACTATGAAAGTCATACGGGTTCGGAACACAATGAGGGCGAGAAAATGACGACATTTTTGAGTGAACTATCCTTTTAACAAAAGTACATTGTAATATTAGAATCCAATACATATACTGTAACTACTGTGTGTAGAGAAGAGTTATCCAGCAGTTTTCCTTTGGATTGTAGTGGGCATCACTATTCAGGCCACATCCTGGTAAGAGAACTCAGCAGCAGCCAGTACAGACCTGTTCCACAGAGATATACTTCCATTTTTATGTCATGTAAGTGTAACACTGTGCTGGAATGTCTGCTGGGGTCCTGGAGGCCACTCTCCCATTCAGCAAACAATCACTGCCAGCTAATAAAGGAGGTATTTGTGTGATATGTCAGCGGTTTGTGTGAGGCTTAGATGGAATGAGATGGTGTGGGGAGATAGCATTCACCGCCTCTCCAGGAGGGGAAACATATACTATTATTACCAGAAGCCATTGTCACAGCGAGCTCTTTGAAATAAAATGTGGCATGGCACTGTCAGCCGATACTTGTGCGATCAAAATCTACAATAATTCGCAGCTCCACAGGAACATTGATCTCTTGTTACTGGAGGAATGGCAACAGAGCTGCCAGCCATTCACGGTTAGACTTTTAGTGGGGGTGAGAGAGGAAAATGTTCATATTGTGGGGACATACATGATGATAATAGCAGAGAGTACATTATTCTCATCATTATCATTCAAAAGGAAAATTCATCAAAACAATTATGTTGTGATATGGTCAGTAAACATAATAACAAAACACCTTATGCCTCCTACTCAATACACGACAGATTGTGGTACCGTTCATATTACACAACTGTCTGTCTTGTCATGCAAGTCGTAGCATTTTCAAATTACACGAGGAATTGGCGACTGGTGTGAACACATTACGAAACATTTCACTATTGATGAATCCCTGACAACTGACAGCCTGGACTCCAAATTATGTTTCACAACATGTCGGCACTTTTCTCAGATTGTGTTTTTGATAATTCATACATTGCGTTCATTGCTCACAGGAGCGAGCTTTGATGTGCCTATGATTTCGAGCTTTTGTCGGTGATCTCCACAAAAATGTCGGCGAGTGAAAATCAGCCCTAAAATAGTGTCGTGCAAACTCAGCATTACTGATATAAATATTTTCCAATGTAACAAATGTAAGTAAATAAATAAAAAACTGCACTTTAAAGAGATATATCATGAAAACCGGATTTTTTTGCTCTTTAGGAATAACTAATCTTTACAACTCCAAGCTCCCTCATCAGTCCTCCTATACACTTAATAAGAAACTACGCTGCCTAAATGGATCATATAGTACAGTGTTATTGTCATATATAACTAAAATTAAAAACTCCAAAACAAATTAAAATAAAAATTACCTTGAATCAATTTTCGCTTTTGATTTTTTTTTATACACATAGGCTGAATATGGTCAAAGTGGGACACTTGGGAAAATTTTACTTTTTTTTGGTCACTTTTAATTATGATCCAAATGCCACATAACCGGAGATTTATCTTTAAAGAAAGCTTAGGATGTCTTCTACCTTAGTCAAAAGCAAAAATTAAGAAAATAACTTTCGGAGACCCTCTTTTTTCTTACTTTTACATCATAAATCATCATACGTAGCACTTACAAACATTAAGCCAACTTTTACTTAAACACCTTAAAAAGATTTGCCTCAAATTTCTGTCATTTTCTTTACAATTTCTTTTCACACCAGTGGTCATGAAATGAGCTACACACCCTGAAATAAAATCATCAATGTAAAAACCTTAATGAAATTGTCAAAGATTAGTTTAGTAATTAATTTAAACTATATAAGGAAATACATACGGATACAATAGGGTTAAATTGTAACTGTCCCACTTTACCCATCTTAACCCTTTATATACCCTAACATAAAATTTTAAACATTTACAATATGCTCTAATAAAACATGAAAATGCCACTAGATTTGGGTAATACAAGACTGCCCTAAAAATTAAATGACGCTTGACATATTAAATGATACCAGTAAATGCTTTAGCAGCCATAACATACTAAAACTAAAATAAAAACTAACTAAACTAATACTAGAAAACACAGAGAAAAAACTAAACTAAACTAACTTGAAATGACAAATAAAAAAAATTATACAAAAAAAAAAAAATTAAATGAAAAATCCCAAACAATTATAAAACTGATATGAAACGCATCTGCAATCATGGATATTATGACAGAACTATCAGCACATTAACCAACTTCAGCCTATATTTACATAACTCTGCCTATTCAGCAACTTGGTGGGGGTGTTGTTACTCACTTGCAAAGAGTTTAGCCAGTCATCGTAGTGGTCATTTACACGTAGAAGTCTTCAAGACAGATGTGAAACCAGCTTGTTCAATGCAAAGTCAGGGAGACATTTATACAATAAATTAAATTATAATATAAAAAAATAAGGGATTTTGTGTAAATATAAATGGCATCTTCTGCTACTGTTTTACAAGCATGACTTTCCTGACACGGACAAACATTTATGAGAAAACATAGCCTCACTCCCTTTGCTCTGTATGTCTCTGTCACAAAGCTGTTGGGCTAGTCTACACATGATGAAAAAAAAATGCTATTTGTACATCACAAAACATGGAAACACAAGTTGTCAAGCTTTCATTTCTCTGTGGTGTATCCTGAAGCTACAGACATATTAAAGCTATTCATCATAATAACCAGCCAGCGATGGCGATGGTGGTGGTGGCTTCAGGATGGCTGTAAAATATGATGTGGCTTTAAGCAATCAGGTTTATTTCCGCAAGCCACCAGCAGAGAATTTTGTTTTGATTATTGTCTGATGATTTATGTTTAATGTATGGTGTGACTACAGGTTATGGTACACATTTGTTCAATTCAAAGACATCTTGAAGAACCAGTGCAAAATTGATAAACCTCATCAGATATTAAAATTTATTTTTTTTTTAGTTAGTATTTTGTTAGTGCCTTGGATTTTTATCTTTTTTGAAGAATTCTGTAATAGACATCATTTGGATGCAATTTATGGAGCGACTCTGCATTGTGAGTGTTTGTGATATTTGTCCCTTTGTGGCTTGTCGCCCCTGCACACTTCACATGAAAATGAAGAACGAATGAGTGAGATGTCATTTAGAACAAAATCTGGCCAAAACAAAGGTGTTTTTGAGTTAATTTTGGTGGTTCGTTACAGCTCGCCAGCGTGAACTAACAGGAAAACTCTGTGCCGGCTGCTAAACACCTTTTTACTGCCATTGGTCCATGTCATCTGTAGGTGTGACCTGCAGCTCCACCGACTTTTAGAGGCCAACAGCTAATCCACGTTCAGTCAGTTAAGATCAGTGGAGAATGGCCAGTCTGGTTCAAGCTGACAGAAAGGCTACGGTCTGGCCATTCTCCATTGGCCACTCTCATCAACAATGCGTTTCTGTACGCAGAACTGCCGCTCACAGTTTTTAGCACCATTATGAGTAAACTCTAGAGAATGTTGTGCGTGAAAATCACAGATCAACAGTTACAGAAATACTCAATCTAGCCCTGTCTAGCACCAACAATCATGTCATGGACGACAATCACTGAGATCACATTTTTTTCCCCATTCTGATGGTTGATGTGAACATTAACTGAAGCTCCTGACCCTTATCTGTATGATTTTATGCATTACAATGCTGCCACACGTTTGGCTGATTAGATGAATAAGCAGGTGTACAGGTGTGTTGGTGAGTATGTACAGTGGTTTACCAAAAATATTGGTGCCCTTGGTAAATATGAGCAAAGAAGGCTGTGAAAAAAAATCTGCTTGGATTATCCTTTTGATCATTAATTCAAAATTCCTTTAATTGAAGTAAAACAATTGAAAGAGGGGAAATATCTCATTATTAAATACATATTTCTCTCCAAAACATGTTGGCCACAATTATTGGCACCCCCAGAAATTCTTATGAGTAAAATATATCTCAAATATATCCCATTCATATTTTACACTTTTTAGTGCACCTGGGTGACTAGGAAAATGAAATTGTTTAGCCATGACTTCCTGTTTCACAGGGGTATAAATATGAGGTAACACACAGGCCAAATTCCCTTAATCATCAATCACAGTGGGTTGGACTAAAGAATATAGTTCAGATGAGCGGCAAAAGGTTGATGAGCTTCACAAAATGGGAAGTGACTATAAGAAAATAGCCAAAGCATGCCAAAAAAAAAAAAATGTAATTTCCACATCAGGGCAATACTTAACAAGTTCCAATCAAATGGAGACCTTAAGAATCAGCCTGAAAAATGATGTGTCTGTATCGTATCCATGCACAGTTAGGAGGATGGTTCATGTGGCCAAAGAATCTCCAAGGGTCACAGCTGGAGAACTGCAGAAATGAGTTGGGTCTTGCGGTCAGAAAGTCTATAAAAAAAATAAAATAAATAAAAATCAGACATCACAAGTGGTATGGGAGGGTTCTGCTCTCATCCCACAACAAACTCAAGCATCTTCAGTTTGCCAGACACTATTGGAACTTCACTTGTGACCAGGTTCTATGGTCAGACAAAACAAAAAAAATTTTTTTTGGCCGCAAACACCAGAGATGGGTTTGGTGCACACAGAGATGAAGTACCACCCAATGCCCACAGTTAAATGTGGTGCTGGACCTTTCCCCATCCCAGTCCCCTGACCTGAACCCCATAGACAATTTGTGGGGTGAACTGAAGAGGAGAGTACACCAACATGGACCTCTGAATTTGAAGAATCTGTTGAGATTCTGTATGGAGGAATGGTATCAGATCCCTTGCCAGGTTTTCTCTAACCTCATGAGGCATTATAAGAGAAGACTCAGAGCTGTTATTTTGGCAAAGGGAAGTTGCAAAAAGTATTGAATATATATATATATATAGTGCATCCGGAAAGTATTCACAGTGCTTCACTTCTTCCACATTTTGTTATGTTACAGCCTTGTTCCAAAATTGATTAAATTCATTATTTTCCTCAAAATTCTACAAACCCCCATAATGACAATGTGAAAGACGTTTGTTTGAAATCTTTGCAAATGTAAAAAATAAATAAATAATAAAAAAAAATAAAAAAAATCACATGTACATAAGTATTCACTGCCTTTGCTCAATACTTTGCTCAATAAAGAAGCACCTTTGGTACCAATTACAGCCTCAAGTCTTTTTGTGTACAAGCTTGGCACACCTATTTTTGGGCAGTTTCTCCCATTCTTCTTTGCAGGACCTCTCAAGCTCCATCAGGTTGGATGGGGAGCATTGGTGCACAGCCATTTTCAGATCGCTCCAGAGATGTTCAATCGGGTTCAAGTTTGGGCTCTGGCTGGGCCACTCAAGGACATTCACAGAGTTGTCCCGTAGCCACTCCTTTGTTATCTTGGCTGTGTGCTTAGGGTTGTTGTCATGTTGGAAGATGAATCTTCACCCCAGTCTGAGTTCCAGAGAGCTCTGGAGCAGGTTTTCATCAAGGATGTCGCTGCATATTACTGCATTTATCTTTCCCCTCATGCCTGGTTTCCTCCAGACATGATGCTTGCCATTCAGGCCAAAGAGTTCAATCTTTGTTTCATCAGACCAGAGAATTTCGTTTCTCATGGTCTGAGAGTCCTTCAGGTGCCTTTTGGCAAACTCCAGGTGGGCTGTCATGTGCCTTTTACTGAGGAGTGGCTTCCATCTGGCCACTCTACCATACAGGCCTGATTGGTGGAGTGCTGCAGAGATGGTTGTTCTTCTTTAAGTTTCTCCTCTCTCCACAGAGAAATGCTGGAGCTCTGTCAGAGTGACCATCAGGTTCTTGGTCACCTCCCTATCTAAGGCCCTTCTCCCCCGATCGCTCAGTTTGGCCGGGCAGCAAGCTCTAGGAAGAGTCCTGGTAGTACCAAACTTCTTCCATTTACGGATGATGGAGGCCACTGTGCTTATTGGGACCTTCAATGCTGCAGACATTTTTCTGTACCCTTCCCCAGATCTGTGCCTTGATACAGTCCTGTCTCGGAGGTCTGCAGACAATTCCTTGGACTTCATGGCTTGGTTTGTGCTCTGACATGCACTGTTAACTGGGGGACCTTATATATACAGGTGTATGCCTTTCCAAATCATGTCCAATCTACTGAATTTACCACAGGTGGACTCCAATCAAGTTGTAGAAACATCTCAAGGATGATCAGTGGAAACAGGATGCACCTGAGCTCAATTTTGAGTGTCATGGCAAAGGCTGTGAATACTTATGTACATGTGATTTTTTTTGTATTTTATTTTTAATACATTTGCAAAGATTTCAAACAATCTTCTATCATGTTGTCATTATGGGTTATTGTTTGTAGAATTTTGAGGAAAATAATGAATTTAATACATTTTTGGAATAAGGCTGTAATATAACAAAATGTGGAAAAAGTGAAGTGCTGTGAATACTTTCCAGATGCACTGTATATATTTTTTTATTAAAACAAAGAGTGGCTGAAAGCTTTAGTTCTTGGAGAAAGAACAGAAAAGAAAACTAAAGAACGTGCATGTAATCTAGTACATTGCACCTTTCATAACAGAGAAGATTCTCTCTCCATGGCAACAATGTGTCTTCCACAGGGAACACACGTGGTATTTATCCCACCAACTAATTCAACTACTGAAAGTTCACATCTGCAACTCACCAGTGAAAATTAACTAATGATCTCATCACTCCACTGATACAATTAAGTTTTTTTGGCAGACACAACCACATCCTTCGAAATTAATAATGCTTTCCTTGGTAACAAATAACTATTGTACGACTACCCTTTATTGTTTGAATGACACATGTCTAAGGAACAAGTCTATGATTTCAGAAAAGCTGTCTAATAATTATGGATGCAATACATGTTTTTTTGATTAGCCATTCCATCTCACCAAATATTGTTAATGTAGAATTTCATGTTTCTAAACCGATTTCTTGAACAATTACATAATTACAAAGTAATTGGTTTATTCTCCCATGGGATGAGGAATCCTCTCCAAAATACTGACATAATCAATTTGAAGTCTTGTTTGAATTAGACATTGGCCTCTTTGAGTTAATCACCTTCCCAAAAGCAATATTAAAACAGACAATGATCCTGAATGTGAGAATCAAGATGCTGAAATGCAAAGCAAGGCAGTGTCTGCCGAATGTCTATGCGCGTTTGTTTCTGTTAGGTTAGGCCCCTTTAATGCACAGATCCCAGCTTAAAAGAGGCAATAATTTTCAGATGGTCAGGCTTGGTAACAGTGATAAAGCTTC
This sequence comes from Moxostoma hubbsi, assembly GCA_032164185.1. Classification (NCBI taxonomy): domain Eukaryota; kingdom Metazoa; phylum Chordata; class Actinopteri; order Cypriniformes; family Catostomidae; genus Moxostoma; species Moxostoma hubbsi. Next base: position 7,069,869 of record JAVLUX010000201.1, on the reverse strand, counting down.
CAGTCATTGTTTGTCCCTAACTACAACAGCTATCATTCAGGCCATGTGTCAAGCAACTCCAAGAGAACCACACAGTCACCTCTTTCCGGCCCTTTCTGCATTCAAATGTGATCAAATCAAAAGGTGACTTTTCCTAACAACTGGCCGGAAAAGCGGATTAGGTCAAAGCGACAGAGTTCCCCTGAATCCTGACACAGAGGGGTGAGAGGATGCATGCAAGAGTGAGAGTGTTGGTTTGACTGTGTGGGTGTGGGAGAAAGATGTAAATTGAGAGAGAGAGACAGAGAGAGAGCAAGTCTGAGAGATAGAAAGACAGAAGAAGGCCTCTTTAAAATCTTAAGTGTTAGCGGCCAAACAGCAGAGGCTTGATGTGTCTGTCAGAGTCCCATCATTCCCAATGGCAGGCAGCCAATGATGGTGACCCGCTGTCTAAAGATTCCTCATCAACAGAGAATCTTTAATGAGGTTGATTCTATTCATCCATCCTTCTTACCCTTGTGGAAATAACGGCTCCTCTTCATAGCAAACACAATTTCAAGTTAACATACTTTTTTTTAATGTTCTGAATATCATTTGCACTTTGTGAATGAACTAATTGTAAGCACAGCTTCTAATGGCATCTCCAGACTTGTTTCAGAAAATAACCGGATCTCTGTGTTCTTATATCTAGGCACTTGAAAGTACTTGGCTAACTGCATATTCCTCAATCCATGCCATTTTTTATAGACCAAAAAAGGGTGTTTTGTAAACTGTGGTATGCACTTGAAGAGAAGCTCTTGCGTTGAATCGTACTTGTGCTTAATACACTTTGTGTTGTCTCTTCACACGTCATCCTGTCGTATAATCTGGCCTGGAATACAGGACATAAGAAAGGAGGACAACGTGAATGTCAGGGCAGAGACATGTAGAAACAGGATATAATAATTGTTTGAATTATTATTTGTTTAAACCTAAACCAATGTATTTTGAAAATAATTTTGCCAATGATTTGATTGTGGGGATAGCAGTCCTGGGTTGTCTTTTATGTGAAAAGTGGAAGATCATTCAAGTGGAACAGAACAATACCAGAGCACCCATTTTTTCTGTGTCACTTAGAAAGTTAGGCTGTTAATTCTAAATGTCTTAATATCCTAATGATCTGCTTTCGCATGTCCCCAAGTTCCTTATAAACCAAGTGAGGTCCAGGGACAAGAGTGCCATCTGCAGGCAACTTCCTCTGTCTCTTAAAACTTCATGTCACAACCCCCAGGCACCATAACAATGTTTTTGAGGAGGAACTGTGCAAATCAGTGTGCAGCCATTTGAGTTTGTTAATTTCATACAATTCAAACTTTTGCACACTTCAGTTACCTTTTGATGTGCTGAGAATTTGAAGAAAGAAAAAAGCTGATTTTTATACTGCCGTTGTTTAGAACAGGTGCAAGCATGCTGTCAGGGAGGCAATCAAGACAGGAACTGAAAGACATGTTAGGACATCAAAAGGAATCAGCTAAAGTTTAATACACGCCATATAAGAAAATCTTTGGAGGTGCAAACAAAATAATTAATGAACATGCCATGCCTTCGTCGTTAGTGCTGACAGATATAGTCTCCTTCAGAGGGTATATGCACATTTAATTGTTATTTGGCACGCACCTGACAAATCAAAATAATGGGTCATGTAAAGTGTGTCTGCAAACTATTCACAAATGAAGGTGCTCTTAAATTTGTCAGCATGTCAGTACATTTCTCATAGCCAAAAATAAAGTGATGATAATATGTAATTAAATATCACTGATGGATATTTTACTATCAACACCATGAACTTTGCAAGTAAAACAGCCCTATATTTTGAAATTGCTAATCAGGTAAAGCACCAATATGTTACGTCTTTTTTTTTTTCAAACTGATGGAATTGACTCCTTTGGCAGTGCTCAGGGCTTATGTTAAGCACACAAATTTTTACTTAAAAATCAATAGAGAAAATTATTCTGTTTTATGTTTCTCATGACAAGTACCAACAATCAGAAAGATATGTATTAGGATTAAAAACCTAGAAGTACATTACACTGCAACCCATCCATAGTGGAGGAGAATCACTCTCCAAGCCTTTCCACAGAAACACATGGTATGTATGTGACCAACCAATTGAACTACTGAACTTTCACATCTGTAGCTCAGAAAGGTGTACATTAACTAATAATCTCATAACTCTGATGCAATTCAATTTTTTGGCAGCCACTCAAACATATTTCCAAACAGAATAATGCTATCCTTGGTAACTATTGTATGACTGCACTTTAAGAGTAGTAACTTTACACTGACAGAATCAATTAGAAATTTCAGTTTTAATCTGCCGTTGGTCATTTTGAATTAATCTGTTTAGTGACAGCAGCAATAAAATGGACCATGACATTTTCTGACAGATATTGTCAGTCACCTCCATTCTCAGTCTACTGATATGTTTTATGGAGGTTTTCTTTTGTAAAAATGCATACTCTGTTCAATTCCAAGTTCTTGTTTCGTGTTGCATCTTTTAAAAACCTCTTTAGGAAGCTTTCGGGAAGCTAGGATAGTTCTAGTAGTCCTTTCAAGTTTTGGAAGGTTGAGGAGGTTTGTGAAATTAGTTTTTTTGCCTTTGTACTTTTTGCCTAATGTTACTACCATTTCATGCGAAACAAACTGTCATGTATCACAAAGACAAGGGAAAAATACAACAGGACTTTGAAGTCTTCCAAGTTAGACTTGGTGGTCTGTGCTTGTTGTTTACTGAAACCAAGTCAAATCTTTCCGCTTGGTGCCCAGTGCTCACCTGTCTCAGCTGTGTATACACCGGTCATCACTCCGCTGTCACCTGCCTGCTCCAAACACACAATGTGCACCTTCACACACACTGCCAATCGCCGCAAACAACCATAATCCTTAGAGGAGCAAATACAGTACATCCCTTTGGAGTAAGTATGAAAGGTCATATATTGTAACATAATATGTTTTTACATAAACATTATATTTTGCAAGTAAATACAGTCTTTTTAAATGTATTGCGTTAATTGTCAAACTCATGCGTTACTGATATATTCCCAAAATAAGAGCATGTGACAATAAAGTTAGGCCATATATTTGAAGAGTTATGACTGTAACTGTATATACAAACATACTGCATTTTCCTTGACATAAATGTATCATTGCTTCTTAATTCCAATGCAAAAACAGAATACTTTGACATCTAAAAATCTCTATGATAACTCTTTTGAAACTTCAAATGCTTACTTCACAAGGAAAAGCCTGAGGGCAATTCTTTATCAGGTATACTGTAGTAATCTCTGTGGAGATTGCATATAAATTGGTCTGTTGGTTGACTTTTGTTTGCATTGACAGTGGAAATATTTTGCCTTACGGACATGTATGTGACTGGTGCTTGCTATTCAGTTAGATGTTCTGCTTGATTAATCAGACAATATTTGGCCTTTATGAGTTTGTTGCATTGGCCGATAAATGTGCCTGATTTGGGTGATTAAGAGAAGTGGACATTTTGCGTACTGTAAGTGAATTTTGTGTAAATATTATTATGTAAAATATGTCATATGTTGGCATTATGCCCATGGTTGTCAAGAAAGCGTGTTTCCCCCACAATTGTTCTACCTTTGAAGTGTTGCCACTGATTTTGTTGTTTTGTGATTTGATATTTTTCAATAAAATGTTTGCATAAAATATTTTGCTTTACCAAATGGATATTCTACCAATGGTTGATCTGTCTGCTAAGATGATTGACAGTGTAGGAAGATTTTATTTTTAGGGAGGGGCTCTGGTAAGGAGACTGTATGATAAGCACGAAAAAGAAGAGGAATTTCAAAGCCTCTGAATTAGAACCTGAAACTGTAAATAGTAAAATGTACAGATAAGCCTTTAGAGTAAACTTCCATACAGTGAATTTAAAATAATGCATAAGTATAAATAAAATTATTATTTTAGGTATAGGAGTGGCAGATTTTGAGTTTTGGTATTGGGCTTGTTTTTAAGATGGTTTTATTGTTCTTTTGGTTGGTTTTGATTGGCCATTAGCCTTTCTTTGTTATGCAGACCTGACATAACACTATTAGCCACCCGGCTCTGTAGAAATTTGTATCCCCTGCAGAAACGACCATTTTAGACCAGTATGAATTAAAAAAACTTATTAGTTGACCTCTAATAACTAGTTGTGGAAAGCTTGAACCACAAGACAAGACCAAAAATTACAGGTTTGATCTCACACATAAAATCTGATCTTCCAGTACAGTAATTTAGTCTTTCAGTTCTCTGGTCACAGATAAAATCCAGGGCTTGCGTGGCTGTCAAGTTGATAGTGTTGTAAAGAGTGAAAGATTCCACACATAATGGAATGTTTGCGAACAGACATGGATATCTTAATTAAGCATGGCAGTCCACATGAAGCATTACAAGAGTAGCATTCAGCTGGGCCGCACTGAAGCCATACTCCCAAATGCTGAAAGACTAATGGCACAAGCTTGAACTTCCCAGCAGGTAAGGCTTGTCCATCAACAGCAGAGGTAAAAGCTTGAACACTGGATACCTGAGATCTACACTTTACCTACTACTGCAACAAGACATTAAAGACCTTTGATGGGTGTTTGGGTATGGTGGGAATAATAGCGGTGACAAAGCATCAAGTGTGAATTGTCTGAATGATTCACACTTTCAGTCTTGGCTGTATGCTTTATGAGTTACCTAAGGCTATTGCAAACCTGCTGGAACAGTGAGTTTTAATATGTAATTTTACCATACATCAAACATTTCTTATGCCATTATTGAGGCTAAGGTAAAGATTAATCAGTGAACTTAATTTCTCCTTTCCTAAATTTAAAGAAAGACGGGATCTCTTTAAATTTTAAAGACCTCATCAAAACATATTTACGTACCCTTAAAAAGGCATATGAAGTCATGGAATTAACAATCATCTCTAGATATGCTCTTTGAAAAAAGGCACAAGGGAAAATGTTTGGTGGTGTGATGTTAGCTTAACACACCTTGAAGAAAAATATTTAGCCTCTCTATTTTCCACCATGATTTTGTTGGCTGCGTATAAACAGTTGTGCAATTTTAGTTTCCACCCACATCACAGATAAGTTAACCATTTGTACTGACACATGTCACACAGTTCGAAACATTTATCAGATATATGAGAGCTGTGAAAAATGTTGTACCACCCATGAATATTAGAAAATCATATTGCATGTTGTCTATCAAAGGTTGTGATCAAAGATGGTTCTTGACAGTATGTCTGGCTAACAGGCTTCCATCTTTTTCCACTCATGAAGTGTGGAATGGATTCTGGTGAAGAAAAATCCCACCAGGGTTCCTTTGAATTCCATATCTGCCGAGGCCACATCATACCCTATTTTCTTATACGTGCCTGGTAGCTTCAGATCATAATAGTATTGGAATTTGGGGGAATTCAAGGGAATTTGAAGAGACAAGCAAGTCACGCTACAGGTACCTCGACCACTAAATACTGAGCCGAGGGGAGAAAATTAAAGCTCAAAATCGTTGTGGTTTTCTCAGAGGAAACTACAGGTAACCTCAGTATGAGGCTAATTATGCCTTCATGAGCGTGATGGGGCCAGGCAACAGGGAAATTACTGAGCAGTCACTACACATCAGTAGGGTGGGTGAGCGCTACGTTGGATCAGTAGCTCATCATACAGCTGTTAGTCTATTTCCTGCAGGGAGTGATGAAAGAACTGTCACTTTCTGAAGTTTGTGGTATCGCAGACTGAGAGTGTCATGAAGAAACAGGAGGAAATATGTAAAGAGTTAAAGCTTGATCACCTAATGAATTCACAAAAACTTATCCCAAGGCTCTTGACAAAATGTTCTCACTTAGCCTTTTATTTTATTATTATACTTTTTTAAAAGTTAAGAGCACAGAGAAAGTATTTGTTCAAAGTGAATAATCTACAATTAAACAAAATGTTTATATTTTACAAAAAAAATTAAAAATACGAGTGGTGCTTCCTGTGCAAAGTCACTGCCATGACACTAGGGTGTTGTGGGTGGTTCTTACAGGCCCAAGTCGAAAGCATCTTTATGATATTCTGGACGATTTTTAAATAAACGAGGGATGAGTTGAAAATATTTTTTGTCATAGTCAATATTATGCCATAAATGCTGTTGATTGAGCTTAACTTGTATTCAACACAGACTATCTCTTTAAACCAATAATATTCTACTTTTCACAATCTAATTAAACACTTATAGACCAAATGTTCTCCTAAAAGTCCCTCCCTACATTATTTCCCACTGAAAATTCTATTTAACAATGAAATATGTCACATTGTAGAACACTGTAAAAAATTATCTGATCAAAAAGTTATGATAACTTATATATGTCATTAACTCAGACATAAAATAATGTGTTATGAAATTTCAACTCAATTGTTTGAGTTTTCAATCTTCCAATTTAGGTTCATAAGTTACTTCAATGAATCACAAATTCCAGGTGCTTGAATGAACTTGCCATTTTAAATTGAGTGGGGTACAAGTCTTTTGGCGGTTGCAGATTGAGTGGAGGACAGCTCTTTGCGCATGTGCGGGGGACTACCGACGAAGCCAGGCCTCGCTCGAGACGAACAAGTTTACGCGCCAGCAAGCAATCAAACTTCAATTGGCCGGGTGCGTCATTTTTCCGTCAGACAAGACGAGTCGGGTTGACGTGAACAAGTTCGCTATTGGTAAGTGTTCGTGTTTTGTAGATATTAAGAATGTGTGTTGATGAAGCCAATAACGTGATTAACGTTAGCTATCGTTACCTTTTGATATGTGCAACAACTGTGATGTCATTTAAGCGAGGCACATTTCAGCGACCGTTAACGTTAGCTAGAACACGTTTGCTAGCAGTTCAGTCAGAGACGGTTGATAATGCTTTATCTGCGACGATACCAGTTTTCATTGTAAACTGTTGTAGAAAACACAATTTCTGATAGACCGTATGTCAAGGCCAAATACACTACCGTTCAAAAGTTTGGGGTCAGTCAGATTTTTTATGTTTTTAAAAGTATCTCCTGCTCACCAAGGCTGCATTTATTTGATTAAAAATACAAACAAAAACAGTAATATTGTGAAATATTATTCCAATTTAAAACAACACTTAATATATTTTAAACTGTAATTTATTCCTGTGATCAAAGCTGAATTTTCAGCATCAATACTCCATTCTTCAGTGTCACATGATCCTTCAGAAATCATTCTAATATGATGATTTGATGCTCAAGAAACATTCATTATTATTATCAATGTTTAAAACAGTTGTGTACAAATTTTTTTTTTTTTTTCAAAATTCTTTGAATAGAAAGTTCAAAAGAACAGCATTTATCTGAAATCTAAAGCTTTTGTAACATTAAACACTACCGTTCAAAAGTTTGGGGTCAGTAAGAATTTTTATTTTATTTTTGGGGGAAAGAAATAAAATAAATCAATACTTTTATTAATCAAGGATGAGTTAAACTGATCAAAAGTTACAGTAAAGACATTTATAATGTTAGAAAATATTCTATTTTAAATAAATGCTGTTCTTTTGAACTTTCTATTCATCAAAGAATTTTGAAAAAAAAGGGCGATGTCCACTACTGTCCAGATCCCCCTGAAGGACTGAGTGATGAAGACATGGAAGAAAAGCGGAGGATGATGGAGGTACATCATACACACACATGCACATCACACATCATACCTGCCTATATTATACTAACTACCTACACTTTGCTTTTGTGTCAGTGAAGCCTACTATTTTGTCTTAGTATGTGTCCTTTGTGCTTGTGCAATCCAATTCAGGTGGAAGTGCTGAAAAAAGACCCAGATCACCAGCAGATAGATGAGCTGATGTCTGCCACGTTCTCCAAGCACAGAAAGGAGATCGTAGGGGATCAACCTCTCATTGGGGATGTCATGGCTAGATAGCCGGCCATGTTCTGTGAGAGACAGGTGTAACAATAGACAACACTCAGCCTAAGATTAATCACTTAATCCAATGACTGGATATCAATGTATGAGCTTCCCTCCAGGAAGTACTAGAGAGATGTCTGATACTGTACTGTGGTCCGTTCAGAAATGTTTTTTTTAGTGCGAATGGTGGCGTGAATGTGCTACTGCATACAGATAAGTGAGAGGATTGTGTTTAGTATTACTGAGTGGATGAAAGCCTTTGAAAACAGACAACCTTAGCTTACTAAATTGTGACTCTATGCTTTGAAAATCTTTTCTCTAATTTCTTTTGTCTTTTTTGTCTCCTCAGGTTCGGACAGAGTTCAAAAGAGTCGTAAGCACAGACCTTCTCGAGTCGTTCCTCGACAGACTTGATGACCTGGCACCAAGACTGCTGGAAGTGTACGAAGCTGCGACCAAGTCGGCAAAGAAGCCTGCACTGTGGACTGTCTGAAGAAAGACGTGAGTAGACGAGCTGAGAATTGTAAAATTGGGCACCAGATGTTTGCAATAAAATCTCAACACTGCTTATTTTTGTCTTGTAGGACACAAATGAAAGGAGAAGGACTGCTGCTCTGCTGGGTCTGCCACACTACCTAAGAGAAGAGCCATCAGACTGAAAAAAGTATTGATTACAAGTTTGAGATGATTGCATGATTAAAGTGTTTATGTATAGCTTGTATTGGCTTAACATTGGTTTTAATAAAAAAAATGTTTTGTACTCAAATTTGTGTTTTTATAATTCATTGTCAAGTTAAAACAAGACATTCTTTTAGATCATCTTAACTTGATACCCTAATTCAAAGACATTACTTAATTGAAATTACTAAGTTGAACCCACTAATGGGGATAAGTGAACAGAATGCTCATTAATGAGTTCACTTTATTTTGAACTTGCATAGCAAAGTTGAAACAACAATAATTGTATAGTCATTTTGACTCGCAGAAGGCAATTCACAGCTTAACAAGAATCAAAATAATGAGTTAAAACAATTCATTAATCCATTTTGTTTTTACTTGAAATTTTGAGGCAGCTGCTTAACTTATGATTTTAAGTAGAACCAAGTAGATATTTTTTACAGTGAAGCTAATTGTGTTGTGAATGCAATTTCATGTTGTCTTTAATAAGAAAAATAGGCTTTGCTTTTTCTAACAAGGCTCGGATAGTGAATGTTTTTCAATGTGTGAGGGCAGCAGGTATTTGAGTGTAATGAGAGGGGGGAATGACAGTGTTTGACAGGCCTGCTTAATATCTATATTCAGGAAGTTCAACACCTGGTTTATGTCATTTATTTTAGCACCCTGTCCACATTGGCTCTACCCATTCTTATTTGTGTGTGTCCTTGTGCAAATCTTATAATTACCATGTCTGTTTCACAGGTCTTCAAATCTACATACCATTATGTCATCAACTTTCCATCTTTTTGGAGAGATTTTAATTTCTTTAATTATAGATCATAGCCTTTTCCCTAATGACAGGGCAGTCTGCTTCTCTTTGAACCGAGCTCACTATCACCTGATGGGTAGATAATGTTTATATGCTCAGGCCTTATGGATGCACTGCTAGACCAGATTCATTAATACATATTTATCAGATGGTCAATTACCCATTTACATACTGGATTTAGTAATTACTCTTAGTGCAAAGTCAATGTGTACCCATGTACATGTGTGTAATTATATGCTAGGGAAAGGCAGTATTAACAGTAGCTTTAAAGTATTTTTAAAATGTGCATGTTGGTGAAACTTCAGTATGACATCTTAAAACTGTTTAATTTGGGTTAGTCAAATTTTCCATTGCTTTATCTCCAAAGTGACTTTCTGTAAGGCTGTATGGTGAACACTAGGTACTAATACTCCCACTAGGTATGACACTGATCTTTAGCTTGCCTAGATTATGACCAGCCCCTTCTGTAAAACAATGTTGCCTTTATCTTTCCATAGTGCCTGTGATATCTGAGTGTCTGTCAACAGATTCCCTTCCCCAGCCCAAATGCAGTCAGAGTCAGACAGGCCTACAGGTCACTCTCTTTCTCAGGTGAGTCTCACCTGCCACTGAACTTTCCATTACCTCTTCCTATCCCTCTCAATCTCTTTTTCTCCCTGTCTTTACAAAACAAACAATGAATTCTACCTATCCACCCTCAGGCAGTCATACTTCCACTGCCTAATATGTTATTACATGGGTGGGAGATTGTTCTGTCGCAAGTGCCCTTGTCCTGTATGAAGAGACTTATCTCTGGAACTAAGCTTGTGTTTGGTGGGGAAATCATGATCCAGGATGTATTAATCTGTTCCATACCAATAGACGTGCAAATAATGTTTTCAAGAGAGTTGTCCCCAATCTTTAGACTAGAATTATGTACATGCGGTACATGTCAAAAAACTCAAATCAATCACCTATTTTGGTGTGAAGAACTATTTCACATGTCTCAAACATGCTCTGACTCTGACTTTGGATTTGCCTTCAGGTGATGAACCATGACTGCTGCCTCTCTAACTTGGCTTTGATGTGGATTAATCAACGGAAACCCTTTGAACACGGAAAAAACATTTTTCAAATATTTTTTCCCATTTTTTTTCTCTGTCACCTTTTCTATTTCTAGGCTCTTCTTTTATTAAGTTCATAGACTGCTCTTACTATCATTCAGGTTCTGTGTATTGCTTATTAAGGATAATAAAATTTGAATCATAACAATAGTCATTACAATTTAAGCACACTAGAAGATTTTTAAATAGGTATTTAAAGCGAAGTCACCAGTAAGGAGAGACAGACTAAACAAATGGGTAACAGCTCCATATGTACCATAATCTTGTTCCATCTCTCTTAAATGGCATATGACATCTGGTTAGATGAGTAACATTTCTTATATTGACTGCGCCAATGATAAGATGATGCATCAAAAGATTTCTCCAATTTTCATGCACACATATCAAACACATTAAATTATTATCCAATCAGACATCTCCAAATGTTGATCACACAAAGCACCATTACCAGGCCTGACGTGAAGCATGAAAAGACAAATAGTTTTCAATATCTTAACACCTTTACATTCTCTGCCTCTACAAAAGATGAGAGAATGCACCTGAGTACACTTTATTGGTCAGAGGATAGGAATGAATCCTGGAGATGAGCGAATGCGAAAACAAATTCCTAACCCTTTACTCTAGATATGGGCATTCCTCTGTGATACCTCATTCCAGTGAAGACCATTTGGTAACACTGATCCAATAGAATCCTGACCTAACTCCATATGATCAAAGGACATATTGTGCATTAATGAGGTATGAATAAGAAACAGAGGACTTTGCCGCTCACGTCAATGCATGGGGAAAAAAAAAAAAAAACGCAACCGTGATGAATGGGAGCCTAATTCCAAAAACCAGTGAGTACAAGAGTGAATACGTGTGTTTATGACTTAGGTGCCAGAGGCATGCTAGTTGGAGTGAGGGCTTAGAGGCTGCTTTTTAACACTGGACACTGGTGGAATTCCTCAGGTGCATTGTGCTGGATTGTTAGGCCTTCAGTAAAAACAGTGAGTGCGTTTGTGTGTCCCACACATGCATAATGGTGTAAAGTGGTCATGCATCCCGACAGATCCGTCACCAGCTGCTTAGAGTGTTGCTCAGTCGATGATGGCTACCACTACTGCGCTTTGTTTTCCACCCTAAATCCTCACAGACAGGCCTGATTTCTTAGTTACTTCCAGCACGCAAAACCTCTGTTTACACCTGCAAACACCTACCACAGTCTCCTTTTTACCATCAATGGTGTATCTGCGTTGTGCTGAGGACATAAAAATGGATCATAGTTTTCCACAGTGTTGATTTAACAGAACGATGTTAAGAGCAAATGGCATAATTCAACAGTAGAAGACACAGCTTCCTCCAGTATTTAGCCGCAAGTTGGGCCTATCCAAAGGGACATGTTGTGGCACAGGCTGTAACACGAGGAAGATTCCGTCTCAAATAATTTTTTTCTCTGGGGTGGGCGATATGACCAAAATATTAAATCACGATACGAGTAATTGTATATCATGTTAATATTTTAAGTAAATATAATGTAAGGCCTATTTTGGGAAATCCAGTCAGTGAATTAAATACATTATGAATGAAAACTGATTATTTAATTTCTCTTTATTTGAAAGTCAAAGTAAACAAAAAAACAAACAAACACCATTTTAAATCAACCTTACCATAATACTCAATTTCACAAGATGCCACATTTCAGTCTGATATGTTGTCTAATATTATTATAAACTTCCATCACAAAACTTAAGATCTACTCAAAGCAATGCAACAAAGACAATGATACACAAGTAAAAAAAAAAAATACTAGAAATTCTCCGATCAGGATTTTTACAGCCAAAACTGATCACGATCCTCTAGTCACCCGATTGGCCGATACAGATCGAGATAATTTAAATTTTAGCAGTATCTCTGTCCTAACTGACATTACATTTTCCTCTTCCCAGTAATATCACTTGCCTAGTTTTTGATGAATATTAAAATAGCTTTTTTAATAAGACTATAAAAACAAGTATAAGCTAACAAAATATTCTCTATTAAGATAGATAGCCCTATAAAATGTAAAAATGAAGACAAACTGTTAACTCATAGGTGCAATTAAACTTAGTGATATTTGTGGTTACTGATTTATTGTCTTTACTTCATACAGTATACACTGATGGCCAAAAGTTTGGAATAATGTACAGATTTTGCTCTTATGGAAAGAAATTGGTACTTTTATTCACCAAAGCAGCATTCAACTGATCTCAATAGTCAGGACAATAATAACAACATGAAAAATTACAATTACAGTTTGAAAGAAATGTTCAGACTACTTCAGAGTTCTCATCATAAAATCTCCCATGTGCAGCAATGACAGCTTTGCAGATCCTTGGAATTCTAGCTGTCAGTTTGTCCAGATACTCAGGTGACATTTCACCCCACGCTTCCAGTAGCACTTGCCATAGATGTGGCTGTCTTGTCGGGCACTTCTCACGCACCTTACAGTCTAGCTGATCCCACAAAAGCTCAATGTGTTTAAGATCAATAACACTCTTTTACAATTATGTTTTCCAGTGTATTTCTTTGCCCACTCTGACCTTTTCTTTTTGTAATAATTGACTGATGAGTTTCTAGAGAAAGCAGTTTCTTTTTTTGACATTTTTGACCTAATATTTGACCTTAAGACATGCCAGTCTGTTGCATACTGTGGCAACTCACGAGTCCCTGGCTGAGCACCACTGCATTGGAGTTTACCCCGGTGGACAAGAGGGTCACCTCCCTACGCCTACGGGTTGTGGGTGGGAAAACTCTGACTGTAGTCTGTGCATATGCACCAAACAGTAGTTCGGAGTATTCAGCCTTCTTGAAGACCCTGAATAGGGCCCCAGTAGGGGACTCCATAGTGATGCTAGGTGACTTCAATGCACACGTGGGAAATGACAGGGACATCTGGAGAGGCGTGACTGGGAGGAACGGCCTCCCCAATCTGAACCAGAGTGGATGTTTGTTGTTAGACTTCTGTGCCAGTCATGGGTGATCTATAACAAACACCATGTTCGAACATAAGGATGCTCATAAGTGTACATGGTACCAGAGCACCCTAGGCCGAAGGATGATGATCGATTTTGTAATTGTGTCATCAGATCTGAGGCCATATGTTTTGGACATTCGGGTGAAGAGAGGGGCGGAGCTTTCAACCGATCACCATCTGGTGGTGAGTTGCGTCAGGGGGTGGGGAAAGACTCTGAACAGACCTGGGAAGCCCAAATGAGTAGTGCGGGTGAACTGGGAACGTTGGAGGAGGTCCCTGTCTGTGAGATTTTCAAATCACACCTCTGGTGGAGCTTTTCAGGCATCCCTGCGGAGGTTGGGGACATTGAACCAGAGAGGGAAATGTTCAAAGCTTCCATTGCCGAAGCCGCGGTGGAGAGCTGTGGCCTCAAGGTCTTAGGTGCCTCAAGGGGCAGTAACCCTCGTACACCGTGGTGGTCAGGGAAGCCGTCCGACTGAGGAAAGAGGCCTTCTGGAGGCAGTTGCAAGGTACCGACAGGCCCAAAGGGCTGAGATCTCTGCTGTGAGGGAGGCAAAGCAGTGGGTGTGGGAAAAGTTCGGAGAGGCCACGGAGAAGGACTTTCGGTCCACACCAAAGTGTTTCTGGAAAACCATCCGCCACCTTAGGAGGGGTAAACGGGGAACCATCCAAGCTTTATACAGCAAAGATGGGACGCTGTTGACCTCAACCGAGGGGGTTATTGGGTGGTGGAAGGAACACTTTGAGGATCTCCTAAATCCCCAAATTCTCTCTATGCTAGAGGCAGAGCCGGAGGCTGATGGGGGATCAGATTAAATTTCCCTGGGGGAGATCACTGAGGTAGTCAAACAACTCCGCAGTGGCAAAGCCCCAGGGATTGATGAAATCCGACCAGAAATGCTGAAAGCTAAGTATGTGGAGGGGGTGTCATGGATGACACGCCTCTTCAACATTGCGTGAAAGTCCGTGACAGTGCCCAAGGAGTGGTAGAATGGGGTGGTGGTTCCCCTCTTCAAAAAGGGTGATCAGAGAGTGTGTGCCAACTACAGGGGTATCACATTTATCAGCCTCCCTGGTAAAGCATACTCTGAGGTGCTGAAGAGGAGGGTTCAGCCGATTATCGAACCTCGGATTGAAGAGGAACAATGCGCATTCCATCCTGGCCGTGGAACGACGGACCAGATCTTTACTCTCGCAAGGATCCTGGAGGGGGCCTGGGAGTATCTGTACATTATTCCAAACCTTTGGCTGCCATTGTAATTATTGTTATTGCTTATTTATTTTTGCATAATACTTAACTACACTATGAAAAAAAATTTTGTTAAAAAATAATGTTATTAATGAGTGCAACAAAAATCCATCTTCCAAATTATGTCTTTACCCAAATATACTTTGAAAAAACAATAATTAAATTATATTATAAATATTTTAGAGCTGTCAGGACACATTTCGTGGGAAAGTGCATTCATATGTCATTTGCCTGTGCGTGTTGATGTCATATCCATGCACAAAATATAAGGCCCGGCTACAGTAGTGCATGTATGGTGTGGGAGTAGCATGAATCTGAAAGTTTGTCACAACGAAGAGAAAAATTGACCAGATCATTCAAAATGGCAAACCTCAGGGGAATCACCCTGAACAGAGCAGAGTCTACAAGCAAAAAGGGCCAGAGATGGAGTCCGTAATAAAACAGGAAACAGAGGTGGCGTCATTTTTTTATATGGTTTATGTATAACTGTGTATTCACACAAACACAGACATGTGTAGTGAAATACAATAATTACACTGTAATCGGTGCAGAACTTTTCTCTTGCTAGCATACTTGTGTATTTTTCTTATAACAGCTATAATTTATATAAATATGTCCTTTAGTCCTAGGCTTGCCAAGGACATGCAAGTCTAGAAATGATGTTGACCACTGGTTGGTAACAATGACAACCTATAAATTAGTGACTACTGTGGTCTATTTGGCCAGAATATCCTGCAGCTATAAAAACTTTACAACATTTGACCTTATCAGACTAGGAAAAGTTATGTCTAATGTTAATAAACATTGCCTAACTTTAGTAATTTATTTCAAAACACCAATGTTTCTAATAAGTAAAAAAAAACAGCATAAGATATGGCACTTACCTGCTCAGATATTCATCTTTTAATTTCTTTCGTTATTTGTCCATTCTCTCTGATAAGATGTCCTGTATCCATGTGTACACCGGTGCCTCGAACCACATTCATCCGTGCAGTGAAGCAGAGCCGAACCACAACTTACATCATTACCAAAACAATGTTCTTCTGCAAGACGTATGCAGTTTTATTTTTTTAACTGCTAGAGGGCTAAAAGTTACATAGTGTAGCTTTAATACATTATATTATGGTATCTTAATATTGTATAATTCCTTCCCTGCCTTTTCATTTAGAAGAATGAAAGTACTAATAGTTAATTTTTCACTTCTTGCTGATTACACTTGTGAAACGCTACATTAACAGTACATTACACTAGGGCTAGATGATAGGATGATGTAATCGGATATCGACTATGCCTTACAAAGATCCCAATGCAGATTGCGAACAGACGTTGGTCGGCAATATCGGGAAATGGCAAAACCATGGATCTGGGAAGTTGGCAAATATATTAAACAGTGGCCAGTGTGTGAAACTAGCACCTGCTACCCTTAAAATGCAACGAGGCTGAATCCAGTTCGCAAGCTCCTTGTCCAAAGGTATTTCATGCGTGGGTAATTTTGCTCATCCACCCAAAACAGGCGGGCAATCTGTAAGACTGGAGTCTTACAGTGACACATGACAAGAAATGCTGTTACTCACAAAAACATGTGCAAATGGAGTCGTTGGAGATGGTACATGTTTAAATAATGTGGTTAAATATGATTTTTTTTGATCACTTCGTTATTTTATTGCTTTTTTCGTTAAGATTAAAGTGTAATTTGAATTTAGAAATGTCTTTTGTTTTTGTTTTTCGTGTTTCAATAAATGAATGTCATAGGATGTGAATATCGGCCGATGCTGATTGGTGGCTGATCAATCGGAGCATCCCTAAAAAACAACCCACGAAAATAACACATCTGTCAGAAAATATCCAAAATTATGCAAACATTTCAAGCAGAAAAAAAAAGATTGCTTGTATTATCATGAGTGATTATCGTTGCACAACACAGTTTGCAGATTACATTTCTGCACTGTGTCAGCTTTTGAGAACCAACAAATAACAAGCTTCTTTTAATTTTCTTGACATTTCAATCAATCATATTTCAGCATTAATTCATCAAGTAATGATCAAATGATGGAGAAGTACAGATGCGTGGTGTTGTCAAGCGCACTTTCTGGCAAAAGCAAGCGAGATGGTGCCGTAATCAGTCAAAGTTTTTAAGTTGAATATTAGATGGAGGTTTTAATGAGTAAAATGTACATCCCTAACCTTAAACATTAACCTAAACCTAACCAACAGTAATCTAAAATCAAATGAGAGATAAACAAAACAGACATCCGTACTATTAACCAATGACTATACGATAGTGTCCAAAAACAAAATGAAAAGCATATTTTCTGAAGCAACCACATCATCTCGTGTCACTTCTATGACACTTTCATCTCATGTGTTAGCTTGCATGCTTGACTGGTCTTGGACTTGAATAAAACACAGTTATTGAAGCACCTCTAGTGTTAAATTCACAGAAAACTGTGATAAAACATTGAACGAGGCACGTAAAACTCACACTTGTCTAGGTTGGATTTAGAACTTTTTGTACTAAAAAGTGTATACACCTTGTATACACCTATTCTATGATAAACCTGTTTGATTAGATCAATATTTTTCATTCAAATATTTTGTTTTTCCATTTAAATTTCGTTTCAGTATATTCTGGGGCTTAAAGTAAAATTGTCAAGTGGTGTAAAAAACAAACAAAAGGCAAAGTCTCATTAAAAGCTGGAATTCTTTAAAAAAAATAAATGTTGGCATGAATATCTTTTATATATCAGAATATACAGCATACAGCATTTCATAACAAATATCTGTCCACCAAATCAAAGTCATGAGGTGTCACCAACATGCAGTTGGCCATTCTTTTGTCATGAGAAAAAAAAAAGACCCCCCAAGACTGTGTGCCAAGTATAATTTGTAATCATTATTTTGTCAAATCAAACAAATCTCACAATTTTGATATTTATTATCACCTCAGACAATCAAAATCCACAACAAACATAACTCATCAATCCTCAATAATTTTGAAGTCTCATGGACAAAAATCAGTCCATGGACTGATACCTGTAATCATAACCCAATGTATCCATTGCAGTGGCCGACTACTTTTTCCAGAGCCCTACAAACAGACAGTGAGCTTTGATTGAGAGTTGGGGGTAATGTAGCAGCCAGCCTGAGCCTCTGAGAAGCGTGACACTAAAAACAGGCGCAGACTGTGCCACACAGAGAGACAGCAGCAGCATCCATCATCACCACCATTACCCTTTGTTGTAGCCAGTCATGTGCTGAAAGTCTGGGTTAAAGAGCATTCACCAGAGGTAGTTCTCTTCCCTTCTCCAATTTCCTTAATCCCCAAATTAATTCCCTCTTATAGAGCCTTTATAAAGTGAAGGATATTTTTGTATCAATTACAAAGCAGTGCGTTTTACTTAAACAATCACAGCGCATTGACCTTGAGATTGGAACGACTTTTATGGAAAGTCAGTCAGACAAAAGGTATAATGTGGGTTGCCATTCCCCACAAAAATGCTAAATATACTTTAAGCTTCAGCAGAGGTGTAAAGACCCATGAGAAGACTCTTAAAATTTGACTGACAACTGAACATGAACTGAGAATCGGCACAGAGAACAAATTGGAGAGCTGTTCTTCAGTTCTTTAACACAAAAATGATAGGGGAGAAATATGTCTAAGTTAGAAGTGAACTTTAATTGTTTTTGTATGTACAAACAATAAAGCTAAAGCTACTTTTCCATACAGCTAAAGCAACTTCCCTTCAGGGTGTTTAAATGTCCTACAATTAACTGGCATAATGGCTTGATGTTGCCTTGGACAGGTTTCTGACCACGAGCTGTTTTTCTAACCAAATATAAAATAAACATTTTATGCTGATGTAGCCACTTGTTCTTAATAAACAGTTGATGAGCTGAGATTGCAGCTATTATTTGTAAGTATAACACTTCAGTAGAGTATCTTCATTTTAAATTGAGAAACAGCACACAGATATCTACAATATCTTTGCTCTAGTGTGACGTTGGATTCAATTGACCCTTTGGTAAGCTCCGCCCCCTTAGTTCGGTCACTCGCTCTGACAAGCTTTGCTGAACTTCTCTGCAAATAATAATAATAATAATCTGGAATAAATGGGAGATTGCCATAAAAGACGTGGTTTTGGCAAAATATTCCCATTTAATGAAATTAATAATACTTTTACATGGCCTTATATGAAGAGTAACATTGTAATGCATATTTATCTGAATATTTATTTTGTAAAATAAATGGTTACATTACGCAGAAATTTTATTAAAATCTGTGTAGACTGAATCAGAATCAAGGCAAACGATTATCACAGACATTGAAGAGGAAAAACTACATTTAATAGTCATTACACATCTAATAACATTAACATAAGTGAACAGAGCCATTTACAACATCTCATAACACACTCATTTTGATGCTGTGGTAGTAAATTGAACCATGTACAGAAGCTTTGAGTAACAAACCCAATTTCAATACGATCATAATAAAATCTCCACTGCTTCCGAAAGCTTAATTTCCCAATCATTCTCCAGCGGGATGACGAATGAGAGATGCAGGTCAGCAGGTTTGCAATTCACTAGATAAAATTAATCTCCTTGACCTAAAGACTAATCCGGTTGCAAAAAACTGAAGATGAAGAAGCTGTGACTGTTACGTTATGAGGTTCTGCAGGTGTGAAAATGTGTTCTCGCGAGAACTAAAAGTCGAAATCAAGAGAACAATAGAGAAAATTAAGTCGTGATCATGAGAAAACAAGACAGAAAAAAGACTAAACAGTCTTCTTTTTTGTTATATAACAGATCAGTTGAAACTTGTCGTGCTACTTAAAAAATATAACTTTATTGGAAGAGAAATTACATTTTGGCTCTGGTAAATAAACTGCCGTATCACTTTTTCAATTTTGTCGACTTTTGTTGCATCCCACAGAAGGTACAGTATATGGAATTGTGTTCACAAACATGGCAGCGCGGTCATACATTGACATCCCATGAAACAGGTCAATAGGTATCGGCAGAAGTTGTTCTAAATAATCAAATATCAGTATTGTCAAACAAATTTTACACTGGTGCATCCCTAAATATTCCCAATTGTGACAATTTTGAAATGTTATTGCACATTATTGAAAGCGCATAGCTTTTGAAATACATTTATTCCTCACAGATATATCAAAAACCATAATAGCTAAAGATGTTTGCAAGCACTTTAACCACAAACATGCAAAAGGCCACCCACAAATATGCTTTTCATAACATAGTTCCCATCTTTACTGATAGGCTCAGAGCCAAGGTAAATATGAACACGCTTCTCCACCTGTCCAAGAACTCGAGAGAAAACAGTTCAAGTGTCCGCAAAGCAGTTGGCAATGTGCTTTTATGAAGTAGAGTGCTTAAAAAAAAAAGTCTAAATCTTTATATCTTAAACTTTAAATATTTTTTTGTTAATTAAATTGCATAAAACTGCCCTTTTGTTTTCAGTTTTAAACATCTCTCTACCTAAATCACATTGAAGTTAGATTTATTACTTGTCCACCTATTTGAGGGAGGTCCTTGACCTTTTATCCACTGCACTATTATTGTAGTTTTATTATATGAATTGTAAAGTTTAGCACCCTGGAATGTTGATTTAGCACTTGCAATTTCATTATCAAAGGACACATCAAATTGAAGCTTTATTAGTTCTACACACAATCCCTTCATAATTCAAACCTCCCCAATTATACCAGCACTGACTAGTTCTTTCCTTTCTGTGTGTAAGATGAGTCATCTCACATCGGACAAAAGTATCTTCCCCTGATGTGATGAAGACTATTACATGAAATGGATTCTTTACCTCCCGTGGCTTATTTAGTAAACAGAAGAGCGCAGATGCCTGCCACTCAGGTTTAAAGAGGAAAAAAATCCTCAAGCTTCTCTTCAAGGGGAGCAGAGGCGGAATGTCTTAGGGCTGTGTCGAAAGACATTTGATGGAACGGAAGCATTGGCAGGCTTTGTTGGCTGGTCAGGTGGCACCCCATCATTCCACTCTGCAATGACCCCTAACGCAATAACCTTGACTTAGACTTGAATTGCTAGTTTTTTGTTACTGACAACAGAACATGAAGTTACTACATATGGTCACTATATATGGTAACAGAAAAATATTTTGGTCGAAAACTACGTGGTACCCACAAAATATTATGCTAGAACTTTTCAGAACTAATTTCACTTATCGTGTACATTTTTGCAATTACTTATAACAAGGGATGTCCCGATACAGATACTTGTATCAGAATGGGGTCCGATACCATGGTCATGTGCTCATAAAAATGCTCAGATTCCAAAATTTTTTTACCAGCTTATGTGCAAATGTCATTGCGTAAACATTTAGCGAATAAATGAAACTTATAAATTTGTACGATTATAAATTTAAGTTCACAGGTGTGGATCACATTATCTCTAGAACTAAAAGTGTCAAAGAAAAGGCTATATATCTTTAAAATGAATGAAACTTGGTTTTTCAGTGTTGGATGTAATTTGTAATCAAGTATTGTAATCTAATTAATTTCAAGGTGGTAAAAAAGTAGTGTAAAAATTACATTTTGCATCATTGTAATCAGATTACAGTTATAGACAATGAAAGTAATTATTTTTAAGTACATTACTTAGATTAAACTGGTTTCTAATATAATATTATTCATGTAGAATACATCTGTTTGTGAATACATCTGTCGATAGTGCCTTATTCATGAAACTTTTGCAAACATATGAGCACATTCCTGAAAACTTTCCTCCGAATTCTCAAATGCTTCATACACCCAAGATTTGTTAGTTAAACATATGTTGGTGAATTCCAAACATTCACAAATATGGGGTGTGTGCACATTCATTCACAATTATAATACACGCCAATAAAATGCCCTATAAGAAAGACTGGACAGTAATGAAAGGGGTTTACAATGAAGCGCATTCAATTCAAAACATTTTGATTTAGCGAACACGCTGGTGTGGTCACAAGAAAGTGAGGAACTTATTGTAAATCGCATGTTTTTACTGTCAACGGAGGTTCTTTTGTGAATTAAACAGTCCAAGAAAAAAAAAAACATTTATATTAAGCTTTAGTATAAAAGAATTTCTGTTCAAACCGGTAGGAGGATTTCCACCACCTTAGGTTGAGCCAGTATCACTGGTAAAACTTCGGGTAAATTATGATGGTTACAGTGATATTTATCTTGCAACTGGAAGAATATTTAGAGAAATTAAAAGAATGCCTGAAGAAGGTATTTGACCAAAACGCTGTGAGCTAATAAAGATTTGCAAGCTAAACGACAATGTAAGCTAGACTTTTTCTATTTATTTATTTTCATTGTATTGTGTACTATGTACCTGCCCGTGATGTGTTTATTTATATAGGTTTAACAGCATTTACATAGACCATGCATTATCATCTGAACATGATTTATAGATGACTTCACAATTATGAAACTTAATTATGGAGCTTATATTAAATGAAGAAACAGCCCAACCAGTCACGTTAGAGGGCAATGATTTTGAGAAAATCAGACAAAAACTACCTCTTTCCATGACCTAAAAACTTATTTACTAATGCTAAACACTTATGCTGGAAAAACTATATAAAATGCATAGATCTGGGAAATCTAATGTATAATTTTCTGCATATATTTTTAGCACGCTAAAAACAAAATGTAACAATTAATGCAGTATCCATTTGTTTTTACTTCCTGAAACTTCACGTGATAGGAGAAAGCTTACCAGAGTCATTCCTGGCAGGCTACTCTGCCTTACAGGCTCCGAATTGTAGGTTATCTGCTGCCTGCCAGAAGCAAACCCAGGCATTTTTGTGCAATGGGTGTAACTTCAATGTTTTTCCCCACTTTCTGTAGCTAACATTGGCATTTACTGTATATATTTTCAGGAGGTACTCACTTGACTCAACACTCGATGCATTCCCCTGGCATGATAAACAAGGGAGTGGATTTACTGTATGGAGATGAAGACTGCAAGCAAGCGGCCAAGTGATACGGGCAGGCTGCTGTATCTCTTCGCATTGCATTTCACATGAAACTGCAGCGAATCTGCACGAGAGAGACACAGCGTGTGTGGGATAGAGACATAAAATTACCTGACTGTTCAGCAAGCTTCAGCCAGGTATATTTGTAGAGACTGAAGATTTAAAATTTCAGCAAATTCAACTTCAGCATTCAATATGTTTTATATCTGTATGTATAGTGTCTAATAATGCATTAGCAATGCACACGTAAGTTTCTCTTGCCAATAGTTTGATATGAATTGAATCTTCCCATTTTCTTTCATTATTAAACATAATCCACAAAAAAAAAAAAAAAACAGCAGGTTTTATCTAAATTGTAATTGCAACAGGTCCACTGATTTTATGGCATGAGTACATACATTTTAATCGATTCACAAAAAGTTTAAGCTGATTTGGGAATAAACATTTGAGAAATAAATGCAAGCGTCAAAAAAACATTTTAGCAACACATTTTTTTCAGGTTCATTTTACTCATTTAATTATTAGATATTTATTCATTAATTATTTAATTTAACTTCTATCACAATGTAATCAAGGCAGTTTGTCTGAAAGAACACAAAATGTTTGGATATCTTAATGATATTCATATGGCTGGGACAGGTGTAAATTTTGTTCATACCAACTAACATGTTGAAAATACGTAAACTTATATAAAAACGACATTACAAATGATTTACACACAAATTTGTTCTGCTCGTGTTGCACGAATATGGCGCATTGAGAAAACCTTTTCTGTTAAAAATGTTCTACATGT
The DNA here is from genome assembly GCA_032164185.1 of Moxostoma hubbsi. Lineage (NCBI taxonomy): Eukaryota > Metazoa > Chordata > Actinopteri > Cypriniformes > Catostomidae > Moxostoma > Moxostoma hubbsi. The sequence goes on along the minus strand of JAVLUX010000201.1, from coordinate 7,046,315 downwards.
AGAAAGTAATTGTATGAATAATTTATGAAGTATTCAGTAAAGTAATCTGATTACAATTATAGTTATTAGTAATGCTTGATATTTTGTTATCTAATGCGATCACATTTATACATTTTAAATGTGTGGCTTAAGTGCCCAAATACAGTGCATTCAGAAAGTATTCAGACCCTTAATTCTTTTCACATTCTGTTATGTTGCAGCCTTGTGCTAAAATGCTTCAAATATTTTTTTATTCCACATCAATCTACACTCCATACCCCATAATAACAAAGCAAAAAAATGATTTTTGATAACTTTAAAAATTTATTAAAAAGACAAAACTGAAATATCACATTGACATAAGTATTCAAACTCTTAACTCAGTACTTAGTTAAAGCACTTTTGGTAGCAATTACGGCCTCAAGACTTTTTAGATATGATGCGACATGCTTTGCACACCTGGACTAGGGGATTTCTGCCATTCTTCCCTGCAGATCCCCTCAAGACCGTCGGTGGACAGCCATTTTCAGGTCTCTCCAGAGATGTTTGATTGGGTTCAAGTCTGAGCTATGGCTGGGCCACTCAAGGACATTCACAGAGTTGTCCCTAAGTCACTCTTGTGTTGTCTTGGCTGTGTGCTTATGTTCATTGTCCTGATGGAAGGTAAACCTTTGGCCCAGTCTGAGGTCCTGAGCACTCTGGACCAGGTTTTCATTAAGCATATCTCTGTATTTTGCGGTGTTCAGCTTTCCTTCATCCCTGACCAGTCCCCAAGTCCCTGCCGCTGAAAAACACCACCACAGCATGATGCTACCACCACCATGCTTCACCATTGGGATGGTATTGCAGAGGTGATGAGCAGTGCCTGGTTTCATCCAGATATGACACTTGGAATTGAGGCCAAACACGTCAATCTTCATTCCATCAGACCAGAGAATCTTGTTTTGCACAGTCTAAGAGTCATTTAGGTAGTTTTTTGCAAACTCCAAGCGGGCTTTCATGTGTCTTACACGGAGGAGAGGCTTCCATCTGGCCACTCTGCCATAAAGGCCAGATCGGTGGAGTCTCCTTCTGCAAGTTTCTCCCATCTCCACACATGATATGCATATTGATTTCCAACACACTGGCTGTGTAATACGTGGATGGCACAGTGCTTCAAAGATAGAAAATAGACTGAGGGGTTACATCCTGATAGATGCCAAGACATGAAGAAAACCATTTGGCATTTTTTAGAAGAATACCAAAAGAATGCCTCTGAATATATGCATATACAACAGACCTATGTGCTTTTGGCATACTGTTTATGTAGCTATTTATAATGACATCTAGCCCTGCTAAAGACCACTGACATCAAACAAATGGTTGCATTTTATTCAATGGATAGTTTTGATTTAGGGATGCACAAATATGGAATTTCTGGGCGGATACCAATAACTCACAGATCATTGTTGCCGATACCGATATTTAAAAAAAAAATAATAATAATTTAATCCTTCAACCTGGAACTGCTTGCTAATTCATTAAAAGTTTCTAATTTTAAAACATGTGTAATTTAAAAGCTTGGAATGTGGACAGCTAATTAAGGTTTGACGGATGTAACATGAACCATAATTGTGCCTTTACAGAATGTTTACAGATGTATGCTGATTTAAATGAGAAATAAATAATGCACTTGCAAAAATTATGGTGCTCATTTATATAGGTGTTTACGGTAATCCTGGTGAGAATAATGAACTTCAAACAGCTGTAATAATGCATTAAACAAAATTGAGGCAATAAACTGCATGTAAAGACTATTAAACAACAAAACAAACCCTAATCTCTGTATACATGGTGTATTATTAGTGCCAGCAGCCGGACTGCGAGTGTAGAGGTGGTTTGTTTGTAATGAACGTGCGTGCTTGTGCGCGTCTTATTCACAGATGCTTGCTACAGCGCTCATCTGTGACAGTTCCATTGTGTAATTTATTAAAATGTGCCATTTTAGGTTGTGCTTGGACTTGTTTTAATCAGAATGCTGCAATGTAAGTTACAATGTTCTATTTCCCACATTCTGTTTATGCTTCACAAACGATAGCCCACAATTAACGATCATACATGTTTTTGACACTTTTCGTTTATTGCCTCACGAAGCAAACAGAATTTGGGAAATTCCATCATTACTAACAGCAGACGACTAAAACCAGCACCCAAACCAACGTAACAAGGTGTAGAGATGTTGAAAAAAGAAGACTCACAGAGCAACATAAGCTTGGATCTCACTCACACAGATACACTTGTGTATGAGTACGTGGCACTGTCACTTGAGTCTACCCAATTCTCTGCCTGAAGGAAAGACAATGCAGGCAATCAAAAAATTTCAGACTTAAGTAAATAAAACCGAACAATTATATGTGAAAAAATAAAATATATAAAATCGGCGGCAATTCCATTCTCAACAACCATTTAATAAAAACATATTTATCCTCTTTTCTTCCAATTTGGAATGCCCAATTCCCACTACTTACTAGCTCCTCATGGTGGCGCGGTTACTCGCCTCAAACTGGGTGGCGAAGGACAACTCTCAGTTGCCTCTGCTTCTGAGACCGTCAATTTGCACATTTTATCACGTGACTCATTGTGCATGACACCACGGAGACTCCCAGCATGTGAGGGTCATGCTACTCTCCGCGATCCACACACAACTAACCACGTGCCCCATTGAGAGCGAGAACCCCTAATCGTGACCACGAGGAGGTTACCCCGTGTGACTCTACCCTCTCTAGCAACCGGGCCAATTTGGTTACTTAGGAGACCTGGCTGGAGTCACTCATCACACCCTGGATTTGAACTTGCGACTCCAGTGGTGGTAGTCAGCGTCAATATTTGCTGAGCTACCCAGTCCCCCACAGCCATTGAATATTAATCTATTGTTATTATGAGTAGTATTGCAACTTTTTGAATATTCCATTTTTGTACAGTAGTTATATTTTTCTGTCTTCAATTTCACATCCAGTTGAATAGAGCTTTCATTTTTAGCGGGACATTTATTTTGACAGACCCTTATTTGACAGGTTCTGTTTTATCAAGCTTCCCATTAATGCTGGAATACTCCTGTCATGACTTGGTTTGGTATCCTAATATTTTGTTAGTACTGGTATATCGTCACAACCCTACTGACAAGACCATACAATTTTGTAAAATGCTCATTTTGATAATTATATAACTTGCTGTTCCACATCCTCTCTCAGATAACTCTTGTGTTATAATCTCAAAGATATCTATCATGCTGACAATCAGTTAAGTAAACATTATACACTGTCTAATAGAACTGGATCAGAGCTAAGTGTTCTAACACTGAAAGCACATATTATGCCTTTGGCAAGCATTTCACCAAAACCTTTACAGAACAACAAAGACACTAGATCAGACAACTGAAAAATCAAAACAAAGAGGAGTGTATCTGTGATGGAAATTTCCAGAGTGGTTTGGTGAACTGTCGTTGACATATCCATTGTAAATTAATAAACACTAATCAGGGGATGGGGGGCATACCATGCAACAATAAGCATGCATGACAATCTTTTAAAACATCAACATTATGCAGAATTATTTTGGGATTAATTTTAAAGGTAGAGTTCACCCAAAATGACAATTTTCTCATAATTTACTCACCCCTTGTGCCGTCTCAACTCGTTTGACTTTCTTTCGTATGTGGAACACTGAGATAGTTTGAAACATGTATGATGTGTTTTTGTCCATACAATGTAAGTCAATGGGATCCGAAACTCACACAAAGTAGTATGTACAAGCTTCTCTCATGAACTTCCAGGAGACTGTGGATGTCAAGATTTAGAGTGAATATGGAATAAAATATTGGTCAGTTAGATTATTTTTATGCAGCCTTTATGTCCTTTTTGGAGCTTGAAATTTTAGGATCTAATTGCCTTACATTGTATGGACAAAAACACATACATCTTTCAAAATATTTTTGTTTGTGTTCTGCAGAAGGAAAAAATGTCATACAAGTTGAAACGGCACAAGGGTGAGTAAACGATGCGAAAATGATCCTTTTGGGGTGAACTATACCTTTACGTTTTAATTTTAATTTCAGTTTCTGAGAATCATGATGCAACATGTTCTTTTGTCACTTGTAAAATGCATGCTCAACTTTCTAGATGAACTCTAGTTAATCGCCACATCCTTAAACACATACATACATACATACATACATACATGCAAAATATAGACAAAGCCCTATAGACTGTAATGTGTGTTATGCTTTGATGCACTGTGCACGTTAGGAATGCTTTTGCCATTACACGTCAAAACACAGAGCATAATTTAATCCATGAAAACCTAGATTTCATCTTTAGATTTCAAGGCAGTAAAAAAAGACAAAATCTCCAATTGGTGAGAAACCCAGACTTTAAATGATATCAGTTCATAAGAGTTAGTAAGTAAATAAACAAATAAAATCCCTCTCGATCCTTTTTCGCAATAGTTGCAAATGATTCTGATCTGATCTCCACACCTCACAGACACGTCACAACATGAACATGTTCTTTGCTACGGTAACGCATCAGTTAAAAATTGCCATCTTCCTCAAAAATGCCCAGGAGAAAATTGCTTGTGTTGGTGTTGCTCACCTGACAAAAGCAACTCTATGGTGTGATGGGATCTTGGAGTGGATGAATGAGCTTGCGGACTGACAGACTGCGTAAGACAGAATTCTGTCTGCTCTGATCTTAATCCACAAGTGCTGCTTCTCTAAACAGCATGGAAGAGCAATTTTTATCCAGGCACTGGGGAAAAGGAAAGAGAACAAGTGTTAATCAAGAGCTCATCACTAATTAATTCAACAAGGAGATCTCAACAAATAAAAAAATTTATAGAATTGTCTGTTAAAAAGCAGGTCATATCTCGCCTTTCTTATACACTGAAATCTCCTTTTATAATTTTTCCTTGTATAATAGTGTGTGCTAACAAATTACATCAACATTACATCAGTTCTATACAATTGTGCACAATGATATCTTAAATGCGCAAAACCAAACTGTCCCACACATCCAACAAAGAACACAATCCTTGTGTCTCACAACATCGGAGCCCTTTAAGTGGAGATAAGAGAGCATGAATGAAAGTGTTTGTACTCGGGCAGAGCGGGCCATTGACTGGGCAAGATGAGAATCAGACGCACTCACCCTTCCCCTTATCGGAGCCCTCAAAGTGAACAGATCAGTCCGATAGAGAGGGTACACAGCCCTAACGTTCCACAATGCCAAAGATTGCACAAGACACAAAGTGCGTTAGCTAGGACCAAATGCAGAGACGCAGTCTCATGAAGCCACATTCCCCGTGTTTTCTGAGGTGAGACAACTGCACGACTGGAACAATGCATCTCCAGTCAATTAGGTGATGTGATTCTGCTATACATATTAAACTTAAGCTATGTACAATAAGCAAAATTCCTAAGAGCTCAAAGAAAAGGACCAGAAACACACATGACCATGACTCCTAGGGTGGTGATCTGGATTTTGCAGTTCCAAATATGAACACAATGAAGGTGTGGCACAATTGGGTGCATCATATAGGTCTTTGTGTGCATCTTTGTATGTGTAGTGGTGGCACAGATTTAAAAAGGTTTCTTGTTATTTTTGCTAGTCACATATATTTTTAAAAGAAACATTCTTGACATCATCAATGCCCCTGATATCCAAAAATAGCTCATGACAGTTCGTGCCTGGACACTGGCCTGTGCGCTTTCAGCGGTACCACTCCTAACAGGTGGCATGTATTTTCCATGGCCTACTTTGGAACACCACCAGCGCAAGTTCCTGGGAACAACCCAATTTACGTAAAAAAAACAAACCGCCAGTCTCAGGGGACATCCTCCAGCTTCTGATTCTTTTCCACAGAGATCCAAGAGGATGAGATAGTGGCTATTCACACAGAACACATCATTGTATTAAAAATTTCTAGATGCAGCACCATGAATAGAACAGTGGCATTATGTTGATTACCACAAGAAATTATTTAGACTTGTCACAAAAAATAAGGTTAGAATGAGGCACTTACAATGGAAGTGAATGGGGCCAATTTTCAGAGGGATTAAAAGGCAGAAACGTGAAACTTATAATTGTATAAAAACACTTAAGATTGACTCCTCTATTAAAATGTGTATTATTTGGGCTGTAAAATTGCTTAGATCGTAATTTTTAGGTTGTATTAGGATTTACGGCATTACATCATCATGGCAATGAAGTTGCCTTACTCTAAAAATCCAGATTTTTTATTTTTTCAAAGAACAGAACAAGAACAAGTCTATTTTTTTTTTTTTTTTTTGTGGTAATCAACATTATGCCTCCAATCCTGTCGATTGTGCTTACAGTAATTGTACTGAACCCAGAATGTTTAATAAAAATAAAATGAGACACGGCACAAGGGTCTAGCACATATTTACAAAAGAAAACCATTGAAAAACAATGCTGACAAAGAAAAACACAGCTAATTAAAAGTGTCATGCGAACTTTTCCTTGAGTGTTTACAAGAAAAGGCGCTAATATGTGATGGCGCGAATTATTCCCGCCTTTTCTAGTAATCGCACGAGCAAAGGTTGCATCGTCATAAATGTTCCATTACACTCCCAACGAAAGATAATAAAACATTCAAATTGCCCCTATATAAGATATAATATACCTTAATACGATGACAATAATAGGCCTATATATTTTCCAACAAGGAGGCTGTTAATATTAAGTAGGATAAATAGGGATGTTTCTGAACCGCGTGGAAACTCAATGAATAGGTCAACTCAGGTGAGAAGTTTGTTCGTTTGAGAAAAGCATAACTATGAAGGTGGTCTAAAACATTGAGTAGTTAATTCAGCAATGAACTTCCCGCTATTGTGTTGATAATTATGGGTGGGTGATAATCTACAGTTGTTTCACCTGTCTTTCTTTGTTTGAAGTGATGCGGTGATCTTGAATCTCTTGAAGTTCACACAGGAGGTTTGGCAACTTCTCTGCTTAGAGCTCTCAGTATTGGTAGAGCTTCCTCTAGTGGCCAGGAATAAAATAGCTCTGTGATCATTTTCAGGACACTGCGGGAGACAACCATAGACATAAATACACAACACCTCCCTTATGATAAGGAATGGCTGCTTTAGGTGAAAATCAAAGTGTACTTAAATTAACGTATCCTTTTACAAAATAGTATGACTGCTATTTTATATTCTTAAATTATATTGGTTAATCAATACTAATTATTACTAATCGAAATAAATAATATTAAGTCATATTACACTGTTAAATAATTTTGATATAAATATAACATATATACATTAGTCAATTATTGCATTTACATTTTTATTTTATTCCAAAAGCTATGCTACCTTTCAAAAGTTTGGACATTCCTACCCATTGCTTATTGCTATTCTCAACATTTTATAATAATAGTAAATTAATCAGCTATACAATTCCACAAATGGAATTGAGCAGAAAAGTAACATGTTAAACAAACCAAACTTTTTTTTTTTTTAATCTTCTTCAAAGTTGCCATCCTTTACAGCGCTGCACACTCTTGGCGTTCTCTAACCTTTTTAAACAGTGTTGTTTACTTTCATATTTGTGAGACAGATTTAAATGGCTGAATATGTTATGATTAAATAAGCCCATATATGTATTATTCAAATGTGACATTGTCCAGAACAATGATCCTTTACTGTTTATGGTTCTTCACACTCACAATCACAACTGTTTCACTGCACAGGGATCAAAGGAATCCATGACAGTTAATTGCCTTTGTTTGCATCACTTCTGCAGTATAAAAGCCCTTTTATAGTCACCAGTATCTCTTGGGCCTTATGCTTTAGGTCAGACTTTCTGTGATCTGTTGCAGAAATTAAACTGTTGCAAACCGCGTCACATTTACAGAGAATAGCATAAAGCCAAACATGTTAAAAATTGAAAGACTAAATGTCTTTTTTCTTGGATTAAATTATTAGTTACAAGTACCATTTGTGTACCTTGGTTTCAAAGGTGGGCCAATAACACAACATTATGTATCAATAATTGGGCACATTTAAATTGCGATCATTGATCTGCAGAACAGGATTTCATTATTTGCTTAATGCAGTTCCTAAATTTTAAGAAGTTAAATTGCACTCATTTTACAAAATGGAAAAAATACATTTGGCCCTGCATTTAAACAGGGTTATTTTAAACCAGAGCACACCCTTTTTAACTCAATTGTTCTATATCTATAAAAGCTCCTTGACATCTTATATCCTATAATTCTAACCAGTGAACAAGCAAGGATACATTGAGCTTTAAAATGCGAGAAACCATGTTTCTCATTTAATAAAGTGATGACATTTGAGAGAACAGGGGATGGAATGTGGGCATAATGAAGATCTGTGAAAAATATAGAAAAAATATCCCATTATTTCAAATGAGCCTCTATGCATGCATGCATAGGAAAACATAATGGATGGAAAAGCATTCAAATGATTTGCTGTCGGAAAAGATTTTGAGATACATTCCAAATAGCTCTTGTCATATGTGAAATGCTATGAAACTATTAATATTCCCCTCTTATTCTTATTCTCACTTACTTTAAAAGAAAATGGAGCAAACATCATTTTGGTGACATTGAATAATGCTTCAAAGAAGAATCATGAACTAACAATGAACACTATATTTTTACAGCATTCATTAATCTTGGTTATGGTTAGTTTATAAAAATAAAAATGTTAATTGTTAGTTCAATTTAGTTCCTAATGCATTAACTAATGTTGAAATTAACATTATTCAAGATTGATAAATGCTGTAAAATTATTGTTCATTGTCAGCTCATGTCATGTAGCTAACTTTAATGCTAATAAATGGAACTTTATTGTAAAGTGTTACCGATAAACCTCATGGGCATTGAGGTACAGTAGAATACATTATGGGGGCAATCATCAATGGTTAACCAAGAATATAGATAATGCATAATGCCTTATGGAAGTGCAGGTTAGTTTTATGTTATCTTACCATGATGTTTGATTCAAAAGGGCATGTCAAATTTTAAGAATAATTGATAAACCAATATTGATAGACCCTCTATGGTTATGGTTACAGCTCGGCTATGGCCATCTTTTCAGATCTACTGTATTTGCTTTCATGTACATCTAAAAAGATGGCAGTTCTAATGCTATCATTTTAGCCGTTATGTGGATTAAATAAAGAAAAAAAAAAGTTTCATAGAAAATAATCAAATAAAAAAAAAGACAGAAAGGATGAGAGCTTGGAAGTGCTGGATAAATCAAAGAAACCCAAGACAGCGATCAGAAGACATATTAAAAGAAGAGATGATAAAAGACATAAAAGTTAATAAATGTTTGATCCTACAGACCCAAAGAAGCTGAATCAAAGCCCACCCGACGCTTGATTAAGTGACAGGACTTCAATACACCAGTAGAATGTTAAGCTACGTTAGGCATCATTGAAGCTTCATCTATGAACTGATGCGCTGACCTTTTCCTGAGGCGCCACAGTCAGGTGAGGAACTGCTGTAGACCACCAAGACGGTGCTGTTTGTTATTGTAAGGCAGGGATGCAACTAATTGGATTAATTCCAAATCTTTTGTGGAATGATAACTCGTCTGGATTCAGATGAACCTGCAGTAAGATATCTGGTCGCAACTAGCACAACTGTAGTTTTGTATTTTATCTTACAAGCATGCTTGTAGTTTTTTTTAAATGATTTTCTTACTGTTAAAGGTTTTGGCTCTGCAGTGGTTCCTATTTAGGGTTGATCTTAATACACTTAAACAAACAAAATAAATAAAAATAGCTATGCTAATGTGATTTACAACATTCAACTTTATAAAAAAATTCCATAAAAATTGTGCCTTTTTATCAAAATTAAATTAATAAAACTTCAAATATTTAGTTTTTTCATTTGTTTGTTAAAAATGACTTGATTTTTATTGAATTAATTGTATTTAATTTTATATTAAATTAAAACGAGTAAATCTTTAAAATATATTTTGGCAGCTTAATACATGATTGTACAATGTGCTTCAATCTGCAATATAACTCTCTGTCCCCACCTAAAGAAGCTTTGAATCTCATTCTAATAACACTATTTTTATTATAAGTTTGATGCAGTATACTGCTCTCTTTTGAGTTATTTGTGGAATGAATAAATAAAATAAAAATCTGAGAATATAATTGGTTCCAAGGGCGTAGATTCCAGGGGGGATGAGGGGAGGTAACCCCCCAATAATCAAAACAAGCAAGTGGAAAATTGTAAAAATAAACATTGTTTTCAAACAGCATTTTCGAACACTCCCTCGTGCAGTGGCGGTTCTGGCTTACTTGGTACCCTAGGCGATATCCGATGTGATCCCCCTTAATATAAACAAAAACAACATGAGAAACAGATCTATATTTATGTCCTTTTTATACTCTAAATCTCCTCTTTCACATCTGATTGTCACATTTGATGTCTGTTTAGTTTCACTTTCAAGTCTGAAAGTGTAAATGGAGATTAAGAGTTAAAAGGGACTTAAATATTGATCTGTTTCTCACCGGCATTTATCATGTCGCTTCTGAAGGCATAGATTTAACAACTGGAGTCTTGTGAATTACTTTTATGTTGCCTTTATGTGCTTTTGGAGCTTCAAGTTCTGGCCAACATTCTCTTGCATAGTATGGACCTACAGAGCAGAGACATTCTTCTAAAAATATTCATTTGTATTCTACAAAAGAAAGAAAGCCATGTTTCTGGAATGGCATGAGGGTGAGTAAATGATAAGAGAATTTAAATTTTTGGGTAAACTATCCTGTGACACGGCTGAGGGTGGGGCCGGGTCGTGATTCTACACACCCTGTCCCTTATCAGGCTAATTAAGCCTCCGAGAGCGATAAAGGCTGACTGCGGAAGGTGGTGCGACGAGAGCGAGATCGTTTACAGTCAGCTGACCGTCATGTGTGTGTTTGTGTCATTGGTTTAATTTCTCATTAAAACTATTATTTATATTGCCAAGCTGGTTCTCGCCTCCTCCTTGCCCATTTAAATCCCTTTACATATCCCTTTCAATAAAAATAACTAGACAATGACTATAGAAATCAAGTAATTATATACAGTATACATTGGTGGCCTAAAGTTTGGAATAATGTACAGATTTTGCTGTTTCTCTATACTGTTGATCATGATTATCTTGTGTTTGTTCAGAATGTAAATATACATTATGAACATTCGTAATCTTACAGAGCCTTTAAGGTGGAGTAGCTTGTCAGGAACAACTCGGGACACATTTCCATTTCTGCTTTTGACAGACGCTTTTATACAAAGCGACGTGGAGCAACCTTGCTTAAGGACACAATGATGGTGACTGTGGGGATCAAACCAGCAACCCTCTGCTTACCAGTTCTGAGCTTTAGCCCACTATGCCACCACCACAGGTACCCTGTCATGCCGCCCCAGACAGCGTTGCTTCCCTAGCTAGCTTCCTATATCGCCTATGCCAGGATCTGCTACTGCCCTTGTGTTCATCAAACAAACAGATAGTCCCGCCCCCAACTCACATCATTGGTTGAGTCAGTGTTGTGTCAGACTGGATGGGTTTTGTAATGGATTATTTTATAGCGCCACATTGACAGTGTTTACAGTTTTTGAGAATATTAACCAACACATGGCTTACATATAGTTGTCTTTGCATATTAAGCTGGGCAAGTAGAATTTATTTCAACACCGAAAAAGTTAAACACTTCAGCTTTAATATTGCACACTGCAAATGGTTTTGTGATAAATGATTTTTTTTTTTGCTCCGCTATGGACTCTCCAAGAATAATATTTCACTGCCTCCTTTGAAATCAGCGTAATTACACCGATTACAAAGAGATAACAATCAATTGGGAGCCATCACTTACTATGTGTATAAACACATCTGACACAACATGACTTTACTCTAGCTATATTTCATTTTAAATGATTATGGATTATTGCAAAACACACAAAGGAATGTGTCAACTGAAGAGAAACTACCACAATGTAAACACACATGTGTATTTTACCATTGTGAAATACATTAATTCTTAGTAATGAAGATATGACCGATCCCAGTTTATTTGAAAATATAAAAACTAAATAAATTATTCTTCTTCTCACACATTTTGCAATGGTAAACATTGTGAACCAGTCTTCCATATAGCTCTTTAATTATGTTATAAACCAAACATAACCAACTAAATTTATAAGCTTGTTCGTGAACAATCAAATTTTTCGGTAGCTCAACTGATAGAGCGGTGCACTTGCAATGTGATGGACTGGGGCGCGAGTCCTGAAGAACATGCGAGTCAACACGTGAATCAAAAGTATATAAAAGCAACAAAAAATTACATGGTTGCTTCATTTATTATGTTTTTCAGCTCACATTTGCTTATTACGACACTACTGGTTAGGTTTAGGTTTAAGGTAGGAAGTTTTGTTGATTTAAAATTTGATAGAGCGGTAACCTTAAAAACTTTAACTCGCTTTTAGCGCCACACAGTGGCCATTTCACATCTCCACCGTCGTAATTTCATGCAGTGCTGCCTAACATCTCCTTTTGTGTTCCTACAACATGAAGGTGAGCAAATGACGACATGATTTTCATTTTGGTGTAACTATTTATTTAACATACAGTAAAAACTTAAATACTGTATGTTTACAAACAATGCAACAGGTTCAAATATAAAAGGCCACATTATGGTAAGCTTATGAGGCATGTCTTGATCATACGAGCACGAAAACCACACAACAAAGCTCTCTAGTGGACAAAATAGCCACTTGTTTGATCATTAAAGAAGCTAAAGTAGGTCAAAGGTATGGACTCTCTACTGATACGCACTGATATTTTTAACAGGGTAAGGACTGTGTTTTTGCTCATGCTGGAATGGAAAATGTGAGTATTTAGTATTTGATGGGCTGACGCTAAACAGGTTATGCAAGCGTGTTGTGCAAGTGAACATTCCTTCAACAGTGGCAGGCTAGTAATTAACAGAACATACAGCCCTTTAGAGTGAATCCCTCTCTCCTTGTGATCTAGGAATTGTTATAATTCTGCCTTGGGGGATTATGAAAAATCAACATCCAAGATAAGGAGAAGACATCTTTCCATTTACATTAGTTACACTTTCCTTCAAAACAAAGAAAAAAAAAATCCCTGTTTGAATAATTTTAATATGGTTGTATTGAACATGGATGGACTCTATACACAGTTTATACTGTAAAGTTTTATGTATGTTTTTAGGGTTGTAGTGTGCAGAGCAAGTTCTCAGATGGGGTTTTTGGACATATTTACTACCCCAGAACCATTTCTAAGCAGGGCAATAGAACAAGCACTTACATGCCCTGTGCTGCAACCCAGAGTTCCTCCCCCCTGTTTTCGCATCCCCTTAGGTACTGACCACTTAAGTTAAAAAAGACACCCACTGATAACCATCTAGACGGCATGTTACATTGTGTGGTAACATGTCAAACACACATACAAACATGCAGAGAAGCATGCACAGAGAAATGCATGGAAATGTTCAATATAATCTAGGGTTATTATAGGTTGGCAACTGTTGAGGCTTAATCCTCTATCTTTGTTTTTTTTTATGTTCTTCAGCGTTAAATTTATTCAAAATTAGCTTTGGATTAAAATGAGCGCATTTTCATGCATGATCCTGCACTGATTATGTTCAGTCAGTCAAATGGCTTTCCTTTATTGGGGTAAGGTTATGTACAGTTTTATGGCATAAAGCGAGTGGCACATGTAGGCTGTGTCTCGTTTTGAAGGCTGCTTGCTAGGAAGGATGCGTCCTTTAAAGGCTGCATCATACCGAGTGTCCACAAGTCTTGTTTAAATGAGACGGCCTTCGTAGGACAAACAGAATTGGAACATAACATGGTTGCTATGACAGCACACCACTCTTGCTTTGAGTGAGAAGGGAACAAAGTCCCTCTAGAAGGGAATGCACGAGGTAAATTTTAGGAGAGTTACAATGATGTAAAGAAAATAGATTTTACAGGTTTACTTTTAGTCTAATACTTTATTTTAATTATATATTAATATAATTATAAATATTATATACTATGCACCCATCTACTGAGGTACTTCAACTTGGGAATTAACATTCTTTGCGTTTGAACATCATATTCTCGGGAAAATTTGCGCTATTGTTTTAGACATTTCCGTTGAAGCAAAGAATTGTGGGTTGTGTGCCCACGAAGGATACACCTCATGCATCCTCCAAATTCCCGTGAAAGAAGGTCGCATTTGAAGGCTGCATTCAAAGTGTCCTACTCGCTTTTCTGAAACGAGACAGCTTCAATGACGTATATGGCCGAGAAACGCGAACTCTGGAGGACGCAGCCTTCCAAACGAGACACAGCCATAGATTTTTGCTCTCCATCTAAACACATTTACCGGAAGTTCTTACCGGCTTATCCAGTATGTGCAAAAGAAGAGAATAATAGGATGATTTCAAATATCTTGTAAGTGTGGTTTTGTTTGGTTGTCTGATTTAATAATAAAAAAAAAACAACTGTTATCAGCGTATTGGTGTGCATGTAGATGAACTTGTTTATTTAAAAAAAAAAAAAAATAATCAGAAAATGTCCAAATTTACCTCTAATCAGCCACCATTCTTGATACCAGCAGAACAATAACATGAATTTGGCCTGTGTGTGTTTTTTTAATTTAATTTTTTTATACCTATAATTAGGCACAGACGGAATCTGCTGATGTTTGTCATGCCCCCTTCGGTCTCCACCACTCCAACCATCAAGTGCTCTAGTTCACCCACAGTCTAATCTGCCACACCTGTTACCAATTGCCTCATCAATGACTCTATATAAACTCATCTCATTAACTCAGTGTTTATCTAGTCTCTTCTCATCATGTGTCAGCTCACCTTCCCTTATGCACTACTAGTATCCTCTATATGTTAGTAGTTGTTTTTCTTTGTGTTTGCCATTGGATAATAAAAAATTGAGGTTATAGTGAGACACAATGAAAGCAAATGGTGCCAATTAAATGTATATATTATTTGAGATATAAAGCCACTTACTGGTATTATGGGGTTCATGGTGTTAAGTTGTCATGACAGTGAAATTGTACAATTAGATATAACATTATACAGAAAATGTAAGTAATGATTTGATCTCACTAAAATCATGCATAATGTTTAGTCTGAAACAGTATTTTAACATAAACAGATTGGCCCCCATTCACTTATATTATAAGTGCCTCACTGTAACCCATATTTTAGCTTATTTTAAAGAAAAGGAGGGACAAGTTTAAATCATTTTTTGTGGTAATCAAAATCATGCCACAAATGCTGTCGATTGAGATTAACTTGCATTGAACCCAGAAAATTATTTGTCATCAACCCGTGTTTTGCAAGTTGCTGTCATCGCTACATTCATCATTTATTGTAGTGAGTAGGCATAAACGAATAGAGATGCCCTTGTTTTAATGTTAGTCAGCCTGAGAGACTGTCAGCGTTCCAACAGCAACACAGCAAATTAGAATCATGCTTTCAAGCTAACCTGAGGAGCATGCAAACTTCATCATAGGGATATGATGTCTAACTCAAAGGCGTTTGAAGTCTAACACTTACTATCAACCTGGAGTGACCAGCAACTGATGAAAGCTTTCGTTTTGACCCAGCTTGACATACACAGGTAATAATCTCCCCTGTTATCTTCAGATTTAGCAAATTGTGGGCCAGTTTGAGTCTCTAAGGGTGAATAGAACATGAGCAGCACCATCCTACATACTCACACACAGAAAGTGCCTCCATGCAATTCAATTTCATTTAATGACACCCTTTTTAAGCCTTTATTGACTGAGCTTAGATGCTTTACCAGTCTCACTGATTAAAGTCAAGTATGGAGAAAAGTAAGCGACAAGTGTGAAAAGAACACAATTGTGAATCTGAAAGCATGCAGATTAAAGATGCAAAATTTTGTGTGATTGGCATCAAATAATTAAAACAGATGTTGCTGAAGGGCATTCGAATAGCACCGCTAATGATCGACTTCAGTAATTAACTTGTATTTTGTCACAGGCATGACAGCGCATGTACTGTATTTGACAGATCCCAGTTTTTCGTTTTAGTATAAGGGTTTGATGTGTTTTCAATGGCTAACAAAAACATTTATACCAAATCTTGGGCCTGTCAGTTCTTTGACTTCAGAGGAGCAAAATATTTAAGTAAAGTATTCACTGTTGTAATGTTGATTGTCACTGCAGTGATATTGCATGTGGATCTTTGCTGGACCCAGTTAGGGAAAGTAAATCAATGCACCATGCCCTTAGTTTTATAAAGTGGCTTCAAAAAATATGTGGACACTTAAGTCACTAAAGTATGAATGTAAATTAGAAAACAAAATATCAATCCAAGTAGTATACATTTAAAACCATTTCACTGAGATGTTAGGTTAACTTCTGAAATAAATTCACTTAATGGGATAGTTCACCCAAAAAAGTAAAATTATCTGATAATTTACTCACCCTCATGCCATCCCAGATGTGTCTGACTTTTTTTAGAAGAATATCTTAGCTCTGTAGGTCCATACAATGCAAATGAATGGAGACCAAAACTTTGAAGCTCCAAAATCTACATAAGGGGAACATAAAAGTAACCCATAGGACTCCAGAGGTTAAATCAATCAGAAGAGATATAATTGGTATGGGTGAGAAACAGATACATATTTAAGTCATTTTTTAATATAAGTTTTCCTCCCTGCTCAGTCAATCTCCACTTTAACTTTCACATTCTTCTTTTTGTGTTTTTGGTGATTCACATTCTTCATGTATATCACACCCTACTGAGCAGGGAGAATATTTTCTAGCAAAAAAGGCCTTAAATATCTGTATCTCACCAACACCTATCATATCACTTCTGGAGATATGGATTAAAACACAGTCATATGGATTACTTTTATGATGTCTTTATGTGCTTTTTGGAGCATCAACATTTTAGCTCCCATTCACTTGCATTGTATGGACGTACAGAGCTGAAAGAAAGACATACACATATCATGAGGGTAAGAAAATGATGAGAGAATTGAAATTTTAGGGTGAACTGTCCCTTTAAGACAGAAGAAGTTTGGAACACTTTCTGATTGTCATTAGTCGAACATGTGTATAGGTAATGTGACCAAATACACCTGTAGTTATTCTGCTAAAACAGCTCTGTGAACTTGAGGAGAAAGCAACTTTAATTTACAGTTTACAGTAAATGTATTTTTGCTCATTTACGCTGATGTGGTGTTGCACACAAACACCTTTACCGAGGTTCTTACTGGCTTATCCGATGATGAACTGACACACATTGTCCAATTTTTTTTCTTTTTATTTCATTAAACTGATTTTTGTCATTTATTATCCTATTGGCATGCATGAGAATACATTCATTGCCAGTTGGTTAGATGTACTGCTTTTGCAAAAATGGCTAAGAAAGGTGAAGCTAATTGTGAGAAAAGGTCTATTATCATTTCTTTGCAGATGACTCTTGAGATTGATAGTTTTATATCGATGCAATGGAATTCATATATATTGTAGTTTAAGTGTCAGAATGCTTTTCAGGGCCATTGTATAAAGCCCCTTGCAGCTTAAGTACTGTACCACAGCACTCTTGTATTTACAGCAACTCAGGCCAAAAATTAGACAATCCTAAAGACTTCCTGTGAATATTATCACAAGGTTCATAACTTCCTGTGAGCATCTTTATCGTAAGAATAGCCAATGTGTCTCTTGGTGGCTTCCCCTCCTTGGGCCGAGCACTTGCTTTCCAGAAACACAATAATGTATATTTAGCCACTCAGATAAGCATGAAGAGGGAAGATGATCTGTAAAAGCAGCACACTCCTAAGCAGTTTTGGGGTAACGTGTTAAAAGTAACACGCGTTACATAATCAGATTACTTTTTCAAGTAACAAGTAAAGTAACAGTATTGTCCCTGTAATAAGGGCTCTGTAAGTCGCTTTGGATAAAAGCGTCTGCCAAATGCATAAATATAAATGTAAAAGTATAGCCACAAGACAAACAATATACGTGTTAAATTATTTTTGTGTGACAAAATTGCTTCCTTGCCATGACAACGAAATGCCTAAAACAAATCAAACATTTTTTTTTTTGTTGGATTCTGCTCTTTAAAGGAATAATTCACCCAAAAAAGGAAAATTCTCTCATAATTTACTCAACCTCCTGGCATCCCAGATATTTATGACTTTCTTCTGCAGAACACAAATTAAGATTTATTCTCTGAGTCCTCACAATGCAAGTGAATGTGTGTCAAAATTTCATGCTCCAAAATCCACATAAAGGGAGCATATATGTAATCCATATGACTACATGGATAGGTGTGGGTGAGAAACAGATCAATATTTAGGTCATTTTTATCATAAATTCTCCTATCTGCCCAGTAGGGGGTGATATGCATTAAGACTGTGAATCAACAAAAACAGAAGAAGAATGGGAGAGTGAAACTGAAGTGGAGATTGACTGAACAGGGAGGAGAATTAATAGTAAAAAAAAGGACTGATCTGTTTCTCACCAACACCTATCATATAGCTTCAGAAGACATTGATTTAACCACTGGAGTTGTATGGATTACTTTTAAACTGCCCTTATGTGGATTTTGGAGTTACAAAATTTTTGCACCCATTCACTTGCATTGTATGGACCTCCAGAGCTGAGATATTCTTCTAAAAATCTTCATTTGTATTCAGCATATGAAAGAAATTCATACACATCTGGGATGGTATGAGGGTGAGTTAATGATGAATTTCCATTTTTGGGTGAACTATTCCATTAATGGTCAATTTATTTAGGGTTTTAGGCGTTTGTGACAATTTGTTACAAAAGTATGGAAAAGTGAATGGTGACTGAGGCTAATGTTCTGCTTAACATCTCTTTTCGTGTTCAATGGAAGAAAGTCATACGGGTTTTGAACAACACAAGTGTGATTAAATGATAAAATGATGGCATGATTTTAATCTTTCGGTGAACTACCCTACACCCCCCTATATAATTGTTTAATATGGTGCAGTGTATATGCTCTCCCTAACTCAATAGCAATTACAATACTTCCTGACCGACATCCACAGTCATAGTGTGTATTCAAACTGGCTAGTGTAAGTGTGATTTATAATGACAAATTATATAATTCATCCCACTTAGCTGATAGCAGGCAGAGGTTATCAGCAGGGATGTACAACATACAAAACCGTGCTGCTGGCTTTGAACAATGCACGCCCTTTCCGATACCTACACAATGAGAGGCAGGGATGAGAGGCCTCCGGGGTGCGACAGAAAATGATAGCGCAAAGGTCTGACGAGGATTGTGATGAAAGCAAAATTAGAGTAACAAGCAAAGCACCTCAATTCTCCAGGCGGCTCCAAAAGCCCCAAACTGTCCGCCTTTCCACAGGTAAAAGCCAAAACCACAATATTGAGTTGTTTTTGCTTTTTAGACCAGAAAAGGGGTGCACATCCTGGAGGATTTAAAACACAGATTTGAAACAATACAAAAATGCTCCATTACGAGTGCAATCATGTCATCATAAAATTAGATGATGCATAATAAAATAGCTGATGCAGATAGGAAAGGGAGCCTCAGGCTATAATCTGTAGTTTTTACTTTCACCACTAGGAGGCAATGTTTCACTTTTCAAGAAGGAACCGCTGGGCAAACAAAATGAAAAACACCTCAAGTAACAACTAAAGATACTAAGAAAAGTTGGTGTTGCTTTATTGAGCCAGAGCAATAAAGTCAGTATTAGACAACAATGGAAGTCAGAGATACTGAAGCACTGATGAAACATGTATGAAACACTATCATGTTCAATAGCCTGAACTATGATTTCAGATATACTGTGCACAAGAGTATGGTGAGATGATTGTATGCTTATACCCTGAGTTGAATTTCCAAGACAGTAATACATAAAAATAGGTGCATTACTACAAATTAAAGACATAAAAAAATATGTATAACAATGAAACATTCTTATTTTACTGCTCACACACTTTTCAGTTGTGCATGTGGAATGTTTATAAAACTGTTTACTCTGCACTAAGAGCTACCAAGAGAGCACATTTTTCGAAAAACACATTTTAACACATTTTAACTGCAAGTGATGATTACAGAAATGATTGCACAATGTTCTCTTTTGTAGTCAGGTATGATCTTGAGTTATGATGGATACGTTTTCAAATACACTTTATCGGTTGTTTCAAATGAGTTGTGAAATTCTGAGATGTTCAAATGAGGTGACAGTGTTTAAGGGTCAACAGAAGAACTGTGACAGCATTACAATTTTGTGAAATGTCTAAGTCTGCCTCAGCTGTATCCTGCCAACCCCGATGAGAAACATTGTGTTGTTAGAATAGTATTGAAGTGCTATAAAAAGCAGTTTCAGGTAATCAAGATAAATTGGTACAGTATAAATAGCATTTGGTGTAAAGTACTTTCAATGCTTTTGAAGAGGATAAACTAGGACTTTTAAAAGCAGAGTGTTTATGTCAGTCTCAGCACTCCATCCTGTTTGTTCCCACTCTACTCAAAAGCGGTTGAATCCCATTGGGAGAGTCCCATCAAAGTCTCTCCAAGCAAAATCCATTCAGCAAAGAGAAACCCAGAGAACTGCCAGGTGACAAACAACTTCAAGACAGAAGCTTGAAGAGTTGAGTACCATAAGAAATCAAAGGCGTCACAGAAGAGCAGAATATCACATGGAGTTTGCTGTGATGAACACGTAGATTCGGGCCAGAAAAGTTGTGAATGTTCCTTGACGCAGCAGCTTCATCTCCACGTCGATGAGGAAGTCCCGCGGCTCGCGCACCTGGCGGTGCAGGTACACAGCGCCCGTGAAGCTGTTAAGTTTCTGAGTGCTGAAGTAGCCTTCTCCGTTGCCATACGGGATGCTGATGATGATGTTGTCGCCAGAGTAGGTGGGTGAGGGTGCGATGCGGAAAATCTGAGCAGGGATGACGGTGTTGGTTTGGAAGCTCAGTTGGTAGTATGTGATGCGCAATGGCATGGTCTGGCATTGCTGGAAGTTGGGGCAACTTATTCGCTCACAGCGTCTAAACAGATATGAGAAAAGTCAGAAAAGTTAAACTTGTTAACAGTTTTTAACATTAGATATCCTTTTAGTCGTTTTGTCATTTCACGTAACTGTGATTAGTGAAAAATGATTAGTGGTGCTAGTAAAGGCACTATTACTTGTGATCATAGTTAAGGCCCTTTCACATCGAACGCAATGCGAAAAGTGAGACGAATTGCAGACAAATTAACCCTTCACACAAAAAGCGACATGAATACTCACCACTACCATATTCGTGCCTTTCAACAGGTTGTGCAGATCGACATTCAATTGTACTACCATATTTGTAAGAGGCGAAACGCATCTTTCAGCTGTTCTGCCCTACTAACTACTATCGAGGTTACAGTGAGCCACTTACAATGGAAGTGAATGGGGCCAATTTTTGGAGGGTTTAAAGAAATGTAAATCTTATAAATCTAAAAGCACCGACATTAATTATTTGTGTATTATTGGGCCTGTATGTATAAAATGTAAAAATCTAGTAATAAATTATACATGAACATAATTGCCATCTTGATTATTAATGAAAATCTGGTACATAAAGGGGGTACCTAACCAGAGTCTTGATTGTGTGTTACACATATTAACAAACATGTTGGACAGCAGAATATTCTTAAAGAGACATTAGAGTGACTCCTAAAATGACTACAGTCACTGTAGGTGTTTTGCCCCTGCAGTCTGTGCTGTTAAATCAGTGATAAAGCTGTAAATCTCCGAAGGGCTGATGGTGAGCAGTGGGAATTCCCTCCAATCACAGTCCTCACTGACACTGCCCAGACGTGTTTCTTTGAACCACTGCCTGATCAAAGCAATTTGGCTCCCTTGCCCTGCTTAGCAGAAATCATGCTCTGTTAGAAGTTGGCTCAATGAACACAGCACAAGGCTGTTAAAATGTACGCATTCATTCTTGCGATAGTGCAGATGTGCGATTACTTGTTAGACAAACTCACAGCCACAGAATATGTGGATGTTTATTTACCGTATGTCCAATTTCTCCATTATGCAACCAGAAAAGTTGATCAGTTTTTGTAATTCACAATTGTGAAATTGGACTGATGATTAATTGTCAAATAAATCTAATAAACAAATAATTGTGAATATGATGATTAATTGTCTATTTTAAGGCTTTTACTATTATGACTATTAATTGTTTGTTTTGGTGCTTTTCATGATTTTGACGATTAATTGTCAATTGAAAAAAATGTAATTGTTACTTTTTAAGATGTATGTGCGCTTCACACATTTTAACAAGTCATTTATTCATATGTAACATAAAATAAAATATTCTTGGTCCATTTTACATTTACAGTGCTGTTTTTGGAACCCAGCCAACCTGAATAGCTATTATATTATATTATAATATATTGTGCAATAGTACAACTTCTATGGGCTAAATTCTTCACTTTCACATGTTAGCCTATTTAAAAGCTCTCAAATTAAACTCACAAGCTCTTATTTTGCATGAAGGAAGACTTTTGAGATTCTGTGTGTATTTGAAAACATGTTTTTTCATTCCATCATCTCCTGGGCGTCTCCTCAATTTTACATTTAGTCATTTAGCAGATGCTTTTATCAACAGTGACTTACAAATGGGGAACATATCAAGCAATTTGTAATAAAGTCGACAATATCTGCAGTATCGAATTACCAATTTCCAGGAGTAGCTGAAATAGTATAGAAGCTAGCGCAGAAGAAAGAGTCAGACAAGATATATTTATTTATTTGTGCACTTTAAATTCCTATCATATTTGACCGTCCAAATCTGGAATTATAAGCGAATATAGAAATGCCAAGAACAGTGTGTTTGTGTGTATCATTTGTGTTGGTGTTATTGCATTTTGTGGTCTAAGCACTCCACTAAGCTGCCGCTGTGTGTCATTAACACTGCATGTATGAGCCCGCAACAAACAAGAACATTTGTCATTACACGATTTTTAAATTAAACTGAAACCAGAACACTTTGCTTTTTCTATCAATATCCTTGTTTATATTTCACAAACCTCCACAGATGGCGCATGCATTAGAGCAGTTCATCTTCACGCACTCTACAGAAGCTTCTCTTATTTAAAGTGCTCAGCTCACATAGTGCATTAACACTGGAAAATGAGACACACAAACACGCTGTTTGTGGCATTTGTGTATTCACAGTAAAATATGAATAGAACTGAAGTCCACAATAATGGCGGTTATCTCAAATAACCACAGTAAGATCAATTAACCACCATCAGATGATTATATAATAATTGACACAGGCCTACTGAAAACTGATAGAGCAATTTTTCTTTCATCAATGGGTAGTGTCACAGATTACTGTGGTCAACTGGAAAGCATCCAGCCTCAATGTCAGATTCACTGTTGGGGCCGACATCTGTTTTGCATGATTGTGATTGTGAGTGGGCAGATTCAAAATCAGAGGGCCATACTCACATGTCCGACACTCTCCTGTAGTTCTCTGGACATGTAAAGGACAAGCAACGGAAACCTCCCTGAATGTTGAAACAGGTCTGCGAAGTAGAGCAGTTGTGTGTTCCAACAACACATTCATCAATATCTGGAAATAAAAATGGAACAACAAAACTTAAAACGACAGCAGGAGAAAACTATTCTAAATGCAAACAATACAATGTAAATATTGATATAATCATGCATATTTAAGATAGCCAATATATAGGCTTGTCAGCTTTAAACAGAAAGGAGACAGCGCATGCCATATCTTGGCCAAATGCTGTGGTATTTTTGCCCAAACTCATCTGTAACTGTAGAAGTTAGCCTAAACTACTGTAAATTCATGCCAATATGGCTGCGTGACATACCCTCATCCTTAAAAACTTGGCCTGGGTATTGTCAACCACTTCAAGATAGTGACATAAACAGTACGTATAGCAATACATGTCATGATTCAATATATTGCGATACATCAGGATCTAACTGAAAAAGCAGCAAACACGTAAGAGTAATGCCAGCATGCTAGTGACAGAAGAATTCCTAAATATACCATTGCTTTTTATTCTTACTTTATGCATATCAAGGAGTAAATATAAACTGAGTGAGGCTGATATAATTTACTGAGCTTTTCTAAGGCACAAATTCCCAATGCATGTTATATTTCACCAGTCCCAATCAATGTTAGCAGGATGGGGTTGTCAGGGATGGCTGAAGTCTGCTAGGAGTCAATTTTGGCTGCTCCAGAAGTAATTAATTATGCATCTCATTTTACAAAAGCAAAGTCCTCGTTATAGCTCGCCGGCTCCAATCCGCAGACTAATTCATTTTGGTGCAGGCTAGCTAGGGCTAACCTCTGGGAGCATGCAGAGCCTCTTCTTCACCTCTCATTGACTTTTCTATCTTAAAAGCCTGAGGGATTTTTGTCAATTTTGTGAACTTTAAGAGGGAGATGGAAGACAACGAGCTGTGTTGTGTTGAACCTGAGGTTAGCCTAATGCAACTCAATGTACCAATTAGACAAATTAAGGGTCTGAAAGTTTTGTGTGTTTATCTAAAATAACATCTCAGAACATATACATTTTTCACCTAGTGACTTTCTACTATAGGTAGGCCGATATATCGGTTTTACCGATTAATCAGTGCCGATAGTTGCATTTTGGAAATATCGCTTATCGGCATAGATTTTTGAGCTTAAAAAGCTTAATTTAGCAAATTCTTAAATATAGGGGCTTGTAATGGAGCCAAGTCTCCATAATTTCAAAATATGTAAGTGTATTTCAGGCTTGTTTATAAGTAAAAGTTCTGTGTTATGCACCGAATCTTCTATTTTTCTTGTTATTATTGGGATTTTGGTTGCACAATAAACTGCTGTGGTTTTATTCAATTTGGACTCTTTTAGCCACAATGTCTTAAGAAGCGGCATTTGTAAAACCCACTTTGGGTGAGTTGTTGCATGTGGAGCATTCCAAATTGGCCAACAATGAGTTGACATTTTAGCTGGGGTACTGCCTTGGAAGGGTGACTTTTCAGCCACTAGGCAGCAAGGCAGCTTACTAAGTTTTGGGACAGACCTTTGAACAGCATCCCAGAGTAAAGCTTTAGTTGTTTATCCACTGGTACGGCAATAAATAAGACACTATCGCTGGGTTATTTAATGTCAAATCAACTAAAGTTCAGAAACGTCCCTGGTTGCAATTTTTTATTTTGTTAATACTTTTTCTGAAGAAAGATAAAAATAAAAGGTGATTAAAGCCAAAAGAGAAATCCAGTATTTTGTCTTAAACATGAAGATGCCAAAAGAAAAGTTTGCTCTAAACCAGAATCTAAAAGAATATTAAGATATATTTAATACATCTGGAGAAACACAACACAATTTTTTTTTACATTTTTGGACTTACACCATAGCCATATTATACACCAAGAAGATCAGAAGTCAAAGATTTAGTAATAGACCTACCGCTCTCTTTGTAAAAATAAAAGAATTATGTTGCCACCCAAGTTTTTGACCTGAAGTTTTTCTCCAAAATTACTGGCAAAAATTGCCATTTTGACCCATTCTACACAATAATGAATTATTCAGTAAATACTGATCCATAGCATTTACGGTATGTTTTTCTTTCACCAGAAATAAAAAATTTTGAGCCGGGTTTCTCTGGTTTCGCTGACGTGGAATGACCCAGCTATAAACATTAATCATCTACTACTGTTTATAGCCTGCTTTAAAAAAATCATGATTTACATGAAAACCTAAACCTCCTGTATAGTGTGCTTATTCATGTAGGGGATGTTAGCAAACAGTTATATGTAATATGATACAGCAAATCAGTGTTACCTTGACAGGTACGTCCATTCGCTGACATTGAGTAACCATGGGGAGGGCAAGCACATTTGTAGCTACCCGGGACATTAACACACTGGAATGCACAGAGGTTTCCGATGCTCTGTGAGCATTCGTCAATATCTAGAGACCAAATAAGAGCATTTTATATTTCTCACTGAGAAAAATAGTCATTACAACATCACACTGTTAGACGGCTCTGTCCAATAACCAGGCACATGCCCTGCTGATAAAATAAGCTTAACCAGCACAGATTCCCCATGCTGGTCTAGTCAGGTTTTTGGATGGTTCGTGATGATGGTCTAGCATAGTCATGTTGTTCGCAAGTAAATCTTAATTGGTAAAGCTGGTCGACCAGTATGTTTTTTATTTATTTATTTTGTTTATGCTGGTTTACAATGGAAGTCCTGGTCAAGTTAGCCAAAATGCCTTGTTGGAACACCAACTCACCAGCATCCTGCGTTGTGGAAAATCATTCAAAGCACATTAATGTTTTTTTGGCAAGGTGTGTCAAGAAAAGAAGTAATTGCTACTTCTGTTGATAATGCCAAAGATAAATCAATCCTTATTGAAAAGATTCCTAAATAAGATCGATCTAATCTCTCCATCAGATCACATCATCACTTTAATCAACATGTAATGAGTATGTATCCTTGTGTTGAAGCCTTAATGGGTACAATTGGAAAGATTAAGAAAAATGTATGACATTAAAAACACTTCACCTTCACATGTGTGTCCATCCTCTTTCAGATAGTAGCCCAATCGGCAGTAACACTGGTAAGAGCCGTAGATGTTTGCACACTCCTGACTACAGGGACTGCTGTCACATTCATTAAGATCTGTTACATTAGACAAAAACATTAAATTACTTTCTTACGGATAGAAGGCTGTCTTTATTGCAAAATTATTGCATATTTTTAGAAAAATATCTCACCTCTGTAGGTCCATACAATGCAAGGGAATGGTAATCAGACATTTTTAGCTCCAAAAATGACATACAGGAAAAAAACAAGTAATCCATATGACTCCAATGTTTAAATTCACATCTACAAAAGCAATATAATAAGTGTGGTTGACAAACAGATCAATGCTTAAGTCCTTTTTTAGTTTCCACTTTCACTTTAAGATGTTAAACAGTCACCTCATGTGCCTTTCAGATGTAAAAAAGAAAGTGAAATTGGAGATTTAGGAAAAAAAGGACTTCAGTTTTGATCTGTTTCTCATCCACGCCTAATATATTGCTTCTGAAGATATAGATTTAACCACTGGAGTCTTAAGTATTACTACTTACTATTATTACTATGTTTCATTTGTGTGATTTTTGGAGCTACAAAGGTCTGACCACCATTCACTTGCATTGTATGGACCTACAGAGCAAAAAATATTTTTCTAAAAACCTTCATTTGTGTTCAGCAGAAGAAAGAAAGTCATACACATCTGGGATGGCATGAGAGTGAGTAATTGAGAAAGAAGTTACATTTTTGGGTGAACTGTCCCTTTAAGTCATTTTTGAGTGAATATCTTGACACCAGTTGCATGTTCATGAGTGTTTTAAAGAAGCTCATTCACAATGGAAAATATGCTTAGCTTAGCTTAATATACAAACAACTCAAGTTCTCGTGCAACGGATGACAATATTTTCACTGAAAAAATCTATCGCCTATCGAAACCTATCATTTGCCTTCAGAAGACTTGGAATATGTTGCATGAAACTACTTTTTTGATACTTTTGGGTCCTTTTATAAGCTTTACACTAATTAACTATCAATTGGTATTGCATTGAAAATATTCACATTAGAAGGTCATACGGGTTTGGAATGCCATAAGGGTAAGTTATGACAAAATTTCTCATTTCTGGGCAAACTATACCTGTAACTAATTTTATCTGCCAAAAGACACATGGTGTTGTTTGTTTATATTTTTATATTGCTGATCTCACCAAGTCCTTCAAATAAACTCAAAGAAAAGACACGAGTCTTTTGGCTGACAGCTCTCTGTCACTCATTTTTTTTGTTTTTCATTCTTTCATGTTCAGTTTCATTAGAAAGAGAGAACTTTCATACTCTCAGAGTACATACCAAATCCTTCATAATTTTCAAAGCACATGTTCTTCACAGGCAGACTTTTCCTTATTCAGCTGTGCCAGTTCAAATGAATGTACCTTCACAGTTCTTGCCGTCGAAGGCCAGGGAGAAGCCGGTGGTACAGGAGCACTGGTAGGAGCCTGGCGTGTTCTCGCAGGTCTGGGCACACAGGCGGCCCGGGTACCGCCAACACTCATTTACATCTGCCAGAAGAAGTGTAAATAACTGTTTTAGTCTACAGACATGCTGAAGTCTGGGGAGCATCTCTCTGCCCTTCTTTCACTCTGCTATAGAAACAGAATGAGATAAAAGATTAGGATAATCTGCACGCACTCTGGAGCACGAGCTGCTGTCAGTTTCATCTATATGCAAGCTGCTTGTCCAGCAAACCACAGAGAAGATGATGTCCTTTGGGAAACTCAGTCACACATCCATATCCAGACTGTAGTATTAAGCACTGCATGTAGTGTATTTTGTTGCTAGTGGTTAGGATACTCCAAGAATGAGTCAAACGTAATTTATTTATTTTTTTAAGACAGAAGCTAGTTTCCTGTATAAAATATACCGTTATACAACAGAAAGCATATTTAGGACATTTGCTAATGTTAAAATGTGTTGGAGAGTGACTAATAAAAGTAACCTAAAGTAGTCAGGACACGAGGAATCAGATTTTACTTGATATTTTGACATGTACTTCCTCCTCTCTGCAAAAAGAGCATTTTTTGAAACCAAGCTGCACGACTCGTTGTCTACTTCCTCCATATCATGATGTCACACTGCGCATCTGACTGCCTCCACAACAACACATCAATGCCTACTTTACCTTATCACTTCTGTAGCCCCGCCCAGTAGCGGTGAGCAGTGAGATGGCGAGGAGAGAGCAAGAGCAGAGAGTCAATCATAACCGTAGGTGTTTACAGTCAAGTCTTAAACGAGAAGTAGCACCGAAACAGAGCGTTTCAGACAGAGGGTCAGAATGAGGATAAAAATTAGTGAGGTTATGTGAAGCACTTACATTAGGATTGAATAGGGACAAATTTTGGAGGTTTTAAAGGCAGAAATGTGAAGCTTATTTTTTTTCATAAAAGCACTTACATTAAATCTTCTGTTAAAACTCATGTATCATTTGAGCTGTAAAGTTGTTTAAATCGGCATTTTGCTGTTATTTAAGGGTTTTAGGGGTTTGTAGACATTACATTGTCATAGCACCGAAGTTGTAAAATTACAACTAACCTTTTCTGTGTAACGTTATAAGCAATTTTAGCAATCTAGATCATGTTAACATGCATGTTGTTTATGTCGTGTTGCTATACATTTGAAACAATGAATGTTTTAATGGGTTACGGATTGGCTCCATTTACTTCCATTGTAAATGCCTCCCTGTAACCAAGATATTTGCTTTTTTTTTTTTTAAGAAATGGAGGGCCAAGTAAATTTTTTTTTTGTGGTAAATTATACTATGCCACAAATGCTCTCAATTGAGCTTGACTTGAATTGAACCTGGAATAATCCTTTAACTAAACCTTTCAACAGCGTCACAGAAGCTCAATGTTAGACAACAAATGAACAAAGGAAATCACTACAAGGCAATATTAAAATGTGAGAAAAAACAAAATCTCTCTCAATTAATTCCTCTATTCTGTTTTTTTTTTTTTTTTTTGTAACATTTTATATAGTCCCTAATATTATATTATTGTTTGTTAAACAATAGTATGGCATAAAATATGAGTTGATATCGTTAACATTTTTAAGAGGTAAAATTCTAAAAAATAAAAAGATTTCTAAATTCTTGAAAATTAGATGAAGTAAATTGAAGTCAACAAATGAGACAAAGTTTGTTTTAAATGGTTAGAAAAAAATATTCCCTCATAGAAGTAAACAAAAATGCCCCAGAATATTATAAATAATAATCATAATATTATTATTAATAATAATAATAATAATAATAATAATAATAATAATAATAATAATTACATCCTGTGGGATTTAAATAAATACAAGTTAATTTCTGACACTACTACAGAGGCATTTTTGCCCTCACATTTTAAATAACTTGGGCATTTTTGTCATTTTAAGTGCCATTTTTGCCCCAAGCCATGGTTCATTTCTGACCCTGTTGTAAGGTCATTTTGCACAAGGGATGTGTTTTCTTAGTCCAGCGACATAATAATAGTGTGTGTTAATACACACCCATACAGAGCTGGCGAATGGCATCGTACTGGTATCCAGTTTGACAGTCACAGCGGTAGCTGCCAGGCAGGTTGTGACAGATCTGGCCCTGTCCACAGCGGTGGGTGGTGGTCTGACATTCATCCACATCTGCAAACCAACATTCAGCAATCTTACTAGTTCTTGCAACCTTCACAATAGTACTGTAACAAAGAAGCACCAAAAAGTATCATAGTAATACTATGGTACTCTGTGAAGTACCCTGGAGTACCATGTAAATACCACAGTGCAAATATACAGTATATGAATATGGTAATCATTCAGTACCATGGTATATATCAAAGTACCATGTATTACCATTTAATACCATTGCTGTTCCATGGAGCCACTGCAGTACTGTGTAATAGTAATATGTATGTTGTTTAAACAAGTGGAATCATATTTTTCAGCATTAAATAAAAATTTGTATCACTTTTTTTTTTTTTTTATCGAAATCTCAAAAATCTCTAGCAATGTGTGTGTTAACCAGGTTTGCACACTACTGACAGTAAAACTTGATATCGCCTACCTTGTGGGTACCAGACATTAAAAAACTGATTAAAAAACTTTAACATAATTTAATCACATTATTAAAATAAATTAAAAACATAATGCAGAAAGGTTTCTGTAAGGGTTACGTTTGGGAGAGAGGCGATAGATGATATCATTAGCTCAATTTGTGTACATCCTCACCAATGCAACGTGCCACATCAGGGCTGGAATGATATCCTCGACTGCATATGACAATCTTGCGCTGACAAGTGTATGAGCCCACTGTGTTTATGCAGTTAAAGCCAGCAGTACATGGTTCTCTCACACTACTGCATTCATCTATGTCTATAAAAAAGAGAGTTATTATGTAATATGGAAGTGAAGAAAACAATTAATTTTTATTAAAACAATTCTACTCTAGTTGAACTCTATTTTTAGTGGCTAGTAATTTGTAATGACCACATTTGTAATTGGATTTGTGATGCAGTTTGTGCATGTGTCCACTAGAGGACACTGAATGACTCTAGGTCTCTCTGCCCTGTTTACCAATGCAGTTGCCGTGTAAGTCCTGAGTGAAGCCTGCGAGGCAGCGTTGCTTTGGGATGCACTCGAACGAGCCATCGGTATTCTGGCATTGGAAGTCCATCCCACAGGTATGAGTATGCATCACACACTCATCAACATCTAGGAGAGGAGAGAGCAACAGATGTCAAACCAGAGCAATCGACTAGACAGCTGGAAGCCACCCAGTCGGATACCTGCACTGAGGCTGAAGGATTAGTTTATCTTTTGAGATTGATGCTGTTATTTAATATATAGTTCACCCAAAAACTAAAATTCTCTCATCATTTACTCACCCTCATGCCATCCCAGATGTGTTTGACTTTCTTTCTTCTGCAGAACACAAATATTTGTTTTATAAGATAGTTTCCGTTATGTAGACACATACAATGCAAGTGAATGGGTGGCAAAATTGTGAAGCTCCAAAATCCACATAAAGAGAGCATAAAAGTGATCCATATGACTCCAGTGGTTAAATCCATGTGTTCAGACATGATATTGATAGGTGTGGGTAAGGAACAGATATATTTGTAAGTAATATTTTTGTCATATGTTCTCTTCCCTGTCCAGTAGGGGGCGATATACATGAAGAATGTGAATTACAAATAAACAGAAGAAGGAGAAAGTGAAAGAAAAAGGACTTAAATATTGAACTGTTTATCACCCACACCTATCATATAGCTTCAGAAGACACTGATTTAACCACCAGAGTTGTCTGGTGTACTTTTATGTTTCCCTTATGTTGATTTTGGAGCTTCAAAATGTTGGCACCCATTCACTTGCATTGTATGGACCAAAAGAGCTGAGAAATTCTTCAAAAAATCTTCATTTGTGTTCTGCAGAGGAAAGAAAGTAATACACATCTGAGATGGCATGAGGGTGAGTAAATAATGAGAGAATTTTAGTGTTTGGGTGAACTATCCCTTTGAGGTCCAAACACATGAGGTTTCCTCTCTTAAGGGGCATGGAAATAGATGAGGGTAAAATAAACGATGACAGAAATTTTTTTTTCCATAAAAACATCAGGAAAATCTGTATATCTCATCAAATTTGGTAAGCATAGACAAATAATTAAAGACTGGCCTATTTATGAGGAGATGGGTTTGCATAGAGATCACAACAGTCCTCAATTACAGGTTAGAAGTTCTCAGTAGGTGGCACTGTGGCTCAATAAGAGGACAAGAAAGCACACTCATATTTACAAGGCAGCTGATCTCACAGGATCAAACCCCAGCACATTTCTCCAGTCATTCACACTGTTTAGTGCACGCTTGTAATTACGGCTTTTTCCAATGAACATTGGAACTGTATGTAACCCAAACTGATTATCACCATTACCAAAGCAAACACTCTGCATTAAAATAAATGAGATGGACCACTGGTAGAAAAATGAAATGAGAGAATATGCTCAATTTGGTGTTGGTAAGACTAGAAGTACTTCCTTTCAGTTAAAAGAGCCAATCACTTTTTTGATAGTGGCACTGACTGTTTGTTTACTCTACTGAATGTGCATTACTTGACCAGTTTGAAATATGCTGTTGTTGAAGCGTGATTTTAGCAAAAGAAGCACAGTTTATGATACAATTGCTGTCAGATTTGAAATTCATTATTTAAACGTAATCTTAACCAACAGTTCGAGAAATGTCCCCATTTAAGTAGATAGGAGCTGTACTTATATGTAAGAGTGTTACCAAGAAGGCGGCCAAGTGAACTGACTTGCCTTAAAAGGGTAGTTCACCCAAAAATGTAAATCCTGTAAACATTTACACACCCCCATGTTGTTCTAAACCAATAGGACTTTCTTTCTTCTGCGTAACACAAAAGGAAATATTTTAAAGAATGTCGCCATCACGATTTACATACATTTGATAGTGCAGTTGATAGTGGCTCACATTAAATATTAGAAAAGCACTCTAAAGCATCATTAATAAACTTCTTAAACCCTGAGCTGTCTAAAAATCTTGACAGGGACGAAAACATCTATATGTGTCCTGGACCCCATCCCATCGCACCTCATCAAAGATTGTTTACCAGCTATCTCCACACTCATCACAACAATTTTTAACTCCTCTCTCAACTCTGGCTCAATCCAACATTCACTCAAACTGGCTGCTGTCACCCCCATTCTCAAAAAACCTGGACTTGACCCCAACATTATGTCAAAATTTCGGCCCATTTCCAATCTTCCCTTTCTGTCTAAGATACTGGAACGCACTGTTGCCAAACAACTCAAAAACCAAATCTCCTCAAATGACCTGTTCGAACCATTTCAAACCGGCTCTCGTTCACAACACAGCACTGAAACAGCCCTCCTCAGAGTTACCAACGACATCCTCCTCTCTGCAGACGCTGGTCACCTCAGTATCCTCATCCTCCTGGACCTCACTTCAGCTTTTGACACTATCAACCACACCATTCTTCTCTCTTGCCTCAAATCTACTCTCAACATCACTGGCACCGCCCTCTCCTGGCTCCAATCTTATCTTACCAGCAGACAACAGTTCATCCATATCAACAACTGCACCTCCTCCACCGCTCTGTTTTCTCAAGGTGTCCCCCAGGGCTCGGTACTTGGACCTTTGCTCTTCAAATTATACCTGCTTCCCCTTTTTTCAACGTCATTCGCCACCATGGTCTTAACTTTCACTGCTATGCCGATGATGTCCAGCTCTACATCTCCAACAAATCCATCACTTCTGCCACCCACTCCACTCTCTCTAACTGCCTCGCTGACATTAAATCGTGGATGCACACCAATTTCCTTAAATTTAACTGCGACAAAACAGATATGATCATCATCGGTCCCAAATCTATCACTAAATCCATTCGCAGTTTCTCCGTCACTGTTGGAACCAATACAGTGTCTCCATCCCTTCAAAGTCGTAACCTTGGAGTAATGTTTGACAATAACCTCTCCTTTGAACACCACATAAAACAAATCACCAAAACTGCCTTTTTTTTACCTCAAAAACATCTCCAGACTTCGCCCATCACTCTCTTTCTCTGCTGCAGAAACGCTCACAAATAAAATGTATTATTATTATTATGAAATTACACTCTTAAGAAAAATGGTTCTAAACAGTACCAAATAAGGGTTCTTCGATTTGTAACAATAGCAGAACCCTTTTTGGTGCTAATTAGAACGTTTTTAAAAGGTTCCATAAAGAACCATTCTTTGAAAGTGCTTTAAAGAACCTCAAAAGTGCTATATAGAATCTTTTTGATGCAATGTTTTTTTTTTTACCCCTCTATATATCTGCTCCTTTAAAACATTATAGCCTCAAGTATGGGTTTACTTTAAATATAAACAAACAAATAAATAAATATATAAAAGCAAGGCATATATATCCATTAAGTTATTTTATTTTCTATTAAAATGAAAAATTTCACAGCAATTATTAGTTCAATACACAATAAATGATTCAGATTAAATAATTTCAAATGAAAAAATCATTCACATTAATAAATATATGAACAAAATACATAATGTGAAAAAGTAAATAAATGCATATGCAAATATAGACCACTACATTGCTCCACACATGAAGATTGGAATATCTTTTATAGAGAGAGTATTTTTCTTCCATACAGAAAAAAAATCCTTTTAGGTGATAGTTCACCATAAAATGAAAATTCTCACATCATTTACTCAACATCACATCATCCCAGATGTGTATGACTTTCTTTCTTCTGCTGAACACAAATTAAGATTTTTAGAAGAATATTTTTTGCTCTCTAGGTCATTACAATCAAGTAAATGGTGATCAGAACTTTGAATCTTCAAAAACCACATAGAGGCAGCATTAAAGTAATCCATACAACTCCAGTGGTTTAATCGGTCTTCTGAAGTGATATAATAGGTGTGGGTGAGAAACAGATCAATATTTAAGTGCTTTTTTTTTTACTATAAATCTTCACCTTTGTCCAGCCCCTACAAGTAGAATGTGAATCGCCAAAAACAAAAGAAGAATGAGAAAATGGTGATTTATTGTAAAAAAGGACTTAAATATTGATCTGTTTCTCACCTACATGCATCATATCACTTCTGAAGACCTGGATTAAACCACTGGACTCTTGTGGATTGCTTTTATGCTGCCTTTATGTGTTTTTGGAGCTTCATGTTTCTGGTCAACATTTTCTTGCTTTGTATAGACCTACAGAACAGAAATGTGAGCGCAGCGTAGTTCTAGTGGGAAGACTAGCAGCTGTACATCATCACACCATTAGCTGGGTAATTCCAAGCCAATCGCAGGTAAGCCATTGCTTTATAAATCTGCGTGTAAATCAGTGTGCTAACACGGCAACCTCCACCACCCCACCACCACCAGTTGAGCCCCGTCCCGCACGGGGGTAGGCTCCTCGCCCCTGCCTCCTATCTCCGGCAGGATATGACGGTTCCGAGTACAACTCCCTCAAACTGCCAGACGGGGCCTAAAATGGCATCTTAAACCTCACTCAAGCCTGCGTGTCTTCCCGATAGAAATATTCTTCTTATATCATAATTTGTGTTCAGCAGAAGAAATAAATTCTTACACATCTGGGATGGCACAAGGGTGATTAAATGATGGGAAATGTTCATTTTTATTGAATTATCATTTTAAGGTTGAGCAAAGTCTCATAAAAATACAAAATAAATGTAATGTTAAGTCTAAATTCACAAAAATATCTGCCAAGTCCTCTATGATGTCTTCACCATCCATCACTGTGTATTTTGGTGTAATTGAGTGTCAGTCCCTCTCTGCAGGTAATGAGGTTGTGGGGTCCAACTGTCTGGATAGAAATATAGAATTAGGTTCAGAGTCAGTGTTTCAGGACAATATATGTGAAACATTCCAAAATTCTGTCTTTATCACTCACATGCTTAATGGAGAAGCAGAGAGAAGTTTACTCAACAAACACAGCTGAAAAATATAGTGTAGCAATGCCAAAAAGAAATTACATAATATTAATTAATTACAGTGCATCAATTCATATATACAACATACAAATATACAACAAGAGAGATAAAAAGGACTACTTAAAACTCACATAATCTAATAACTTTAATGTGGGCATATGCTGTTATCAAAGCAGACAATGGCTCGTACCGTTGGTGCATACAATTTGTTGTCCCTGACCTGCTGAAACTAGTAATTGTTAAAATGTTTTAACGACATATTGAAAAACATATATGTAAAGTTTACCTGTGAAGCCTGTGTGTTGACAGTCTGTGAAATATGTTGGTCGAGTTGCTTGCCAGTACTCCAGCGCTGCGAGTCAACCAATCACACGGCGGCTTTGAAATAATTTATTGACAGTTATTTTCAAAAAACAAAAGGGTGGGAATAAAGAACCCTAATCCCTGTGCAAAGAACCATTTAAGCACAAAAGTGTTCTTCAGGAAGATATGAATCTATAACTATTAAGGTCAGTAAAGGACCTTCCAAGAACCATCTTT
Organism: Moxostoma hubbsi; assembly: GCA_032164185.1. NCBI lineage: Eukaryota > Metazoa > Chordata > Actinopteri > Cypriniformes > Catostomidae > Moxostoma > Moxostoma hubbsi. The sequence goes on along the minus strand of JAVLUX010000201.1, from coordinate 7,009,660 downwards.
TTTTAGAGTGTAGTCCATGTGACTTGCGTGCCATATTCCAAGTCTTCTGAAGGCATATCGTTGCTGTCCGATGAAAAACATGTAACTCCATTTTTGGCAATTTTGACTTTTTACCATAGACGGAATGCGTCGAATTACCTCTTCCTACTGTTTGAATTGTGCAGCAAAATGAGCAATGAAAAGATGTTTAATCAGTATCTGCATTGGCCTTGAGAAGTGTCCATCAAAACAGCGTATGTCCCGTTTTTTTTTAAAAGTGTCAACTTCCTCAGTTGTCCTTCTAAAGAGTAATGAAGAGATTGCCTACATTGCACTGGCTCTGTGATTTTCCTAACACCCAAAGCCATTCATGCACGGACAATGTCACGTGGCTTTAAAAAGTAGACTATACCAGCCATATACGGTAGTCAGATTTTCATAATTGCGAGTGAAAGCTATTTCGGACAATTTTGAAACCAAACTGTCCACTCAACAACCGGATTAGAAACCCTAGACACTAAACTGATATAGATCTGAAATAGAAAGTGAAAGCCCAGATTATATCCAAAAATAAATTCTCTAGCAATCGATAACCTACCAGCTGAGTTCTGGGAACACGGACAGTTAGACTAGAGTCTGTAACTGAACTTGCGCCATTGGAACCCATGATAAAACGAACGTATGTCCACGTTCGCTATTAAAAATCCAATTAAAATAAAACAGTTCACTAACAGATGTGATAGAATTCTAGTTATGGTGCTAAAGGTGGCAAATGATGTCATTTTCGATTCATTTTGTAAGATTGTTTATGACAGAAAGAGTTTTTCCATGCTCTTGAAAAGCAAATTTTTTGGGAGATCAGACAGCCACAATATGATCACTTCATCTGATGAACAGTTTGAAATTTAGTCAGTATGCTCTCTCTCAAATCAAAGCAGTCTTGATCCATGAGTCACATTAACTACTTTTATGACACCTTTGGGTGCATTTTTAAGCTTTAAATTAAGTAGCTATCAACTGCCATTGAATGGAAATCAGCGATTGCAACATCTGCTAGCCTAAAATATCTCCTTTTGTGTTCTGCAGAAGAAAGTAAGTCAGATTGGTTTGGAACGATATGATGGTGAGTAAAGAACGGCAGAATAACATTTTTGGGTGAACTATTCATTTAAAGAGACTTTGAACCCATTTATATATATGATTTAAATGAATAGTTCACCCAAAAATGCTCTTTAATTGCAGGTTTTAGGAGGCCATTCCAAATCTTAAATGCTGCATTATGACATTAGATCAAGAAGTTCTCATCTTTCCAAAGCCTCTAATTAGTGAACCTCCACTATTTCCATCACTCTGTCAGATATTATCATAATAATCCCTCCACACTTATTAGCACGCACCTTGCCAAGTCCCGACAAGATCAGACACTATTGCAAAGTTTTCTCTGTGATCAAAAGTAATTCGAAATGGTTAGATGTGTCTAGGCATCTGCTTTGTGTAAACACTCAGTGCTGCATGCTTTATATGTTAGTAAGCATGAGCCTTAGGGCGATCAGCTGTGGCCTGTTTTAAATGGAGAAGACCTGAATTTTTTTTTTGCATTTTCCTGCACAGATTGATGCATGCATTCTGGCTCTTCTCTAGAGTAGGGATGATGTTGTGTTTAAAGACACTGGTCACAGATCTGAAGACTTTGAGTAGGATGGAAGAGTCTTTGTTATTGATTCTGTCCTTTCGCATCACTGTGCAGCTCTGATTGCATTTTCACGGGGGAGAAATATATATATAATATATATTACTCTGCTGTCTTTCTTTACCCTCAGCTTTCTAGCTTGCTTCTGAACAACCATCAACACCATGCAATTCTGTAATTTGGCAACTAAAAACAGCTGTTTAGCTCCTAAATGTTTAAGTCATAGTAATTTACTTACTCTGGAGCCCTGTGTTAATGTTGTAAGATTCTGTTGCACTGTCAGTGTGCATGTGAGAGAGAAAAATGCATCACTTAACCCTTAACTTACCTTCACATACTCCATTACTCTGCTGGTAGCCACTCGGACATGAGATCCTCCTTTCACAAATGAATGCTCCCACTGTGTTCACACATCGCTCATCCACCTTGCAGGTGTGTGTATTCATCATACACTCATTCACATCTGTGAAGCAAAAGCACAAGTGACAGTATAGCATTTTTCGCTAAAGCAGATGGAGTAACAAGAGTCCTTTAAACAGCCATTTACAGGCCGGGTGATGTGCTGTTTCTTTGGCTCATGTCAGGGATTTGTCTTAATGTTATACTCAACAGTTTACTTTATGTTCTCTCGCACCTATGAAGAGTCAAGATCGCAGTATGCTAGATTTATTGAAGACAATAACTCTGGACAATGTTGAAAAAGTCTGAACAAGGTTGGAAAGCGAGCACAGCCTAGAGAGAGGAGAGGATAATTACTTGAGGCTTAGACAATGGCTGATTTGTGGGCCAAGAAAAGGATTCAATCTGTCATGTTATTGCCAGAGTAAATAACTTCAGGGAACAGGGTGGAAATGTTTGTGCTTTCTGCTGGCTACAGTGCATTAGGCCAGAAAAAAAGAGCACATGGTACTTTATCTGGGTTCCACACAATGGCTTGTCACAACATAGAGAGAGCAATGATTTTGAACCCATTTTTAGATAGACTAGATTTGCATTTCCAGAAGAAAACTCTGTCCATTAGATTTGGAGCCTAAGCTACGATGTGTATCATACAGTCTGTCATAATGTCACACTGTGTGTCATGTCTTTTACCTGAGATCTCACTGGGATCATATTGTACAATCTGACAAGCAACAATCATATAGGACCTTAATAGTCATTCAGTCAAGTGTATTCTCTGGATCAGCAGGAAGTTGGGGCAAAGGTGCTGCCTTAAGTGTAGATCCCTTGGTGGTCAGATTGCAAACTATGGGCAGTAGACTCTCTGAAGTGTACTGTACATATTGTTTAGTCCCAACAGACAAGTAGAAAGCAGCTCTGGCACTCTTTTGCACTCCGTCGCCGATCCGGCATGGAAGTGTCAACAAGCTGCCTCATAAACATACATGAGCCGTGGTGCTTATTAAAAAATGTGCTTTATCGTAACAATATAGGAAATCGCCTTCAAAAAATGGTGCTCTGAAATGCATTAGAAGGCATGCATGAGATGAATAATGTATTTCTACAGACTGGAGGCAAAGGGGAGGGGCTAACACAAAGTGATGTGACTGCAGTGCAAGCAATGAGGATTATAGGCTGTAAACTTTATATCAGAAGTCCCATCTGTGATTGTTGAGCGTAAGATGAGAGGCTGATGATGACCATCCAAGATGGCTGCAGGTTTAACATTTTGAACCAAACTCCTGTCGTTATTTTTGCTATATGTGCAACCTAGCCTCATAGTGAAAATCTATATACATGTTTGCGAAACTTGTTATACGTGTGTCCAGGTACAATTATGTGCAGTTTGCATGTGAAATGAACAATAGAGGCGATAGAACAACTGTGCGTTTTATTCACTTTTGACAAAGTCCAAAAACATGCAATTTACTGTAAGTGAAATGGAGACTCTAAATTGCCCAGTAGGTGTGAGTGGGAGTCCCCCAGCCACTGGGGGTTGTGTCAGGAAGGGCATCCGGTGTAAAACCTGTGCCAAGTCAAATATGCGGATCACAGATGATCCGCTGTGGTGACCCCTAACTAGAGCATCTGAAACAAGAAGAAGATTACAGACTCACCTATATATATATATATATATATATACACACACACTTCAACACTTCCAACATGATTAGCTTGTGTAGCAGCTCACCTATGTGCCACAAAATTATGTGGTTGGTTCATAAAATGTGATTTTTAATTTTGCTTCTGCATTTTATAACACTAATGGTTAGAGGTTTAGGCATTGATAAGGTAAGGATGTCTTATTTAATGTCTCATTTATATTTTAAAACACTATTGGTTAGGCTCAGGTAAAAGTTTTACATTAGGGAGATATGTTTTAAAAACATCCATCTAAAATTCCCCTTAAACCTCATCTGAATATGACACAATTTTACTCACTTTTGGCACCCCCAGCTGGACATTTCACTGGAAACCTGCAGCCCAATGTGTTATAAAGCACATTAGTTTTCAATTGCAAAAATGTTATGTTTACGAAAATTTTTAGACTGTACTGTATATATGAGATGACTAATGAACACACATATGCACATTCTACACAACCTTTTGTAGAACTGCTATTGATCCCAAGTTTATTTTAAAGGATTAATTAAAGACCCCCCATATTAACTTATTTACAGAAATTAATGACACACATCACAGAACAGTCTTTGTCTATTTGGAAAACGGACCCATCATCATGCGCTCCATTATTTTGTCCAAACAAATGTTTGGGGAGAACGTCTTTCCCCTAATACCAATTATTTCTGACAATAACATTAACAAGCAATAACAAGTAGCAAATCATGTCCCTGGCTGTGACGTCAACTAAAGGCTATTGGCTATTTTAAATAAAGGTATAATGCCTTTGATATGCCCTGCCACAACTTCGCATTTCAACAAGAAAGACATCAATACTACAGGAAAGAAAACTGTGCTAGTCAAAAAACTTCATGCAGTCTTTAAACATTGCATTAAGGACTGGGTGTTTCTTACACTTTGGACAATTTGTCCCAGGAGTGGATTTTATTTCTTTTTCTTTTCCAAACTAAGATTTCAACTTTTTCTTTTTGTTATATGAAGGTCTCATTAAAACTGACTTCACCATGCCGTCATCATTTATTTTAGTCCTTTTCAAATGCCTTTTATGAGCAGATTTGACTGTTTTAGTCTTGTCCAAGACCGCATTTAAACTATGCAAATACATTATAAATATACAAGTGATCATGATTAAAACTATGATCATCTAAACAAAGAGTAAAATAAACATAAACCATTTCAATATTTGTTGTGTGAACATGATTTCTATAAATTGTTCTTTAAATTATGACGGAATTACGTCTTTTCCACCACATTAACAATATTACACATGATTAAAAAAAAAAAAAAAATCTTTAGAGTGCTTGTTAACAAAGTCGAAGTGTCAGTGAAGAGCATGCTTGGAATAAAATATGAGACAATTGATGTTTGAAGAATTAGAAAATTCAAGGTAAATATCACTTTTTTATTGGGTGTCATTTCCAATCAATTTGAGTGATTAAAAAAAAAAAGTATGATTTAAAGCCAAAGTATGGAACCTTTTCAGTGTTAAAATAAATCCTTATTAGTATTTTAGCTTAATATGCAGAGATAACTATAAGTACGTGCATCGAGGCCATGTAAACACGGACTGGATGGGCATCTTTGATCGTAGTGCCACAACTCACCGTAAAGTTTAAAAGATCTTTAATATTTATAAATGCATCTCAAGACACCTGAGCTCTGGGGGGGTTTATGTTTCGCGTGTTTATGTTTGTGTCTTTTGGTTTCAGTTTTATATTGAAATATTATTTATATTGTCATGCCAGTTCTCGCCTCCTCCTTTCCATTGAACTCCTTTACACTGGTGCCGAAGACCCGGGAAGAGTTTTCGGCGCTACCATCCACCCCAATGGAGCAGCCGCGGCCATCTTCCAGGGGGATATATATAAATGCATGTACATACACTGTTGGACATTGCTAGTTGACAAATTAAATAATCTAGTGAGATTGTGAATAAATAAGTGTGTAATTCACATGACTTAAAGTACCCAAAGTTAAAGTTGACCCATGTACATGAAATAATTTTTAGCCTGAAACATAATAAAAATGACAGGTCAACAGAAAATTGAAGTAGAATTTTTCAAAGCCAACACACAAACTTTTCCATCAAGCTGTTTTAAAGCTTGTCTGCTATTTGGTTTAGGGACTGTTTCAAAAGTTCCATTAACTTCCTCAACAATCAAAACTGTTTTGAAGTATTTGGAGATTTTTTTTTTATAAGCTTTTCACTAACAGCGTGTTTTGGTTACGTTTGAAGGAATGCAAAACTAATTCGGCCAGGGCCCACAGCTCCTGGTAATAAGCCTGAGCAAACCTGATACCCATGACACAACCACATGCAAGTGAGCTGGTTAAAATTACATGCATGTGGCCATTGCTGGTTGAAACCTTTTATCCACACAATCTCTATTCTGGTTTTGAATAAAGCCCTCATAGCACATCTCATTCAGTTACACACACTGGTAGGAAATATTGATTTGCCTCTTAAGTGAGAAGTGTGCTTCGTCAAGCTGTTGAGAACGCATCCTGGCTCTCATTCTATGTCTGCTTGTGATGTTTGTTGAGGCGTAATGACTGCCCCCTGCTGACGTGGCTCATGAAGTCACATGCACTTCAAGCTAGATTTGCTCCGATGGTAAGAAAATATATTTCAGAATTTACATTCCTAGGAAGCATAATTAATTGCATAAATATTTTTTGCATGTTATTTTTATATACAATTAAACCACACTAAATTAATGTGCTAAATCGACAGCCCAATTCAGAAATTTAATATGGTTTATGTTAGTTCATAATGCATTAGAAGTTAGTTCAAGCAAAAATGAAAATTCTCTAATCATTTACTCACCCTCAGGCCATCCCAGATGTGTATGACTTTCTTTCTTCAGCAGAACACAAACAAATATTTTTAAAACAATATTTCAGCTCTGTAGATCCATACAATGCAAGCAAATGGTGACCAGAACTTTGAAGCACCAAAAAACACATAAAGGCAGCTTAAAAGTTCTCCATGCAACTCTAGTGGTTTAATCCATGTCTTCAGAAGAGATATGATAGGTGTGGGTGAGAAAGAGATCAATTTAATATTAAATGTTTTACTATTTCTCCACTTTCACTTTTACATTCATTTTCGTTTGTTTTTTGGCAATTCCCATTCCTTTTGCATATCGCCGCCTAATGGTCGGGGCTGTCAAATGTGGAGACTTATTGTAAAAAGAAATACAATATTGTTGTTCTCACACACATGGATTTAACCACTGGAGTCATATAGATTAATTTTATGCAGCCTAAATGTGCTTTTTGGAGCGCCAAAGTTCTGGCCAACATTCACCTGAAATGTATGGACTTACAGAGTGGAGATATTCTAAAAATCTTCATTTGTTTACTGCAGAAGGAAAAAAGTCATGCACATCTGGGATGGAATGAGGGTGAGTAAATGATGAGATAATTTTACTTTTTGGGTGAACTATTCCTTTAAAAATGTTAATGTATACACCTTTTAATATAAAAAATTTACATTAACCAAGACCATATATTTTATAGAGATTGTCCTTGCAAAAAGCTATTTTTGTTTTGCTAAGCATAACTAAAAATACTAATATTCACTACAGATATTTTCAGGCCTAGAAATGGTCATTTTTAAATTCCCTGCTATATACATGACTATGGGAACACTGTAAAGAAAAGAACACATGCTTGGTGTTCAGACACAAACACACACACTTGCAACACATGTACATCATCACCATAAAGTCATATTAGCTTTTTACGAGGTGTGAGAGGTTGTTTTTTAATAGTGAGGTTTGCTTTCGATAAATGAACCATTTTATTGTTTTTTTTTTTTTTTAGTGGGATTTCTTTGTGGTAAAACTGTATGCATCTCTGGCTTTATGAATCTATAACACGTAATGTTTACCACATGAATATGACTTATGAAGAGAAACAGATGCTAGAGAAACTCTAGGGCAGAAAATGGGCCATTTACATATAAATATATACATAAACAGCCCTTAGTGTGTGCATTTCGAAGTGTAAATTCGTAAATGCTAAATTCCATGAAAGTTGATACTAAAACGTTTAATTAAATAATCCCTCATTCCAGTTTCCTCCAGAGTGTGACTTAGTCTTTGGCTCCACTGCAAATCCCATCAAGCCTGATTTTGTTACTGCCAAGACCAAATCAAGGTCTCTGCCCACCTGCATTTGACCATATGGGAATATTTTGAAGACAGAGACAGACAGAAAGAGGGTCTGAAATAAAGTCTTTAAATAGAGAAATGATTTAACGGTGAAAACTGCCTTCTCCACTAAATAGATTTTAATTATATCCACCATTAAACTGTTCTCACGTACAGAAATTGTGATGATATAAAGACCTTGTCTCCTTAAAGAGATAGTTCACCCAAAAATGTAAATGCTCTCATTAATTACTCACCCTCATGGTATCCCAGGTGTGTATTACTTTATTTCTTAATCAGAACAAATTTTAAGAAAAGTTGAAACATAGCTTAGCTCAGTAGGTCCTTAAAATGCAAGTGGATGGTGATTACTCTTTTGAAGCTACAAAAATCACAGACAGTCAGCATAAATGTCATCCATATTCACTATCCACTTGCATTTTAAGGACCAACTGAGCAGAGATATTTTTTATTTTTCATCAAGTCATACACACCTGGGATATCATGAGGGTGAGTAAATAATGAGAGAATTTTCATTTTTGAGTGATCAATCCTTTTGAATCAAGGTAAACTCAAAAATCTGAAGTGGGGCGGTACTCAAGAGGGTGAAAGAGTACATTTCAAATATCTGTACCATTAAACTGAATGTGTTTATATTGAGGTAGAAAGCTATAAACATGTCAATATTCACTTGTTTAGCAAAGATGTAAGCTGAACTGCAAAAGAATGCTGACCGTAAAAGACATTAACAAATTGTGTTCCTTTATAAATGTGCGCTGACCCATTTCGGAAAGCAACAACATTGAGTTTATATGGCTTTGGGCCTTGTGTGCTCGAGTTGATCAATGATTTGATTGAGTGAATAATGACTTTAAATTTCAGTCTATTCAGGGCCGCCACTGGCCTAATTGATGCCCTACACAGAGTTCCACGTGATATGAGCGCAAAGTGATCATCTGTGTTCCGCAACTGCTTTTGGGTCCTTGAATAACGTATAATGTATGAGTAAGGGCAGCCGGTGAAATATCTGGTGCCCTCCTAGGGTAAGATGGTGCCCCCCTGGGAAGTTGGTGCCCTACGCAGACTGCATAGTCTGCTTATAGGGAGTGGTGGTACTATTCATAATACAAAGTGATTGTATGCCTTAAAAATACTAGCAATATCATGCATGTGTCGTAGGAACTACTTTTATGACAATTTTGGGTGTTTTTTAAGCTTTAAAGTGAGTCACTACCAACTGGTATTGTATGGAAACCATCAGTAGTGACATTCTTTAAAATATTTCCTTTTATTTGCAGTAGAAAGAAAGTTATAAAGGTTTGGGGCCACAGGAAAGTTAGTAAATAATGAGAATTTTTTTTATTTTGGGCTAAAATATCCCTTTAAATTGAATATAGAATGAGAACTATGAATTAAGGACATGTTGTTACTTCCACATTTGTTATAGACATTTATGCCAATGCACAGGTGGTATAAATTACGTAGCGAAATCTGCATCGTTATGCTAACATCAGCAAAATGCTGTTTTTGGGTCAGTTAATTCTGCAACACCCATGCGTGCCAATTTTATTAGCACCCTGCATGGCAACTTTAGGATGAGGAATGAAAAGCCCTTGAAATAAATCTACTGCAAAACTACCACTATGGTAAATAAACGCACAGTTAAAGTGTCAGATCAGACAGGAAGATGTACTGTCAAACAGCGGAGATGTCAAACCCAGAGCTGAGGTCACTGTTTATTATTGTAGTCAGTGCTGAAAGCGAGTAATTGGTTGTGGATCAGTGAAGCTGAAGGAAGCAAAATCCTCAGGTAAGATTGTAAAGTGAGTTTGGGAGAAGAAATATCCCGTGGGTAAAACTGATATACATGAGTAAATCAGTCCAATTACAACTTGTTTAGTGCAATTTGACAGTTTAATCAGTGTTTTTTGACAGTTGCGACATGTTGCATTGAGAAAAGTATGTGCGTTTGTGTGTAGCTTTAGACTACTTAGTTTTCGGAAAGCTGTACAAACATAGAGCAGGCAGGAAACTACAGGAAGTCACACTTTACCTTCACAGGTGTGTCCGTCGGCCATCAGAGAGAATCCTGGGAAACAGGAGCATTGGGCGAGTCCTCTGATCACAGAACATTGCTGAGGACACAGCCCATTACCTGCACAAAATACAAAAATATCAAGAGTTCAGGAGCATTTCACTGTCATGGCTCTGGAGGGTCCGCAGTGTTTTTTCCTGTGTGTCTGTGTGGTGATTGTTTCCTTGTGTGTTTTCCCTGTCTAGTGAGTGGCACGATTGACGATTCGATGGAAATGGTCATTCGTGTCAGGGTTGATAACCCTGTATATAAATGCCCTCTTGTTTCACGAGTTCAGTGCAAGATTGCTTGTTGTGTTTGTCGCTGGAGTCTCGCCCTTCTAATCGGTCTAGTCTTGTGTTTTTCCTTCGTTTTTGTTTTGTTTTCTGCCCAGTGCGCACTCATTTCTCCTGCCTTCATCACCTACTTGAATTACCATGGAATTGTATTTATTGGAACACTTACCTGCATTATCTGCCTGCTGGATTATCTTCCGCTTCTCTCCCGAGTGTCCCCACGCTGATCATCACTGACGTCATACCACCACCGCTGTCATCATCTCCAGCAACCTGCATCAGCTGCTATACGTTTTCATTACTGCCATTTGCTTCATTATTTTCAATAAACAGTATTTTGAGTTTTTGCATCCCTGGGTCCTCCATTATTAACTGTGACAGAACAATCTGGCCAAGAACGGACTCAGCGGAAGACACTTCACTTCGCGCCGCCCTCAGCCAACAGGGGGTGCTCCTCGGTCATCAGCAGGGATTAACTCAACAAAACCAGGCACACCCTTGAACAGATGGTGGAGGATAGTCAAAATAACATCTATGCTTCCGAACCTGCGTGCCTCTCCCAGCACCAGTCTCAGCACCACCGCTCCCGCTCCTCCCGCAGTTGTCTCTTACATCAGACATTTAGAGCCCTGATTGAACTCGCCAGCTGTTTACTCCGGTGAGCCCAAGTCATAGAGATCATTCCTGTCACAAAGCTCCTTGTTTTTCTCCCTCCAGCCATCTTCGTTTCCCATGGAAAATTCCAAAGTGGCTTACGTCATTACCCTCCATTCCAGACGGGCTCGGGAGTGGTGAATGGTGGTGTGGGATCATCAACACTCGTGCTGCTCGTCCTTCCACACTTTCTACGATGAACTCTGCAAGGTGTTTGATCGTTCTGCAATGAGAAAGGAGGTGGTGAGCGTGCTGTCTGAACTCCATCAAGGTGAAGGATCTGTCTTGGACTATTCAATCGATTTTCACACCTTTGCTGCCTTGTGCGGATGGAACTGTGCGGAGGCACTGTGGGAGCGGTTGCTGAATGGGCTCTCCAACCGAGTCAAGGATGAGGTCTATGCTCTGGAGCTTCCTAAAAGCCTCAATGACCTTGTTGATTTGGTCCTCAGAGTGGATAACCACCTTTCCATTTGACGCAGATATAGTAGATCTGTTCCATCTAGGGAGGTTCAGGTTGCTTCTGCTGTGTCTCCACCATCGACCGGCCCATCTGAACCCGTGTCAGAGAATGAGCCCATGCAGGTTGGGAGAGCTTGGCTGTCCTCCAAGAAATGCTACTGTTGCTTTATGTGGTTTATGCTTGTACTGCAGATGTCCAGTGCACACACCCGCATCATGTCCGTTAAAAAACCAAGCTCACCAGTAGGATTGGGGTTACTGGTGAGTGTCATTCCTTTGCTAAAATCCCTGAGTAAAAAGACCCTTCTACCATCCAGTTTACATCACTCCAACTCTGTATTTTCCGTCACTGCTCTGGTGGACTTTGGAGCTGAGGGTAACTTTAAGGATTCTGAATTAATTTCCAAATGTTCTATACCCCTATCACCTATCAAGGAACCCATCCAGGCCAGAACTCTCCTCGGAGCACCTCTCACCATGGTTACTCACGTCACGATACCATTCACACCATGTTGAAGAGATAACTTTTTATGTCATATGGTCACCCAGAGCTCCAGTGGTGTTGGGACACCTGTGATTGGTAACCCATAACCCTCATGTCAACTGGGCAGATAGTTCTGTTTTATAATGGAGTTTTTTCTGTTTGTCCCAATGTCATGTTTCTGCTCTCACCCCAGTCTTGTCCTGTTCTTCGTCACAGGAGGAATCGGTGGATGTCACTGGGGAACCTGTGTGTAACAGGTTTTTTGGTTAAATGGGAAGGAGGAATCGGGAATCGGCTTCAGTGAAGAATAGTCTATTTACACTGATCTTAACACACAAGAAAATTGCACTTTTCATCATCTTATGAAACTGCCGCTTTTCAGCCTGGCAGTGACGCTTCCAACACACACTGCACTATACGTGCCTCTCCTCCTCTGACGTCTGGCTCCCTCTTATCCCCTCGAGCTCTCAAAGCAAAAAAGGAAACAGCTGTTAAAATAATTCCCTCCAGGTGAAAATCCTTACTGCTCTCATCTCCTGACCTTGACTCCATTCACAAACCGGTGATCTGCATGTTGGCATCATTCATGCGATGGAGTCACTAGAGTGGGGTGTGGACCGAACAGAGGTCATAGTGAGATCAGTGTTGTCTTAATAATTAGGCACAAATCTTCAATAATAGCCACACAAGGCCCAAGACATCCCCAGGAACGCTCACCTCTTTATGGTCTTGGGTCTTGGACAGGTCGCAATCGCATGCCAGATTGTTCATTTTGTTTGTCGCTGTGGTCTTTATTTCTCCTGCCCTCATCCCCTGTTTGGATTACCGCTTTGTGGACTTTATTTATTGGAACTCTTACATGGATTATCTACATGCTGGTTTATATTCCGCTTCTCTCCCGGGTGTCCACACGCTTATTATCACTGACATCATACCACCGCTGCCATAATCATCTCCAGCCACCTGCATCTGCTGCTATACATTTTCATCACTGCCATTTGCTACATTATTTTTAATAAACTGTATTTTGTGTTTTCTGCATCCATGGGTCCTCCATTATTAGCCAATCCTTTAGATGAGCACATATGTGGATGTGTGTTTGCACCTCAGAAATGTGCACATAAGAACACTCACACAAAAAATGTGTGTTGAGCACCCTTTTGTGCATCATATTTCCATGTACACTAATAGAGGAATATTTCAAGATCTATGTACTTATCATATTATGTTGTGTTTGGGCTTGTTTCAATCTGGGTTATCTGCTGAAAGTTACGACATGTTATTGTTTATGTTACTTGTATGTTTCAGGAAGTAATAATGAAAAACGTGACAATAAGCCACTCCTGTTTATTATATTAATGTGTGTCAATAGGAATTTCATACACTAATGCTCACTGCAGTTTCGCCTCTGAGTGAAACAAATTTGCTCCTTGCATTCTACTAATTGAGACCTTCCCAACGATATGTAACACATGACTATTTAATCTTTTTTATGGTTTTATCAACTCTGAATGTAATTGTTGCGATAACAAATTTGCAAAAGATGAGAACGAAACAGTTAGAATTTGTCAGCAAATTAAAAAGGATTATTTAAGAATTGGTAGGATCAGCTACATACATTATAAAATCCAGATTCTAAGCTTTAAAATGACATTTTGTTCAGATCAAGCAAGTGAATAATATAAATTTATTTTGTAATTTTGTTTTTAGCAGGGAGTGCCCGCCACTGGTATAAGCTCAGTTCAATTAATCAATTAATTAAAAAATTAGTACAAAACCTGTCAAAAGTTGATAAAAAGATTTAATGCAATATCTTGTCATAATTTATGCAATATGAGAGATTTATAAACAATCGTAGTGGACTGATCATTTTTGAAAGGGAACACAAATGTGTAGTGGGTTTTTAAGCAAACTGTGTATTCATAACGCAAGTTCTAACTAGCACATAACTCACTCCAATTGCCGCTGTTCAAACCCCTAACGCAAAGTATTAAACTTTGGTGCGAAACTTGTCCCACACCGTTTGTGCTAAGGACATAATTGATACCTCAAATAATGCATCTTGTCGAGGTGAGGTGTGCTATTTAGGAGAAGCAAGTAGTCATGTCATTACTTGCCAAACAATATCTAGAAACTTGAGAAGCAACCACCAAGCAAACACTCAGAACACCCCAGCAACCCCCATTGACACCAAAGCAACGTAATGAAAAACCCTCTGAACGCTTATGCACACAACGTTCTGGCAACCACCAACAGATTCATTCAATTGACTTTTGCACAGACTAACACCACTCACATTTTCTTCACAAAATGTAAAAATCGAATTAAAGCGGATTTGTGTAACTTTTCAAAGTGTTAATGTTCATTCTTATATTCCAGCTTAATATGCAGACAACTGCAAGTAAACAATTAGTAGGTTGATTTCTCCTAAAAGTGTAAAGTGTGTGTCTCTATAGTGCTATAAAAACAGTCCTATATTTGTTTGAGCGCCCGTCGAGCCTTACACAGCAACGCTCACTCGACCATTTTTGTGAGTTTGGGGCACAACTATCTGCTTGTTCGACCAATGGCAAAAATCTGTTTGAGATCTGTTTGATTATTTTTGCAATTCTGTTTTGTGATGCTAGTGGTGCTGAAATTACACTGTTGAGACAAAAATACAATCAGAGAGATCAAGAAGTGGGTGGCAATGTCATTACAGAAAAAAAGGCCCAGTTTGAATTACAAACTGTCAGAAAAAAGCAGGAGACACATGTTCAATTAGAATTTCTTATTACTTTCGACTGTATCCGTAATGAAGAGGCAAAAGCCCATTAAGGAAAAACCCTTAGCCTAAACGGAATTGAATTGGCTGACTATGGGCCGTGTGTATGTATCTAACAGATTCAGGTATAAAATTAATGTATAATAAGCGTGACGTAACGTGTTGCCCAAAAGCATCCAGTTCCTTTCAGCATTGATTGAGAACCCAGAGATGGGACTGCCCCAGACAGGACACAGACTTACAATAAATTCTTACGTCCTTTAACATATACCATCCATCCTAGACCAGATATACAGTACATTAAACCTCGAGGCATTTGAACTTAGAAGAGAACAGAGTGTAAAGCACTAAATCTTCCGGATGGACTCCTGGATGAGCAGAAAAGGAGCATGTGACAATAATGTTCTGCACGTTATAAATATGATAACATACAATGCCCCAAGGAGTATTTGGATTGTTTTTTGAAAAAAAATTGTTTTTTTTTTTGTATGTTTGATTATGTTTTTAACTGTACAGCACTTTGGTATGACTTTGCAGTCTTTAAAGTGCTTTATCAATAAAAGTGCATTGTGTTGTATTGCGCCACACTAATCGCGTTAGATAAAATGAAGTAACAATATCAAATCTATTTATAAAAATATAAATATATACTGTAGTAGCACAAGCACAAACTTTTAAGCAAAGCATTTTACAAAATAGTTTTATAGGTTTAAATTCATAAAACAATTGATATAGTGTTAAAAAGACAAAATAAAATTGTTCAAATCTGTACTTTTTGGGGTCTCTGAATAGCCACTGTGACATGACGAACTCCTCCCCTGACCTTAGCAACGCCCCACCCTTTGGATCAGCCACCCTATCTAGGCTCATGATGGGTTTGGGCAGGAGAGAGGTGGGGCATATTGACTTTTCTCCATTTGGCAGCACGTGATTGGGCGCACTTCAAGTCAATGAAGAGCCTCATCACCGCTGCCTTTAAAAAAATTAGCATGCCTTTCCTCAGGAGACTGGTTTCTTCATGCTGGTGTCCTCGCAGTTCAGGAACACAAGACCTCTGGCACAAATTAGATGCAATGGCGGGCACTGGTGCACATGTCTCGGCCAGTGGCCGTGAGAAGCTGCCAGCCCTGGTGCTCTGGACCAACGAGGGGAGCATGTCACAGCCGCCAGACCAGAGCTCATTATACCTGGATCTTACCCTCATCGTTCACATATTCCCAGAGCATTGCGAGGATGCCAGATTCCTCTTTGTTTTGGACACTATCCCCATGGACACTTTATATTCCCCTTTTTTTGTGTTTGTTATTTTAAATAACACCACACCCAGTCTGTCTCTTGCTCACTTTATATCTAGATGTTATGTGCCAGAATGTTACAGATGATTGAAATCACATTTAAAATAATGATGTTACTTGCTCACCAAAGCAACCCATTATGCCAAGACAAGTTTAATAAATCGGCTGCTAAATGACATTGCTTATTTCAAACAGAGGACTTGAGTTCCTCCAACCCAAAACACATTTCACATTATTTTGACAAGGATGTAAGCTAAGATGCTGTTATCATGTCTGCCAGAAATTCACTCCAACTCTACGTAAATAGGGAGGATGTGGAGATTATGGGGGTGTTCGCTGTCCTTATCGCTGCACCTTTTTGTGGTCCGTTCTGCATAACACGGCGGCTCATTTAACCGTATCGTGGCTCATTCGGCATGTTTCGCGGCTGACACTCCGGCCCGCTCGGTTCTCCCGATAGCCAGTCCGTCCCTGATCGGCCCCAAAGTGTGTCAGCCCATGGGGAAAATGCCGGTATGCCAGATTACCAGTACAGCCCTGCCCACTGGTATGTAAGAAATAATGTACGGTCAGTTGGTTTTTATCGCAAATTTTCGCTCTCAATAAAAATACATTCTGATTAGACAGTCGCGCCATCCAGTGGTTAGATATTTCAAAATAATGATCGCACATCTGGGATATAGAAAGTGATATCAGATGGGAATTGGAAGTCGTCTTTCCTACTCCACCGATCTCTACAAGTAAGCTAATACAATTATTTCAACTCAATATTTCATGTCAATTTATATATTTGACAAGCAGTCATGTTATAAGCAGGATAATAAGCAGCAAAGATGGTCATTTTCACAATATAAACCAACACAACTAAACAAGAAGTTAAATTAGGCCATTTCTGGAGACTCTGCCATCCCTTTCCTCCCACATAATGACATCATTTCAATTCAAATCAATATTTAATGCCCATTAATTTATTTATTTGCCAATTACTTGTGTATTAAGCACGATAATGAGCAGTCAGATGGTAATTTCTGCAATACAACCATTGGCAGAACTCAACAAAATGCAAATTGGAGGTTGAATTCAGCTGCTACTGGAGATCCCGTGGTCTCTTTCTTCTCACATAATAACTTAAATTATTCATATCCATTTGATTATTTATTTGGTAAGTAGTCACTCCGTTCAGAGACATTATTGATCAATCAGAATCAAGTTTTCCAGAGATTCATGTAATAAATCAGGTGATACGTACTTGGGCTTACATTACATACCTGCGCATGGATTACGTAACACTGGCGTTTGAGAGGTGGTTTCTTGTCTCGCTGCAGGTATCGAGGCCAGCTTGTCTTCCTCACTCACTCTGTTGTCTTCCTGGTTCTCTGTGAGAGGAAAATGAATGACATTTACAATGATGATATCTATAATCATTCTTTTTTTTTATTTGGTATAATGTCAAATGATCTTGCATGAAACTGCATTTGATTGAGAGTTTCTCTACAACATTTAATCATGACTAGAAGAGAAATTATGGAAAGTGCTATGTGATTTGCTACCGCACATCTGTCATCAGAAATCCTACCATTCAAAAAGTCAGCGGAAGACTGTTAGAGAGATATTACTCCTTGTCGTATCAGTTCATTACTGACATGAGATCATTTGTCAAGTTTCTTATCAGAGCCAAAACTAGCTCTCTCAAAACTTCCATGTCACCAAGGACACAAAGAAAATACTGACACATGCAGTGACGATGTTAGTTTTTGGCCGTATAAGCAAGGGAACAGGAAAAATAAGTACAAACTGAAATGAATCAGGCAAAACAAGGATAGCTGCAACAAGTGTTGACTGTTTGAGTTCAATGTTTTATGCCTGTATGTTATAGTCATATATTCTTTAACCTAATTGTGCTAATGATATCATCATAAAATGGTTGAACCAGAGAGCGCCTGTAGGAGAAAATTAATGTCAAACGAAAAACGAGACAACAATTTATGGAGATAAGATAGACGTTTCAGCAATAGTTTTGCATCTTTGGATGTGCCAGCTCCAGTTCTACTTAATGTGTATAATATATGCTGTTGTAAATGTAAGCTTTTCTAGCACAATTTCCCAAGTTATGATCACGACGCCGATCTGGATCTGATGTTCTAACTTACTGAATACACTTGAGTCAAACTCGTTGAGATCGCTCTTATTTAACAGGCATTCATTATATTTTTGCATGTATATCCTACATCTGTTGGGTTTTCATTTCTCGAACAACATACAGAACACACTTATGTTATTTTTATTGATATATATTTTTTCACCATCTTTTATTTAATTTTTTGCACTGTACAATGTTGAAACAAGACAAATGTGGTGCAGCAAGTTTAGCAAAACAATGAAGTGACTCTGATGAAACAGCATGCATAATCAGATGTAAAGAAACAGGAATGACGAAACATCTGCTGGAGTTATACAGGGCCACACAGTACCTGCAATGGCAAATTTATTATGAATACACTTAAAACATAAAATTGGAACCCTTATAAACCATCCCACTAAAGCCCAAATAAACGCCTTATCTTTAGTGAGAAAAGCTCTTATACCCTAAGCTCACCACATCAAGGCACTTCAAACTAATAATATATACAATTGGTACAGGTGAAAGAATAAAAAGCAAATGCGTAACTCACTGGGAGAGAGAGAACAAAGCTGCAGAGCTGATCCTGCTGCTTCTCTTGCAAACGCAATGCAAGAGAAGCCCTAAATAGTTTACAGTGAAGACGACAAACACAACATCCTCTTTATGAACACCATTTATCAATCAAATACTTAACACACAACAATCACAAGGGAGAGGCACACATGTGCTCAATAACAGAGAATTTATCTTAATATTAGCAACAGCATTCTCTTATAAGAGGCACACCAGTCAAACACGCTCAAAGAGGAATGCGCGTAGACACCGACAGACATATTAATGATTAAAAAACATATTAAAGCCTTCTTATTGGTCACTTATAATTACGATACATGCAAGTTTTTTAAGCTCATAGTAACTGAGATAGATATATGCATTTAAAAATTCACTTGTTACACTGAAGTGAATTTAAAAATGTGCTTGAAAAAACATGCTGAGTATGGTTTACTGATTCAATTCGAACCTAAAATCTTGATGTAATCAATCATTCATTTTACCCAAGAATTTTCCTGCGCAAGTCATTCTAAAGAGCAGCATGGCAACATGGCTTAAAGTTTGTGGGTAAAACCAGAATGTTAGGGTGTATTGAATAATCCAAATGGTCTAGAACCACCCCTGATTAATATAACCTATTAAGGTAAATTATTAATAATAAACTTAATGATTGTTCAAAAACAAATTATTATTGTAATTGTACCAATAATTATGCATCATAAATATTAAGCTGTGAAAATTAATGAATTTTGACTCATGATGGCTGAGGAAAGGGGTACGCTTCATTATATTCATGATGAAATTAGGCACAGAATAGACATCCACACACTTTTTCACCAAAGTCCCCACCCACTTGAAGATTTCTGGCATCTCCACTTAAGTACAGTCAAAGTCATTCGAAGGTAGTTTTTCCCCGAAAACTGTAAACACTGTGCCGCTATTAAAACATTGCTGTGTTTGTTTGAGCATCCCGGCCAGCCCAACACTGCAACAGTGACTCAACCAATGGTGTGAGTTTGGGGTGGGACTATACGTTTTTTTATACCAATGCCAGACAGAGGAAGTATTCCGAAAAGCTGTATAAAAAAAACTTTTTTTTTCTCCGCAATTCATTTTGGTGACGCTGGTGGTGCTCAGATTACACCCTTTAGCTTTAATGAATAAATATTAGTCATGTGGTTTCTTAGAGTTCAAAATGTTTCAAAAAAATTATATAGGCCTATCAGGAAGTTCACTCACTCATTAAAAAAACTCTGTGGCACCTAAGTGCATCACAAACTTTCAGTATATGCAGTGTTATATGAGGTGAATTCAAATAATTTCAGAATGCTGAGCAGGTATGAAGTCTAATTCCTCTGTTTAATGCAGGGCTGATACTGTTTGTTTTGTGTAATAAATAAACATGAGGGTAGCATATACTGCATTGTATGCAGAGGCAGTTCTCTGCTGTGAGGTTGTATGAATAGCATAAATCCTGTTCTCTCTCATTCATTTTAATTAAAGAATGTTAATAACTGTTTGTGGGTCATAACCGAAAGAACTAGGTCTCGAGTACAAGCGGCCGAAATGGGCTTCCTCAGAAGGGTGGCGGGCTTCTCCCTTAGAGATAGGGTGAGGAGCTCAGTCATCCGTGAGGAGCTTGGAGTAGAGCCGCTGCTCCTTTGCGTCGAAGGGAGTCAGTTGATGTGGTTTGGGCATCTGGTAAGGATGCCCACTGGGCACCTCCCTAGGGAGGTGTTTCAGGCACGTCCAGCTTGGAGGAGGCCTCGGGGAAGACCCAGGACTAGGTGGAGAGATTACATCTCCACACTGGCCTGGGAACGCCTCTGGGTCCCCCAGTCAGAGCTGGTTAATGTGGCTCGGGATAGGGAAGTTTGGGGTCCCCTGCTGGAGCTGCAATACGATATGCTGAAAGGGAAAGTGAAACACATTGCCACAACCCCCCACCCCCAGTCAATATGTTGACATTGACAACACCACCCCCGCTCGATACATTTTCTCAAAGGCCGCTCTTGGTTCCCAGTCTGCAACTGCTATAAGCTACCAATAAGAGAATTGTAGTCTCAGCTTCATATGACACATTTTATTGTATATTAAATCCATTCCACAGAATTCTGTAGATTTTCCCACAAAGTCAGTACAAAAACTTCATAAATTTAGTTTTTTGTATTTGTTTTGCCTGGGACTTTATAGTATCAGCCAATTTGTTCATTTAATGCCCTCACTGCGAGAACATGACCATGGCAGCGTTGCGGTCGTATCTTTCATTCCACAAGGTGAATGCCACTTCAGCCGCCCCCCGCGTCGCTCCTTCTTCCCACAGGATTGAGGACGACCTGGCTGGCGATGGAGGCGATGGCAGCAGGCGGGTAAATCCCCATGAACTGCCCCCGGTCGCTGTGTATGTAGAGCTCCTCCCTCATCAGGTAGGACCTGCCACCACGCCACTCCCACGTGTGGCTTGACAACCCATGTGGTGTATTGGCCACATATCACCTTCCCCTAGTCTGGGCAGGATTTGGTCTCCGCAAGGTCCCCTGAAAGAATAGAATCGGGAAAGATCGCCTTCCCCAACGCATTTCGTAGCGTTAAGGTAGCCCCAGCCACTTTACGCTCTATGCGAGAAACATAGAGAGAGAAAAGGCAGCGGCTGGCTGGCTTGCTCCCTTGATGGTCATGTAGCGCATGTTCCCCCTCAGGGGTGCTGGGAACCTAAGGTCTGTATATGACACCTTTTTCTGGGGGCGTTGGGGAGACTTACGTTCTAGCACGAAGCAGCCTGCTTGCACCTGTGTCAGCAGTTCACGTAACACGGTCTAGTGCATGTCGCTTTGAAATAGGACCCCTTGTGTCACTACATTCGACACAACGTCGAGTGAGTAACAGAAGGGGAACATCATAGTTACTGTTGTAACCTCTGTTCCTTGATGGAGGGAATGAGATGTTCCCTAGATGTTCCCTTTGCCACAACACTAGACCTACCACTGTGATTGGCTGTACCTTATTCTCGGCTCCTCAGTGCAAAAACCTGACTGACAGACGCACACCCGCTTCCCTTTATACCCGTATCAATTATGAATAATAAAAATCAATTATGAAGGGCTGGTAAAAATGTTAAGATTAAATTTTAATGTGACCTTTACATTACAAATAGAACGTTGAAACCTGTTAATTTTGGAAGTTGAAGAAAAAAGCCTTAAATAATTATCTCCTCATCCAATATTTCGATATTGGTACATCCCTAAACAGATATTTAAAATAGAGAAAAGAGCCTATTTAAAGTAGGCTTTACAGAAAGCCATCACTACCACTACAAAGAAAGGGGCTGAACTAACCTGGTACACAGGTGCGTGCATCCTGAAGGAGTGTGTATCCAGGGTGACAGGCACACATGTAAGAGTCACGAGTGTTGATGCAGGTGTGATGGCAGAAGGCTGAGAACCTCTGACACCAGTCTTCATGCTCCAGATCCTCCAGTGAATTTGCTGCATGATCCACATCTCCAACAGACAGAGCTTGCTTCGGTAACTGACTGTCTGACACTGAAGAAGGGATGAGATAGTAAGACTGAGATTATGATTTGAGTCTAAAATTCTCCTAAATATGTTTTATTGACACTACTGACTATTAATTCCATTGTTACTGGATCAGTGACACACAGGATTGGGAGGGTTACTTTTTAAATGTATTCCACTACAGATTACAGAATACATGCTGTAAAATGTCATTTGTAACATATTTCACTAGATTACTCAATGTCAGTAATGTATTTAAATACTTTGGATTACTCCTTCAGCACTGGTAGATTATTTCGCTTGTTTTGACTATAAAAACTGCCAGTGCAGTAAGACAAAATACATGTTAAAAATACATTCTCTGAAAAACCTAAATATCTTATGCAGTGTTGTTTCTAAAACAGGATGACTCAAACTGATCTTGTTTTAAGGATTTTTAGATATTTTTACAGGAAAATAATAAAAAAAAAATTATGATCAAGAATAAAATTTTTCCCTAATATCAAAGATCTTACTAGAAAAAAGAAATTATGATCCAACGTGAATTTTCTTGATTAAAAAAAATATGATCGTGTCTGGTAACATGTGCATGTAAAATGGCTAGAAATAGCATTTTAGATTAGCGTAAAGCTGTCAATTTACACAAGGTTTATTTCTATATATTCTGCTCCAAACTTACTTCAAACGTACTTCTCTGTCTGCTCGTATGAATGTAACACATCATGAGAAAGTGTTTCACTGCTGTTCAAATGCACTTTGGATCGCATTATTTATATGTATAAATGTTTTTCATCTGAAAGGACTAAATATTAAATAAAGCAAATGACAATAAATGAAAAGTAATCTCTTCAGTAATCAAAATACTTTTGAATGTAACTGTATTCTAAATACCAATGATTTAAATTGTAACTGTAGTGGAATACAGTTACTTATGTTTTGTTTTCATCCGCTAGATCTACGCTGCGCATACATTTCTGTGTTAGGCTGAAGGATGATGTTGTTTCTCAGCTTTTTCAATTACACAATTCACTTGTATGAACATCAAAGTGCCATTAATGAATGTTTTCACATCTTTTCAAGGATAAACCAGATGTCAACTAGAACGAACCCGCAACGACGACTGCTTGTAGACGAACCTTATATACATTACTGTAAAGTGACACGCCAGTCAACATCTGCCATTCCACCTCCTCCAGCTGTTCATGCCACACCCTCAGTGCTCTACATCTGCCAATCACATCCTATAAATTCCAAATGCACAGTCACCTAATCCTGGAGAACCTCGGATGGAGTTAATGAACACTCTTTCCAACATGGCACACCAATCTGGCAAGGCCCTGCACTTGCTGTTCGACTGACTTGGCAATTAACGTCTATTTAAAATAATAAACAGACTCAGCTTCACCTTACATGGCACACTAGTGTAAAGTAAATATTTCTCAGTCATTAACAGAATGTAAACTCAATGCAGGGAGATTAATCATTTCTGCTATAATTAATCATGTTAGGGTTGCGATGTTGCATGGGGGCCTGGGAAAGCATCCCTTGTGGAAATAATTAGCTCTCAGACATTTTACTATTGCTTAAACCTTTGATGTTACAGCAAGAGATGATGCAGTTGGCAACGTTCTCCCGAAAGAAAGGGAAAATGGCATCTAATTGGATCTATTTTAGCAGGATGTCATCTGCTTGTGCACCACAATACGGAAATGAGACCGGCCCTAAAGTATTGACACAGCTACAGCTAATTTCACCTCGGCTCAAGATATCAGATAGGCTTTCTCAGAGGAAGAAAGGCACTGGACCACAGGAATGTGCCATTGGAGAGATGGCAAGAGGTAAAGTCTGGGTTTTATGTCTCATTCTAAGGGCAGCAGACTTGGGTCCATTGACAGGGGATTAGTTAATAAATGTGGGAGTAACAATTGAGCAATGAACTTCTGCCGTTACACTGATATGAGTGCTCAGAGTGAAAAAATAAAAGCCTGGGCAGTGTTGAAACACTTTATTCAGCTTTAATAAACATTATCTCCATTTTACTGTGCACGCAGTCTAAAGCTAATATCAGGCCTTGTTCCTCTGTAAACATACAGTGGGTTTTTAAAGTCTGGGTCCATCGATAATCTGGAATCTAATTTAAACATGGCAATTAACAAAATAAATTCTGATTTTGACATTTTCAGATAATGCTGATAATATAATTTGTCATGAAAAGACAAATTGAATTAGAAAAATGCAAAATGAAGCATTCCACAAGGGTCGACTCAGACATTTGAACCCCAGTGTATTCCACAATATGTTGCCATGCAAATCCTGCCAAAACTAGTGAAATTAGTCGACTGAAACATTTGAGACTGAATGAAAGTTTGCTGGCACAGGAAGAAAGACAACAGCATGCTCTGCCATCTGCATCTGATTCAGCCCAGCTTGCCAGCATCTTTGCACTTTATTCTGAACGGTTACGTGACACCTGAACAATGAGCTCTGGACATCATTCTTTCATCTGATCCATCAACGTCAACCCCTCGGCCAGCAGTGTGACAAACTTGAATGTGAAACTGAAAGCCAAGGCATTGCCAAAGACTTTAGACTATTCCAAATATGATCCAGGCTTTTAAAACCAACAAGAACAATTATGAAGAAGTTACACTTGCACTTTGATGTCAATTTAAAGACATAAGCTCAGAGATAACTGGGAAACTGTATAGAAAAATTTAGCTCGAAGTGTAAGTGAAAATTCCAGGTCCCCCCATCACAACCCCTTCTTGGCATGACAGCCGGTCTAGATCTGTCCGTCTAAATAAAAATATGAACTCTCTCTCACCCGAGACCTCAGCCGCTGGAAATCTGCCATATACTACAGGTTACTTATTGAATACCATAGGTTCATTCTGCTGTACAAACACAATTCTTTGGTAGTATAAAACAATGAATCTCAACTGGTGAGTCGCAAGCCAAAAACAGGTTGCACGTCTGCATAGTTACTTGGTCCTATAGGTAGATCTAATACAATATTTGTATATGCATTTTAAAAATGTATATTTCTGACTCTAAATTCTGAATGGATGAACTGCATTCAAAGCTGTTGGAAATGACTATGAATGCCCACCCATGACTGGACATTCTGTTAAAGGAATATTTTTAAAGGAATATTTGTAGTTTTTTACCTCTCTTAGGAATGGTGGTTGACTGAGGCCTCACTTTTTTCCTCAGTGTGGGGGGAGCATGCCCCTCCTCCCCATCTTCACAGCACATGAGGATGACATGGCCACATGGGTAGCTCAGGTACTGATGCACTTCACATCCTTTGCCTTCCCTGCGCAGACGCAGACCCAGCTCGCAGCAACTGCAGCAATCCTACACGAAACAATGCAGACGAAAATGATCAATTAGAAAATGCACTGTATTCTTAGGCATGTCATATTTAGCTGCATAACCAGACAGTTTTAAGTTAATAAAATTATTAGTAATTATAAGGCAAAGTGTGTAATTTCTATGCCACTATAAAATAGCTTGATTTTTTTCATTTTCTGAATAAAATGTGAGAGCAAATTTGCCACTAGGGTGTTGCTAAGATGTTCTGAGTGATTGCTAAGGCGTTACAAGGGTACCCTGGGCGGTTGCTAGGTGGTTAATTACGGCTCACATCAAAAGCGCTGACCTCTGATGATATTCTGGTCTCTAGATACGGCTTGGGATCCTCCTCCAGTGAACGACTAAACTCTGTGAATTTTTTCACCCATTTGATGGTCCGCAGGCAAAAATCAAAGGCATCCTCTCCTCAACATTAGCACAAGTTGAGGTATCATTTATGTCTGTTTAACTTAATGTTTGTTGAAAATACATACAAGCAACAGTAACCCCGATATTTGACTTTGTACTAATGATTGTTTACAAACACGGGAGCCAAAAGAAGCCATGAATCATTATTGCTTCCTTTGGAAACTTGGAAACAGCCATTATTATGTTTTCAGCTTTGTTTGGTGCCACTGGTAGCACTAAAAATTGCACAGTTTCCCTTTGAGATCTTACCATTTGAGAGTCTTCTCCACAGAGTGGGCTGTTTCCTCCCTCACACACCAGTCCGGCCTTCGCTGCGTTCATCCCAGCCTGACACCTGCCCTCTCTCAGAGCCCCTGTGCAGCATTGTTTTTGGACAACACTAATAAAAAGCAAAAAAAACAAAAAACAAAAAAAAAATAAAAAACATTTTAAATAACAATAAAATCCTAATTCTAAAACCAAGACAAAACATCACCTTTTCTACAGTTGATTCACTGGTCATGCTACTGACAATCCTAGTTGTTCAGAGAGAATTGTCTGCATAGCCTTGGAAACTAACCCTGACCTTGTGAAATATATGTGAATGTGGCGGGAGTTTTGAAAAATTATTTGATGAGGTTTCTTATGTGTATCGTGGCAGTTGGTGCAGGGCTGTAAGCATATGGGGGCCCGAAGCAAAATCCTACATGGAGGCCCCCCAAAATTGCATTCTTCCTATCTTCTTGGGCCACAAGGGGGGCACCTATAATTGAGCCATCACAGATGCTGGAGTCTTCAGTGTATGTAAAAATAAATAAATAACAACCTTGCTTTATGGTGCCCGCTATAGCTAAGTGCCCGCTTATAGCTAGAAATGGCCCCGCAGAGGTGAAAAGTCCATTGAGTGGCTCTAAAAGAGAGTTAAAGCAATAGTTCACCAAAAATTTTAAATATCTTATCATTTACTCACCCTCATGCCATTCCAGATGTGTATGACTTTCTTCAGCAGAACACAAAAGAAGATTTTTAGAAGAATATTTCAAATCTGTAGGTTCATACAATGTAAGTGAATGGGTGACAAAATTTTGAAGCTCCAAAATCCACATGAGGGCAACATAAAAGTACTCCAGATGACTTCAGTGGTTAAATCAATGTCTTAAGAAACGATATGACAGGTGTGGGTGAGAAACGGATCCATTTTTAAGTAATTTTGTACTATAAATTCTCCTCCCTACTCAGTCAATCTCCACTTCACGTTTACTTTGACATTCTCCATCTTCTATTTTTAGTGATTCACATTCTTCATGCTTATTGCCCCCTACTGAGCAAGGAGGAGAATTTATGCTAAAAAATGACTTAAATATTGATCTGGTTCTCACCCACACTTATCATATCATGTTTGAACACATGAAGTCATATAGATTACTTATATGATCCCTTTATTTGGATTTTGGAGCTTCAAAATTTTGGCACCCATTCACTTGCATTGTATGTGCCTACAGAGCTGAGATATTCTTCTAAAATTCTTCATTTGTGCTCAGCAGAAGAAAGTCATACACATCTGGAATGGCCTGAGGGTGAGTAAATGATAAGATATTTTAAATATTTGGGTGAACTATCCCTTTAAATGTTCTCTAAAATTTCTGAGGTTTTTAAGGTTTATGCTCTATCGAGTTTTAAATCCATAACTTACAAGATCCTCCCTCACTACCTTAAACCCAACCAATAGCATATCTCAAATATCTAAGTTCCTAGAGGCTATGGGGAATACCCATAATCCCTTGCGCTCAAATGATTTAATTATGTTTCCTTGGTCAAAGAGGAATCATGGGGCATTTTAATAGATGTTATTAAACATTCCTAGAGGTTTTAGCTCTTTTGTAGTATTTTTTTAAGTTGTTTTCTTGCAAATAGTTGTTTCGTGTGATGTCACCATTAGGGTGATCAATGTCCCCTTTGGCCAAGTTGGACCCCGTTGACACTATCTCAGTCCTCCTAATGCATGTGCAACTGAATTACAGGTATTTATGCATTTCACTTAACTTAAACAGTTCTACATGAGCACCAAGTTAAGTGCACTTAATTACACATGTTTTGAAGACGGCATTACTCTTAAATTAAATTCATTTTCTATGCTTAGAATGTTTTTCTAATTAGGGAATGGCCAAATCAATTGAGAACCTCAGCTTTAACCAAGCTGCATTTCTCGTTACCATGAAGATTAATATGTACCGCTTGCGCTAAACCCACTTCCTGTTTGAGCGGCTGCTCTCTGGTAAGTTCACGAGAGCCATAAAAACAAAAGCCACACATTACTACAACAGGGTTCCTGCACTCCCTAAGGTCCTGTATTGAAACATTACTAATTTTTAGTGCCATTTATACAAGTCAGAGGAAATGTACTTCCAGCAAATAAGGCAAATTGAAAAGCTCAGCCAGCTTACCCACACACAGAGCTGAGCTCTTCTGTTTTGACAGGCATATGGTTACAGTACTGCTTCGTCTCAGCCCATTTCTGTCCAGCTATGCAACAGCTCTCCACCAAACCTGGAGCTGAAAACACAGTGAGTGTTGTGAGTTTCTGACAAGAAATTTTGCTTTAGGCAAATCAGCTAAGAAGCCCAACTTGGATCCAAAGAAGAAGCATAAAAGATTTAATCTGCAGTGCTATATCGAGAGAAATGTGGTATGAAAATCATCATAGGCATCATAATGAACTGACTCAACCTTTATATCTTTGACTAAAAAGCAACGAATTTCTGTGAGACCATGATGTAAGAGACAGCTATTCGGGAAATTCAAGGAGCATATCCGCCTGATCTTTTTAACAAATTGTGAGAGTCACAATAAAAAGAAAACAACAATTTATTATTGACTCATATTAAACTCATGTTATTTTTGAATAATTCACCCCTCGGTGAGAAAGGATTGGATCCAATTAAGCTTGCAAAATCAGCTCAATGGAAAGAACCATGAAAACCGTTTAAATACAGTATTACAAATTTTGCTGCAAGTCAGACATGCTGTGAATCAGCTAAACAAATTTTAGATGATTAGAAGTAAATACTTATTTGGGATGCGGAGGGTATATTAAAGTAGAGAGGTCTTGATAACTGTAATGAGTTTGGAGTTTGAATAGAGAAAAACTCTGAATCAGGACAAAGGGTTATTCTCGTCCTGCTTTATGTGTGACCCCTTAAAATCAAGTTAATATAACCAGGCACTTTCATAATCTGTAAATTCACTTGAACTAATAAACATCTGATACTGAAAGCACTTGAGATATGACATAAAAATGGTTGCTCAGGGTGCTCTGAGATTCCTGGAATGCTTGACACTGGCTGCTGTTCCAGCTGAAATCTTCCATCCATCTGTGCTAAATATTTCAAAAACAATAGTGCCCCTGAGCTATTTATGGCTAATCAATGGACAGGCATATACATAAACAGATGTTGTTGTTTTTTACTATGGAACATCACATTGGCTTTCACGTAAAAAATAAATAAAACATGCCCCCCTTAAAAGTAACGTGCATTTACTTTCAAAATGTAACATAGCTCATTATAAATTTGGAATGTACAGTACATAATAATATAATAATAGATCAATTGTCACACATTATACATACATTTCTGCATATATACAGTGAAATTATTTTTTTTCACATATCCTAGCTAAGCTGGGGTCAGAGTGCAGGGTCAGCCATGATACAGCACCCCTGCAGCAGATAGGGTCAAGGGACTTGCTCAAGGGCCCAACAGTGGTGTCTTGGCAGTGTTGGGGCTTGAACCCCCGACCTTCTGGTCAGTAACCCAGAGCCTTAACCTCTGAGCCACGAAAAGTCACGAATATACATTTATCTCTTAAAGATCCTTACAGTAATTACAGAAATTCCCAGGAACGCTGCCACATGGCATATGCGACCGCAGAACTTTGAGAAAGGCTCTGCAAATTTCCAAAAAATCGGAACACCTGACATTCATGAAGTTCTTTACATCCTACACCCCTGACATGTTTACTAAATATATTGGCTAATACGATTATGCTAATAGCTTCCAATAAAAGCGTACTACTTTAACCCTGTTAAAATCCATTCCGCAGACTCTCCCCAAATCTGCACAGAAAATCTGAAAAGTCTGCCTGAGCAAACTTAAATATGATACACTGAGCACCAAAAGTGCCGCTCTGCTAAAACATCTCCGATATTTTGTTGTTCTGATTAAGTGAACACAAGGCATCATCAACAAGACGTTGCCTTGTACTTAATAAGGATGTGTTAAAAGTTATGTCTTTAAAACTGGCCTGAATACAACAGAGAAAACTCTCATTAGCAAAGAGTCCCCAGAGACTGTGAGTGACCTGAAATAACAACCTCTACAGCATTCAATAAAACAAAAACTGACCCCCGAGACAAAACAGTGTCTCGCCGCAATCGACAAGATAAAAAGTCTCTGTTATCCTGTTTTACCTTCACAGCCATAAAAAAGTGATTTATGCTCTCTTTTCTAAACTTCGAAATGTGTTTTTTTTGGGGTTTGTTTAATTGTGCAAGGGCGTATTTGCATACATGTTGATGTCATTTTATGATGCCATGAAGGCAGGACTGCTTGAGTGATCATTTCCGTGAATGGCTTTCAGTTTCTTCTCACTGCCGCACACTCTCCTTACAACAAATATCGTTGAACACTGAAGCCAAATAATCATGAAATTTGTAAGTGCTCCTCAACGGCAGATCTCTCATTCTTTAAGCACAATCTTATTTTGCATGAAGGTCTTTGCGTGAATTTAAACAAAGCTTGCTTTCATTAAAAGGATTTTGTTTAAGTATGCTTCCAATAGCCTGCATACTAAGAGGAGATTTCAAAAGGATCAGAGCAATTAATTCTCACTATTGACCGTGTTGTTCTGTGCAAATTTGAGGTCTGTCTTGAAATTATCATTCCACTGATAACACATTTTGAGGAATGTTCACTTGAATGGGTGGCGCAAAAAACGATGACCATTGCCATTGTTGTGTTAGATCAACATTAGGTCATCTGTTAAGCAGATTTTTACAAAACAAAGTGCTCTTCAAAACAGGTCCTCTTTGAGTTCGAAAAGTTCCAACTTTCCTTTTACAGATGGTCACAGAACATCAGTATCAAAACAAGAGAGATTTGTGAAAGCCATGGATTTGAAAATGAACAGTAGAATTGGAATTTAATAACTTAGCAGAAAATAAATGAGGTCTGTGATTAAAAAATTGAATTACAGATTGAACATATAAAGGAAAGCAATTAAAGTGATAGTCATCATTTACTCACCATTGTATTGTTCTAAACTGATTTATGACTCTTTATTTCCATATATTGAACACCAAAAAAATGTTGCTTTTTCCATACTATGGAAGTGAATGGTGACTGAGACTGACAGGTTCCACTGAAGAATTTTTGGGTGAACTATTCCTTTAATGATTCAATCATAATTTGTTAAACTGGGCCATAATCAGCCACAAAATGCAGATTAATATCCCTAATGATCTCAAATCAAATCTTCTCAAAAGCATTCATGGACCCCTGGAGTTCATTGACATATCTGTGATGACAAACTCGAGGCCATACGTTGAATTGTACTTAGCCGATTGACTAGCCCTTTAACTAGTCGTGGAGTAACATTTTTACCTCAAAGTGGCAAATGCCAACAAGTTAAACAGCTTTTGAATTTCAAAAAAGGCTTTGACTAAAAATCATCTATAGGTTATATACTGTATTCCCATTGTGATATAGATTCATTGTTCATTCTCACAGAAATAACAGATGTTTAACGACCGTTGATTTATTCAGTTTTGTTTTAAACTGCTTTATCAAATGGCAAAAATCAAATCTTTCCTCCTCAGTTGGAATCAGGAAGTCCAAAGTGAATTTCTGTTTGTATGTTTTTGGATTAGAAAGGACAGAATACGGAAGAAATACCAACATTGTGCATGCACCAATATGGTATACCGTATACAAAAGCTGTACATCATGTTCATTTGTAAGATGGTTTGCATAAAATGCATATTTTTCACTGCAAACCAGGCATTGAGGAACTAAACACCCTATCTTTTTAACTTTTTTTTGCATTGATTTTAGGGGGAAATCTGTGGAATACTGTGGAATGGGTTTTAAACACAGCTGAGAGTACTACACTCTCATTAGTAGCAGAATACATGATCAAACTAGCTAAAATATTCCATAAACAAATGCACAAGAGTTGGGTGGTGTGTAGAAATGTGTGAATGACAGCTGTTCCAATGCCTGCTCTTAAAACTAAGAATAACAGCTATTCAAAATTATTTAAAATCTCATTACACACTCTAAGACTAATGACACATGTCACTTCACAGGGGACACAATTTAAAATCTGAGTAGCACTCAAGACAAGGCTTTAACAGTGACAAATACACAACCAAACACAGACATAGGGCTACTAACTTGCAAAGTATATCAATTTGATATAAGGGACTGGAGGGGTTTATCATTGGTTTTATTTCTGGCTGCATTTATGTATTGAGCCCTGTATGTCCATTTTCCCATGTACTTTTAAAACTGCTGCATACTTTAACCCTCCATTTTCTAAACAATATCTATGCATTCAGCACTTTGAACAATTGCCTGAAGCTTTTACATTTTCAGCGTGCATGTCGTGCCGCTCTCCACTCATGAATGAAAATCTTTTATTTATTTTTTTTAATTAGTACTTATTCTCACATTACCCCTGTTGAAAGTCAGTTAATGGAAAAGAACTGTACAAACAGATTTGAAAAAAATATAACAATGACGAGGAATGCCTTTAATGCAAAATGTATTATATATTCTGTACATCCATTTGTTTTTCATCATTATAATAATTGACCTTCTGGTAACGACAAATGACACTTTCATTTTTCAGCCATTCTCTAACTCAAGCTCTAGCACCCAACAGTCAATGGATGTAGAAAGGAAGTCCTGCCTTGCAGGTAAAAGAGCCAATCATCTTTTAGATACAGACATCGCCTGTCAATCAACTCGCAAATGCGCATGCAATGTAATATAAATGTAATATAAATAAGTAATATGAAGTCAACATTCGGTTGAATAAAACACGATTGATTCATGTGTTAATACACGCTGCATTCAAAAAATCAGTAAACACATTTAGGCAGAGGGATTATCAGACAAGTCTTTCACTGGCCACTACATGATACACAAGGTGAAATACTCGCTCAATTCACTGACTTATGCAGCCGTACTGCTCCTTGTTACAGCTCCCTGTAACTGGGAGAATGGGATGAGAAAAGATGACTCTGGATCAGTGGCTCCGAGCAACTTAATCGATTGTGTACGCAGAGAAAATGACTTAAGTTTCTAAAACTATTTAACATTTATGTTTTATAATAAACAAGTAGTTTGATTCATGAAACAAACCGTTTTTATGACATTTTGGTAACATTAAAAATGATTCCATTCAATTTGTGTCAACATGCGCCTTTGAAGTGGCGTCTGTACGCACATACTTCATTATTCATATTGAATGCCATGTTGATGGAAAAACAAATCATGCATATTCATGTTATTGAGTCTTTATTATAAATATGGCGTGAAGACCTACTTTCTAAACATCTGTTTGTTTACTGTTGTTTTGACTTGAGTGTTGTACAGTAGCTTGCATGACCTGTAATGTCTCTTGAATGCAGTGCATGGATTATTTGTATGGAATGCATAGCATAGCAGAAGAGAAAGTGGCTGTCAGAAAAAAGTGATGCAAAAGTAACGCAAAAGTAAATTAGTGCTTTACTTTTTATAAAAAAACAACTTTTAAATTAATAAGTTACTTTTTTAAGGAGTAACGCAATATTCTAACAAGTTACTTTTAAAAGTAACGTTATCCAACACTGGCCAGACATTTTTACTGTCTGTAAAAATGACAATTTAAACAACTTTACAGCTCAACTAATACATGAGTTTTAACAGAAGAATGAATGTAAGTGCTTTTATAAAATTAGAAGCTTTATCAAATTTCTGCCTTCAAACCTTTTAAAAATGGGCTCCATTCACTTCCATTGTAAGTGCCTCACTGTAAACTCGAGTTTTGCTTTTTTAAAGAAAATGAGGGACGAGTTGAAATTCTTTTTTGTGGTAATCAACATTATGCCAGAAATGCTGTCGACTAAGCTTAACTTTTGTATTTTTCCTGGACTGTTCCTTTAATTTCATACAATATATTGAATGGTGACAGTGTAATTTTTCGAAGTTTTTTATTTTAGTCATAAATTTGGTCTTTTGACAAAAAAGTCCTTTAAATTTAGTGAATTGTTCATAATGTCACATTCATTAATTTTTGTCAATTTTACTCAGACTTAAATGGCATATAATTTGAATCAACAAAAATGTCTGATTGTGTTTATTTTTGATTGAGAGTATAAAATAGGCTTATTACACAGCAAGCTGTAATACTCGATTCTGATTGGTCAATGGCGCCATCTAGCAGTCAATATCTCTGATAACAACCGCACATCCAGGGATTCAGATGTATCAGACCGGTAATCTGAGTTTCGAGAGGCATATTTCTTGCTTCTCATATCACGGTGCGTTCTCTATACGTAAGCTAATAAAATAATTCAACTCAAATCAGTGTTTCATCTCCAATTATAAATTTATTTGGCTAGGAGTCTTGTAATAGGCTCGATAATGAGGAGTCAGATGGTAATTTTCACTAACAGAACTCAAACCAGAGGTGGATTTGAGCTATTCTGCGATTTATTTCTAACATTTCTTACATCACATAATTACAACACAAATAAATATTTTATTTTATGTTCTAAGTGTACAAAAAGCATTCATAATGCTTTTTCAAATGCATAATGCATAATGCATTTCCCGAGACAATGAACTCCCAAGTTTTGTTGTTTCAATTCTGCATAAAGTATCTTTGTTAACGAGCCTAATCTCTCGCAGTGACCTGAATCCCCATCCGATTCTCTGGCCTGCATCAAGTCGTTTGCGTCTGGTAATCTATCACTCTCAGGCACACGTCAACAAAGCCCTTGTGTACAAAGGAACATCCAGGAAAGTGGCTGAGGCATAGTCAGCATGTGTTAGAAAGTCTTGGGTCTCTACTAATATGAAGCAGTGCATGGAGGAATTAGTATGGAGTCCTGCATTCCAGCAATGGCATTCCAGGTCAAGAAATGTCCTATTCTGCTAAACGATATCGATACTAGCATAACATAACATTTTTTGCACACAGCCCCAAAGTAAAACTGAACGATTTAAAGAATTAGCAAAATTAAAAAATTAAAACCCTAATACAAAGCTACTTAGACTGAATTTTAGATGCACATATAGATCTCCTGTGATTAAATGGGATGTTTTGCTATAGCAAATCGTAACTTTAAAAATGTAAAAGTACATATTTGAAAAGAAAAATTATTTGCCTGAGCAAAAGTGGCTGCCATAGTGCCAGGATGTTTTTAATGATTGCAAGAGCATTGCTATATGGTCGCTGGGGTGTTCTAAGTGGGGTGTTCGTTGCTACTGTAGGTGGTTTCTAGACCACAGTCAGTCCGGATCTGGAGCAGCATCTCCACCACCACCACACTGAGCACTGGGGCCCCCCAGGTCTGTGTGCTCAGTCCACTGCTGTTCACTCTGCTGATTCACGACTGTGCAGCAATGCATAGCTCGAATCACATCATCAAGTTTGCAGATGACACAACCGTGGTGGGTCTCATCAGCAACAACAAAGAGTTAGCAGACACAGAGGAGGTGCAGCGGCTAATGGACTGGTGCATAGCCAATAACCTGTCTCTGAATGTGGACAAAACAAAAGAGATTGTTGTTGACTTTAGGAGAGCACGGAGAGACCACTCTCCGCTGAACATCGATGGCTCCTCTGTGGAGATTGTCAAAATCACCAAATTTCTTGGTGTTCACCTGTTGGAGAACCTCACCTGGTCCCTCAACACCAGCTCAATAACAAAAAAAGGCCAGCAGTGTCTCTACTTTCTGCGATGGCTGAGAAAAGTTCACCTACCACCTCCCAACCTCACTACATTCTACAGAGGGACTATCGAGAACATCCCGAGCAGCTGCATCACTGCCTGGTTTGGAAAGTACACCATTTCAGATCGCAAGACCCTCCCTCCATCTAAGACATTTACAAAAAACACTGCATCCGCAAAGCCACCAGAATTGTGGATGACCCCACACACCCCTCACACAAACTCTTCACCTATATATATATATATATATATATATATATATATATATATAGGTGATATATATATAAAATATATATATATAAAGAAAACTACTTTTAATATTTTACTTTTACAAGTTTTAATATTTAAGATATTAAATATATACAATCGATATACAACATGAACATATGCATATGTGAATATGCACATATCAAAACAATGTTTTGATATATTTGTACAATACCTTTTCCATTTTTTGGTTTTGGTTTAATGAATAATTTGAATCCACAAAATTGGTTTAATTTCACATTTTTCTGAAAAGCTGTTTAAAGGCTGTTTAAGTGGGTGTAGATTTAAAAAGAGGCATACATATTCACATAAAACCTACGTTACTCGTTAAATGACAGGTTCTGCTGTGACAACTTACCCCATATAGTGGGTCAAAGTGTGTTCAATAAACTGTATCTTTTTTCCTGGGCAATAATGGTAAAAATTATCATAAGCTTTTTTGTAGCCTAGACTTCAAGGTACGTGGCTTTGCATTAATTGAATTAAAGTTTAATTAGTAGAAAAATAAATAAATGTAACCTGAGAAATATTCACTGGAATAACTAGCCCCGTCTCCCCTATAGCAAACAGCAGACAAATGTGTTTTTTATGTTACTGTACAGACAGACAATGACATCAACTAGTTTATGATTTAGCAGATGATATTATTACCTTAATATCGTAATTTGGAATCTTTTAACCAATCATCTCTTTATTTCCTGGAAATAATTATGGTCTACCACATTGGTAAACCCACCACAATCAGTAAATCAGGTCAAATCACCAGTCTAAATCATTTCAGACATATAGTATGAAACAAACAAAATTCTATGTTACCATACTGGTAGGAACTAAACTTCTTAAGAGACAATGTGCAATTTTGGAGAGCACTAGCTCCTTGTGTAGACTCATGTAAACACACATTATAAATTGTGCCTCTTTGTTTACCATTGAGTCAACAGCTGCACTTCAAACATGATTGAGATGAGATCTAAAGACCAAAGTCAACTGATTGTTAGTTCTTCTCGAAGTGTGAGATACTTAAGAAGTCTTCTCGATGTTGATTTATAGATATTGAGACTATGATGTCATCCACTTTTGTCTGAACACTTACTGTATACATAAAACAAACCCTTTGTTTGTTTTTTGATTGTGGTGCATACATCTTTGCTGTGAGTGGCATTGTTCCATGTTGGGATAGAATTCTATCTTAATTGCTCTTGAAAATAACAGTGTGGCGTATGCAATCAACTCTCTTGTGCAAAAAAATATACTTGGTTTCTTATGGCATTTAAAGTACTTGATGAGTGATTTCCAGGTATATACTGTTCAAAACAGACCTTTCACTTACTAATACCAAAAGAACAATAGTTGCTAATGGCAACCCGTTACACCCTGGTATACGAATGGCATGCACAAAATGCTGGGTGAAACGGAAAGTGGGTAAAAACAGAAACAAAAGGAGGAAAGCCTGGAGCATGCCCATTTGTCCTACTGCCATTAAAGATAAGCTGAACGACTTCAATAAAGCAAAGGCATATTTTGGTGTGAATGAGCATGAAATTGGCATAAAAAAATTCACCATAGGAAAAAATAATTCCTCGACTATGGCATTATTCACCCCTCAAAAATCTCATAAGGGGTTTGTATTTTAATGCCCTGCTGCAGAGGCCATCTTGAATACAGTATATTTCCATCAGAAAGAGTCATGGCTGCTTTTCTACTTGGTCTGTCAGCTCAAAAAAGATAATTACTTCTACAGCTCACATATTTCAGTGAGTGTGAGGGTGAACGAAAAGAACCAGAGGTGCAGAGAGAATAAAGGGCAAAATCTCAAGGAGAGTAAAACAGTAAGGCACACTGGTTGCAGTCATACACATATTTCCTATGATATTGTCTCAAAGACTGATGGACATCAATTTTCAAAAGCAGAAGCACATGATTGGTACATTTTCATATGTTAGTACATAGATGTCCACTTGTAACAAGAACATTTAATGAAGACCTTTATATATACATTTCATATATTTAAGCCCTCATGTTTACCATTGTCCTTTGTCTAGTATTGAATGTGTACGTTGGTAACATAATCTAGTCTATGTCAAGCCAGGTCAAGTTCATGTTCATGTGTGGATTTACAGGTTTTTGGATTTCCACTTCTGTAAATAAACTGCACTTGGGCTCCTACATCTTCGTCATCGTCATTGCCAGCAGCTACAACGTTACAGCATCTCATATTTTGCAAGGCTCTGAACTTGCTGTTTTCTTAATTTAATATCTTCATGGCAATTACAAAGAACATGCAGCTTGTAATTTTTTGGAACAATAACTTCTACTGCATGTGCTGTTATGTCATTATCTTATGTGCGCTTACCAGACTATTTTCCGATGGCTTAAAGACCATACTATGAGATAGTGTTCTATGCACATAGGAGTTATTGAGGTAGCAGCCAGGTATAAAGTGACAATAATTAAAGTGCAACTCAGTACACGTGTGTGTCAGTCCAGTCTCTGAGGATTGAGGAGTCTGATGGCTTGGGGGAAGAAGCTGTTTCCCAGTCTGGCCGTGAGGGCCCGAATGCTTCGGTACCTCTTGCCAGACGGCAGGAGAGTGAAGAGTTTGTGTGAGGGGTGTGTGGGGTCATCGACAATGCTGGTTGCTTTGCGAATGCAGTGTTTTTTGTAAATGTCTTTGATGGAGGGAAGAGAGACCCCGATGATCTTCTCAGCTGTCCTCACTATCCTCTGCAGGGCTTTGCGTCCAAAATGGTCCAAAACGGTGCAAGTCCCAAACCAGGCAGTGATGCAGCTGCTCAGGATGCTCTCAATTGTCCCTCTATAGAATGTAGTAAGGATGGGGGGTGGGAGATGTGCTTTCCTCAGCCTTCGAAGAAAGTAGAGACACTGCTGGGCTTTCTTGGTAATAGAGCTGGTGTTGAGGGACCAGGTGAGGTTCTCCACCAGGTGAACACCAAGGAATTTGGTGCTCTTGACGATCTCCACGGAGGAGCCGTCGATGTTCAGCGGAGAGTGGTCACTCTGGGCTCTCCTAAAGTCAACAACCATCTCTTTTGTTTTGTCCACATTCAGAGACAGGTTGTTGGCTCTACACCAGTCCGTTAGCCACTGCACCTCCTCTCTGTATGCTGACTCGTCATTCTTGCTGATGAGACCCGCCACGGTCGTGTCATCGGCGAACTTAATGATATGGTTCAAGCTGTGCATTGCTGCACAGTCGTGAGTCAGCAGAGTGAACAGCAGTGGACTGAGCACACAGCCCTGGGGGCCCCCAGTGCTCAGTGTGGTGGTGGTGGAGATGCTGTTCCCGATCCGGACTGACTGAGGTCTCCCAGTCAGAAAGTCCAGGATCCAGTTGCAGAGGGAGGTGTCCAGGTCCAGCAGGTTCAGCTTTCCAATCAGGTGCTGAGGAATTAGTGTGTTGAATGCTGAGCATTCAACAGCATTTGAACGTATGAGTCATTTTTATCTAGGTGGGTGAGGGCCAGATGGAGGGTGGTGGTGATGGCGTCGGCTGTTGAACGGTTTGGACGATACACAAACTGCAGTGGGTCTAGTGAGGGGGCAGTTGGGTCTTAATGTGCCTCATGACGAGCCTCTCAAAGCACTTCATGATGATGGGTGTGAGTGTGACGGGACAGTAGTCGTTGAGGCAGGACATTGAAGACTTCTTTGGCATGGGGATGATGGCGGTGTCCTTGAAGCACGTTGGAACGACTGCGCTGCTCAGAGAGATGTTGAAGATGTCCGTAAGAACATCTGCCAGCTGGTCTGCTCATCCTCTGAGCACTCTGCCAGGAATGTTGTCTGGTCCAGCAGCCTTCCGTAGGTTGACTCTACGTAGAGTTTTCCTCACATCAGCCGTGGTAAGACAGAGCACCTTGTCGTTGGGAGGAGGGGTGGTCTTCCTCGCCACCATGTCGTTCTGTGCTTCAAACCTAGCGTGGAAGTCGTTCAGCGCATCTGGAAGGGAGGCATCTTTGTCACAGGCAACTGATGTTGTCCTGTAGTTGGTAATGGCCTGGATGCCCTGCTACATGCGCCGCATGTCGCAGCTGTCCTGGAAGTGACTGTGGATTCTCTGGGCACGTGCGCGCTTTGCCTCTCTGATGGCCCGGGACAGTTTGGCCCTCGCTGTTCTTAGGGCAGCCTTGTCACCTGCTCTGAAGGCGGAGTCTCGGGTCCTCAGCAGTGCATGCACCTCCACAGTCATCCATGGCTTCTGGTTGGAGTGTGTGGTGAAGGTCTTGGAGAAGGTGACATTATCAATGCACTTGCTGATGTAGCTGGTCACTGATGCTGTGTATTCCTCCAAGTTGTTAGAGTCGCCATATGTTGCAGCCTCCCTGAACATGTGCCAGTCAGTACACTCAAAACAGTCCTGAAGAGCAGAAATGGCCCCTGCCACCAAATATCTAATAAAATGTTTTCTAGAATCAGAAAGCCCCTCCCACTAATACAACCTGCCTCCAATTATGAATTAAAGACTTTAAGCTGTTACATTTTTATTATAATTGTTGAGTTCAATTTGTCCCACCCCAATTTCCTGTTTAGGAAACAAGTTTACACAGGACAGATAACTACGTAAATGCACAGTACAGATACAGGAACATGTTCTATGGTTTATAAAACCTTATGGTTTTCCCTAATAAAAATTACCCATGGTTTCACTATAGTAAAACTGCAGTAACATTACAGTTTAGGTTTTTCTCTATATTATTACTATGGTAGTACTACCAGTATCATGGTTAAAATATTGTAGTTAAACCATGATACATTTTGTGGTTATGGTTTTACTATTAATGCCATAGTTGATTTGTAACTTTAGTTAAAACAATGGTTCATTTTATGAAGGGAACCCAAAATAATTGCAAGGAAATGCAAAACTTTTTTTTGAGGGAACAAAAACTTTTGCGACTGAATTTTTCTAGGGAATGCAAACTATTTAAAAAAATAAATTCCCTCCCTGTCCTGCAAAGACATTTCAAGGCATAGAAAACAGTGCACTAATGCAGAAACCACACAACATCCATAGGGACCGACATGATCACCAACGATGGACGAAAAGAGGCAATGACACCAATGACAAGGTCACTGTGCAAGCCGCCGATCACATAGCGATCTTTCTAATGGCACCAAAATGGTCAGAAACTGCCCTGCTGAGGTATTTAAATGTTCTTTTTTTGACATTTACCCATGACCAGACTAGCAAAAGACAAGTGTACCATGTGCAAAATGCAAAAAATACAAATAAATATGTCACTAACCCAAACAATATAGGAAGTACAAATTCAAAGCCATATGTACCAACCCAACAGGTATTTCGAAAATTCTGAAGCTTGTCTTTCTTTTGTCATTATGCAATGTCAAGATTACAGACTTCATCAGGAGATGTGACAACCCCCTCAATCAAATGGTTTTTCTCATCTTTTTCAACCGAAACAAGGGGAAAGCATGAGGGTTTGCTCCAAGCCCATCCAACATGACCAGAAAGCAGTGAACATATAATTCGCTTTCAATCTCTCATACAAAAACCTTGGAGAGATAAATCTTGTGTCATAAGGCTATTGTGCTTGTGCTGATATGTTTTCAGATGATGCTGGAGTCTCTGGACTGAATCTTCAATCTGTACTCCATCATTCCTCAACAAACAAACAAACAAACAGACAAACAAAAAACACTCTGTACATGATCTTGTGTGCATCCATGATGGAAGATGATTGATCACTGATGTCTGTGTTTGCCGCTACCTCAACAGCATTCAGCTGCAGTTATCAGGCAGAGATTTCTGGTCTGGGACTATAAAGCATTGTAATCTGAACAAGCATGTTTTAAAGTACTGCATATTTTACTTGCTTATTTTGAAAATAGATTCTGATCTACTAAAGACAAACTCTGACTTTCACAACGAAAAGCTCCCTCCCCAGTCCATCTGAAAACTACCAAGGCATTATGATCACTAATATTATCTCTAAGGCACTATAATATCATATTCTGAATCTGCATTTGCATGCATTATGGACAGAGAGACCTCAGTAGATATCTCATTCACTGATGAATGTAGAATCATCAGCTATTTACATATATCAGAATAAAGGCTTTGGTTGACAGGCAAAATTGGAATAAATGTGCATTTTAACAAAGTACAATCCACATGAGGAGCTGTACCATGTTAGTTATTTTACTGCAAACTCATATTTTCAGGTATAAAGAGAGCTTGCATTAGCCACAATGATCTGTTTGTTTTGGACTCAAACACAGAGGCCATTCATCTAAAAAAAAAAAAAAAAAAAAATCGCCCAATCTATTGAAGTCTCAGGCTCTGTTTCTCCACATGGATTAAAATCTTTCTGGCATCAGCTCTTGAACAAAGTAGTCAACATGATTAAATCAAACTATCTCTCTTTCTAGTTTAAACATGTCTGATTTGTTAAAAGACAATAGCATGCATTGTAATACTAAAGTAATAGAATATAAGCTGTGATGAGTTATATTGTGTTATATGTGTGTTAAATATTGAGCGTCTGAGGTCTTGCTAATGTTTTAGTATTTATTAAAATGCAGGTATTTAAAGAAATATTCAGGGTTCAGTACAATTAAAGCTTAATTGACAGCTTTTGGTTACATAATGTTGATTACCACAAAAAAATTATTTAGACTTGTCCCTAAAAAAACAAACAAAAACAACAGGGCGGAGTATCGTGATTATACACACCCGGTCCCTTATCAGGCTAATTAAGCCTCCGAGAGGGACAAAGGGAAAAGAGGGGGCGAGAACCGGCTTGACAATATAAATAATAGTTTAATGAAAAACTTAAACCAAAAGACACAAACACACACATGACGGTCAGCTGCCCGTAAACGATCTCTCTCTGTCGCACCACCATCCGCAGTCGGCCTTTATCCCTCTCGGAGGCTTAATTAGCCTGATAAGGGACCGGGTGTCTGTAATCATGACCCGCCCTCCGCCCTGTCACACAGGAGTATACACATACATGTTGTAATACAGAGACAGGCTGAAGACAGGAACGAACAAAGATGATGATGATGATGTGAGAACCCAAGTGCAGTATTTATTAACAAAGTGAATAACCAACATGAACTAGAATGACTTGATTTGACCAAGATGGATTATTACAAACAAAAACAACGTTACACAAACAATACACGACACAGGACAATGGCAAACAGCAGGGCTTATATACATGGAGATGGGTAACAAGTAGACTTACCACAATATCATAATTTTCACACTGGTGCTGTGTTTACGTTCAAACCGACTAACACCGATATTACCGCTGGTTGGACGCAAAGTGGTACAATGGGGTCATTTTAGTTAAGCAATATCCTCTTCAATAAGGAAAGGCAGCTTGATTTCATACTTTGAACGTTATTTTTTATTTGTTTTAACTAAAAATTGTGCAATTAAAAAAGATAAAAAGGTGCAATTAAAATGTGTGTTGTTCAACTTTTTGAAAGATGGAATTCTCTC
Organism: Moxostoma hubbsi; assembly: GCA_032164185.1. Classification (NCBI taxonomy): domain Eukaryota; kingdom Metazoa; phylum Chordata; class Actinopteri; order Cypriniformes; family Catostomidae; genus Moxostoma; species Moxostoma hubbsi. The sequence continues at coordinate 6,966,016 of JAVLUX010000201.1, read as the reverse complement.
CATCATGGGCTACCGGTCGGGTTTCTTTTTCCGGGCAAATGCAATGCTTATTGAGGGTTGTAACGGGTTTAATGTTGGTGTTTTATTACCTTTCATCCCAGGACCCAGTTTAGCTGCTGATTCGGAAGGGTAATAACTTTGAATGTGTGTGAATACATTTGTTTGGTTCCCACTTAGGGCTGGACAATTTGCATGAAATACGTTCACGATATTTTTATAAAAAAATAAAATAAAAATAATAATAATCTATCTATCTATCTATCTATCTATCTATCTATATATATATATACAATGTAATTGGATATTGTGCTATATATATATATATATTAGCACAATATCCAATTACATCGTCAACCCCCTGGCTGATGGATCGATGAATATTCTTGCTTAGGTGATTTTGTACTGAAATTTAAATGTATTTATTGAAAAAATTAAAGACTTGGCAACTAAAATAACAAAGTGGTAAAAAAAAAAAACACATATATAACCACCTTTCCATTTACCATCATGCAAATATCCGTCTATGACAACAGTTGAAAAAATAACATCTAAAAAAGATTCTAAATGTAAACGTAATAATTATAATGATGATAATAATCATTGATATATAAATTATGATTCAATGTGAATTTTTTTTTTTTATTATTTTATGATTTAATCACAGATGTATAGGCTATATATACAATATAGAAGTGACCCAGTAAAGTTGCTCTGTGGAAATAATGCGAACTGAACTCTGAGCACCTCCTGAGCTGAGATGTCTGAGGTCATTTGCAGCATTCTCATAGACAACACTATACTTGCTCATTCTTTCAGAAGACTGAAACAAAGAAAGAGTGAGAGCCCTTTACATACGCGTGCTCCATGAGACTGCACGCCTGAACAGTGTGTCAGACATACGTATAGACAGCATTTCTGTCATCTGTTCTTAAAAATATAATAATGTGTTTCTTCAAGTGTGTGTCTGAGTGTAACAGCATTTCTTGTGCCATTCTGAATCAGAGACGTTTTACAGTTACCCACCATGCACATAATAGTCACTAACTGCAATTAAATGTTTAAATGCAATTTAAAAAATTACATTACTTTTGCCTGCTATGCCACATCCTTTCTCACATACCTGCAACTTTTTATACTGTTAATGTTTTTTTGTGAGACAAAATTCTGGTCTTACAGGCTCTGACAGCATATCATTTATTATTTATCATTAGTGCCAAAAGAAATTTCTCTCAGTTTTGAACATTTCAGATGTGCAAACACTTCTCTGAATTAAGCTGGAACTCTCCTTAAATAACTGCCTTGGTTTAGAATTAATTAAAAAAATTTCACAGCAGGCAGCCCGTGAGCATTTAAATGTATGTTAAACTTGCCCATTGTGTGTTTTAAAGGGGTCATGACATGATCTTTTGACATATAAGAGGTCATCGTACTATAAAAATATACTGTAAGTTTCAGAACTAAAAACCTCCATCTTAATAGACAAACAGCATTTATTTAAACCAGACTCCAGAAGGTGGCCGTTTTGAATTTGTGGAACTTGTGATGTCACAATGACCAAATACATCTACATATGACTGCCTCTTCAGCTTATTTTTCCATCATTGCACCCTTGGCCCCACCCACCGGTGCTCACAATCAGTTACACTGGTGAGGAGGAGAGGAGGTTGTCATGGGAGATTAATCTACACCAAAAGGGACTTACACAGGACACCTTCATCTGCCTATCTGGATTTAAATGTTTTTCTACACTAAATTAATGGCTTTGACCATTATCGTTCATCCCGTGCCGCTTTTAAAAGATGTAATGTGAGGTTAAACTCTAAAAAGGAGACCTCCATTCTGTTTCATTCAGCTGTGCTGTTTCTTGCTGTTTTGAAGGCGTCCTGGACCATTTTTGCACACATCTGAGCTATTTTGAATGGTTAGTCTTCTGTAAACATGCACTATATGGATGTCTTTGATCAGTTTGATGTGTTATCAGTGATGTGAACTGCATTTTAAGAATTTTAAAACACGTTTTGTTCTGCTGCTGCCACTGACTGGGAGAAACACATGTATTCCTGTGTGTAAACCATACCTGTCAATATTTGGGTGCCAAAACCCAGGAGACCTTTGAGCAGGGTGGGGGGTAAATACAAATTGTGCCGTTTTGATTTAATGTGCTGAGTAACATAATTTTTCCCACCATGTGCGATATTAAAATCAGTGCGACACACATTGCAAAAGGAGTGGGCATTGTCAATGTGGGTTTGAGATATGAAATTAAATTCTTCCGTCCAGCTGTTGTAAAATTTACATGTATATTTACTTTTTTTCACCGGAGCACCACCTGAGTCTTCTCCCTCCCATCTACCAGTGATGCTTCCATTCAACTTCCCGAGTCTACTACCTGCGCAAATTTCAACAGCGCAACTGGGTTGTAGGTTGCCAGATTGAGTTTCACAAATGGGTTGAAATTTGTATGATGTGTCGATTGTGTGTGAAGGATGCGTTTCATACAAGATCTGACAACTGGACAACCTTGGAATAATATATTGATGTGATTATTCATATAACGAGGTTTGGGCCATACAAATTATGGGAGTTTCCCGGGAGAAATAACAAAATGGGAGGGGGCAGGAGATGGGTGTGAAATACAGGAGACTCCCGAGAAAAACAGTCATGTTGACAGGTATGGTGTAAACAAATATGGATTGTATGTTTTTCGGCTGTTACCAGTCAATACATGAATCAAACTTTGCAAAGGAACTGTTATTGAATGAGTATTATTAAAGATGGAGCAGTTAAAAACTCTGTTGGACACGACGCAAAATGGTACAGTTTCATTCCTGAATATTTCAAATGTCATGACTGTTTTAAAGTTAAGGTACTACTGTGCTTAATGTATTAGGATGCAATGTATTGGGTGTACATTATGTGTAAAACCTGAAATTTTATTTTATAATGTTGTGGAGCTTGTTGCTCTTTTTTTCCCCCGATTGAGTTTCAAATATTGCTGAAGTGTAGTGGCTGCACAATATTATCCAATCACAAAAGTGGGTGTTTACACTGAAGCCTTAACTGGCCTGAGAGCTTAAAACCTAATATTTCAGACAGAGGGCCAGAGACAGGGTTGGAAATGATTATAAATTACTAAATTATGACTGTTTTGGTGTAAAAAAAAACAAAACTTCACTAACATTATAAGTGGGCCTCAGGGAAGATAATACAGTTTATATATATATATATATATATATAGAGAGAGAGAGAGAGAGAGAGAGAGAGAGAGAGAGAGAGAGAGAGAGAGTATGTCATGACCCCTTTAAATGTAAAAATCCAATACGTTGGTACCTTGGATTTTGCCTAAGCTTTTTTCACTTTTTTTTCCACCCAAAAAATCTTCATTTGTTTCCAAATAACAAGTCTCCCATATAACTCAACAACTAAATATTTATTTTAAACAAAATCGTGTGATTGGTGTTTGTGATGAATCTTGCAAAAAAAAAAAAAAAAAAAACAGTCTAGAGCACTACCCCTGACTTGAAATTCATTGCACATGTTGGTAATGTCAGTATGTGCAAAACGATAAACCTCTTTCCTGCCAAACGTATTATCAGTACAGTACACCTCCACTTTGCCCGATTATCAAGCTCATGCAATGCAGACATGCAAACTGTTGAGAGCTCCAAGTGTTTCTATCCGGTGAGAGCTGTTTACTTTGAGCAATGGCCAAGTGGCATCCTGCAAGATAACTAATTCCTCTGCTTATCTAACTAATTGTGCAAAGTTGCCTTTTGGTTAAAGTAGCCTTGTCACAATGATCTGGACCAACCTCTCCAGTCTAAGACTTAACTCTTAGTACTATCAGGCAAGCCACTTCAATCTGAATTTTTTTTAGTTAATGTCTTCTCTTGGTCATACAAAAATAGCCATTCATTAATCTTATGGAGATGCTGCTGACCATGCCTAAACATGGAAAGCTCAGATAAGACAAAATGGAGTGACTTGACCGCCATATACACTAGTATAGCAACAAAACAATGACAAATGATATCAGATTGAATTAATAGATCCTATTCAAAGGGTTATATCTATCAACCACAAACAACAGTTTTAGAAAAAAAAAAAGTTTTACATTTGGCAACAGAATGATTGTTCATTCAACTTCAATAATAATAATAAATAATAACGATAAGTTTATTTTATATAGTGCCTTTCTACAAACTCAAGGTCACTTTACAAGTAGCAAGCACATATCATTTTTTTTTATAATAATTCAAAAAACAAACACAGAGGAGCAGAGAATGGGGGTCGTCTGTCAATATTACGAAAGTGAAAGAAAGCAGCTTTTGTGAGGGATGAAGGAGAGTGAAGAATCAAAAATAATGCCAAGGTTTCTGACTGTAGAGGAGGGTCTTACCAGGACACCATCAATATCAACAGACTGATCAGAGAAGTGAGATGTAATGGGGCTTTTCCACTGCACGGTACAGCTCGACTCAGCTCGCTTTTTGGTGTTGTCCACTGTGGATAGTACCTGGTACCTGATACTTTTTTTAGTAGCACCTCAGTTGAGGTTCCAAGTGAGCCAAGCTGATACTAAATGTTAAGTCAAAATCCTGCAGATCACTGATTGGTCAGGGAGAATCGTCACTACCAGAATCACTGGATTTCCGACATGTGACATCAACCCGCTAGTTTTCAAGCTAGCAACAGCGACAGCAGTATCATTTGTTCACGCGACTTTCGATTTGTGAAAAAAGAAATGGCTGTGCGCAAAACCACGCCGTGGTCAATAAACGAGGTGTAGATGGTCCACTCGTTAGCGATGAGCGAAACGAAAAAGTCTCTCAAGAAGTGTCTCAGCTGTTGGCCACACACGGCTACCACTGGACCTACCAACAGTGTAGGGAAAAGTTAAAAAAAAAGTTAAAATTGACTACAGAACCATCAAGGAAATGTGGAAGTGGTTCGACCAAATGGACACTATCTAAACGGCGAGCAATGGGAGGGAGAGCGCCCTGGACTGGCATTGATCCACGATGGAGGATGGTACGTTTTGTTACATTAACTCTATATTCTGCTTGAAAGCTTCACTTTAATTACTTGACCAGGTACTGGAAAGCTTGCTTCTAAAACAACCAGGCCAATTTAACTGTTACACTTGTGTAAAATCACCATGCAACAACTGCTTTATGCAGCACAATGCGCTAGTAGCTAACAGCTAGCAGTTGTGTTATTGTTTTGGTCAGTTTGTGTCGTGTTTAATATAATGTCACGGCAGTACAGGTGGTGCAACTATGACGATCAGCCTATAATCACACCTGCATTGAGATGGCACTAAACTGCAGTGGAAATGCAAGCTCAGAAACATAAAACAAGAAGAGTTGAGGTGAGTGCCATAAGATTTGTAGAACCAACTAAAAGTACATCAGTTTTATCAGTGTTAAGTTTGAGAAAAATATTGGTCATCCAGATATTGATGTCATAGAAACGTGCAGATAAGGAGCTTGTGGGGAAGGGGGCAGTGGATTTTGAACTGATATAAAGCTGTGTGTCACCAGCATAACAGTGAATGTTGAGTCTGTGCCAGCAAATTATGTGACCCAGGGGAAGCATATAAGTGATGAAGAGCAGTGGACTAACAACAGAATCCTGAGGGTTGCCTTGAGAAACAGGAGCTGTAGTAGATTTTGACTGACGAATAGAGATGTAGTGTTGAGAGATAAGAATTGAACCAGGATAGTTCAGTATGAGAAATGAGAAATAGCAGAGAAGCGAGAAATGAGTATGCTGTGTGAGATAAGTGTTAAATGCAGAACTGAGATCTAAGAGAACAAGAATAGTGAGAGCACCAGAGACTGCGGAAGACCATTAACGACTTTAATGAGTGCAGTCTCTGTGCTATGGAGTGGACAGAAACCAGATTTCAAACACTCAAAGAGATTGTGTGAGGCCAGATAGGATTGTAGCAGAGATAACCACTTTTTCCATCAGTTTGGTCAGAAAAGGGAGATTTGAAATAGGATGGTAATATTTGAGGTCAGATGGGTCTCGGCCAGGATTATTAAAACTGGAGTGACAGCTACAGTTTTTAGTTTTAGAGGGACAACACCTAAAGAAGTACTAAGAAGTCTATTGATGAGAAGAGAGAGACAGTCAAAGTTTAAGCAGGGCAGTGGGGGCCGGGTGTAACTGGCAGGAAGTAGAATTAAATTACTTGATTAACTCAGTAATTGCAGGTGGGCTAGTACGGGAAAAGTCAGAAAATGTTCCAATCATGAGGTCAGTGGTGCGTTTGGAGATACGATAGGAGGGAAAAGTTTGTATAGTGAATTAATTTTATTTTGAAAGTAGTGAAGAGATGACTGACAGAGCAAAGCAGAATCAGAAATAACAGACACATGTGGGTTGGTGAGTTTGTTAACAGTGGAAAAGAGTTTTTTAGGTCTGGAAGTGGCATTATTGATAAGGGAAGAAAAATATGCAGAGTGTGCAGCATTTAAAGCAGATTTTTTGGTTTACCAATGAATCTCATGAAAACATGGCCAGGTCATGTTTCACTCCAAAATGAAAAGAAAGAAATGTAAAATGGTAGAAAATGGAGCCTGTTTTAGAACCATTAAGCTGTTTTGAATTGCGACATTATTTTCATGACAATTATGCACATTTCACACCAAATTCCCATTAACATAATGTGTCCAGATATTTTACTAAGTCAAAATATTTTTTGTAATTCACTCTGAATGGTAATTCTAATTGGATTCCAAGGATGACTTTTCTGAAGCTAAAATTGGACTGTGCTTACCAAAATTTGAAACACTGCCCCAAGTGGCCAAAACAGTAAGTGTTATTCATCATATGGGCATGTTTAAGCTCCATTTTCCAGGTTTAATGTCCACGGAGGGGTGCCAAAAATGAGTTGTGAAGCGAGTTGTTTTCAGCTGTACCGGCTATAATGAAGAGATGAGGAATACATATTTGATCAACTGTTTCCCCCAACCCAATCCTAAACCAAATCATCTGTGGAGTAAAAATGTAATGTTACAGGGAAAAATGCATCCACCAAATCGTACTTGTCACTGATTATGTGAACATGATAACTTCCTGGTTTCAACTCGGGATCCGAACCCAGGTCTTACAAACTGTTGACACGATGTGCTTCTGGTCACACAACAAGGGAAGGTAAACATGATGGACCTGAGGCAAAAATGTGTGATAGGAGATGACGCTTGTCATTGAGTCGGCATAATATGGCTGATCCAGGGAATCTCAGAAACAATGTGACGACTTCCATTGTGATCATGTTGAAAAGGGGTGGGGGTGTGCGTGCTTATTTGTCATGAAAATAATGTATTATTTTCATATAATTTTTTTATTTCAATTGGGCGGAACCTTTGGCCACCTGAGCAAATAAAATACTTAAACACTTAAATAACAAGGGCATGTTACCTTCAAGTGTTTCTCTATTAAGTTAACATTACTTCAGGATTTTTGAAGTAATTACTAAGGTAATAATAAAGAATTAAATGTAAAGTAAACTACTTAGAAATTTGCTGTGAAAAATAAATAAATAAGTGAGTTGTTTTGCTTTTCCTCTTAATATTGCTGTTTGATTAATTGGCTATTAACAACATAATAGAAAGCAGCAGATCTATCAGGGTTGCATTTATACAGCAAAGTCCACTTTTTATACAACAGAGACCACAGATCCTAGATTTTGATGCATAGCCAACCTGATTTATTTTTTATTTATTTTTTGCACGTGTATGCTTTCACGTAAGAGGTTTTCTCAAATGTAAGGAAATTATTATTATTATTATTATTATTATAACCAACTGTGGCATTATGATCATGAAATGCATTTCCATGCCCGCAGTTTTGAGGGAACATTGGTCACAACTAAAAAAAAAAATCTTAATGGTCCTACTGTATCAATAGGCAAAATATAATTTCTTATTTCTTTCTTTTGATGTGTTTTGTAAGATTCACATTCACTAATTGAGGTTACACTGTGTGGGATTTACTCTGACAGTCCAATACATTTTATGATTTTACAAATATTTGTCTGACCTCACCACTCACCATCTGAATTTGAAAAACAAAGTGAGGGAACACATATTTCATGCACCAGTAACTTACCAAGTTATCTAGGTACCTCATTCAAAGGGCCAATTAAATATTTCACAGTTCCAGTGCAAGTCAAGATGAATTATGTGGACAAAACCTATAAACACTATTTGGTTAAAAGTCACAAGCCATTTTCCACTCACTGGTGTGTTTATAGCAAGCAATGTTTTCTGCTAATTGAAGCATTGAGCGTTCTAAATGCCACAAGGGTGTTAGGTGGTGTGTGCGTGAATATGATGACTGAGCAAGGAGGATGTACCCAGCGGGAGCAATGTTTAGCTTTGCGATCCAGACGGCCCCCCTGAGTTGAATATTTATGCTCCAGCTCACAATTCCCGGAACTAGCGAGAATCCTTACCACTTGCGTGCTGAAATCAAACATGACAGCAAACAGTTTTCCTAAGCGCTGTGTGAAACCAGAAATACTTTAATTGGTAACATGTGAGCTATGAAAACAAGTCACTGCAGACATCTCAAGAGAGGCCTGTTTGTTTTGTCTTATCATACAGCAGGGTGCAAGACCCACTGTGTTCCTCGACAATGTATCACAGTCATCTTTACACAGCTGCGATCATCTATGGCAGTTTGCCAAGTACTCAAAATAAGGGGTTTGGTACCTGGTGAATGTCTTGCTATAAATCACATTAGCATTAATTACGTACTCTAGCTGTTCAACATAACAGTTCATCACTCAAAATTAAATAACAAACGATTGCTTGTTAACTCACCCTCCTCCATCCTAGAATGAGGACTAAGGGTGTTGTCTGCCTCTTCCTCCTCCTCTCTGAAGCTAAGCAAACTGTGTGACTGTTTGTCAGGAGGTGGGCTGGTTGGACTAAACTTGACTGGATAGAGCAACTGCCACTCATGTTTACCTTCAAGCTTGGTATTGTGCTCATCTAAGGACTGCACATGTTCTGCTGCAGGTTTTCTCTGTTCCACAGGAAGTTGTTTATGGTCTACAGAAGGTTCTCTGTGGTCCTCTGAAGGTGTTGGTAAAGTTTTGCTGGGGTCAGTACCTGATCCAGTCACACTTTGCTCAACAGGACCTGCACTGCTTTGGATATTTTCATTCTCACCAACACTAGTTGGTTGAGTGTCATTTTGGGTTATAGTTTCATTTAAAACAGCTGCTCTTTGCATTGAGATGCTTTCCTCTTGTTTGAACCTGTCTGTCTCCACTGTATCGGGGAAAAGTGAATTAATTTCACTCCCCAATAAGCTGTTCCAAGTGTTTTCCCATGAAGCTGTGGTTTCCCAGAGTTGAGATGTAGTTTGCTCAACAGTCGTTGGAGAGTCTGTAACTGCTTCGCTGTATGTATTGTCTTCCTGTGAATAAAAAATATCCCCATCAGTTGTTTCTGTAGGAAATGCGAGCTGCTCATTATCTATAGTGCTGTCCATGTCAGTTAAGGCCTCCTGATTGGAGTTGTCTTTGTATAGACTAAAGCTCTGGGTCTTCATTGTATTTTTGTGATTGGAGAATGCCACTCTGTTTGTTGCTTCCACAGGGCGGATTAATTGTTGGTCTGTTTTAAATTTCAGAGAGCTGAATAGCTCTTTCTTTGGATTGTCTTTATGAATGCCAATTTTCATCCTGTTCATGCTGTCTTTATGAAAGGGAAGCTGTGGCCTGTCTGTTGTGGATTTATGAAAACCAAAAATCTCTCTTAGTTCTGGTTTTGCTCCCCTGTGGAAGGCTTGACGGGGGGTAAAAGTGATGGATGAATCAGTAGGAGAGGCAACATCATGCAGGGATTGATCTAAAGAATCAGTGGGTGGATAATCATAGTCTTCTTCATATTCTTCCTCCTCACCCATGTGGCTTGGACGCAGCTTCAAAGTACGATTACTAGCACTTTGCAAAGCAGGAAGGTATTTCATAAAGTGACCCCTAGAACCTTGATGGTTAAAAATGTGCTGTACAGGGTCTCTGAAGAGCTTTTCTGGTGTGCTTTCCTCAGTTGTTATTTCGAGCATAGGCTTCGGAATGCTATTCGAGTCACAGTTCGGAATCGGATAGCACATGAGGTTTCCGCCACCATTCGGGCAGTGGCAGACTTGGCAGGGATGAATTTGGAAAGAGTGTCCAGCATTGTACTTCTGCTCCTCGTGAACACATCCAACGCGCAAACACTGAATGCACCCGTCCGCCGGTTCTGACAATTCGATGCAGTTAGCTGGAATCTCAGGGCATGGAATAAAATGGCAGCTGATCCTTCCTCCAGCCTGCGGGCAGGAGCATTCGGTACTTCCAAAATCCACAAAGTATGACTCGCCTTCTGGAACCTTACCATTTTTGAAACCAGCACTAACGCAGTCATAATACTGGTATCCCTCGCACATGCAGCCTGATTGCACGCAGGTGGCGCAACATGCACCAGTGTCCAAAACCTCTTCGATGCAGTTGTTCAGTACAGGACAATCCACACCGGTGCAATCCCGCTGACAAAGACAGCCACTCATACTCAGCAAAAAGACCAAGTTCAAGAAGCCACTGGCCATTTTTTAACTTGGTACCTGGTGTTTTAATGCAGCAGATAAATGTATCCGGTACCCTCTATGCTCTTCAGATCCAAACAGTCGGCTTTCCTCTCATGAACTGCAAGCAGTCAGTGAAACCTTGAAGAGAAAAAGAGAAAAATTCAAGTTAGAGAGCACTCAGAATATTTCCTGTGGAGCTCTTTCCCATTAGCTCTTGCCCATAGTCACTGTGTAAAAGCCAACATCTGGCTTCATAGTTGAGCTCACCCTCTTAAGACCATCCCACATTTGAAAATCACAGGGTTGTCCAAACCTGATCTCATGAGCAAGTTCCCCCTTAATCATGAAGCAACATTCTTATTACCATTAAGTGACTGACATTCGACAGACAGTGTATTATTCAGCAGCATTAGAGTTGTCATAAAGCAATAACAATCAGTTTGATGGGATTTTAAAAGCTGTACCACACCATCTGATTTCTCTATTATTTTTGATAGCTTTTTCTGATTCATTTGATTTTCAACTTCACACCGCATTTTAGTGGACTACAATAAAGCAAGCCATTCTGAACTTTCATTTGCAGATGGCAAAGCCAACCGAGATTAACTCCTTTTGAGCCATTCAGTTGAGACACAAAGCCATTTTTTTGTAATTGATTAGGTGTTTTGTGGCTTAAACACAGAGGGGATTTAAAATAATTCAATAAAGCTGTGTTTCTCTGTAGTAGTGATGACTACAGCAAAGACTGTGCACTGTTGCTTTACTTCAAGTGTTGTGAGCCATTTGCTTTGAATCGCTTTATATTGAACAACTGAGAAACATGTTCTGTTTATTTTGGATAACTTCTGGAGTCCTGAGGACCTAAACAGTTAGATCTCATGGAAGATGAAAGGAATTTCTTTGTTTTCAAAAAACATCATTAGCTGTAATATCTTAAAGACTGGGCATAAAAAGTCCATCAGTTCTACATGCCAACTTGCCATTTGAAAGTCTACTATATGATTTAAAACAAATGGCCCAGCTAATTAAATAATAAGTATGAAGAATGTTAAAGGAATATTTTGGGTTCAATACAAGCTAAGCTCAATCAACAGCATAATGTTGATTACCACAAAAATTAATTAACTTGTTCCCTCTTTTCTTTAAAAACATGCAAAAATCTGGGTTACAGTGAGGCACTTAGATTGGAAGCAATTGGGGCCAAACCATAAACGTTAAAAGACATACTGTTTTAAACGTAAAGCCACAAGACAAAAATAAAATACATAACATAATTTTAGTGCGATAAAATCACTTAATAACCTTTTCTGTGTAAAGCTATATCTAATTTTCCAACTTCATATTCATGATGATGTAACACCGTAAACTGTAAAATGACCATAAAAATCAAACATTTTTGTAAAACAGATCAAATTCATGGGCAAGGAAGAGGCGAGAAACCGGCTTAACATATAAACTAAAGGTTTAATGAAGAACTCAAAAGACAAACACATAATAAGACGGACGTCCGTAATTGAGCTCTCTCTCCCGATCGCCGTCTGCGAGTGGTCTTTATCCCTCTTGACGGCTTAATTAGCCTAATACGGGACCGGGCGTGCGTAATCACGCGCCGGTCCCGCCCTCCACCGTGCCACAATTTTAAACACCTTAACAGCTCGAATAATACACAAGTTTTAACAGAATTAATGTAACATGGTTTTAAAATGTCACTGGTGTCCAAGTGTTCAATATAACTGCCTTGCATGTTGTCTTAAACACTTATTTAAAAAAAAAAAAACATTTACAAAAGATTGTAAAATGCATAACTTAAACTTTAATTTGATTAATTAACTAATTAATACTTGGTTACCTCCAACATTTTACTGCTGTAGGTGGATGTGGCAGGGCGGAGGGCGTGATGATACACACCCAGTCCCGTATCAGGCTAATGAAGCCTCCGAGAGGGATAAAGGCCGATGGCAGATGGTGGTGCGACGAGAGAGATCATTTACGAACATGTCCGTCATGTGTGTGTGTTTGTCCTTTGTTTTAAGTTTATAATTACAATATTATTTATATTGTCAAGCCGGTTCTCCGATACACCGTCGCATGGTCCTCGATCACTTCTCCACCCTCTCAGGCGGAGGACAGCCGCTTCTCCCCGGGCGGACCGGAGTTAAACTCACAACCCCCGGCGGTCAGAACGCCCCTCCGCGTTCTCGCAACTCATGGGGACACTCCTCCGCCCCTGGCAGCGGCCCTACCGCTCCAGGCGGTCGGGGAGACACTTCCCACCTCCCCTCGTGGACCCGCGGTCTTCCTTCGACCCCTACGTGTTTCTGGGGGATGGCAGGGCTCTCCTCTGCCCCTGGCAGTGGCTCCATCGCTCCAGGTGGTCAGGGAGTCCAGTCCCCACTGGACTGACTCTGCGACGGGTATCCCTCCTCCTTCCCGGGTTTCGGCACCGGTGTAACGGGGGTTATGATGGGCAAGGAGGATGCGAGAACCGGCTTGACATTATAAATAATATTGTAATTAAAACCTTAAAACAAAGGACAAACACACACATGACGGACATATCCATAAATGATCTCTCTCGTCACACCACCGTCTCCCATCGGCTTTTATCCCTCTCGGAGGCTTGATTAGCCTGATATGGGACTGGGTGTGTATCATCACGACCCGGCCCCGCCCTCCACCCTGCCACAGTGGAATTTTCAGACTGTCCCTTACATGAGCTAGTTAATGAAAGCCCATTGGAACATTTTTAGGCATAACACTACAGCTACAACAAGCGTTGACTGTTTGAGTTGAATGTTTTATGCCTGTATGATATAGTCATATATTCTTTAATCTAATTGTGCTAATGATATAGTTGTAAAAATTGCCGGCTCCAGAGAGCACGGGAAGGAGAAACTGAATGTCAAACGAATAACGAGCCAACAACTTCTGGAGATTTGGTAGAAGTTTAGAGTCAGTTTCACATCTTTGGACCTGCAAGCTCTAGTTTCAGTTCTACTTCATGTGGATTACACATGCTGGTGTAAATGTAAGAGTAAGTTAAGTTGCTCTTATAGCACAATTTCCCACGTTATCATGAAACCCTATCTGGATCTGACTTTCTGACTTATTTAATGCATCTGAGCCCAAGTTGTTAGAGATCACTCTTATTTCTGTATCACTTGTATCTGTCTGGTTTGCATTTCTGGAACAACATACAGTATACACTTAGGCTGTGTTTTTTATAATGAGGTATTTTTTCCACTGTCTTTAATTTAATGTTTTGCACTGTAAAATCCAGAAACAAGACAAATGTAAACAATTAAGTGACTCTGATGAAAAAGCATGCAGGAACAGATGTACAGAAACAGGAATGAAGAAACATCTGCTAGAGTTATACAGGGCCACACCGTACCTGCAATGGCAAATTTATTATGAATATACTTAAAAAAACATGAAATAATTTGGAACCCTTATAAACCATCCCACTAAAGCCCAACTAAATGTCTTACATTGCCATGCTCTTACCATACAGTAAGCTCACCACATCAACACTCAGGCACTTCAACCTAATAATATATACAGAGAAATATTGGTACTGTTGGGCTCAGGCGCGAGAATAAAAAGCAAATGCGTAACTCACTGGGAGAGAGAGAGAGAACAGAGCTGCAGAGCTGATAAAATGCAAGAGAATCACTAAATAGTTTACAGGGAAGATAACAAACAACGCCCTCTTTATGAACACCATATATCAATCAAAAACTTAAATGCTGCCTTGCTACCTAAACAGTTAATGGCTTAACTACAGAAAGCTGTTTTGAAAACTGGTCTCCAAACAGTTTGAAAAGCACTGTATTTTGATCCTGCCTCTGTATACAGCCTCCGAAGGCTGTAATTTCCTGGTTTCTGACACAGCCACTGACAGACATAATAATAATTTAAAATGTATAAACACATTACAGCCATCTTATTGGTCACTTATAATTATGATATATGCAACGTTTTAATAACTCATAGTAATTGAGATGGATACATGCATTTTAAAATGCACTTGTTACACTGGATCATTTAAAATGAACAAGTGAAGTTAAAAATGGGCTTAAAAATTCATAAGAGAGTTTGAAAGGAAATGGTGTCCATTTACAAGACCCGTACATGCTGATTATAGCCTACTGATTCAATTCTAACCTAAAATCCTGATGTAAAAATCCTGATGTAGTCAATCATTCATTTTCCCAAGAATTTTACTGCATTAGTTGGCTTAATCTTTGTGGGTAAAACCAGAATGTTAGGGTTTGTTTATATATTTTAAAATGAAAATAGTATAATATTTGCTCAAATTTGGTGAATCTTTGGTTGTCTTAAAAAATTGCATTGTCTACAAATAATAAAACAGTAAATTATATGTAAAGGGGACATATAAGGTATAATACAGTTGCCCCCCCTACAAGTACACCTGGCACCACCCTGGCCCCCCCAGTCATAGCGGTCTAGATCCGCCCCTGCACATTAGGTAAATTATGTTCAAGTATTTGGCGTGCAGTCCATAATGTAGGGCAGGCCTATTCAACTGGTGGCCCGTTGGCCAAATCAGGCCCGTTTGAAATTTTGTGTGGTCCCCATGAGGTTGTCAGTTGTCTTAGGGTCTGTTTATTACCATTATTATAATTTTATTTTTTTTCAATTGTTTTTCTTTGTATGGACATCACACCACACCTCAAAGTTTTTATAGTGTCATGCAGAAGATTTTTTTTTAGACGCTTTTAGAGGTTGTCATTTTTATGGAATGAGAATATTACTGCAATCCTGGATGACTGAGAAGCACGAGATTGGAGAAACTGAAAAGTTTTATTGATTAATTTGGTCAAGAAATTATATCTGAAATAGCAAACGTTTAAATCATTGCGTCTATAACAAACTTCACTGTTATTGTTCAGTAAACTTTTAGCATCAGTCTGATATACTCTCTCTCTCTCTCTGTTATGGACCACCTTTGAAATCAATTTTAGTCAGTAATTAATTTTTATTTATTATTTATTTAGCTATTTATTAATAGTCTCAGGTTACCTGTATTATTTTAATTTCCTGCTAGTTGAAAATATTTCTCATGATTAAAAAAAAAATAATAAACTTATATTGTGAACAAATATTATATGATTATTATAACACGATATCTGTAGATAGAATTTGATCATTTATAAAATATTCTGTCTTGGCCCACATGCCCCAAATATATATATTTTTTTTTTTCAATCTGGCCCACTTGTGGATGAAGATGAATAGCCCTGGTGTAAGGGGCTCTAGCACTGACTGGGCTTTAGCTCTGAAATCAACCTGGACTTTCCCTTTAACAGGTAATGGAAATACAACGAGAATGTATCCATTGTCGTTTTATATGATTCAGTTTCTATTTATATGCAATTTATCCATTCAAGTTAATTAAATGGTTCTGATATTAGGCAAATTAGCCTTCTTAATACAATTAGTAAAAAAAAAAAAAAATTTTTTTTTAAATTCTAACCATAGTTTGTCAAAAATGAATTACTAGTAGTTGTTTCTAAAATATAACGATTCACTTTGTATTAGAAAACGTAAAATAAATAAATAAAAAAAAATAATTATAATAATCTGAAAGCTTCAAACGCGGTTTGAAAGGGATCCCTTGTTAATTAATTCTGGTTTTACAATGATAACAGTGGTAACTATAGTATTTTGGCGGAAACTGTGGTTAACATTGTACATTTTCCCACGAACTGTCAAAGACAACAACGAATCGGTGTGAAAGAGATCTCAAGCTCGCGCTCCGTTTGAATTTAACTGCCCCTTTGCACTCTCTGGTAATAATAATAATAATAATCAAATCTAAACAATCTGCAGGCGTTTGGTGTCGGTCTTGTAATTTTCACAATCTTCCCCAGCAACATAAAACTTGCTTTTGGTCATTTTTCAGAGCTTCAAAATTAGTGCACGTGAAGAGCATTGTTTTGCTGACGTTACAAAATGTAAAGTGTAAAAAAAAAAAAAAAAAAAAAAACTCAAGCTTTACCTCGATGTAGTCTTTTTCTTTCGTCCTTGCATAGGTTACAAAGTTCTTGCTAACTAACTTGCTTTACCAAGTATACACAGTGCAGCTTAAACTGCCTTGAGTATTGTAAAGGGGAGGGACAAAGTTGGAGACCTCTGTACCTACAGTGCGTTCTGCCTCTGGAATCCATCCATTCAATCTGAATATGAGATGATAAATTCCTGCTGTATTCGCCCTTGAGAGCATCACACCATCAATCATCAATTTTATTATTATGAGAATACCATTACCAATCTGACAGGCATGTATTAACAATATTCCTGATATGGCAACTATATCTTGTTGTGACACTTTACAAGTTCATGTATATGCTAATGTACAAGCAAGTACAAAATCCATGTCTTCATCTTAATGTTTCCTAGTGATCTCCCAAAATGCATAAATAAGTAAATTAATGAGTGAATCTATACCTTCTAAATAAACCAATTAAAATTAATCAATTGATGATTCCATTTTATTTTACAGCATATATAAAGGAACAATCCCAGCAATCTTCCACTCAGAAAACTTATTTAGCCCATTTTAAAGAGTTATGCAATTTAATTTTATGACAAAATTCCATAAAAATAAAATTGTAAAATATTAATCTTTAACACAATTAAATGAATAATACTTAGATATAGAGTAGGCTATTTCAGTTTTATTCATTTAAATTTGTAAAAAAATTCTCAATTCATTATATATATATATATATATATATATATACACACACACAGGTGCTGTCATATAATTAGAATATCATCAAAAAGTTGATTTATTTCAGTAATTCCATTCAAAAAGTGAAACTTGGATATTATATTCATTCATTACACACAGACTGATATATTTCAAATGTTTATTTCATTTAATTGTGATGATTAAAACTGACAACTAATGAAAATCCCAAATTCAGTATCTCCGAAAATTAGAATATTACTTAAGACCAGGGGTCGGGAACCTTTTTTCATGAAAGAGCCATTTTTTTCATTTTTTTGTTAATAATTTTTTTCGAAAGAGCCTTTGCAAAAACTAGTATTTTACTATTATTTAAAAAAAATACAAATATATTTTTTTTTGGCCAGACTTTCTTCACGTATTTTGTCGTCAGACACATAGCGCCCAACAATGCAAGCTCTGCAATATTTCAAGTGTCTGTAGACTCGTCCAGTGCAAGAGAAATCTACCAAAGTTATATGATTGATCTGTACCCTCTCTACCTCACGCGCCATCATGACAGTACGGTCATGCACAGTTCGGGCTGAAAGGGGCACGTCTTATATTTTCTGAATGATTTTCTCCTTGTTTGGGAAATCAGCAAACAGTTCAGTTGCCACACTTAATAAGCATGACTTTACATACCCTCCATCAGTAAAAGGTTTTCCTTGTCTTACAATCTCCAATGAGCCAGCAAAGCTGGCAGCATTCAGGCTTCCAGATTCCCCTATTCTCATGTTTGCAGCTGCTGCTGGCCAGCTTGCAGTTTACGCTGGAGCTCCGCACACGCCTTCCTTCGGCTCTCGCCCACCGGGTACTTTGCTGCAAAAACTGCATGGTGGGTATCGAAATGTCTCTAAACATTAGATTTTTTTAAATGAGGCAATACGTTGTGCGCAAATAACATACGGCGGAACACCAGAACTTTCAACAAAAACCGTATGTTTCAGTCCAATAACTTTGGAATATTCAATGCTCCACATTCTTTCATTTCCCCATCTCCACAAACTAGCTGGCTAGCTGTTTGAAATTGAGCGCAAGAGGTTACCATAGAAACGCAAGTGATTTTGGCTGTGGATTGGTGTCGTGAGACTTGCGCTTAGCGCTGCAAATGCACAATGAACGGAAACCCTGAAATGTATTATTGTAAACTGACTTTTGTAGGCTGTACAACAAATTAGAGACAAATTGATTATATTTTACTTTGCAATTCCACCCGCGTTCTCCTGCTGGAAACTGATAAGATGTCTCTTAAATTTGTAGGTAAATGGTAAGACACCTGACGAGCCACATGATTTTTGCCAAAGAGCCACGTGTGGCTCGCGAGCCATAGGTTCCCGACCACTGACTTAAGACCAATACAAAAAAAGGATTTTTAGAAATGTTGGCCAACTGAAAAGTATGAACATGAAAAGTATGAGCATGTACAGCACTCAATACTTAGTTGGGGCTCCTTTTGCCTGAATTACTGCAGCAATGCGGCGTGGCATGGAGTCGATCAGTCTGTGGCACTGCTCAAGTGTTATGAGAGCCCAGGTTGCTCTGATAGTGGCCTTCAGCTCTTCTGTATTGTTGGGTCTGGCGTATCGCATCTTCCTCTTCACAATACCCCATAGATTTTCTATAGGGTTAAGGTCAGTCGTGTTTGCTGGCCAATTAAGAACAGGGATACCATGGTCCTTAAACCAGGTACTGGTAGCTTTGGCACTGTGTGCAGGTGCCAAGTCCTGTTGGAAAATGAAATTTGCATCTCCATAAAATTGGTCAGCAGCAGGAAGCATGAAGTGCTCTAAAACTTCCTGGTAGACAGCTGCGTTGACCTTGGACCTCAGAAAACACAGTGGACCAACACCAGCAGATGACATGGCACCCCAAACCATCACTGACTTTGGAAACTTTACACTGGACTTCAAGCAACGTGGATTCTGTGCCTCTCCTTTCTTCCTCCAGACTATGGGACCTTGATTTCCAAAGGAAATGCAAAATTTACTTTCATCAGAGAACATAACTTTGGATCACTCAGCAGCAGTCCAGTCCTTTTTGTCTTTAGCCCAGGCGAGATGCTTCTGACGCTGTCTTGTTCAAGAGTGGCTTGACACAAGGAATGCGACAGCTGAAACCCATGTCTTGCATACGTCTGTGCGTGGTGGTTCTTGAAGCACTGACTCCAGCTGCAGTCCACTCTTTGTGAATCTCCCCCACATTTTTGAATGGGTTTTGTTTCACAATCCTCTCCAGGGTGCGGTTATCCCTATTGCTTGTACACTTTTTTCTACCACATCTTTTTCTTCCCTTCGCCTCTCTATTAATGTGCTTGGACACAGAGCTCTGTGAATAGCCAACCTCTTTAGCAATGACCTTTTGTGTCTTGCCCTCCTTGTGCAAGATGTCAATGGTCGTCTTTTGGACAGCTGTCAAGTCAGCTTTGTTCTAACCAGTCTGGCCATTCTCGGTTGACATCTCTCATCAACAAGGCGTTGAATTGCCTCTCAATTGATGTTTTTGTTTGTTTTTGGCACCATTCAGAGTAAATTCTAGAGACCATTGTGTGTGAAAATGAGGGGTGTAATAGTACACATTTCTCATGGTTTTGCTTATATCACAGTTTTAGGGTCATGGTTTCAGTACTTGTTATGTTCAGGGGGGGAAATATTACTGTCAAATCCAAAGTATAAATATTACATTTGGTAACAGACACTTGAAGAGATTTTCCTTCACTACAAATCACCATGGTTTTACAAAAGTAGCCATAGTTTAAGCATTGTATTTGTTGTAAAATCATAGCAACCACCAAATTAACATGGTTACTGTCATGGTTACTATATGGAAACTACAGTATTACTGTTGTAAAACAATGGTTAATTGTATCAAAACTAGGAAAACAATGGTGACAGCAGTCATTGTTACTTCAGTCATGACTACAACAATATTAATATAGAAAAATCATGTTTACTCTATGGTTACCACAGTATTACTACATAAAACCATGGTTAATTCCATCAAAATCATGATTTCTGCTAAGGAAACTATGGTGACAACAGTCCTTGTTATTACAGACATGGTTATTACAATATTACTATAGTAAAACCATGGTTAACTTTCGTTAGGGTTCTTAACCCAAAAAAAAAAAAAAAACTCTCTAATCACTAAATTAACATTTTAACTTAACACCTGCATTACTACGCTACATACATCAGCTTGAAGTGCAAGTATATAAAGTTCTCTTCTAGTTTTTGTTAGTGTTTTGGGAGAAAATAAATTCATTGACAACCCTGCTAATATGCAGCTAATATCCATGTTAATACATTAAAGATAATCTCAGACAAAATAGACATTCAACCTCAGACACAGCTGTTAGACTCTGGGTTTTCTAAACTCTTGTGTGAAATTCCTAACACCAAAACACCAAACACCAAACAGAACTCTGGAGATTTCTTTACAACATCTTTGGAGTTCATTTTGTTTATCTTGTTAAATTATTGCTCTTGCACTCAGGTTCTCCCCTTCAAAGCAAAGTCAGATTTGGGCTTGCAATCGATACCATAACAAACTAGTCTTATGTCCGCTACGCAATTTTAAAGGATCTTACATGTTCCATCTCAGAGCAGGGTTCATCCTTGTTTAAACAAGGACCTGGTGCCAACATTGTCACCCAAGTTGTTGAATGTCTTATGCTTGTTAGCCTCCACAACACTAGCCACTGGTTTAGGCTCAAGAAAGTGAGAATTCGACTCATTTGCAGTTAGTATGGAAATATACATATGCTATAAAGGTTTTAAAACTGGGATCCAGGGACCCCCTGGGGCCCTCAAGGCACTGCTAAGGGGTCCACAAAAACTTAAGGGGAAGGTATGAAAAAGATAATAAGATTATTCAGAATGATTTTATTCTACTGACAGCAATAGTTCTATTGACAGGCAACTGTATTAACTTTTACAAATGCTTTTACAATTTAATTTGATATATTATGAATTTTTTTGTATTATTTGTAAGAAATAAGGGTTGTATTTCACTATTGTCTTTATAGCAGCTTTGGAGCAATGTTTATTGTGAAAATTGCTATACAAATATATTTTAAAATATTTTGTCTTACAAAACTTAAATAACAAAAGTAAATATTTTCAAAATAAAATTTTGATAATTTATTTTGACTTTAGTTCAATGGCAATATAAAATCCACTTATTTAATTTATGATATCACATTTACTATTTTTCTCACAAAGGGGTCCTTTGCAAGGGGATCATAATTTCTGGGGGTCCTTGGCAACAAAATGTTTGAAAACCCCTGCAATAATACACACATACAGATAAGTGCACAATTAATTCTCAATTTTGTCATGACCTGAGTCCCCAAATTTGGTGCAGGATAAAGAATCAGTTTTCTAAGCAAACAGAGAACATGAGGATCCACCAAACTCTAGTGTTTATAAGGCTGCACCCAGTGCAGTAGAATAAATACATTAGACTTCCTTAAAATGGTTTAATTTTACCAAGGCATCCAAAACATCATTATTTCTTAAACATAAAGCAGGAATTATTTTCTGAAATAAAAAAGGTGGTTGTGAAAAAGATTGGTAAGCATTAACCTGATATTCCAAAAAAGAACATAATGAGTTTTAAGTAAAAAAATAAACCAGCCTGGTCTCATGAAATTTACGTGATCATTGCAAATATTTGCAAAACTGAAATGATGTGCTTCATTCCACGTTTGACTGCAGTTTTCAAATTAAATGTCCAGAGGGGGGCGCAAAAACTAAATGAGGTTGTATTCAGACAAGGTTTTTAAGTTGATTATTAGATGGAGGTTTAAATAAGTAAATTGTTACCTACCTCACTAAACTTAAACGTTACCCTAAACCTAACCAATAGAGTTCGAAAAGATAAATGAGAGTTCTACAGAACAGGCATTCTTACCTTAACCAACACCTTACCTGATAGTGTTTTAAAATGCAAATTTGAAAAACAACAAAAAATGAAAGCACCCATTAACTGAAGAAACCACGTCATTTTCTGTCACCTCTATGCCACTTTCACTTTTGTGCTTCTTTGGCTGGATTTGATCTGTGGCTGTCAAGCCTAAAGGCCAATGCACCAATCAGGTGAGCTACCAAGCAAGCTAATGACACAGGAAGAAGTGTGTATATGTAGGTGGGTCTGCATATAAGTGTTAAAATGTTTCTTTTTTCAAATCATGTGTTAAAGTAAAAGTGTTTGATATCATAACATAGCAGGGGGTAAGTAAAAGAGTGAAAAATGTTTTTTATAAAGTCATAATTAGCAATTGTACTAGTGATTTGTGTGACAATGAATAAAAAACACAGTTGTTTTAGCGCCTCTAGGGTTCATTTCACCAGGAAACTGCAGTGAAATGTAGAGTGGCATGTAAAAGTCAGTTTGCAAAAATGTATATAGAGTAAATTCAATTCTATGAGACCAGTTGCAGCCAGCAAAATGTACAAAAACAATATATTGAAAGACAAAATATAATAGTTCAAACCTTTCCACTGGTGAAAGCCAACCAAAGCTTTTAGTTCACTGCTTTACTTAAACAGCCATGTCTTTTATCTGTAGGGTATTGTAAATTTCACTTTATTATTGTCACTTGGTAGGAATTTCAGGGCTGGAATTTTTCTCTTTTCTTTTTGTTTTGAATGTGCTAAATGGTCTTGCTCGAGCAATGACCTGATCAGAATTCTGACCTAGGGCTCCAATGAGGCCCCTCTAATGACCTGGCATTAGGAAAGCAGAGCAGGCTGTCTGCTGTAAAGATAAATGAGCTTTACTCCTAATGATACTTCTCTTCCCAGGTCTACACATCTCCAGCAGCTCACAGAGCAGGGAGATGAGACAGTGGAATTAGCATGCTTTCAAATGCATTTAGATGCTCTGTTTTGATGTGCTCAACTGGAGCAAGAAAAGGTCCTTCGTTAAATGTGTATTATCACAGGATTCATTCTTTAAACAAATATGTCGATATACAAAGCTTTTTGTAATGAGCAGTAACAAAGGCTATGTGTTTCAGTTGGAATTGACTGTTTGTTTGAGACATTTAGTGCAATGGCATTTACAAACCGTAATAAGTTTTAATAATTATACATTTTATTTATACAGCGCCTTTCCAAAAGCTCAAGATCACTTTCCAGTCAGTATACATACAATTATAACAAAAAAAATCTCTAAGGGTCTAATTGCATGAGAACTGGTCCAATCTCAAACCTGTACATACACAATTTAAGAGGGGGAATTTGTGGTATTATTCAGCGATCTATTATCAAAAAGACAAAACCCAGGAGATGTCTTCTCTACATTGGATTTACTCATACAATCGCAACCTGGCAACCTATGAACGTCGAGCCTGCACTCGACTCCTCCTCACTTCAGACTTGAGAGGAGCAGAAGCAAAGTGGTCTCTTTCGACTGACCCAGGTGAGCACCAAAATCACATAAGACATATTTTAGCAGTCATTTTTTCAAACATTCATTGTTTGACAATGAAGATCTGCACATAATTTCAACAAGTAGCTTTGTAATGATAAAGTTTATGTTCTCTAACAGATACTAGCATTAGACTAGGCCACACTGTTTAGTACTGAAGTTAGCACTTACAAGTTTTGAAGTATGAAGTAACCAAATGACCTTGTCTGTGAACAAGTGTTGTATTTACACTGGTCAAACATGCACAACTCAGAGTTATACCATTTACATTTACATTTATGCATTTGGCAGACGCTTTTATCCAAAGCAACTTACAGGGCCCTTATTACAGGGACAATCCCCCCGGAGCAACCTGGAGTTAAGTGCCTTGCTCAAGGACACAATGGTGGTGGCTGTGGGGATCAAACCAGCGACCTTCTGATTAGCAGCCCTGTGCTCTAGCCACTACGCCACCACCACCTCTACCTATACCGGCCACTTTATTTGA
The DNA here is from genome assembly GCA_032164185.1 of Moxostoma hubbsi. Classification (NCBI taxonomy): domain Eukaryota; kingdom Metazoa; phylum Chordata; class Actinopteri; order Cypriniformes; family Catostomidae; genus Moxostoma; species Moxostoma hubbsi. The sequence continues at coordinate 6,941,744 of JAVLUX010000201.1, read as the reverse complement.
CCAGTCCATCTAAAATAATCTTATGTGATGTACAAATATAACGTGTAAATGTTTTGAAATTTTATTTGCTATGTATGCAAGTAACTTCTATCTCAGTCCTTTGAGTGATTAACAACCTTGGTTGTCGAGAGTGCATTCTCTTCCTTGTAGTTTAAATGTCATGCTGATATAAAAACCAGACTGAATTTACATGATATTAATTGATTTTCCTATTATGTTCTTTAGGTCTGGACAGGCAAATAATTGAGAGAGTGTTCTTTCAGTCATCTGGTAAACTTAATATTGAAATTTTTGAATGGACCTTTATTTGTGTAGTCATAATTTACCTTTATGAGTAACATTTATGTGACATTTGAGTTGTTATTGTGTGATAAATGTTCTGTTGGCAAAAAGGCCTCTATTATTTCATTCATTTTTTAAATGGTAATAGATAGAAGTTAGTTACTCTAACTCTGTGAGCTAAAACTGTGCTTGATGTGGTTAGTTCTATGGTATGGACACTGCAATTTAATATACAACATATAAGCAATTGCTGTTATTAATTTGACTGTACAGCTAATTTAATGTATTTTAATATATGTCATACAAACAACTACTGTAATTAATTTGACAGTACATCACATACTGTAAATCATTCTACAGTATGCGGTAAACTACTGTAGATGGTTTAACAGTAATTTTACTATGGTATGGAATATAGCAGCTTGCTGGCTATGTGTTGCCGTTGAATATTGCAGGCCATATTTTCAATTAAATGATAGTCATATGACATACATGAACTGTACCTTTTAAGTATGCTTGTCAAATAAGTAACTTTAACCCAGAGAGAGAGTTATCTGACTTGTACATCCATCAAAAACGTATTTGTGACTGTGTTATACAGGCGTGCTCAAGAGCATACAAGTAAGATTTGTGGATTATCAGAGTAATCTAAATAAGCATGTTATCAGACACAGACCGCAAGTAAACAAAGAGAGAGTACATGATCCAGATATATTACTTTTTTCAGACAGGCAGCAAACAATCTGATTTTTTTGGCACATCTGACTCAAATCCATTTAGATTAGTCCATTTATTTTAAACTGGTCTCATACAATCATGTTACTATACCTACATTTTTGCAAAATGTTTTTGCATGCCTCGTTGTACATATCACAGCAGTTTCCTGGTGAAATGAACACTAGAGGTGCTACAACAACAATTAATTGTATTCCCTTTCCACACAAGTCACGAGGAAAACAGCAGTTTATACATTCATAAACACAGTGCCTCAAACCCTGCCCTATGCTATCTTATGCCATATAAACACTTTTACAATAGTGCAATGACTTGTAAGAGGACACAATACAACATTCGCATTTCATAGCCGATACTTTTAAGCTTGGTCAAGAGTAATCAAGTCGCGCAGTAACCCAACTGAGAAAGTCTGAAAACACATACGGAACAATATAAGAGCCAAAAGTGTCATACTGTAGAAGCACCATAAATTGACATGGTTGCTTCAGTAATTGTGTTTTCATCTCACATCTATTTATGACACTATGGGTTAGGTTTAAGTTTAAGGTTTAGGTTAGGGAGGAACATTTTTTGATTCAAAACCCAAACTGGCATTATCCTTAAAAACCTCATCTGTTTTGGAAAACATCACTCACAGTGGATGTTTCTTGGATCTGCGTGTGTAAGGAACCAATAGTCACTTTTATGCGCATAAAACCCAATTGTTCAGCATTGAGAACAGCACCTGGGACAGCTAATTAGGCTGATGTAAAGTGCTCTACTTCTGAGCCTGGATTAATCCACATATGTAATTATTCTACAGATCATTAAACGGCAGAGAATAATGAAAGGTAAAATAAGGTCACAGTCTCAGCTATGAAAATTCTAATATACTCTGTTTAACTAAATTTCAAAGTCACCCTCAGGTGATTGATTCTGAAATCCAGTCCAGGTTACAAACTGTAGCATGCCAATTCTTCATGTTTATCTGAAATATTAATGCATTCTAGGGATATACCGTGTTTTGAATTCCATTATAAGGGAGACAACCAATGAATATAGGTGATCTTGATTGATTCTTTGTGTATAAACCCCTTTCTCAATGTAGGGAGATGAAATATTGTACATTTATGATAAATGTTACATTTTCTGTTGGCTACTTTTCCACAAAAACTTCGTCACCCAAAGGTCCCATAATAAAGGGGACCACCCAATGCAGTGATGAATATTTTGGTGCGGCCTACCAATAAGTGAGTTATCTATGCGGTACAGTGGTGTTAGAGGGCCTTTTGAGAAAATTTAGAAAGCCAAGAGAGAAAAAGCAAGTGAGAGCAAAAGGAATGAGAGGAAATGGGTGTAGCAGAACATTCTGGAATCGTCATTAGTGCCACACTCCATCTGTACTGAGCACTGTGTTTTGGAGTGAAATGTTTCTCTTAGCACCACGACAGGTAACATGGCTCTGACAAAAGTAAACTGAACGTATGGCAGAGGGGGAGGGTTAAAAATAACATAAAAACGGATCCTGTGATTGAATTGCACACACTGACAGGAACTATTTAGACAAACCATAAAATTATTTCACTCCATAAATGCACCTGCTTCACCGATTATAACTGTGGAAGATATTCCGTGTATGCTCTGGTGGCATCCTGTGGAACAGCACACGTTAGGAAATGTGGAAAGATTTTAAAGTTGTCCCATTGCATGAAATGTTTCAGCATAATGTGTATCTCTGTTTATATTGTATTTCAAGCATAAAAGTGTAATTTTGTCTGTGTTAAAATAGTTTCTCATATCCGGTTTTATTAAGAGATACAACTACAAGCAAATTTATAAGTTGACTTCCCCCCCCAAAAAATGTAACACTGTGGTGCAAAAACATTGCTCTTTTTGTTTGAGTGACCCGTCCACCCTGACACAACAACAATGGCTCAACCAATGGCATGAGTTTACATTTACATGTATTCATTTGGCAGGTGCTTTTATCCAAAGCGACTTACAAAATAGGAGTTTATTGCAGGACTATCTGTTTTTCCGACCACTTGGAAGTCAGGGGGAGTGTTCAAGAAACCTACCGTATTTGAAAACTGAGGCTGTCAAATTAACATTAAACATTTTACTATTCATTGAATTTAAGATAAAAATGCACATTTGAATTTTGGGTTTGTGCCAAGCACCTACAATTACTTCCTTGAGGTACTTCCAGACCAATCGCTGTCTTGCGTTAAAAAAACCAGTCACAGCAATGGATATAACAGAACACAGGTGTCTGGAGACACGTTTTAAAGGTTGAATTTCCTTTTAAATTAACAAGGCATCTAAAAATCGCAGCGCTCATGCACAAGATGCGCCTCAACGGTTAAAGACGTCAATCAAACGTATGTCTACAAAGACAAAGAAAGTGGACGCCAAATGCTTTTGGAGGAAACGGCCCCTTAGGTGAGGTTTAACATATATACTTTGTTAAAGATAGTTTATTATTTCATCTGTAAAGTTGTTTAAATCAACGGTTTTTATAGTCATTTTAGGCGTTACATCGGTATGGTGACAAAGTTGTAAAATTGGATATAACTTTACATAGAAAAGGTTAGTAAGTGATTGTCACATTTAAGTGTTAACATGCATATTGTTTACATCTTGTGGCTATACTTTAGAAACAGTATTTTAACGTTAATGAATGACTTCCATTGTAAGTGCCTCACAGTAACCCAGATTTTTGCTTTTTGTTTTTAAAGAAAAGGAGGGACGTGTCAAAATATTTTTTTGTGGTAATCAACATCATGGCACAAATGCTGTCGATTGAGCTTAACTTGTATTGAACTCGGAATGTTCCTTTAAACACATTTCAAAACTGCCATTGGTCAAGCTAAAGCTATGTTTGGCCCAGTCGGGCTGCACAAACAATAAAAATGTATTCCGTTTGGTGGCACTAGTGGCACAGAAATACACACCTTATAACTTGGATCCCAGTATATAGTTTTATCTTAATCTGTATGTGCTTTCTGATGTTAATAGTGGACTGCTTACTGACAGTTCCTCCCAGCAATCTGACAAAGAGTGAAGTGTTCTGATTAGGTATGCTGAGTGATACGAGCACAATATGGCAGAATTGAATAGCCTCACATAAGCAGCACATGCCTAATAAGAAGTAAATTATTAACCTACTTTTGAAGATGTCTGAGGCCACTTTCTTGTTCCAGCCAGGTATCTGTCAACACAGTTGTGGGGGAAGAGCATGGTGGGCAGTACAGTTTGACAAAATGTGATGAAAGTGAGAGAGAAAGAGAAACAAAGAGAGAAAGACGTCTAGCTGTTGTCGTAAATTCAACAGCTTTTGGAGTTGGGCGTATGGTCACGGGGCTATGCATATTTCAGCCAGACCTCTGATCTTCTCACTCCTGTTTGCCAATTATGATGATTTGAACAAATGATCTAATAAGCCTTGCACATCTGCCAGCAATGCATAAGCAATTATTTTGACTCTTCACTTTCCACTTAGAAGCATGCTCACGTGTTCAATGAAATGGGGATCCACAGATTAAATATGTTAATTTCTATACTTCAATGTGGCTTATTTCAGAGTAAAACAATTGAGGGGACATAGGGGCAATATAGTGGGCAATATATTTCAGGATGGGAATTGAAAAACAAGAGGAACCAGGTGGTGTCAGCCAACAAAAAAATTATGTTTCAAAGGCGGAGCATGTTATTACATTTTCATAAAAAGTTTATATAGACAAATTCTTTTTTTTTACTGGCATAGTGTGTGCTGATGAATCGCTAACAATTAGACTATAAGACATGTATAAGAAAGTAAAGACTCTAAAGAGTGTAGCAGCTCATCTGTGTATAATTATACCATTACAAGGTTAGGGACATGAATTTCAGGAGAGACGTTTTAAAAGCTACTGAGCTACTACCATAACAGCAGCGACTACACTTGAGTGCACAAAATGTTCCAGGGTCTTGACGTTTTCGCAAGAACGTTAACATTGATCTTGAGTGACAGGAATGTGCTCAAAAAATGGAAACACTGTTGCCTCCAGTCAGTTTCAAGTAAATTATTAAAGTAGCAAGCATTTCTCATCTTATCTGAAAAACAGTATTCTTCCACTTTGTTAACGATAATGGGAAAGCATCAAATATTAGCATCTGAGTGTGTTTTACCTCAGCTAACTCAATGAAGACAAATTATGAGAAATAATTTAATAGCAGAAATAATTAAAGTAGTTTAATTCTCCTTAACAAAAAGCAGCTACAATGAAAGTTATTGATGCAATCTAATTTTGAAAGGGTGTTACAAATCTTTCTGTTCGTTGCTTAATATGCTTAGATGACAGCTCATTAATTTCACCTAATTGTCCCAACACTTAAGTTCCTTATTATTGCAGGGATCTATGTTTAATACATTTTAACAGTTAAACATACAGGGGCGGCTGTGGCTCAAGTGGTAGAGCAGGTAGGCCTCCAAATCGCAGGGTTGGCGACTCCACATAACGAAGTGTCCTTGGGCAAGACACTGAACACCAAATTGCTCCCAATGGCAGGCTAGCACCTTGCATGGCAGCTCTGCCGCCATTGGTGTATGAGTGAGTGTGTGTGAATGGGTGAATGGGACACAGTCTAAAGCAATTTGGTAACCTCTAAGGTTAAAAAAAAATGTGCTATATAAGTGCAGACCATTTACCATTTTTTAAAGATTTTTTAAGAATTTATTCTCTTAAAAGGAGAGTTTACATTTCCTTTTCATGTTGTTCCTGATCAGTGGCATTAAATGTGCATGTGGCATGCTGTGATGGTAAAACATACAACTCACATTTGTTAGGTGCTGTCTTCACTGAGGTTTCGCTAGTTGTTACATTTTCCATTGTTTAAATATGCTTTGTCAAACCAGCAATGCAGCCAGGTAACTTCCGCAACATACGGCAAGCCGTGATCGCTGAGTGCATGAAGTGTCCAACATTCCACGCTCTATTTTCGGTAACACTTTACAATAAGGTTCCATTTAGCATTAGCAACAGTAGTTAACTAACATGTTTACAGCATTTATTACAGGAACAGTTCACCCAAAAATGTCAGTTCTCTTACCTGACGCCATCCCAGATGTGTGTGTCTGTCTTTCTTCATCAGAACACTAGAAACGTTTTAATTATCGACTTGTTTCTTACATTAACCTATCGATTCACTTCAAAAGACATTTATTGATCGACTGGAGTCATGTGGATTACTTTTATGCTGCCTAAATGTGACTTTTGGACCATCAAAGTGCTGGCACTCCTGTACTTGCATAATAAGGACCTGACAGAGCTCTATCTTCTTCTAAAAATCTTCATTTGTGTTTTGCTGTAGATAGACGGTCATACACATCTGGGATGGCATCAGGGTAAGTGAATAATGAGAGAATTTACATATTTGGGTGAACTATTCCTTTAAACTTAATGTTAATTTCAATTTTGTAATCAAAAGTATTTGCTAATATTAGTTGATGTACTATGAACTAACAAACTAAAAATGAACTATTGTATTTTTTTATGAACTAACAATAATAAAGATTAACAAATGCTGTGAAAATATGTGGCTAATTGTTTGTTTATGATACCTAATGCATTAAATAATGTTAACAAATGAAACCTTATTGTAAAGTGTTACCCTATTTTCATGGTAATCAAAGGTACTTTAAAGTATACAATATGACCATCAGGGTACTTAGATTGACGTCATGACATGGAACTAATGCATGGAACGTTTTCATGTGCTGTTTTATTCCCCTTGGAAAGCGTTTACCTACATTATAGAGTCATTCGCAAGTTGCACATGCAGATTAATCATTCATCGCTGGCAAACGATAAGATGCAGGGTTGTTTTCAATTCCACTTCATCCAGCGCTATTTTTGGTCACTGTGTTTTCAAGTATTGCTACTGTTATACAGAGAGAAAAATGCTCAAAACAATTCAGTGTGTATGTCAGCTTTCCGAATGATTGAAACTGAACTGCAAACCATTACACCTATGAAGACTCAATGAATCTGACAATCTCTTGTTCTTATTCTGAACAACAGACAGAAAAAAAAAACAACAGAAAAAATACTTATTTCCTGAGAGTTCACTGACTTAAACTGGCGTATAATATTAACAAAGATAATTTGTATTCCTGTTTCCTTCTTTCTTTCTTTCTTTCTTGGTCCTTCCGAGTTATTATGGTTATGTTTGTTCAGGTACAATTAAATACTGCCATTATTTATCATTTATTTAAATAAAGCACCTGTATAGTATTACCAAAAATAAATAAATAAATAACTGTAAAAGAGATAAGATTGGTTTACGCCGGGCAATCATACAGGATAACATAGAATATCTAGCATGCACTTGACAGGGGTGGAACCTTTAATTATATGTTAGATACCCCTTTAATTCCAATAAGGAGTGTGGTTATTAAGGCTAGTAAGCTGTGGAACGATCATTAGGATGTAAGCCTGAGGCAAATTACATCTTCCCTTTCTGCTTTGATACCTCCATTTGTGTGTGCAGAATGGCTCCTTTACAATGTTGTGGCCCCTACTTAATCAACTCCTGATTTCATTAAATATTCATGTTGTACCTATGGGCTTTCTGTATGCAATTTGTTTTGAATACATATGTCATTGTAGGTGAGTTGCTGACTATTCTTGCAGAAGATTCCCATTCTGTGAACTTCAGTTGGTGAAGCTGCTTTTTTGTGTGCACCCACACACCTCATTGCATTTCAGAAACAGACCTTTGTGGTTAAAGCACTGCTCTGAATCTACTTAGCTGGTCCAAGCAAAAAAAAAAAAAAACAACACTTCTAAACCCAGCTAACAGATCTGCCTGATCTGGTTGGGAGACCAGCAAATACCAGTAAACCAATTTGATTTTGACCTGCTTTTTTCAGCAGGTGTGTTATATATCAAAGCAGAACTTGGGATTTGTTCTCAGTTGGTCCCATCCACGACCATCAAGCCTATTGACTGTCTAATGCAAAGCTCTGTGCCCAGTTGCATAAAGCACCTTAAGAGTAATTATCCCTTAAGATCATCCTAAAGTTTCCCTTTGGTCCTATACTCTCATTTTTGTAAGCAATGATTTCTGGGGAAACATTGTCACTGTGGCTTTCCATAAAATCTGTAGATACAAAAGATTAAGACACAGGAATTCATTGTCAGCATAACCTGTCATCACTAATCAATGAGAGCTAAATCCCCACTGCTTGTGTTTGAACTTCTAAGAACAATAGCGTGCACAAAGAGAAGACTGCATCTTCCTGACTTTATTTCATAGCTGAATAAATGATTCAGTGATTCTATCAGTGTACGAATTTAGGGGTCTCATTATGGGCTTGATTGATCACCCATTTGTGTCTTGAGGTACCAACACAAAGAGGCACCAAATGACTTTCCCAGAATTTCGGCTTCACTGTAATTCAATGATGGGACAATCTTCCCAAATCAATCCGTGAAGCAGACTTCCTCTCTATCATCAAAAAATGGCTAGAGACACAACTTTTTCATGAGCACATGACCCTCACGATTGACAACTCATGATTTTCAATTTGCCAATGCCAAGGTAACATATAACGCTTTTAGTTGTTTCTAGCTCGCCAAGTTTGCTAATAATTGTTAAAGTTAATAATCTACTCTTCACTCCAACCTCTTTAAGCAAGGAGCCTTACTGGGACTTCAGCAGGATCAAATCTCCACATCTAACTGGGCTCTGGAGATGATGGCGTCTCACCTCTGTTGTTCAACAACTCCGCCTACCTCCCAATGCTGGTCCCTATCAGGCTAGGTTGGGAGAGTTACTTTTGAAACGTATTCCACAACATATTACAGAATACATGCTGTAAAATGTCATTTTTAACGTATTCCGTTATATTACTCAAGTTCAGATACGTATTCAAAATACTTTGAATACTACTTCAGCACTGGTAGATTTTTTCACTTGTTTTGACTATAAAAACTCTGCCAGTACAGTAAGACAAAATCCGCATATTAAAAATACATTCTCTGAAAAACCGAAATATCTTATGCTGTGTTGTTTCTAAAACAAGATTAATCTAATTGATCTTGTTTTAAGGATTTTTAGATATTTTTACAGGAAAACAATACAAAAATTGTTATCAAGAATATGAGTTTTACCCTAATATCAAAATCTTACTAGAAAAAATAAACTATGATCCAACGTGATCTTTCTTGATAAAAAAATAATATCGTGCATGGTAACGTGTGCATGTAAAATGGCTAGAAATAGCATTTTAGCTCAGCGTAAAGCTGACAATTTACACAAGGTTAATTTCTATTTCTTCTGCTCCAAACTTACTTCAAACGTACTTCTCTGTCTGCTCGTATGAATGTAACACATCATAAGAAAGTGTTTCACTGCTGTTCAAATGCACTTTGGATCGCATCATTTATATGTATAAATGTTTTCCATTTGAAAGGACTAAATATTAAATGAATGATTTATTAAATTAATAAATCTCTTCTGTAAGATAAATACTGTTTGAATGCAACTGTATTCTAAATACCAATGATTTAAATTGTAACTGTAGTGGGATACAGTTACTTATATTTGCGTTTCTGGGCGTTCAGTTAATGGACTATACTTTCATTGTGCCCGGTCTGGCTACAACTCTCTGCTTCCTGTCCGGTAAAAGATGCCACTCATCAGTGAAAAGGAGGATACTGGCAAGCGTAACACCTTTGGACAAAGCCTCCAGACTTCGTACACTTCTCCTGGCCCAGTTGCAATATGGATCTACCCGTTACACTGTCTTTTTTTTTTACACTGCTTAATACCAGCAGAACTACGGAACTACGACTTTGGTAACCGAGAATTGCTGGCTGTCCGGTTGGCCTTAGGCTAGTGGCGTCATTGGTTAGAGGGTTTGGGGGTACCTTTTGTTGTCTGGACAGATCATAAGAACCAAGAGTACATCTGTAGCACCAAACGCCTCAACTCTTGACAGGCTGGCTGGGCATTATTTTCACTCGCTTTAATTTTACACTTTCGTATCGCCCGGGCTCTAAGAATGTCTAGCCCAAATAGTTGTATCGATGCTTTGAAGTCAAAACCTCTACTGTTCCACTGGATACCATCCTACCCACCACTCAAGTGGTGGGCATGATCTCCTGGAAGATGGAGGCTAAAGTACGTGTTGCGCTATGAAACACTGCGGCCCCCGCCACGTGCCCAGCGGGTCGGTTATTTGTTCCATGATCAGTTCAGACGCACATCCTATAGTGGGGTCACTCATCCAACGTCGTGACACACCCAGATGCTCATAAGACAGTGTTTCTGATGGCTATCACTTGCGCAGGACGTACGTGGGTCGTTGCTGTTTGCCCCATCTGCGTGACTAATAAGACCTTCTGTAACCCCCCGGCCGTGCTCCTCCAACCGCTCTCTGTATCTTCGAGACCCTGGTTGCATATAGCCATGGATTTTGTAACTGGTCTCCCCTCCTACCATTGCTGGTCATTTTGACTGTAATGGACCAGTTCTCGAAGGCGGCTCATTTCATTCCCCTCCCAAAAGTACCCACAGTGAGGGAGACAGCGGTAGCAGTCATTAACCATGTCTTCCGCATTCATGGCCTGCCGGTCAATGTGGTTTCTGACAGAGGCTCCTAATATTCATGTTTCTGTGCAGAATTCTGTCAACAGCTGGGGGCTATCATGAGTTTGTCCTTTGTTCCACCCCCAGACAAATGAGCAAGCGCTCATCCACTCAAGAGTCCGACATTCAGGTCCAATCTGTACACGCATTTACACACCTTGAAAGCCACCAGAGAAGCCCTCATATGGTGCTCGAATGAAGAGGTCGACGGCCATTCCGCTCCAACTCGCCTCACATAAGCTGGGTCCCATGTTTATTGGGCCATTTCCCATCGCCAAGTTATTACTGTCACGGCTCCGGTTGGTTTGTCTGTTTATTTTGTGTGCTCTGTTATTATTTCTCCCTCATATCTCACAGGCGAAGCCAGCATGCATGATCAGTGTTTCCATGGGCACACTGATCATGCCACTAATTAGCATGCTAGCAACACCTGATTCTCTTCAAATTTACTCCATACTTAAACCCTTCATGTTCTTAGTATCCTTGCTAGATTGTTGTTTGATGTGAAGTAACTTACCTCACTCTCTCTGCCTAGTTGGTCCTGTCCTGTGTTTCTGTTTGGTTGCCCGTCTCGGCGCGCATGTCCTTCCATCTTGCTGCATGCTTAGTCTCTGCAATCACGTATCTTTAACAGAGGATTCTTCATCTGCCTGCATGTCGGGAAAGTGATTGCATTTCAATCTGCTAGGCGTTGTTCTCTGCACCTCACTATGCTTCAATGGAGGATTCCTCGTCTCTGCCCGCATGTCAGGAAAGTGATTGCCCTCCAATCTGCCCTGTGTTGTTCTCTGCACCTCACTACGCTTCTACGGAGGTTTCCTATGAATCTGCTCCTGACTTCCACAACACACACTTGTCTACGAACACACTCTTCATGGATCTGCCCATTGTGCGGCTACGGCGTACACTCGTCCCCAAAACTCCTTTCCTCAACTGCAGCCTGTCCCAGAATCTCCAGTCTTCGCCAGCACAGTTAAAGTTATCATTTATTGTTAATACATCCTTTGAACTGTTCCTCTGCTCTTGGGTCTCTTTGTCTTGCTTCCGCTCTCTGACAAACAGAGCTTCAGAAGATATGGATTTAAACACTGGAGTTGTATGGATTGCTTTTATGCTGCCTTTATGTAATTTTTGGACCTTCTGAGTTCTGGTAGCCATTTAGTTTAGCATTGCATGGACCAACAGAGCTAAGAAATTATTCTAAAATTCTTTATATATGTTCATCAGAAGAAAGAAAGGATGGCATGAGGGTAAGTAAATGATGAGAGTATTTTCATTTAGGGTAAACTATTCCTTTAATATTACCATCCTATTACTGCTTTGTGCCAATCACCCTTAAAACAACACACTGAAATGTCTAGGCAAGCTGAAAAGTGCCACTGAGATATATGTGGCAAAATAAAATAAAAAAAATAAAATGCCTTCTGTAAAGCTCAGAATCGTTGTATTAATAATCCACTAAATCATAGAAAGGACGATATGCTGCTAATAAATTAACATGCAGATCTCCATCCATATGGGCGGCAGAGAAAGTGAACATAGCTTGAGGCTATTGCTCTGCCTCTCTCTTCCATACTTCCCGTTCCTTTTATGGTGACGGTCCATTGGGACTTAAATTTGTGCTAGTGCACTTTTTGAACAGTTGTTGATATGGATAATAAACAATTAAGGCTTTTTGTTTATTTCAATTTACTGAGCTTCAGAGAAAAGAGTGGAAATTAAATCAAGGAGTTGGATGAGCTTCAGAAAGCTCCAATCTGAGTTTGACGCATTTCATTGTGTGCCAAGACAAGACAAGTTCCCAAATTCAACAATGGATCCAGAACAGTCTTAAAGGGATAGTTCATCCTAAAATGCATTTCTTTCTTCTGTGGAAAACACTAGAAGATATACAAAAAGACCATCAGGGTGAGTAAACTATACAGTTAAACTTTTTGTTTGAACTGTCTCTTTAGTATCTGAGTATTTATGAATGCATAAAGTACACTCTTCTGTGATCTCACTCTCAAATATAATGTTATGTGATTATCAGTCCTGCCACTAGGAGGATAAAAGCTTGGTTCATTATTGTGGTACTAATGTTTTGTCTTCGGGCCAAAGAGCACAAAGTCTCCACATAACAATGTTGCTTTGTGTTGTGAGCAGACAAATGGAGTTAGTATGAACAAATCATGTGTAGGATATGCAGCCATTGAAAATTCACAAGTATTTTCCCTTCATTCAAAATTTAAAGCATAAATCTTAATTTACAGTCCTTCATACATACGCTCCAAAAGTATTAAGTAAATTAAAGTCAATAAGATTGTTTGTTGGTGTCTCAAGCTTGGATGGATAGAACTTCTTACTGTATGTGTTTGGCCACAGGTTATGAGCTCAGTACGAGGTTTTAGAATTTATTGGCGTGCAAGGCTTATATTCATTTAATCTTCAGGAAAGTGTAAACTAACACTTGACTTCAGCCATTAGATGCACACATTCACACCAATGCGTTGATGAGATAACTACCAAACATCAGTTTGTACGAATAATCAGACCACTGATTTGAAATAATAAATATTATTTTCTGCTTTTGACGTAAAAACGAAGACAGTCATGCGCATTGTGCATTCTGGATAAGCCAGTATGTATGCTGGTAAAGGTGAAATCGGTGCAATTGGCAAAAATCTCACTTTGCAATTAGTTTTTGTACTTAAACCATTTATGCGTAACCTTACCCTGAAAAAAGGAACAACTTTTAAGGCATTTACATGACCACAAATGTTGTCGGCTTATTAAACAATCTGGATAAGTTTGTGATATTTTTGTGATAAGTAGAATGTTAAAATGCATTATGCAATGATAAACCTTTTAAACACTTTTTATTCAATAAACATCAGCATTATACATATCTTACAATTACAAGTATTAAACATTACACAGCAAGACATGGATGAAACTACTTATAAATCACACCAAATCAAAAAATACAAAATAGAAATACAAAAGAAAGTGCAAAAGAAAGGTACAAAGGTATCTGATTCAAATAAATACTATATAAAGAATATTATGTCTTAATAGTTTTTTCCCCTTCAAATCATCTCAAATATTGTCAATGTACAACCTTACTTCACTTTAAAACCATAAAGTTGCATTTCTGAATATGAAATTTAGTTTGAATTTTAATTTGATTAAAAAAAATTTATCATCTTCTTTTACGTGAAGCCTTAAAGGATTTAAACACTTGTATGCTACATGGTTGACATCCAACGTATTAGGGATCAATGCCTTTTTTCATGAATCAATAATCAGAAAAAAAAATACCAATGATTATTGATTTAAAAAAACAATTTTCAGCTATAAATTGGGCTACCCGTTGTTACACTGAACCCTTAAGTCTACTGAAAAGGCTTATCAATATTTATTGGTAGCTTGAAAGGTCGAGGAGTCGGTAGTAAGAGCAATGTCCTCTGCCTTCTCAAGCTGTGTATACACAAAATTATTTGTCTCTTTTTTCATATTTCTCAGCACAACTTGGTAAAGTGTGCGCAGTAGGGTAACTTAAACTTTTTTTCCTATAACATGTTTTAAAAAAGGTACAGTAAGTAGAGTCAATGTTATATCACCCCCTTGTTTTCTCACAAAACCAGGGCTGGACTGGTAATCTGGCATACCAGGCATTTTCACGGTGGGCCGACGCACTTAGGGGCCGATCAGAGGTGGAGTGGCCAATGGGAGAACCGAGCGTGCCGATGGGTCGGCCGTGAAACGTGCTGAATGAGCCGCGTTAAGCTAAAACGAGCCGTTGCGTTATGAAGAACGGACCACAAAACTTGTGTGGCAATACCTTGAGTGTAGCTTACCTGTTGAAAAGAAACTCAGCAAGTTTGGCATCTCCATCCTCCACATGGTAAATGTGACGCCAATGTTCACTGATTTTACTCAGTTCACTGTCTCTGTGTTTTTAAGTAAGTCGTCAAATTTTGGTGAAGCTAAATTTCTTTTACTCTGTACATGTCAGCCATGGATGTTCATATTCTCCCCACTGAACAGCTGCAGAGATCCCTGATTTTCTGTCAGAGGAGTGTAGTGTAGTTGTGCACCTGGCTCAACTGATGGGTTTGATGGAGGGTCAGGTGATGGTTCCTGAAGGTCAGGAGGAGCTTAATCAACATCCAGGGCTGGACTGGAAATCTGGCATCTGGCATATTTTCCCAGAGGGCTGACACACTTTGGGGCCGATCAGGGGCAGACTGGCAATTGGGAGAACCAAGCGGGACGGTGGGTCAGCCACGAAATGCCTTCCCCCACCCAACTTTTGCTCCCCCACTAAACAACTTTTGGTCCAGTTGCCATGTAAAGTCCTGGGCCGCTTTCTCTTCCCAGTCCAGCCCTGCCCAAAACTATTACGCCAGAACACATTAAAAGGAAGGCCAACTGACAATGAATTGGAAAGCACACAAATTATACTTCTAATTTAAATGTCAGCTAATGTTAAAACATCGATGCCTCAAAAATCTATCAAGAAAATAACGTGCTGATCAATAATTGATGCATCAAAATTGTATGACATTTTACTATCTCTAAATGGTCTCTGAGCCTGACTAGCTTACAAGTGCCCCAAACCACTCTAAAACCAGAAAAGAGATAATCATGGCTGGGAGACCAGCTAAGACAGCAAAACCGAGTTTTATTCAGAGGGAAAAGGACTCTTTTAAAAGCAAAGAGCAATGGTCTCATTTAAACCCCTACAATATCCAACATCTAGGTGAGGTAATCAATCTGAAATGTTCTGTGTGTAACTTTTAAGTGAATGAATGTCTGGAATCCCATCTGGACATTAATGAGACTGTATTTTTCTCTTGCCTTCATTAGAGGAGAGGACTATCAGTTCACACTGTCTGCTTTTGCCAGATATTGTAAGAGTGGGATCTGTGTGTCTGGTGGGATTATCTTTCTCCGTACTTTCAGCTAATAAAAATTGCAGCTTTAGCTCTATCAACTGTGTGCACACAAAACAACACACACCTTAATATTTTAAGGACTCGATGTAAACATTTTTCATTTTGATGATCCTAACACAATGCAATGTCTTACTAAATTTAATTTACAATAATAACAATAAAAAAATAAAAAATAATAACAGTAAATTTAACTTGAATTTGCTCCTTTCATAATTTCTGGTTGATATGCTTTAGCAGGTTGAACGAGGTCAGGATCACTGAGACAAAAACAACTTTTAAAGCCTAGATGACCCTAAACAAAGATTTGTTGCATTTTTTCCTGGTTCGGTTTTCGATTCCATTAAACAATTATGATTCTTGGCGATTACATTAACAATTCTCAAAGTACATTTGAGGAAGTGCTCTACCTCATCTAACCAAAATTTTGTTACACTCACTAGTAACAAATCTTGTTTTGAGTTGGAGTCGACAAAATGAATGTCTTAAAGTTCAGTGATTGACTCGTTACACTAATTCAAGCCAATAACTCGTCTAAAAAGCCAATAACTCATAAAAAAAGGCTTATAAAAGTTATTAATTTTTTAATTAGACTGCTAGTTCAGAGCCTGTTTAGCAAGAGAGGGACCACTTGTAATTATTAAAATGAATGTGAGAAATATGGTGGGTGTAGAAAGTCCCACCTTATCGGTAAAACAGCCAATCACCTTTTAGATAGAGACATCGTCTGTCGGTTATCTCGAGCATGCACATGCTGGATAGCTGGACCAGCCTGAAGAAAAAAAACAAGAAAAAAGCAGGTTTTAGCTAAATTAGCACAATTTATGAGGCTGTTGTTTTCAGATTTTACTGCTGATTTATATAAGAAAACATGCCAAGATAGCACGCACACACACACACACACACACAAACATTGAGTCATAGGATGTAGTAATGAAGGAAACAAGAATTGATTGTGATCCGATTGTATGACACATAAATCAATTACATTCTCAATTTGTCTCACATCTTCGACAAATGGCTGTATCTTTGGTTTCATCCAAAGTCCTTGAAAAACAAAATGTGCTGACTGACTTCAGATGACTGGCACTTGTATTTATATTCATAAGCATTATTCCATATATACCATATATTCATAGAACATTAAAATGTTGCAATCCTATGCACAAGCCCCGTTCAATCCATTTATGATTCCTGACATACCTTCAATTCATTGATCTGCAAGTTTCGATTTCTGCCTTGTCTTGCAAGGAAAGACAAAGACAAAAACAAAGACAAAAACGATCCTACAGTGAACTTTGATTCCTCCCAATGCAAATGTTGCGGTGCACAACATCAGGATGCATTTGGCTAGCCATCAAGGCACAGATCTATACTGTACATAAGTGTTACACTTATATCACTCAGATGTTTGTTCCACTGCACATTACCTTTAATCAAATAAATGTATACTGCACAATAGACCTATTTCACGCTAGTGCTCTCTTTAACTGGAATAAAAAGAGGCTGTGAGCGATAGATTTACCATTTCTTCAATTGCACGAATGGTATAAAGCTGTATAAAGCTCATAGATCACATCAGATTTTACACAATTCATGTTATTTGGAGTTCTTTGTATATTAAATGTTTTTGCTAATCAATGTTTGTCCGCAGAACTATCCAAACTTTAAACTAACCCTGCAGAACAGCCCATTGAAGAGACTGCAAGTCTACCCCTCACAGCCACGCTGTCATTCCCGTTAAAGTTCAAAGGTTCCACTAGCGTGAATAAGGTATATTAGTCAGAAAGACTGTGATGTGCACGGAACATGATTGTTGATATTGTTACTATTCAAATTCACAAGCACCACATTCAAAATTGTGGTCAATGACAACTAATGGCAATGCTAGTTTAATACCATCTGGACAAACTGTTGTGACCCCTGAATGGTAAAATGTGTTATTGTGGATAAATGAATTAGGATTCATTCAAGACATACCAGGCAGTATGAATAGATTTTACATTATTTTAAAATGTCAGAAACACTTTTATTCTTCAGCCTTCAGCTTTTAAATTTGGCTTTTAAATTTAGTTTCTCTGAATTTTTCATTCAAAACAACATGCGTTGTTGTAAAAGTGTCTGCTGATTCAACTGCCGGCGTTTCTCTTAGTCCTTGCATGGCAGGCTTGGCAGGACAGGCCTAGGCTATGTTCAGAATGGAAAATAAGCTTACTGCTCTGCTTACTGAATACTGTACAGTACACTATATATATAACCCTGTTCAATTTATGGCAAAAAACTTGTAGCTATGGTTGCCAGAAATTCATGTGCCTGTATATTTTAAAGTTTACTACTGTATATATCTTTAAATGATATAATGCCAATATACCAACCTACTGTAAAAATCTGTTTTGTACTTTTCAATATATTTTTGACCACCATGGTAATACAGGTGATAAAACAAAAGGCCACAAGCTGACTTAAATTTCATGTGTGGCCCCCTCTATGAGCAATGCAATAAACAAATAGCTGCAAAATGCAGTTTTGGGGGTTATGCACACCAATGGCATAGAATAATCTTAGAATTTTAAGCAGAATGGTGAAAATATACATGCCAAATTTTATGATGATAAGGCAAAAACATTTGTAAAACATAGCATTTTATGACAAAATTCCAAATGGCCGATGACCAATATGGCCGACATGGGAAAATTGGGTATTATTCAACTCGGTATGCCCAAAGGAACCTAAGACACCAGTATCATGATTTTAGGCCAAACTATTCAGAAGCTATAAGAAACAAAATGGCCATTTTTCATATACCAGTAGCCCTGTGCCGAAACTGTGCAGGTACCCTCAGGTCATGCTTGTGATGAAAAATAACATTTTGTGTCATTACACTAAAGAGTTGCGAAGATATAGCGTCACGTCCATTTTGCCAGGCTCTTGGCTGATTTCGTTGAAACAGTAAAAGAGAACGGTTTGTCAATCATGAATTCTATACAAAAAAAATCTCTAGATGATACATGCCAAATTTTGAGTGAATCGGACAAGCTATCTAGGAGGAATTTAAAAAAAGTAGGTGGGGATGAGAGGTGAAACAAACAGACAGGGTTACTTTTGAAATGTATTCCACTACAGATTACGGAAAACATGATGTCATATGTAATTTGTAACATATTCCGTTGGATTACTCAAGGTCAGTAACTCATTCTAAATACTTTGGATTACTTCTTCAGCACTAGTAGATTTATTCACTTGTTTTGACTATAAAAACTCTTCCAGTACAGTAAGACAAAATGCAAATGTTAAAAATACATACTCTGAAAAACATCAATATCTTATGCAGTGTTGTTTCTAAAATAAGATTAATCAAATTTATCTTGTTTTAAGGATTTTTAGATATTTATACAGGAAAACAAACTTTATCATCAAGAATACGATTTTTGCCCTAATATCAATGTTCTTACTAGAAAAAAAGAAATTATGATCCAACGTGATTTTTCTTGATAAAAAATTATGATCATGTCTGGTAACGTGTGTATGTAAAATGGCTAGAAATAGCATTTTAGATTAGCATAAAGCTGACAATTTACACAAGGTTTATTTCTTCTGCTCCAAACTTACTTCAAACGTACTTCTCTGTCTGCTCGTATGAATGTAACACATCATGAGAAAGTGTTTCTAAATATTAAATTAAAAAAATTACAATAAAATACAAAAGTAATCTCTTCAGTAATCAAAATACATTTTGAATGTAACTGTATTCTTATTACCAATGATTTAAATTGTAACTGTATTGGAATACAGTTACTTATATTTTGCATTTAAAATACGGAATCCCGTTACATGTATTCCGTTACTCCCCAATACTGCAAACAGGTGGGGTAATCCAAAACACAGGTATGACACGAACAGCAGGTGAGTAAAATCCAAACAATGTAATTAAAGTGCAGATGATCAGAAAACTCACAACAGTTTGTGGTCCTTGTAGGAATCGTTACAAACCATGGGAGAGTCAAATGGCTGGAAGAATACATGGAGTACGAAACATACACCAAACTCAGATGATGGGAACAAATAACTAAACAGAAGCATACTGAGAACAAAGCAAAAAAATAAATGTCCTCTCACTTTCAACTGCTTTTATTTTCAGCCAACTCGACATGTGTAAATATTTGTATGAACATATTCATGCATTCCTGATGTAACTCAAGCAGTTGTCGTTGTTGCCATCCAGTACCTGTCCCGCAGGTGTGATATTCAGATGTATTGATCCTGTGCCGGTGATTTTACGCACGGTCTGCCACTGCGAGGACGATCAGCTGTCCTTCCTGTCATGCTGTCTTAGGCATCTCATAGTACGGACATTGCAATTTATTGCCCTGGCCACATCTGCAGTCCTCATGCCTGCATGCAGCATGCCTAAGGCACATTCACCAGATGAGCAGGGACCCTGTGCATCTTTCTTTTGGTATTTTTCAGAGTTAGTAGAAAGGTCTCTTTAGCGTCCAAAGTTTTTATAACCGTGATCTTAATTGCCTACCATCTGTAAGCTGTTAGTGTCTTAACAACCTTTCCACAGGTGCATGTTCATTAATAGTTTATGGTTCACATAACAAGCATGAAAAACATTGTTTAAACCCTTTACAATAAAGATCTGTAAAGTTATTTTTATTTGGAAAATGCACTGTCCCGAAAAAGGGATGTTTCTTTTTTTTGCTGAGTTTGGGTAGGTAAATAAACTGGTAGGCATTGCAGTTTTTGGGTGTACATAGACAAGAACAGACAAGTGTGATTGAGTGTGAGAGCTGGTTTTATGCAGTCCATGATTAGAGTACTGATGACATGCAGGTGTACGTAATCAACTCAGGGGAGAGTGAGTGCTATGTAGAGTGAGGGAGCAGAGTGTGGCGTGTGAGAGGGTGTCCGGTTGATCTGTGACAACAGTATTTTGTATTTTGAGTCCACTTTTGTGTCATTTGGCAGCCTGATCAAATAAAGAGTTTAAAGTTGATAGCTTGCTGATGAGTAGATGATTACTTCCAGTTAATTTGTCACACTGGAAATTAAAGGTCAATGCAAGCACATTGCAGTGTAGCAAACAGCATTGTGTTCAGTGTGTTCAGTTTTGGCAAATGTTTAAGTTTAATGACTTAAAAAAGTGAGTTCCAACTAACCGTTTTTTTAGCCCCACACTTTTCAGTCTTTCAAAGCTCTCACTGTGGAGTCTTTGAAGGGAATAGGGCATGAGCATGAACACTTCTGAATGGGACGTACCCATGGTCATTTTGTTGTCTAGACATCTACAGTATGTATGGCTGCTTAAATGTGGAGCTCTGATAATGGATTGGATAATTGACCTCCAGACTCTCAATCTCCCTCTCCCCATAACCATAATATCATCCATCTGGCCATATGCACAGTCTCACATTCTCTTACCTTTCCATTAACTTCTCATTAAAAGATTATTGTGCACATCAGTTGGCCTATTGCTCTAAAAAGGGATGAAATTTCCATGTTAATAAGAGAGATGAACGTTAGACAGTAAATATACACTATAGGTTTATATTTCCGTCAATGAAGCCTCTTTGGTGTACTTTGATTATTAAATGGTTTAAAATCAAATGGCATTGAACTTGTCTAATTATTGTACATTTACATGCACACCAGAAGGGTAAAACTTCTCCGGTTACACATGTAACCTCAGTTCTCTGAGATGAAGGGAACGAGACATTGCAGTGAAACTTTGGAGTATTCCTTTTCCACAACCTAGTTGAAGCCCTTGCATCATAATGGCAATCTTATGATTGGCAATGGTGTTTGAGCTCCTTTTAAGCATCCATTTGCCCTATATATATTTGCCCTCAATCACAATTTATTCAGAATTTTATGACTGTAGGTCAGGAATGCATCACTCGTACCTCGCAACTCTGAAGTAGTAGATCGGCCAAGTTTCGTAATGTCTCATTCTCTTCATCACAGAGAACCAAAGTTACATGTGTAACCAGAGACGTTCCCTATCGATTCAGTTTACTTGACATTGCATTATGTAGCCACATTATGTAACGTCTTACCCTAAGATGCACCAGGGTATAAACACTTAGAAGAATATGTATATAAGGTCACAGGCCTTTCGGATGATGACTTATTATAATGTCTTCAAGTGTGTATGAAAATGAATAACCCCACATGGTGAAAACCAGATGGGAAATTAATCTTAATCTGAGGATCTGAGAATATAATACACACAGAATAATTTAACCCCTTCATAACCAGAGGTAGGTAGGGAGGTTTTATTCTACTGGAAGTGCTTGTGTCTTCTAGTGTGAGTAAATTGGATAGCACCCTACACAGGTGGCTGTATTAAAATTATAACAGGTAGCCCGCCTGAAATAAGGAGCTCTGGTTCACCCGCTGGGTGTTGGAATAGTAAACTCTCTAGACAGAGAAGACCTGCGAAGCGATGGATGCTACGTCTAGGTTATAAAACCTCGCAAACTTGTTCTGCGATGACATCCTTCTGCAAATCATAAATCCTGTAGGGATACACTGTTTGTCCATGCCCATGAGGATGTCATGCCTCTAGTTGAATGTGCTTTTACGCCATTAGAGCATCTCACGCACTGTGATTCATAAGCGAGGACGATTGCATCAACAATCCAGTGAGAGAGTATTTGTTTGGAAAGGGTCATGTCTTTTGTGGGTTCTCCATAACAAACGAAGAGCTGGTGTGACCGTCTAAACTGGCAGGTTTGCTCCACATACGTGCAATGCCCGCACGAGGCATAATAAATGCGCTAACTGCTCCAAATCTCCAGCAAAGATATAGGGAGCAACTTACCTACCCTTTTCCCCAACCCTAACCATCTGTGGAGGTGTTGCCCCCTTTTTGGATTTGGCTCAACCCCATTTTGGGGTAATCCCACCCCCAAATGGAGAAACAATGCCCTATTTTGGAGATTACGCCCCATTTGGAAATCTCCGCCCTGCCGCTATACCTACTTGAAAAATGCGATCCTGTGCCAGATGCTAAAAAGGAAAAACAGCGAGATTCAGCTCAACAGTCAAATATGTCTGTCCAGTGCATATTAACAGTAGAAAAACAGTGCAGGTGCACACAAAAGCATGTTTGAACAACCCCTAATTCATCCTATACTTGAAATACTGTCTGTTTGATGGAACTTGTTGAGTTCGGGTCAAGTTGAAAACCTCTTTTGCACTTGTAGAATTACCGAAAAGTGATTTTGATATTCAAATAGTGGTGTGTCAAATGGTTAACCAGATGTTGACTATCCCTGCACATCCCTAGTTGGAACAGGTCTGTGAGGATTTACTACCATTGAGGCACAAGAGAATCAGTAATGTCAGGCATTGGTGGTGTTGAGTGGTGGGGCTCTGGCTCCCAGTCAGCGTTATAATTCTTCCCAAAGGTGTTCAGTGGAGTTCAGGAGTGGACTTCGTGCAGGCCAGTCAAGTTCTTTCACACCAGACTCAGTAAACGTCTTTACTTGTGGCCTAAAATGACAGCTGGTAGGTAGGTCTGTCTTACAAAGGTATGCAAGTTATCGAAAAAAAGATAATAATTTGGCTATAGAAAAAAAGCAATTTTACTTCAAAAACTCACTCTATAAGTAAACCATACATTGTGCTGTACAGTGAATTACTTATAAGGTACAAGTTCTCTGCTCTCAGTGAGAGAATAGTGGCTGTGCTTGTGTGTTCTAGCTGGTCAGTTTTGTTATTGATTATTATTTGGGTTTAATCCAGAGGTGAGGGTTGTTCTCGGGTTCTGATGGGTCTTTAATAATGAAATCTGTGTCAGCAAGTCTGTGATCCAGCAGTCCTGCACTCTCTCACTGTTGCTTTTTCAAATGAAGTCGTTGAGTATCGGATGTTCTGCTATGAAAAGGGGCACTGGAAGCAGCCTCCACCCACCTATGCAGACTGCAACAAAAATATAATGTACTGTATAAGCATCTGGTGTGAGCTCACAGAACAACCTGTCTGAACGTATTCATTAAGAACAGAACCTTTCATCAATAACAATAATTTATAGTGATGGCAACTATGGTCATTTTATTTGCGGAGAGTTTTAATCTGGCTAATTCTTTAAGGCCTGTGCAGCAACCTCTATTGCATTGAGCCAACATCACAATAGGAGATCAAAGAATGTTTGGATATTTCTCAGCGGAATTCTGCCAAGTGTTCACACCCATATCCCACAGGCGACAACCTTTTTGGAGCTGCAGAGCAAAACATGGTAGAGCTGCAGATACATAATGGCTCACTCAAATACTGATAAGTTGTGATCGAATGAGGTGAACAGACCTCATCCAGGAATTAAGAAACAATGAAACCTGAGAGCGAAGAAAATTTACACTGACAGTAGAATGAGTTAAGATTGAAGCTGCGTCTCAAATGACGCACTATACACTATGCACTCGGCCATCTAATGTGCACATTTTCAAATGTAGTGTTATTTCAAATGGAACATTAACAGCTTTTTACTATCTGGAAGCATTCAGTGTTTTTTCAGCTGAAGTGATGTTTCAAATACATCCAATATGTTGCTGCTAGCTTTAGCATGTTAGCCAACGCATTTGAAAGGCGCTATCTTCATAGAAGTTTCGCTAGTTGTCACATTCACCATTAATTACAATTGTTGTGTCAGACTAGCATCACGTCTAGGTAATTAAGTGCATTCTACTTATGGCAAGCTGTGACCACTGTGCATAAATTTCCATACTTTTCGGTTGAAGAAGTAGATACTGGGGTGCTGACAACATGCAGTGTCTCTATCAATGACTCTTTTAACTGTAGGTTAAAAACGGACTTCCATTTCACTCCCATTCATGAGTATACCAGTGAGCCATCTCATCCTATACTTTCTTTGGCAATATTCTAAGAAGTATAACAATACACTTCACACACAAATGTTGAGTAAAATGGTGTATTTTTCATTGGTTCAATATACAGCATATATTCAAATAATATGAATTCATAATAACATAATATTGAAAGAATTCTATGTATATTTTAGGACACGTTAATTCAGTGTAATTCAGTGAATAATTCACAATTATTCATGCCCTCGGACCCTAACAGTGAATGTTAATCTACATGTTTTTATGAGTTTCGTTCAGCAGGAGGCAGTAAGCACGTCTCCATCTAAACAGGCAATGCGGAGCTGTACAGACAACAAACCACACTTTAAATTTGTGGTGGTGTAGTAGGCTAAAATAAATAATTGTTAATCAGAAGGTTGCTGGCTCGATCCCCACAGCCACCACCATTGTGTCCTTGAGCAAGACACTACTCCAGGATGCTCCGGGGGGATTGTCCCTGTAATAATTGCACTGGAAGTCGCTTTGGATAAAAGCGTCTGCCAAATGCATTAATGTAAATGTACTGACAACAGACAGCACAAGATGAGTATGCATTCTTGTTTTCAAACACAGCTGGATGGAGCTCAAATCTGTGTCAAGTTAAAAATAGTTGGAAACTTCAGAGTCCTAAAAATGCTGTATTTATGATGTGATGCATCCAAAGTGAAATGCTCCAAAAGCGACCATCCATCGCTCGTGTATACAGACGCATCCTTAGTAAAGCCCTTATAATAAATCTACCTCACTGAGACAAGTTCAGTTGCAAAATGGATTGCTGTGGATTGCAGGCCATTGACGGTCTTACGTTCAATGAAATGGAAACAAACAATTTATTTTAATGCCACTTTGTGTAATGTCTAATCTGATTTACTGGTCTGCCACAATGATGTATTTTAA
The DNA here is from genome assembly GCA_032164185.1 of Moxostoma hubbsi. Taxonomy (NCBI): domain Eukaryota; kingdom Metazoa; phylum Chordata; class Actinopteri; order Cypriniformes; family Catostomidae; genus Moxostoma; species Moxostoma hubbsi. Next base: position 6,916,408 of record JAVLUX010000201.1, on the reverse strand, counting down.
TTATCTGAATTATTATATTTAAAATGATTTATTTTGGGAATCATTTCAAAATAAATGATTTTATTAAAGTAATTTTATTTGGGAATGTTCTATAGATTATATTGTATATTGCGATTAATTTGATTAATTACTCAGCATATCATGTAAATAAATTTTAAATCAAAAAATTTAATAAACAAATTAAATCCTGCCTGTCTTTTGGAATTGAAATTGCTTCAGGAACATTCCAATGATGCCTTTCTAGGTTTCAGAATAGAGCAAATAATAATAACAGAGCCCTATGCACTGTGATTTGACAGCTGAACAAGCCCATCTGATACAACAAAAATTGGCTGCAAAGATACGAGCAATTGCAACAACTGCTGTCACAGCTTGGATTGCAGTCTAGTACACAGAGAGCCTTAGTTGTTGTTTTCCTCGAGTGAGTTCATCATTCAAACAACATAATATGTCACAGTCTGGAGGAGACAACAAAGGTGGCACCATTCAGCACAAAATATGCAGGATCATTTTGCAAGTCTGTCAGCATGGGAACATCTCCATCTCAAGAACACACTGTAAACACATCTAAGCTTGTCACAAATGTGATCGCTGGTCTCAGATGAGTCCCTTTGCTCTGCCTTCCACTATGAGCATTACTGGCCTGAAGAGACAAACTGATCTTGAATCTGCCAACATGGAGCAAGTTCTGTTCACAGCAGCATGTGCTGCATGGGACAGCAGTCCACATGCACATCTGCCTTCTGCAGCCCTAATGAATAATTCAAACCCATCTGGAGTTGTCTCAACTAACCAGAATTAAGAAACAGGCAAAATAAGTAAACTGATGCTATACACTATCATTCACAACTACAGTCAAAATGGAGTGACGTAATGACGTCATTACGCCCATTAAATCAGTAAAAATTGTTTTGTGGCTTTGTGTCCATGTTTGCTACCATTTAGTCCATCTATATGCCAGTGTGCTCCTAAACCTTGACAAAATTCTCTTTTAGCAGAAATACTCATTTAAATATGTTCGCTTTTTTGCTTTTGGGAAAACAGACCAAAACTGTTTTCGCAGACATTTGCCCAATCAAATGCTCTCTAGAATGAGAATTTTGCCACCAAATTGCAAATCAAGTTCAAAATAGCATACTACTGTACTTAGGTAGGTGAGGAATGAGGATCTAAATGCAGCTTTAATGTAAACGAAAGATGACCACGATAAATCAGAATATAAGAAAGAAAACACAGGAAACCAGCACAGAGCATAGACCAAACATGCAAAACTAATAAACAAACCAGAGGAAACTAGGGCTTAAATATACAAAGGAAAACAAGGAACACCTGGTGAAACAATCAGGGAATGAGGAACACCTGGTGAAACAATCAGAGAGAACCAATCAAGAAATAAAACTACAACATAAAAGCACAAAACCAAAAGACAACAGGGAATATGTGACAGTACTACAGTTACTATTTCTGCTTTCTCTATAGGTTATATTTACATACTAATGGTTCGTTGCTGTAACATAACTGAAGCCTATCGCCCATTTTTTTCCAGATCAAACGTCCTGTTTCAATGGGAAACATGTAACCTGGTCTCATAGAATCAGTTTACTATACCTACATTTTTGCAAATTGATTTTTACGTGGCTCCATTGCGTGTATCGCGTCAGTTTCCTAATGTAATTACACTAGAGAGCCGCTACAAGAACAATGACTTTTCACATAAATCCAGAGTTCAGTGACAGATTACCAGTTCATAAACATTTAATTTTCACCCTGTTCCTCACACAATTTAGTACACTTTTAGTAACGGGCATCAAAAGGTGATTCATTTTAACATTTGGATCACATAACTAACTACATTAGCAAGTTTGATACAATTTCACGGTAGCTCAACTTATTGAGCGTAACGCTTATGATGCAAAGGACCGTGGGTACGAGTCCCGAAGAGCCCGTGAGTTGACGCAGGAGCCGAAAGTTTTATAGAAGCATCACAAAATGACATGGATACTTCAGCATATTTCGTTTTCATCATACATTTAATTTTTTGACACTATCGGGATGGTTTAGGTTTAAGGTTGGAATGTGTTGATTTTAATCTCGATATAGCATTAGGTTTTGGAAGAACAGTGAACTCGCTTTTGGTGCCACACAGTGGACATTTCACCTTGGGACTGCTGCAATACGACATTTTGCAAAAATGTCGCCACAGTCACCTAATTTTCAAGAGATTTACACATGAAAGAAAACTGCACTTGTTTAACCATTTCATGGGTTCTTTGGTGCTTATTGAATGCTTGCTTAATCATCTGCATTATAGATATTGAATGACATCTATTTATTAGGCAGACACCATTATCCAAAGCTGTTTTTACCGTGCATTAAAGATATACATTTCTTGAGTACATGTGTTCTCTGGGAACTAAACCCATTATTTTGGGATTGATAGCTCTGCCCCATGCATGCTCTACCAGATGAGCTACAGTTTGTGTTGCTGTGATGTTCTGATAAAACTGCAGTTATATTTGACATATACACACCAATTTCTATGATAAATACTTTTTATCATTGTTGAAATACAGGGTAAATAAATTGCCTCTTGACAATATATTTTGCTTTGAAATTTCAGTCCTTGTCATTTTAAATAGCTGCTTCTGCCTGATGAATGCAACACACCACAAAATACTAAACAGACCAGGAGACAAAAAACTGCTTTTCCCCATCCTACTTTAAGTTCTCATCTCCACACCTTTTTTTGAGGGCTATGTTGATGTATGGAAAGTTCAAGAGGGAGAAAGAGACTGAATCGAGAAGAACAGATGAAGGCATGGCCAGATCTCACTGCTTCATCATTGTCTAATTAATGGAATTGGTCACTGTTTGAAAGCTGTTGAGAAACATGGACCATGGCTTCCTTTCATCACGATCTCTCTCTGATCCTCCTTCTCTGCCACTCTCCTTTACATTGATATATACTGATATATGTCCATATACAAACTAAATATAATGTAGCTGGTGGGTCGCAAATAACCAATACAGGATACAAAAATATATTTTGGGGTTTTATTCTAGTAGCTGTCTCAGAAGAAGGACAGCAGTCAATGAGGCTGTAAAGAAAAAGGGAAAAACAATATATATATATATATATATATATATTAGGGCTGGCGATTTAACGTGTTAATTCAGTGCGATTAATTTGATAAAAAATAACGCGTTAAAAAATGTTACGCAATTAATCGCCCCTGGACTGTAATAAGGAAGATTCCTTCCTGAGAAATGCAAGCTTGTAGTACCACTTGTCTACTCCAGAGGGCAGTAAGTGACACTTCAGCTGTGTGAGCAACACACAGTTTATACAGCGACATCAACATATAAAATATAGCCTACAACTCGAGATCAAAACACCATAAAAGGTTTCACAGTGTATATTTATGTGTGTAATCATGATTATGTATTTATTTTATATAAATATAATTTATAACAGTATACATTTGCTGTCCCCTCAAAATAACTCAACACACAGCCATTAATGTCTAATCCGCTGGCAACAAAAGTGAGTACACCCCTAAGTGAAAATGTCCAAATTGGGCCCAAAGTGTCCATATTTTGTGTGGCCACCATTATTTTCCAGTACTGCTTTAACCCTTTTGGTCATGGAGGTCACCAGAGCTTCACTGGTTGCCACTGTAGCGCTCTTCCACACCTCCATGACGATATCACGGAGCTGGTGGATGTTAGAGACCTTGTGCTCCTCCAACTTCCATTTGAGGATGACCCACAGATGCACAATAGGGTTTAGGTCTGGAGACATGCTTGGCCAGTCCATCACCTTCACCCTCAGCTTCTTTAGCAAGGCAGTGGTCGTCTTGGAGGTGTGTTTGAGGTCGTTATCATGCTGGAATACTGCCCTGTGGCCCAGTCTCCGAAGGGAGGGGATCATGCTCTGCTTCAGTATTTCACAGTACATGTTGGCATTCATGGTTCCCTCAATGCAGCCCCAGACCATGACACTCCCGCCATCATGCTTGACTGTAGGCAAGACACACTTGTTTTTTTACTCCTCACCTGATTTCCGCCACACACGCTTGACACCATCTGAACCAAATAAGTTTATCTTGGTCTCATCAGACCACAGGACATGGTTCCAGTAATCCATGTCCTTAGTCTACTTGTCTTCAGCAAACTGTTTGCGAGCTTTCTTGTGCATCATCTTTAGAAGAGGCTTCCTTCTGGGACGACAGCCATTCAAACCAATTTGATGCAGTGTGTGGCATATGGTCTGAACACTGACAGGCTGACCCCCCACCCCTTCAACCTCTGCAGCAATGCTGGCAGCATTCATACGTCTGTTTCCCAAAGACAACCTCTGGATTTGACGCTGAGCACGTGCACTCAACTTCTTTGGTCGACCATGGCGAGGCCTGTTCTGAGAGGAACCTGTCCTGTTAAACCACTGTATGGTCTTGGCCACTGTGCTGCAGCTCATTTTCAGGGTCTTGGCAATCTTCTTATAGCCATCTTCTTATAAATAGAGCAACAATAATTTTTCTCAGATCCTCAGAGTTCTTTGCATGAGGTGCCATGTTGAATTTCTAGTGACCAGTTTGAGGGAATTTGAGAGTGATGACACCAAATTTAACACACCTGCTCCCCATTCACACCTGAGACCTTGTAACACTAATGAGTCACATGACACCAGGGAGGGAAAATGGCTAATTGGGCTAATTTGGACAGTTTCACTTTTGTACTCACTTTTGTTGCCAGCGGTTTAAAAGACATTAATGGCTGTGTGTTGAGTTATTTTGAGGGGACAGCAAATTTACACTGTCATAAAAGCTATACACTCACTACTTTACATTGTAGCAAAGTGTCATTTCTTCAGTGTTGTCACATGAAAAGATATAATCAAATATTTACAAAAATGTGAGGGGTGTACTCACTTTTGTGAGATACTGTATATATATATTTTTTTTACTTGAACAGAGTGACATAAGATATAAATTTAGAGGGGTTTATGCTTAAAGGAATTTTCCGGGTTCAGTACAAGTTAAGCTCAATTGACAGCATTTGTGATTGATTACCAGAAAAAAATCATATTGACTTGTCCCTTCTTTTCTTTAAAAAAAAGCACAAATCTTTGTCACAGTGAGGCAAAAACTTTGTTTATTTTTACACACACAGGTGGCACAGGAATTGAACATTTTGATTTAAACCAAAATTTTGTGTTCCCAAAATACTCCCCATGTCTACCGTTGATCGAGCAGATAGTCTCAAACTCACACCCTCGTTGGAATCAACCGCCACAGTGCTTTCGGTTTTAGAAGAAATCAACCTGCAATCCAGCCAATTGTTGTCTCTGTATATTAAGATGGGATAGAAGAAAGTAGGCCTATATTAACATAAAAAAGTTATAGATTTCATCATTAACAGTGATCCCTCTGATATCCATTTTTTTTCTGGGCACATTTTCCTGAGGCGCTCGATTTGGCACATGTGAAAAAGCTCAAGTAATGTCTTTTAAAATGACTGACAACACTTTAATAAATTGCCGCATTTCAAAATGCAATCGGAAATTTATTCAGTCTCAAAAATATTTCCCCAAGAATGTGTTTACTCAAAACAAGAGATTGAATGCACACAATAACTTATGCACCTGCTCCCCCTCTGACAAAACTGCAAAATTGCCTTGTATAGCAACAGGGCACCCGCTGCCTTAGCCAAACTGGAAAAATGCTATCTAATAACACAGTCTAATCTCATTTCCATCTATATTGCATTTCCTTTACGATATGCACAGCTCAATGAGTGTTAGCCATTATACCAATGGATGAGATTATCCAGCTTGGCAGGAGTAGCATGGGAAGAAGAGTGGGCTTCCTTAGCGGACTCATCGTGTTCGATGTGGGAAGCAAATGCCGGTCAGGTGTTAAATTGGGCAAGAGCGGAGATCTCACAGTTCAGATTGTCTGGAGAGCGAGCTGTGCACCTATAGCTGAGTCAACAGCTCACTTCACTTCTTGTGTCTCCTCTTGACACTGTGTAGTGTGGATAGTGAGATTTTGATTTATTGAAATAAAATAGTACATTTCAAATTTTTCTAATTTTATTCTCCCTAGGTTAAAAAAATTACACGAAAGCTCTATAAAAATATCATAAAAGTTTTCTGAAGTCATTCAATAGCTTTGTGTGAAGAACAAGACAAAAATTGTATATCATGTTCCACTGTTGTAGCTCTCAATTCTCAATTGTGGTCGCATTTTTCAAAATTGTCGTGTTGCGATTGGTCACATGTGCGAGCGTGCTGGTAAATGTTGGTGCTCCGGTATTTGTCGAGGGAAATGCGCACACGTGGACAATCTCCGGAGGTGCCGTATGGGGGCCTCTTGGCCTCTCTCTTGGGCCTCTCCATTAGCTGGGCCTCTGAAACCAGTTCCCTTTTTCCCTCCTTAATGTCTCCCTGTCTCCCATCAGACATTTATGCATCAGTTCAAGGTTGTTTACCTTCTCATGTTGCAGTCCTGTACAGTACCAGCAACATGACAGGCCTGGGTTTGAATCCTGAGTTAAAAACAGGAAGTAATTGTTTTGACATAATCATTGACGAGTGTGATTAGGAGGTTCCATTTTCCTCTAAGATTGTATTTTCACTTCCCAGATGGTTAGGTTTGGGCATATCGTTAATAAACTATGCATTTCTGTTGAATGTATTTCATAATTTACAACTCAAATCAACTCTGTTGCCCCTCTGTGGATATTTCACCCAGAAACTGGAGCTTACGTGTGCCCATGCGTTCAGCAACACTTCCAGCTTCGGCCACTGGGGGCACTAGTTCAAATTTCAGAAAACAGACCAATTTCAGCAGTAGTACTTTCCACCCACTGTCGCCAAATTCACAATGAGATCAGTCTGAAAAAATCTTTCTTTGTATGGAAAAGAGCATGTTGGATTTTTACGCATTTTGCTTAAAGTATTGTGTAACTGTTTTCTTTTACTGAAAATAAATGGTTAGTGAATGATAATAAAAATTGTTTTTTGGGCAACCTTTTCCTTGAAAACTTTATTTACCGAAATATGGAATGTGACAATGGCCCATTCCATAATTGAGATCAAACATCTCTCCCCTTTTACTGTGATTTCAATGAAACTGTTTCCTGAGAGTACATTTACAAGGTTAAACTACTTCACACAGAGATTGACAGCAAGCTGACATTTCAAGGTAGATTGTTTTCTGTTTTCAAGGCTGACTCCAATTTAGCAAACGCATCACATAACGTTGAACTCAGCGTGCCTGAATGGTGAAACTATAAAGGATTTTTTCATAAATATAATGTATTAAATCAATACAAAACCAAAAATGCAGGCGCACACAACTGATAGAACAGTCCTGCTCAACACTCAATATGAAATATTCAGTGTCAAATAAAATCACATTTCTTTCAGCATTCGATATATTTTCTAATTAAATTCTTTTTACTTAAATAAGTAAAGATAACTCCAGCGTCTCTCCTTCAAAGAACTTCCAAGAACGTCCTTATTCAGGCTGATGTGTGAGGAACAAAGGACCCTCACTCATCACCTCAGACTGTGTAAACAGGGCACAGCAGTGCCAGCTAGTGTCTTTTTAATGAAAGCCTGTAAAAATGTTGGCAGTGGGGCGTCTGCATAAAGACGTTTTTGGGCTTTTTAAGTGCTCAGATGGACATCTCATGATGTCAGTAAGCTCTGCACGTTTAAACCTCATAGAAACCTCCTGAAATAACCCATTACATCAGTGGAGGGTGGGCTATTAGGAGGCATGTTCTACACACAGTTTGTGTACTTGAAAGCTCAGAGCTATTTTAAACAACTCCACTTGTAGTTTTACCCATCTACCATCACAGGGTCTCAACCAAAGCAGCCTAACATACTAATCTCACTGTTAATTTGGTAACAGTAGTGTAGGTTGAAAGTTTTGCTGCTGAAATCAGTCTGTGCTAACTGAAATTCAAAGCACTGCCCCCACTGGCTTAAGCTTGAAGTGCTGTTGAACGTATGGTGGGCATGTGTGAGCCCCAGTTTCCATGTGAAATGTTCACAGAGTGGCACCAAAACTGAGTTTAATTTTTTTTGTAAATTATGTAATACAGTTAATGGTAGGACTATGCTGTACAATAATGCATATTTTATAAACCCAATGCCCTAACGCAAACCCCAACCCTAAACCTAAACCCTAAACTATCAGTGGAGTAAAATGTAATCTTAGAGGAAAAATTGTACCTCCGAATCGTGCTAATCATTGCTTATGTTTATGTAATTTACTTCCTGTTTACTCACATAACATGCTATCAGTAGCACCACATGGGAAATGTAAATGCATTTTAATTGAAGCACAAATGGAAAACTGATGGGAGATGGTGCTTGTCAGTAACCCTGAAGTCAATGACAGGGTACTGAAACATTCGGTAGCAACATGTCAAGTTCCTGTGCGATTATATTGGGCCTTTAGGGTTTGTGTCTGACTAGTGTCTGGCTAAGGCCACATCCATACGCTTTTGTTCGAAAATGCATTGATTTGACTGTTAAGCCTCTTATTCACACTGGAACAGCGTTTTCCGGCAGCAAAAAAAGAGACTTTCAAAAACTCAAAGGCCACGTCTACTCTAATCTTTTTTTCATTTGAAACTCTATTTTTAGTTTGCTAATATTATCATATTATAGGTCTGGAGAGCATTTTTGAAAGTCTCTGTTTTCTCCAGAGGAAAATGTTGCTTCAATGTGGATGAGAGGCGTAAACTTGAAAATCAATAAACGTGTTTACATTCATGTTCTTTGCATGTTTAAGTCCAATTATGCTTACTAAGCAACAACGTGCAAGATCATGTAAACACCTTAAATGGCTTTTCTTTATCTGGGTAAGGTCATAAATGGTTGAAGCAAGCAAATATCGACATGTAGGTAGATTTTTGCCCATCACCCCAATTTTGCTCTGCATGTGAACCTTTACCAGCATTCTTACCGGCCAATCCAAACTGTTTTAAGTGGTGTGCGATTAACTGTTTACATTTTTACATAAATAGAAAAAAATCCAATGATTTCAAATCATCGTAAAAAAAAAAAAAAAGAAAAAAAGATTATAGATATATAGATATATATATATCCGATGTGGTTGGACCACATCGGTTCAGTATGTTTTTATAGCTGAAAAAGCATATCTAAAAAATATTTGAAACTATAGCCTCAAAACTGTCAATGAAATATTTTCATTGGTGAGACCAGATTTTATCCACGGTAAGTGAGCGCTTAGGAAAGATTATAGAGCTGCTTTATAACAGCAAGTTCCTTACATTTGATAATTCCACAATAAAAATACATTGTGTAAGTACCCGAGGAGGGCTTCCTCAGCTGAGTCTCGTTTCCTCTCAAGGTTTCTTCCTCATCTATTAAATATCTTGTTGCCTTTGGCTTTTAAGTTACTATTCTTTGTAAAATTGCTTTGGAACAATCTGTATTGTGAATATAATACATTATAGAATATAATACAAGTATAATGAGAACAGAACAGAATAGAATAGAACAGAACAGATGTTTTTGGCTTATTAGTTTGGAAAAATTTATCAACTGGATGCAATTTCTAAAAGAATATCCAGTATCTATTAGCCAATTGTAGCAGGTTTTTCTACCAGACTGACTGGTACAGCATGGCACAAGCAAATCAAAGGTCAAGGGTTTGATTCCCAGGGAACACACATACTGATAAAAAGTACAAGTTGAATGCACTGTAAGTCACTTTGGATAAAATAATTAAAGTCCAGTAGCTCTGCAAGCCTATGCCCCATGTCGTTAATTAATTCTCATCAGTTTATATAGATGATATCTGCTTTTGCACTTCAATACAAACAAGCTAACAATGATACTGAAAGCAGATCTGATGAGTAATACAGCACATTTCTCCCGCTGAACAGCAGAAGACTTATTTTCAACATTAATCTTCACCAATTGGGGAGAAGGTTTCATATAATAAACCAGCAGGTTTTTGAAGATGCTGTGCTAATGGAAAAAAGCCATATAAATCATATGAATTGTTAACGAATATAGTATATAAATACGAGGTCTTCTGTAATTCTTAGATGTGATTTATTTTCCCCATCTTTACAAGGAAATGGTAATACAAAATAGTACCAGGTACAAAAGACCAAGGTAAACCCAACAAGAAAACATCATGTTTGGCACGTTTGTTAGATGTTACCAAGGTGCCGTCATTCAGTATAAATGTATAAATGGACATAGCATTTATATACATAAAACAGATATGTTTAAACAGGTTAAACAGACATGATATTGATCAATGTGTACTGAGTAAAATAATTGTAGTAATTCCATTTTAAGTAATTATATATATATATATATAAGACATTAGAATAAAATGAAAATTTCAATACATTTGTAAAGTGGCACAAATAATTTAATGCACGTCCAGTAAAATCACTATCATTCAATTATTTTATTGTCATCCTTATCAACCTGCCAAACCAAATGTCAGATAAAATGTTACCATTGATGTAGAGTTTGAAATTCCATCTAGCATGTGAAATAGTCATCACTAGTAAGCCAAGCCATTCATTAGACTAGGTCCACTGCGGCCCTTTTCATCTACAAATCCATTCAACGTCTGGCTAGAGCTAAAAGGTCCACATCTTTTAAGTGACCTCTGTATGCATCCTTTGACACCTTTCATTAGTCAGAGAAAAAGAAAGGGTGATAAGAGCCCTACAACTCTCATTAATGTTCATTATTAAGATCCCTCCAGCAACAGAGTGCAATACCATTGACAACAGACTCATAACCTCAAACCCAACAGCAAAAAAGTAATTAACAATTCTCAACTTTTAACATTCCCAAAAGAGTAAATATCTCACCTAATTAGCACTCTTCTCTGCTACCTTTTATCCTTCATTACCTAAGGTACATTGCAAGGTTGACAAATATTTTCTCTCTCAAACCGGGACACTGGGTGTTGGGGGATATCACTGAGAATTTTTTAACAGAATAAAATAACAAAATAAACAATAACACAAGCATTTGTCATATAGATTTGGATATTTGCATGTAGTTTTACACTGAATTTCATTGAATTAACCTAGGTTGGCTAATCTGCAGTTTTACAATTCGGGCGTGGGTTGATTCTTTGCTCTGCAGTCTGAGGGTTTGACATATTGCACACATTAAATTTGAATGTAATATTCTAGAAAGAAAATAAGCAAATCAACTGAGTGCAACCTTTTCCCATTCATATTTTCCATAGGGATTTCATGAAATCCTTTATAAAAGAGTTCTAAGCCATGAATCAAACAAACCAGCTCAGAGGTGAATCACAACATTTCAAACTTTGATTTGAAGCAAAAAATTATTTAAAAATTGGAAAAAAAGGCAAAGGTTCTTTAATGAGGGAACAAACTAACCTATGCAGCATTGTATTATAAAAATAATATATTTGACATTTGTTGCTAAATGTTTGAGAGTGTAGAGAGACCAAGTTGTTTGCTGCAGAGCTATTTTGGTGCACTTTGTTTGCCACGATTTTCTGATTAGTGAATCTTTCTCTGATGGATCATGGGTAAAGTAGTTATTCAGCAAAAATCTTGCTATCAAACACTAAATTTTTAAATAAAGTTAAAATAACCTGGCTTTAGCAAAAGTATATCCCATTAATTAACAACTTGGGAGCTTACAATAGGTCTGTCTTTAAAGTTTTCATAAATAATCAGTTCACCAATGGAAAACGGGCATGGAATTTTTACTTCAGAAAACCTGATTGTTGCACTCTATTGAGAATTTGAAGGACATTGATGATACTTTGTAAAATGTCATGGTTACTAATGGAGGGAATGAGACGTTGTGTCGATGTAGTGACACTAGAGGTCGCTCCTGGGAGCCCCAGACATCTCTGATCTTTGAGAAAAGGCCAATGAAAAATGCTGAGTGGAATTTGCATTCCACTTCCCCAGATATACGGGTATATAAGAAGCTGAAATGCAACCACTCATTCCGGTTTCGCACCGGGGAGCTGAGACAAGGTCCCGGTCATTTCAACGAGTAGAACCACTGTAATGCACCGTAGAAACCAACAGCTTGTAAGAGTGAGAGAGGAATGGCTGGCAGAGTAATTCAGCTCAGTAAAATGCATCCTCTTGGCTTCAAAGAAGGAGTCTGAATGAGTGGTTGCATTCCAGCTCCAATTATATTTGTATGTCCGGGAGAGTGGCATGCAAATTCCACTCGCCAATTTTTTCCCAGGAGCAACCCCTAGTGTCACTACATCGACAAAACTTTGAGTGAGTGACAGAAGGAGAACTGGGTGTCCGGTCACCCTCTACATGGCTGTTAATATTAATGCACGCTAACCCTTGAATGTTAAAACACAAGGGTTCTGTTTGAGCAAGGGGCCACAAATCAAGGACAGTCCATATTTTATGAGGAATGTGCATTTGTAATTTATATTCTACTATAGATCACAATATCAAATCAGACACTAGACAGATTTAAAAGCAGCCTCATTTTTCTGCACATTTGTTCTTGATTTTAGAGAAATACTTATAAACAACAGAGAGAATGTGAAACTTAAAAGACTCTGCAAATTCAAGCATTCAATGCCATTTATCCGTGCTCTAAAACCATTAAGCGCATTCATGTGCACATTCTTACACTGACTAGGCTTAATAAGCCGTTATTGTGTGTGGTCATGTAAGCACATTAAACGGAATTCCTGTGTAAGGTCATAAATGATGTAAGAATAAACTGAACAAAACGGGTTGATTTTTGCCCATTATGCCGATTTCGCTTTGCATGCGAAACTGGTATTCTTGTTCAATGTGCGCATATGTTGTGCACATGCCTCTTCATGGTTTGTGGGGTTTATTTTACAAGTTTATTTCAAATGTAAATGCAGATTTCTTGATGATTGGGAGTAGTCAGCATATTGGTGTGCATGTAAACAGGTTCATTGTAGTGCAAAGATCTGGAAGGGCCCTAGACTTGCACCTCCCAGTCAACATTTATTAGTTGCCACACAGGCAGGGCCGGTAGAATTAACTTTCATGCTTTAGGAAATTTTGGCCACCATCGGGCCAAGCAGTTCTCATATCTGAACAGTGCTGTTCAGTACCAATCCGGGCTTGTTGGCAGTATGGTTCTCTGTCCTGAGTACGGTTAGCTAACCGTGCTGAGAAATGCAGGCAGGGATTGTTTTTTCAATCATACCACTGGATCAAAATACACTCACCAGCCCAATAAAATGACAAATAATCCAATGATAAATCAGTGTGGATAAACCCATTCTTTAAAAAAAAGAGTCACTCACTCTTCTGCACTTCTGATTTCTAAAAATGAATCTCTTCCAGTGTTTAAAAAATAATACTGTTAATCTAAATTTAGAAATGTAAAAATAAATAGTTCCATCATCTCCTTTTTACTCTCTAGATGACATTTTGTTAAATTGAGGCAGACAAGATCACGGCTTAAAGAACTGTCATTGCCAACCAACTGCAATGTCTCTCACACTTCCAAATGAAGAGCTTCATTTCCTAATAGAGAAGGCCCCAGCCTGAAGACATTTCAAAAGCCTGCCAGCTGTAATATGACAGAGAGCACTCAGCCTGACAGTAGCCCACATTGTGATGCACAAAAACGAAAATTCCAGCGTGCTGTTAAAATGGACTGGCCGCTAAAGCCCTTCTCTGAGAGTAACTTCCATTTAATGTCACCGAATAGTTTAAGGCATGATAGCAGAGCAAGCCAAAACAATGAGGAATCTGTAATGAATACAAAATTGATTTACAATGCTGTAATAGAATAAATCTAATTTGGTGTTGGAGAGAGCTGCCACAAATCACTCAATAAAGTCAATTCTTGGCATACAATATAGCATAGTAGCCTACAGTATATGTTTTTAAGTGTGATCTCAACCTGGGGAGCTGTAGGGGAATGTATGACTGTACAATACATTACATTTGTTCATAAATTAAGAAGAGAAAAATGTGGGAACAGGCAGCAAAGGGAAAATGGAAATATTACTCTTAAAGGGACAGTTAACTCACCCTCATGTTGTTGACTGCAAAAGTCAAATGGACAACTTTTATTATGTTTTGTGGTCCTTTTTAGTTCTATATGTTTGCATTACACAAATTAACAGCATGTACAGTTTGACATGCTTGACAAGGTCAAATGGCATTGAACGTGGCTGCTGATGACACAGACTTGCTCATCATAAGCGGCACATGTGAGGGTCCTGCACCCTCTACAGCCTCTTCACCAATCAAACCCTGCCTGTGCAGATTTGGGATGGAGTCAGCAATGATGCGGGCATTATTCAGCTGGTAGCCCCCTGACGTCACCATTAGGATGGGGGTCCCTCTCCACCAAGCTGCCTTGAAGATGATCTCATCCCTCTGTACTATACCCTGAGAGAGGGGTGAGAGTATTTTACCAGGTGTTTGATATGGTTTCATATCTTAAGACATTTTGTAATGAATCATTAGTAATTAAAAATTGGTGGTTTACATTTTGATTCAGTATAATTTAGTGTTGCGGTACTTGAGACTGGTCTCGTCTCGTCTCGTCTCAGACAAAGAGGACTCAGGATTTTATTTCAAGACCGGTCAAGACCACAACTGTGGGAATATCACTAAATTGTCTATGCATTGTTTAATTTATTTGATAATATCATTACTGTGATTGGATGTAAAATGTCACGCTTCAAATGCAACTAATAACTTCACTCATTTTTATTTGAAATTACCCATCACCCCTCCCCGTACCCCAAAAGTGAGTGAGGGAGTTAGGTGAAGCAGCGGCAATCTGCCTGGAAGATGTAGGCAAAATCAGCGATAATTAAATTTGGTTACCTGAACCACAAAGAATTTATAGTTGCATCCAAAAGAAAACACACAACAGTGTGTAAATTCTGCAATGACACGCTCACCGAGATGGCTGGGACCAAATAAAACCGGCATTTAGAAAGAAAACATAAAAAAGGTAAGCTAAGTGGAAGTGATGCTGCCTCTGTACCAAAACTCTTCAGAAATCTCTCTCAACTCCACAGTTTGGCACTGAAGGTGCTGTCAGTCCAGTGGAGAGGGTTTTTAGTAGAGGGGGCATTATAATGAGACCCCATCGTGCACGTTTAGGTCACAGAATGTTGCAATCTCTCAAGTTTCTAAAATGCAACCAAACCCTACTTTAAACTTAGCAACTACCCCTTAATGTGTTTACCTTTGGTGTTGAGCTTGGATTTATGAAGAGTGTTTTGCCACTGCAGTTGTTCAGGTTTGGCATATTATGTTTTATTATAAGGCTATCTATTTCATTTTATTCAAGTACAAAGATGCGTAATAACTTGCTGTTATTTTTAAGTGAGTGTCAGTGAATTTAAATGGTATTTGGAGAAGACACATGGATGTCCTCAAATAGAGCTGAAACAGAAATGTTGAGTGTTTTGAGAGTGTTTTGCCACTGCAGTTGTTCAGGTTTGGAACAGGTTTCATATTATGCCATCATTTAAGCTCATTTACAGCTTTTCTGCATTTTATATGTTGGAGGTTTGGCATTCTTTGTTCTATTTTATATGTGTTTAGCAAAATTGCACACAATTGTTGGTTCAAAATAACAACATTATATATATTTTATATATATATATATGTGTGTGGCAATAAAAGAGGTGAACGCTTTTTGTGGGTGTTTTTATAGGAATGTGGATCTTTCAGATCAATTTGAGAGGTGCCTATGTTTGCATGTTCCACGTTTTATCTTAAGTGTGTCATGCAGTGTGGGACTCGCACTGATCTGGTCTTGACCCGGTTTCGCCCTACCTTAGTTTTGGTCTTGACTCAGTCTCGACCCCTCAAAGTCTTGGTCTTGCCTCGGTCTTGATACACTCTTGTCTTGGTAATGACTCGGTCTCGGTTTAACACTGGTATAATGGTTAATTGCAAACTGGCCTTAGATTTGAAACCTTGTTTTATTTATAATTACTGAAAAGAAAAAGAAAAAACCAGCATGCTTATAATAGGAGGTGTTGGCAATGAGTTGATCTAATCATCTAAGCACATTTTTGTATATGAGTGCTCTCTTTCAGCATTAAATAGAATAAAGCTACATGGCAAAAATGGTACATGGAAAAAGAGTGTGGTGAAGTCCAGAGTGGAGACAAACTCTGCCTGGACCTATGGGACTAAACCTTTGCCAAAGCTGTTCATTAAAAATGCAAGATCAGGTCACATCATATTTGCAATCACAAACACATATGAGAACTGATTCAAGTAGAAGGCAAAAGTAGCATAGGTTATACTCATGTGTAAGCATATCATCAATGTGTCTGTAGAAGTCAGTGGGTGCATGTGCTTCACTGGGAGCCTATGGCACACAGTTTAATATTGAAAGTCTGGGCTTGGAACAAGGCAAAAACAATCAAATCTCTACACAAATTGCATTTGAAAAGTACCAAATAAATAATGAAGGTCTGATAAAAAGTCCCCAGGTCAGTTTTAATGTGACCCTCATCCAGTATCAATAAAGTTGCTTTTTTATTTTAAATCAACTCCTGGGACATAAAGTTGCCTAAGGTTGAAGTAACACCCATTCATACACATGTCTTTTGCCAGCATTTCTGAATATTGCAAAACAAAAACGGTGTGATCACTGTTTTAGCAGTAGTTTGAGTGAGAAGCAGCATTTGGATGCATCATTCCCACTAAAAAGACAAGCTTGGACCAGTATGAACTTCTGGTCTACAGTAGCTTGTGGATCATCGTCGCCATGTTGTTTAGCACCAAAAAATGCTAGTTAACCAACATGGCCTTTCTAATGAAGCTCGTTGCCCAAGGGAGTCTTGCTGGTTACGCTAGTTAAGAAGCCTGGTAGGACACTCCCTTTTCAACAGGAATTGCAGTCAACAAAATAAATAAATAAATAATAATAATTAAGTATGTGAAATCTGTGCTTCCAGACTTCCAGAAATGCACAGCTGCTGCTGATATCAATATAGCAACATACACTATAAAAAGTGATAACCTGGTATTGTTACCTTAAAGAGCTAATTCTACCTTATTGAACCCTTCAAATTGGTTTTGTTGGTGAAACCTAATGTAATAATGTTGATTCAGTGATGATAAATAATATTTTTTGACTTGAGAATATAGACCAGACAAGAAAACCCTGCCAAGTTGATTCAGTACATCACAGATCTGATATACAGAGCTGAAAGGCAGAATGACTGACAGCAGCACCTGTGGGGATATCGTCAGACCCCCAAGAGGATCTCCATCAAGGATGTCATGCCTGAGTTGCAGATGATGATGATGTCGGGCTGTATTTTGTTTAGCACCCCTTCTGAGTGGAGCTCCACCTTCTGGAGATACTCCATGTCTTCTGTGCCCCAGTCCAGCTCCACTTTTCGCTTAATCGCCCCTGAAGTCAGAATGAAGACCAAATTAGGCTTTCATCCCATTAACTGCAGATAAAGACAAAGGGAGAGGAAAAGTGTCAGCAAACAGAATGGATGATGGCCATTCAGAGTGGTTAATCTCTAATAATGGCCAAAGTGTGTCCCGTTTTATAAAATACTATTAAACTGGGGGAAGAGCCATCAATGGTTTTTCTGGGGCTTTTTGTCTCCCACATATTTTGCTGTGTATGCAACTGAGGAGAAGTGACATGCTGCAAAAAGTTATAAAGAGTTGTTCAGACAAAATGAAAATTATGTTATCATTTATACACTCTCATGTCTGTCAGAACCACTTTGACTTTTTGTCTTTCCTGGAACACGAATGATTTATAACAGAATGTCCTAATTGCTCTTTTCCATGCAATGAAAGTGAATGGTGACTACAACTGCCAAGCAAGATTGTCAGTGATGAACAAATTAAATCTTGGTTTGTAAGCAAACACATAGCTTCAGAAGACTTAAAATACAAAATATAACTCAAGTAATCTACTATTATGATGCTATTTAGGTGCTTTTGGAACTAGACAACCCATGATCCCCATAAACATTCTTTGCATGGAAAAGAACAGCTGGGACATTGCGGCTTAACTTCTTTTGATTTCCATATTTTGGGTGAACTATCCCTTTAAAAGGTAAAACCTAATATAAGGCACCCTTTTATTTATTTTCAGTACATTGCCTCTTCTGGGGCTTTTAAGACCTAATTAGTCTCTTGAGCCTTTAACTGCAGATGAGAAAACACTATGGAATACTCAGAGTCGCAAAAAGGAGGAACGTTCTCGTTTGAACCTACTGAAAAGTCACAGAGGGAACATTTTTTAGAGGGATACTAATGAAAATGAAAAGGAAAACAAGGCCATGAAACACTTATCTTAAGAACCAGGATGTGCCTTCAACACAGCGAGTGGGACTATTAGTCAAATGCATACAGTATTATGGGAGTTTCTGTTAATAAACTAAAAAGTTAAAGTCGGAAGGCCCAACATTCCTTACATTTAGCTAGTTACATAATAGTAATGCTTTAATGGAATCATATCAGGTTTGTAGCACAGTGTGCATTGAAGCTTAACAAAACAGCATTATTTCTGTCACTCACACTCAAATGTTTGACAGAGCGAGTTAGAATGGTTGCGATAATGGTTGTACTAATTGACAAAGATTACAGTATATTGTGGCCATATTGTTGCCAGCTGAAGCGTGATGTCAGGCATTTCTTTCATTATCTACATATCAATCAAAATGCTATATTTACATTTCCTGAAAGAAACAACAATGCTTGCAATGCAGCAAAAGACCAATCGCAAAGGTGCATGCAAATATGGCAATTACATCATTGCTTTGAGTTAGATTTTGAATTGTGAAAAGTAATTGTCAATATCAAATTTTAAAGTAACAGTACACCCAAAAATGAAAATACTTTATTTACTTGTTGTCATGCCATTCCAAATCTGTATGCTATTATATTTTTTCTGAGGGACACAAAAGAAACATTTTTAAATAATCTTCACACTGCTCTTTTTTTATTCAATTATGGTTCACAGTGATTACGTCAAGTTAAAAAAAAAAGAACCAGAAAACATAACCATATATGAAAACGCACAGATTTTCAGCGCTGTTTTTGTCACAGAAAGCTTATTTTTTCATAGATTACTTTTATGGGGTTTTCATCAATTTTTGAAGCTTGACAGACATGTGAAGTGTAGTTTAAAAAAAAAAAAAAAAAAGATTTGTGTAAAGATTCAGACATTCTCATTTTATGTTCTATGGAAACAATATCAGTTTTGGAACAGCATAAGGGTGAGTAAATAATAATGACATGATCAATTTTTGTTGGGGGGTTGTCAACTATTCTGTTAATGTTAGGCTTAATTTTGTTTAAAAAAAAGTATACAATAAACAATGTCTGAAAGTTTAAAGAAAAGTTTAACAAGAAGAAAAAGACATATGAGTAAGTACATTGCAGTACTCACCTTTAAAACACTATAATAAAGTCTAGACTTCAAAATGTTGATGATGCAAACATACAGAACACAGAACACACAGCTGATCAAAGCAGTGAACGCTACATAATCCTATGAGGGTTGCTGGACACTGCCCCCTGTAGGAGAGTAAAAGCATTTACCAACCTCCCAGGAGGAAATGTGCATCCTTTCATTTCCTCACATCTCTCTCCCTCTTTGTATTCCATTATTTGTGAGTGTGTGTATTTGAGAATTTGTATAGATATGCAAATAAAGAGCCAAGTCCAGGTGAAATTTGTAAGATAACCATGAGCCGAAGCATTTCAGCTTCTCATATCACAAAGGGACAAGATATCTTTACATAATCAGGATCATTTTAAATGCCCATTTTCACACTCAAATGCACGTTAACTCACTCTTTGCATATCCATCTCCCGGATAGATGTGGCGATTATAGTCATCCATTATGTAAATGCATCTGTCTTCAAGGAAATCCCACTCGTGTCTGTTTCCCTGCGATATACATGAATCAAAAGAGTGGATATACGTTAATAAAATTTCAAATTGAATAAGACTCCTGGTGTTTTCACTAATCATTGACTAAAACTATTAATAACAGGTACTTGCAGTCGTGGCTTAGCGGTTAGTGCATGAGCATGATGAGAAGTGGGAGACGTAAGTTCAAATCAGGCCTGCTTCATATTCAGACCTAAACTGAATCTGCAGGTATTTTTTGCAATTTCTGTGTAGATTTTGAGGGGAAAATTCAGCTTAATGGCTACAAACATGGTCAAATGTGTTAAACAGAGCTGAGAGTACTACAGTGGGTTCACAATTATTCAACCTGGTCTCATAGAATCACATTACTATACCAACATTATCACAAAAGGATTTTTACATGGCTCGTTGTAATCGCAGCACTGTCCTGGTGAAGATAACACAAGTGGCACCGCAACGATGACTTCTATTCTGTTTCCCACAAATCACAAGTAAAACAGCTGATTTTCATAAACACATACTTTCACTCTGTTTCTCACACAATGCTATCATATGATATCTAAACACTTACTATGGCGTATTTTAATGTTTGCATAACCAAATACACTTACAAGCTTATTCGAACATGATCAAATTGTGCAATAGCTCATCTGATAGTGTTTTATAAGTAATAAAGAGCTCGTAAGTCGACACGTGAGTCGAAAGTTTCCTAGATGTGCCATGAAATGACGTGGTTGCTTCAGCAATTGCGTTTTATTGTCTCACATTTGCTTTTTATAACACTATCAGTTAGGTTTAGGTTTAAGGTTTAGAGAAGAGAGGTTTCATTGACTTAAAACTCGAAATAGCGTTATCCTTAATAAGCTCATCTGTTTCGGAGAATATTTGGAGGATACTCGCTTTTAGCACCCCACAGTGGGCATTTCACTTTATAGCTGCTGTGAGATGTGTCAGGGACCACACACAGTAATAACATTTTGCTAATTTTTAACAGATTATTGGCTAGGACTGCCATGATTATTCTGTTTCACTGTTAACCACAACTAAAAATGTCTCAGTTAATTTAGCCACAAGATCTATGAAAGAATCTATGGTTAAAAACCGTAAACAATGTTATTTACACCTGGCAAAAATATTGTGTATGTAATATATGAGATTTTCTGTGTAAGCCTATCTCTTTTGCCAGTGCCTGGATGGTTAGAGCAGCTGCATCTATGGTTACAGACAGTGGTGCTTGGCCAGGTGTCGCGAACTGAACAATTTAACTTTCAATTCACATGAAACTGGGGCTTACACAAAAACTCTGAAACACGACAAAGGAATTCGATCAACCAGACTTATGTCTACCGAAAAAGCGACTTAAAATCATATTTTACACACATTTAAGCACATTGCAGATAAGCGTAGTTGTGTCTCTTATTCCAGTATATAGGAGTGGTGGTGGCGTAGTGGGCTAAAGCACATAACTGTTAATCAGAAGGTTGCTGATTCAACCCCCACAGCCACCTCCATCGTGTCCTTGAGCAAGGCACTTAACTCTAGATTGCTCCATGGGGGGATTGTCCCTGTAATAAGTGCACTGTAAGTCGCTTTGGTTAAAAGCATCTGCCAAATGCATAAATGTAGTATATACATTTCTATTTATTTCATGTGTATTTAGCACTTTTCCTTTTGTATGACTCTGCTTAGAGTCCATATATCCCTAAGAAACATGTCCACTTGCACATTCAATTGTGATGTGATATGCTTCTTTTTTTTTTTTTTTTGCCTCAGTACTGTTGCATAAAAAGAAAATGTGCAAATAATAATTTAACCGCCATGTTTTGTCAGACGGTAATCTAACAGTCAAAATCTCACACTGCAGCATCACAATTACTGACAGCTTAAAGAATTATCAAATTATCCAAAATATAACAAACATTCAAGAGGCGAGGGATGTGCAGAACTTTGTGAATGGCAGAGGTTCAAATTCAGTTGTAATTGCTGTGGGCCCAATAATTCCCTGTCCTCTCTCTCTACTGTCTCTATCAATATACATGTGGTATAATCACCAAAATGAACACAATAGACTTGTATTTTTTTTACGTTCCTTACAAATCTATTTAATCACTCTGTGTCAGCTTTCAAAATCTCAAAACTGCTTACAAATAATTGATAATGTGCATCCAGACCAAGTAGAAATGTTCGTGTTAGAGATCTGACAGCGAGAGAAGCATTTCCTCCCTCTTAGAGATGATAACTATTGAGCTCTGTGTTCTGAAGATGCTGCATTTCCATCCCTCTTCATTTTACCCCTCTCATCTGTCACTTAGAGCATCTGGCCATTGTCACTTTTAATTTAAGAGTGCTGCAAGGCCCACAGTTCATGTGCAAGACGGCTACAACCTCTGATCCAAAACAGCCCTGTCTCTGCTGCTTGGAAAGACCGTTAGCCAATTACGAGACTATGAAACGCACATTAGGGACAAACTCACATTCTCCTGTCTGTAACATCTGCGCACTCAGGCAGATTTTTATTTTTTTGCTACTTGGAAAAGATATCCGTGTAGCAATTTCAAGTTCAGTCCTCTGAAATCTAACAGGCAGATAATATGTATGAGGGTGATAACTTTAACATCCTGTCAACTAGAGGTGAACTGTTGTAGGACAGTAACATTATCTAATGTGTCAATTCTATTATAAGACCAGAGGACAGAACATTCAGTATCCTGCTTAGTTCACTACTGGAAGTCAAGGGGTGATGGAGGATGTTGTATAAAAGTGTACATAAGCATGAACTGTAAAACCATTTATTCCACTGATATTGAAAACTTAAGATACATTTTAAAGCCTTAAAAGTTTTTAGCAATGTCAAAGTGGTGCCAAAGTTACAACTTTCATTGAATTGCTTTGAATTTACAACTGTAAAAAAGAAACAGCTCAATTCAACCCCTGGAGTTGTAAAGTGTATATAATACGAAAATGACCATCTGACTGCTAATTTTCCCGCTTATTACTGTACACGACTACTTGCCAAATAAATAGTAAATGGACTCATTAATTTGAGTCCAAGTAATTTTATTAGCTTACTTTTAGAGATTATGGAGTGATTCAAGAAGTAGGAAAGATAACTGCAGTACCCAGATAACCAGTGAAATGTCAATTTATCCCTAGATGTGCATTTTTCTGAAATATCAGATCGCTGGATGGTGCGATTAACAGAATCGAATATTAGAGCTATGTAATAAGTTGTTACAACAATGATAAAACATGTTTTACGGTCAGAGATGCTAACAGACGTTTCTTTATAAACCCCTACTAACAGGCCACACTTGTAATGTACTAATGCACAAATTTCCAAGTACATTTTTAACAAGTTGTATACGTTAATATTAGCTATAAATTGACATTAACCAAGATTAATCAATGTAAGATCATGATATCTAATGTTAACCCATAGAACCTTATTTTAAAGTGTTACCAGTTATGATATATAGTATGTTATCTCATAGACAACACAGTTTTATCTTAGGTCATCTCTGCACCTGTAATGGCCCTGGGATGTTAACAACAACCCTTAACACGGTTGTCTCATTGCGCAGATAATCTTGTTATTAGCAAACACTATATGTAAATAAATTTACAAATGCAGCTGCCGTTGCTTCCAGAGACCAGAGTCTGACATTAGATGCCCTCATTGTACCCTATTAATTGGAGTTTTAATGTCAACTTCTACCCTCTCAATATTTTCACAGCCTTTCAACCCAGCTGAGGCAGCGCTTTCAGGTCCATTTATATGCCAACATGAAGATTCCCACCTTTGTTCTGCTCGTGTCCCTTCATAAATTATTCACTCGGTGGTGGTATTGATCTGATCCTTGCCTTAGTCGATGAGCAAAAGACCATAATTACAATCAAGCAAAACTTTAAAATGCTTATGGCAGTTTTATGTGCTAGCGCCAAAATTATCAGTGACAACAGCTCCTGGGTCCATGCAAACTTAATTAATAGGCTGTGCAAAATAACACAGGATGTGGCTCATTAGGAGGGAGAGTGCAATAAACTGCAAATTTTAGGTAAACTTGAACATTTATAGTGATTAAAGGAAGACGGGAATAACATTGTTAAGACAGCAACTAATTGTTAATATAATAAAATAAAACTGCTATATTTTCATGTTGATAAAACCAGCACGGTTTCTCTCGGCATATGTTTTGAACTCTGGTCCTATGCACAGAATGCTAGTATGAACACTAGGACTCTTAACTATCTTTTAATGTGCCTGTAAGCACACAAACATTTTACCAACTAACTGGCAGATATCAATATAGGTGTCCTGAGAAATCACACCTTCGTCTGTGCCACCCTAGTCTATTTTATATAACTGAATCAAAATATATTGATAAGCATTAGAAATACACCAAATATTTGACTTCAAGTCCCTTGAAGGCTGCATGGGGCTCAAGTGAATCAGTGAATAATTTATGTGAACTAGTTCATTTACATGAACTGTCCAAAGGAACCGACCTTCTAATATAAATCCCAACGAGATATATATATATATAAAATGGTATTTTTACCATTGCGATATATATATATATATATATATATATATATATATATATATATATATATATATATATATATATAATGGCATATTTGAACCGCTTAATTTGAACTGTCCAAAATTATTTGCTTAAATTATTTGGATTTCCCAGAGTTACATGAAAGGGAGAGCGTTCTTGCGTTCGCATTACAATGTGACAAATGTAGCGTTGTGACGCTACAGCGCTACTCGTTGGAAAATGTAGCTTGGTAAATGGTTTGCACTTATATTGCGCTTTTTTTAACCTTAGAGGTTACCAATCACCCATTCACACACATACACACTCATACACCAATAGCGGCAGAGCTGCCATGCAAGGCGCTAGCCTGTCATTTGGAGCAACTTGGGGTACAGTGTCTTGCCCAAGGACAATTCAGCATGTGGAGTCATGTGGGACGGGAATCGAACCGCCAACCCTATGATTAGCAGCAGCCGACCCGCTCTACCACCTGAGCCACAGCCCCCCCCCGACTTGTTACTGGAAAATGTAAAGTTGGTAGCATAGCTTATTTTAGGCCGTGCTCTAATTACACTATTTTTGCTGTCGCAGATGGAGTTTCAAGTTCTTCGACAAAACCCCAAGATTGCAGTTAAATTGGCACTCACTATGGTTAGAGATGCTCGCTATGTACCAGCACTTCAGCAATGTGATCTGAGCTGTTCCAGCCAATCAAATCTTATTTTGCAATTTATGTACAGGAATAGAAGGATGCAATTTGATCTTAATTATTTTTTATTGTAATAAACGTAACAAAAAAGGGGGATAAATGGGACTGAGCACTAGAACTGTCATTGTGCCCAAGTACTCCTCTCTGCAGACTGTAGCGCAATGACTTAGTGGATCTAATCCAATGCGTATTGGGTTTTAGTGATGTAGTGGTGTAGTTTTAATGTGTATGCATATTCACATTTTCATGTTTTGTTTTATTACTGTAGCATACTCATTTATACATTAGGGCTGCACAATTAATTACAATTAAATTGTGGTATGACATTATGCGATTATTTAACCACAAAGGGCTACGATGATTTAATTAAATTAATAGATGTGGCATGGCGGAGGGCGGGGCCGGGTCGTGACTCGACACACCCGGTCCCGTATTAGGCTAATCAAGCCACCGAGAGGGATAAGGGCAGATCGCAGAGGGTGGTACGGGAGCGAGAGATCCTTACGGACATGTCCGTTGTCCTGTGTGTTTGTCTTTTGAGTTTTTCATTAAAACTATTATTTGTATGTCAAGCCGGTTTCTCGCCTCTTCCTTGCCTGTGAGCGTGAACTGTTTTACAATAGATAAATCAAGCTGTTCGCTTCAGAGTCTATGCATTCTGCTCCTGTCTGAATTGTGTATAAACATTGTTACAGTGTATTCAGAGCGGCTCTGTGATCCACAACTCTTTTTAAAGCACTCCAGATTCACTATAATTAACTTTTGCATACTTCCAAGTATGTTTGACCAATACGTGTTAATATACAAATACAAATAATTCACACTATGGCATTTATGTACAGCGGAGGAGATTTTAAATGAGGAGCACATTATAGTTGAATATATAGTTGAGTATATTGCTTTATTTTCTGTGGGTGAAGAGGAAAAACAAGGAAAAGTAATTTACGAAATCCATGGTTATGGCCACTTTTAAAAGCTAAGCTATATTAAACAAGTTTCTTAGTGTAATACTTTAATACTAAGTAATAATGTACTCAGTGTAATGCATAAAAGCCAAAATCCACTACGCAGAGGATTAGATCCTCTATGTCATAGAGCTACAGTCTGCAGCGAGGACCCTCTCATTCTGCTATGTTTTATTGACCTCCTGCCCTCTTCTTTTCAACCATAATTTCTGCCATATTTTCTTTTTTGTCTCTTATTTTGTTTTTCAAGCAAAACCATTGCACAGTCAACTTAGATAGCGAGTCAATTGTGACCCTTAGTTTCTGGAAAAAATCTATTTATCACTTTTTATGTGAGAAAATGTGTTTTCGACTCAACATAACCTCACTAAAAACCTCACAAAAACAAAGAATTATGGTTTTCTCTGATGTGACAAGAAATACAGCCATCATCTTTGGCTCTTTGTAGCTGATTGACCATTTAGAGATGTCCCGTCTACTGAATCAACGACACTGTGTAGCCCTGCAATGGCGACTTTTATTCTCTGCAGCAAGCACGCATCTATGAGGAAACATACACTATGAATTGTCAGACAATGTGCGTTCTGAAGAGGGCATAAATAGTTTGAGAGAGGAATCTGCTGACATACAGAAATTCCCAATTCATCCGCGCTACACAGTTTAATTTTGCCTATGGCCAGAGAGCGCAGAGTTGCCAAAATGTATCTCCGGTGTTCAGAGATTCAGACAATACCTTTTTAAAGTTCAATGACAATATTATAATGTTATACTATTAAAATACATCGACTGAATTCTGATTCGGGCGATACCTTTTTAAAAGGTTTAAGTCAAAAGAAGTATAGCCCATCATGGTTTGATAATGCCCACCGATTGGGAAATGCCCATTATAGTTCTGCAGAGACCTATACTTCAATTAAGAAGTCCTCTGGAGGAGGAGCTACTTTTAGCTTTAAAATGCTTTATGAATAACTTTTAGTTAAAAATGTTACAAGTCCTAAAATTAGGAGTGACATGCCCCTTATTTATAAGATTTGCTCCTAAATTTCCACGTTAGGAGCTACTTTTAGCCTTAACATTTTTTGTGTGATACGTGCCCTGGTGCTTAATTCTACACCTCAACTCGGTGTCACTGCTACTGAGACAGCTCTCTTTTTTATTATGTTATCTGATCAAGCACTTCCAGCGTTTTTTCTCTCTCACTCTCTCTATCACCTTCACTGTCCCGATGTCCATGAAGGCCATTGCATTAGTATTAGTGAGAATTCTGTCTCTCAAGGGCTTAATTGCTCTTGAGTGAACTCAGATTCTTGTATATCACCACATAAATACATTTCTGAGCAAGCAAATATTATGATTTGAAGGATAAAGCAATGATCAGCATATGGTTGATCATGTACTGGCAATTTGTAGTTTACACTCACTCCTAAGTTAAGTATTATAAAGCCCCTAATTTGGTAAAAAGCATTATAGAAGAGAAATACTTAATTTAAGAGCAATATAATTTACCATCTCAACACTGCATGGGAAATACAGCCTGGACAACATGTAGCCTATTATACTGAGGAACCTTAAGAGGTTCTACTGAGGTAACCTTAAGGCCTTTAGAATGACTGCTTACAATATTCATACTGATTCCAGCTTGATGTCATTACACAAATGACAATTTTAATTAGATTTTTTGAAGAAAAAAATATTTTTATGTATTTAAAGAATACATTATGCAAACATACATAAGTTTCAGAACTGAGACCTTCCTCCTCACTCCAAGAAAACCATGTATTGAAACTAAACTGTAAAAACAGATAATTCTGAAGTCCTATTGGTGGAAAATGCCCCCATTTGTGCGTGATGGGCTGATGAGGCCCGAACCCTACATTTAGACAAACCTTATCCGTATTGACCCTGTACTATAAATAACATGTCAATGACGTCTATTCAGTGTAACTTGGCCCATGCAAAAAAAAACAAAAAAAAAAAAAAACTAAATATACATGTAAATTTAACAACAGGTGGATGGAAGAATTTAATTTCATATATCTCTAAGCCATATCGACAATACCCACACCTTTTGCAATGTGTGTCGCACTGATTTTAATTTCGGACACAGTGGGGAAAACGACGTTACTCAGCACATTAAATCAAAACGCACAATGTGTGTCGTATCCATTTTGCCTGTCTCTGCCATCCAGCACCCCAACTCTCAGAGGTCTCCTGGATTTTGGTACCCAAATGTTGACAGGTATGATGTAGGATATTTTCACACACAGAAAACCCCAACAACGTGCTGCATTGCCATCAATGAGCTGTGATTGCTACTGCAGTCATCTTAATAACTGTTACGTCCCACCCCAGTCTAGGGTTGGGGAGGAGTAACAAAATTAAAAGGTTTGGGGTTCCCCTTCTCCCATCCCAGTGCTAAATGATCACTCAAGTTTAAAATTCAAAACAAATCATTAATTTAATCAGAACAAGAGAAGAAAGTGAAGATCTGCTTGGGATTTATCCTGTTTTCCTCTCCTCACCAACCAATCCAGACAGGGGAGGGATTGGAAATCATCATTGCAGACACCTGATGTTAATCACCCTGCAAGAAGGCCAGAGGAAGAGAGAGATAGAAAGAAACAAAACAGGAAATCCACAACACAAAGTGGACAAAAATCTCCAATTGCAATAAGGCCAATGCCTTACATATATAGATGAAAGTCAAGAAAATATGTTGACAATGGAAGGGACCAAAAAAAATAAAAAAATACATCCTGGAATGTAACAATAACACACTCAAAGGCAAACACTAACAGAGGCATGACAACAGAAGAAAGCATGTTTCAGCTTTTCAAAAGTCAAGGCGATGCATGTAAATAATCAGAGTGCAGTTATTGATTTTTGCTGTCAAATAGGGGGTTTTATCTTGTCTAGATTGCAATTCCTTTGCTGTACAGTTAAATGGCAGAGCAGAGTTGCAAAAGGACTGCTCAGCTGATGGGTGTCTAGATCGATGATGGTGGCCCTGGAAACCCCTTCCACCCTCTCAAAGAGAAACTGCAGAGGAATAGACACAAGGGAGGAAGTCAGGGTTTTTTTTTCCTGACAGAGGAACAAATTGCAAAGGGTTTGTGGATCTCATGACATAGCAATAATCTGAGAGTGGGACGACTGTGTGGCTGAAGGAAACAAAATCAATGAATGTGTTTCAGTGGAAAGATGATACATACAAACATGATATCCATACCCATGATGAGTCAGTGCATGATTTTATTTAATGAGGATAAACTCCAAGGCTGAAATGTTTGAGAGGGAGATTTTCAAAGTAAAATGTTTAATGGCATGTTTACATGAGTAATCCTTTTATCTGCAAGATTGTTTATTTTTGGTAAAAAGTTTTTTTTTACTTTTTAGTACAACCAAACCAAGTGGTTATTTTTTTTTTTTTTTACCCTTGATCTTTTAAGATAAAAGATGTACTATGTATTTGATGTACTGTACTTTGTAAACTTACTCAAACTTTTCAAACTCAACACTCACTCTCCAATAGAAAAAAAGACAATTTATTGAGACAAAGCTGTAAAAACAGCACTTTCCTAAATCTGTGATCTTGTGACATCAAAGTAATGTCTTCACAAACTAGTCTTCACTGTCTAAACAACAGACGTATGATGGTATGTAAGTAGGGGCTCTTCTAGGCTCAGTGTGGCTATTTGGTGCTTAGCCCAAATGTCTGTGGAGACATACGGTATGATGAAATATTGGAATATAACTACAGTTTAAATGTTAGCTATATCTGTTAAGTGTCATTTATATAAAGAAAATATTTAAATATTACTGGAACTAAAACGGCCCACTAACTCTGTCTCAGCCTCAAATATGCTCAAAGATCAGAAGTTGTGTGCTTTTAACAGTATGGCAGGTCAGTACACTTACTTTTTTAAGTGCTAGCAATGGTGCTATTTAATTATTAGCACAAATTAAAATGCATCAGTACACATAAGAGTATGGTTGAAATTGTTTCATTGTTATTTTGAAAATGATTTATTACTATTTATTTCTATTACTACAATTTTAATACAATATCACATTTTTTATAAGTGCTGCAACACCATATGCATAATTCATTCCTATTATAGGCAAGTGATTCAGATAGCTAATGAAATGATGCTTCGGTGCCTTTTGGAGATCTCTTCTGTATTTATGTAAGTATCTCCCCTTCATAGTAAGTCTGATGTCAGCATAGGCACAAAAACCTCCTCCTTTGTCACTCGAGCAGTGATGGAAACCTCCTCCTGCAGGAGAAACACAACTGGGCCTTTTAAATAGCTCTATTGAGGGAATAGCCACACAACAAGGTGCCTGTTTTCCAGTGCCTCCAGAAGATTTCCAATTGTGTGTTCTTCAAAATCTGGCTGATTGAAGTATTTAATAAGGATAGGATCATCTATTTACATTCAGAAAACATATCCAATCTGGCCTCCCATGACCTGCCACAATTGGCCTCATTAAATGACTCTGCACTCCGAAGCTTCCTCTACGGGGGTGGGACGGTTTCTGATTAGCATTTATTGCTTATTCACACAACCTCACTCACTGATTCACACCTTTCAATTACTGTGCAACACCCTCAGAGGAACCGTGTGTACATTTAAATGAACAGTCGGCCATTGTCTATTAATGTTTGGCAATGCAGATGCAAAGAGCAGCTTTGTTTAACAGGAGCCATACTGAAAGTCTGGCGTGTCGATCCCACTTCTTCAGACTGGAGAACGGGAACCGAATAGTGATAGCATCCATACATTAGCATCTCTTGAGGAGTAATGAATGCATGCACTTTGAATAAAGTTCCCAAGAGGAGAACAGCACTGACACTGACTGGTGCTTCTGCATTTTCATTGTAGAGTAGCTCTGTAACTCTGTTACATGTTAGTTTAAAAGACAAGTGTCCTTACAAACTGTCTACATTTTCTTTATTTCATTTTTTTAAACTGTAGATTTCTTAAACAATATTTTTTTATTGTATAGTACAGTACTTCAACCCTGTCATATCTTAATACTAATGAGAAGTTCCCTTCTAACTCTAATTTCTTTCAAATATATATTGATTTAATTGTAGATTTCAAAGTTACTTTCTTCAAATGAGAATTTTTATAGAAAAGTAGTGCAACCCAGTTACATCTTATTATTAAAGAGAAGTTGTCTCTTTAATAATAGAATGTTGGCCAGAAAAGAAATTCAGCAGAATCTCCCAGCTGCTCTTTTCCATACATTGAATGTGAATGAGAACTAATGCTATTGAACTCTAAAAAATGACAAAAGAAATAAGCCATAGAGTAGTTCATCTGACATGTGTGCTATATTCTCAGTCTTCTGAAGCTGTCCAATAGCTTTTTGTAAAGAACAGACAGAAATTTAAGTTAAAATTCACTGAAAATCTCTGCCTGAACATCTTCTTTGTAGTAGATCGATCTCATGAGCATTCATATTTATGCCAATGGTTTTCAAGATGCAATCTCTTCAGGCTTGACATGACATAAACCGATTTTTGCATGTTTTGTCATTTACATCAAATCTGGCACAATGCGTCGCTTTAGTCCCTCAGTGTTTGAAAGTTTTAATATCTCATATCTGAAGTTTTCATTTTTAGGTGAACTATCCCTTTAATATGAAAGAGACACTCCCTTTCAAATTTCTTTCAATGTAATTTCTTATAACAATCAATAGTTTTGAGTTAGTCTGAGATGACGCATATCAAATCCATGAGCTGCAGTAAGATGCACTCATTCTCTCTACATATGTTTTTTGAGCAGTGATTGGGACCATTAGAAAGAGAACTCACCCACATTTATTGCCCATCCTCTATCCATTGCCAACATTCCAGCCTAAAACAAGAAAAAACACTTTACTCTCATGATGTAATTTTCCAGCTGGCATTTTACTCTTTTTGAGTCAACAAAAAATGAAAGGGGAAACTAAATAAAATCTGTTCATGTGCCAGATAAATCAAAGGAGTAACTAAATCTGAGGGTGGATACAACATAATCTGAACTTCTTTCATCTCTGATTACAAAGCCTTTCAACTTCACACTAAACTTCTGTGCATATATAGTCTACTAATGACTTAGGAGGGGTTTCTTACAGTTTTTTAAACAGCCTTTGCATTTGTAATATTTAAACACATTCTGTTTAGTAAGTTATTTCAGTTGTGAATGTTTTTTCATACAAGATTTCCCTTTTTCACTTATCTGCCTTCTATCTTAGACACCCTCTTCCTCCGCTTCTGTTATTATCTCCTATGAGCATAGGAAAAATCCAATCTATCCAACACATTTAATTGGCAGAGGAATAACAGGAAATGGCTTTAAAATGGTGTTTCCTTCACAGCAAGGGTTATCCATTTGTATATGACTGATAAGACTGCCTTCCAAGAGTGGAGCATTACAATGAGGCTTGCAATAAAAAGAAAACTTGTGGATTGATGCTGCTTTGTTGAAATAATAATCAGCTCTTCGCTCGTCTTTCAAAAGTGCCCTCAATGAAACCTGATCTCCATTTTTTTTATCGCTTTGTATTGTCAAATGTAATCTAATTGTCTCCCTATGCATTTGCATGATCTTAGGTTCTGTTATAGGGCTTTTTCAACTCGACTCAACTCGACTCAGCTCGGTTTTTTCCACTGTGGATAGTACCTGGTACCTGATACTTTTTTAGTACCACCTCGGTTGAGGTTCCAAGCATGCCGAGCCGATACTATATGTGACGTCAAAATCTTGCAGATCAATGATTGGTCAGAGAGAATCATCACTACCAGCGTCACTGGATTTCCGATACAAGACATCAACCCGCTAGTTTTCAAGTTAGCAACAGCGATAGCAGTATCATTTGTTCACGTGCCTTCCAAATTGTGAAAAAATAAATGGCTGTGCGCAAAACCACACCATGGTCAATAAACGAGGTGCAGACTGTCCACTCATTAGCGAAGAAAGAAATGATGCAAAACTGGCCGCACACAGCTAATCTACAGAGTAGGGAAAAGTAAAAGAAAAATTCTTAAAAGTGACAACAGAACCATCAAGGAAATGTGGAAGTGGTTCGACCAAATGGACGCTATCTAAACGGCGAGCAATGGGAGGGAGAGCGCCCTGGACTGGCGTTGATCCACGATGGAGGATGGTATGTTTTGTTACGTTAACTCTATACTCCGCTTGAAAGCTTCACTTTATTTAGTTGACCAGCTACTGGAAACTTGCTTCTAAAAAGTGCCATTAAACCGAGAAATGTACTTTTGTAACTATAACAAGATCATAGTTATAATACCAAAATACGGTTTATTGAAAATGCCCTTCAACACATCTCAAAAGAAATTTTGTCATCAGCAGAGCGTTCGACACTGAACGTGTATGCGTTTTCTACCCGAGCAATACGCTCATGGGCTTGGAATTATTTGCACTAATTTGTGGGTCTACAAGGTGGCAACACTCACAGCTGAGCTGGAAATAGTCCCTTTTTCATAGCGCACATGCATCAGCCGCCTGTGTATTCATGCACACACTATACAGTCAACTGGATTATACGTCTTAAGGCTGAGTGTTCCACTGAACGCATGTGATAAGTGTTTGCGTTAAAACCGAAGTATACTTTGGGCTTAAGAGAGGAGCACTACACATATATGAACACACACACACACACACACACATAGCTCTTGAGCTCAATCCCCTGGCTGCAGCCACTGCAAAGCTTTGCATTTGTAGAAGGTTATCGGCGAGCCTGGGGCCCTGAGCTGCTCCTGGGAGGCATATCTAAGCACAACTCAGCTCTATCTTTCCTTTTTAACTTTCTCCTTCTCTCTCTTTGGGGTTTTAACTGAGGGGATTTATCAGTATAAGTGCATCACAAGTTTGAGTCTTCAATCATTTTTAATCAATTCAAGGACCTGAGTGCACATAAATTTACTCATGATTAATATTTTATTCAAATCACCTTACGCTCTTAATGCAGCTGAAAAAGCACATCAAAAGTATCCTCTACAGCAGTGGTTCTCAACTGGTTTTTCTTCAGGACCCAGATGTTACATTAGCCATCAATGAGTGCTCCAACACAGTACAGAAACTTTTTAGCATCTAAAATAAACAACTTTCTTAAAATCAGATTTATGAATATTACCATGCACTGCATAGCAATGTGCAAATTATTGAGAATGTCTTGAATTTTGAAATTTTCATGCTCTCGGCTACCAACAATTCAACATACAAAACAATTCATCTGTCCATGTTAACATCTACCTAATTTGGTACATCTTTCAAGTGACATATGGCTTTGTACCAAATAACTATAGAATTTGACTAGTTGCTTGGCCTTTGTCATCAACAAAATATATGGACAACATTTTCTTTTCCCATTTAAAAGCTACTGCATATCGCTACCCCCTTAGGCATATAAGAGTACCATTTTGTGGCCCATATATATAGAGATATATATATATATATTCACTGGCAGCCAAAAGTTTGGACTAATATATAGATTTTACTGTTTCGGAAGGAAATTGGTACTTTAATTCACCAAAGTGGCATTCAACTCATCACTATTTGAAAAAAGTCCTTTTTAATCAAATCTAGACAGGCCCCATTTCCAGCAGCCATCACTCCAACACCTTATCCTTGAATAATCATGCTAAATTGCTAATTTAGTACTAGAAAATCACTAGTAGTTTACCTGACAGCTGTTGGTGGAAAGGAACTAATGGAAACACATTATTAACCACCACATGGTATATCTCTAGAATAATTTCCACCGCTCAGCCCAACCATTTATTGTTGGAGTATTGCTATTAAAACCAAGACAAGTGTTCACATCTGATCTTATCCAAAATCACAGGACTTAATGACTACAGACCCATCACTCTGACATCTGTGGTCATGAAGTAATTTGAAAGACTGGTGTTAGCCTGAGGGACATCAGTGAACCCTTTCTAAATCCCCTTCAAGTTGCTTATCAAGCAAACAGGTCTGTGAATGATGCAGTCAACATGGGATTGCATCATATCCTGCAACATCTGGACAGACTAGGGACATATGCAGGGATACTTTTTGTGGACATCAGTTTGGCTTTCAACACCATCATCCCAGCTATTCTCCAGACTAAATTACATCAACTCTCTGTTCCTATGTCTATCTTTCAGTGGATCACCAGCTTTCTGACAGACAGACAGCAGCTAGTGAGTCTGGGGGGATTCACTTCCAGCACATGTACAATCAGCACTGGTGCCCCCCATGGATGTGTGCTCTCCCCACTACTCTTCTCCCTCTACACCAATGAATGCACCACCAAGGATCCCTCTGTCAAGCTCCTGAAGTTTGCAGATGACACTACTGTCATCTGCCTCATCCAAGATGACAATGAGTCTGAATACAGAAGGGAGGTTGAACGGCTGGCTCACTGGTGCAGTCAAAACAACCTGGAGCTGAACACGCTCAAAACAGTGGAGATGACTTCAGGAGGAATACCTCAACATTGACCCCACTTACCATTCTAAACATAACTGTGGCAGAAGTGGAGTCATTCAAGTTCCTGGGCACTACCATCTCACAGGACCTGAAGTGGGAGACCCACATTGACTCACTCCATTGTGAAAAAGGCCCAGCAGAGATTGCACTTCCTTCTCCAGCAGGAGTTCAACCTGCCACTAGCTCTGCTCATTTCAGTTCCACTCAGCTGTCATTGAGCCTGTCCTCTGCACTTCAGTAACTGTCTGGTTTGGTTCAGCTACAAAATCAGACATCAGAACAACAAAGGACATTTTGGACTGCTGTGTGGATTACTGGTTGTCCCCTGTCCACCCTTCAAGAACTGTATACTTCCAGAGTGAGGAAAAGGGCTGGAAAAATCACTCTGGACCCCACTCACCCAGCCCATTACCTTTTTGAACTGTTGCCTTCTTAATGGTGCTACAGAGCACTGAGCATAGGAATGTATTTTTCCCTCAGGCTATTCATCTCATGAACAGTTAAAACTGCCCTATTGAGCAATAATTATGAGCAATACATAGCTTAGTCTGTTTATATCCTGCTCTTCTGCCATACATTCCCTTGCATCTATATATATAACAGATTTGTATTTGTACATATGTGTGTGTGTGTGTGTATATGTATGTATATATATATATATATATATATATATATATATATATATATATATATATATATATATATATATATATATTTATTTATTTATACTATTTTGTTTATTATTATTATTATTATCTCTGTCTTCTTGATGTATTGTTTCTGCACTGGAAGCTTCTGTCACCAAGACAAATTCCTTGTATGGTTAAGCATATTTGGCAATAAAGCTCATTTTGATTCTGATTCTTCTGATTATTCATACTCATCACATAATGTGTCTAATAATAAACAAATGCACAACAACAAAGCAGAGTTTGATGACTTGAGTCATCCCATTATGATAATTCCTCCCAAAACTGCCACAATTATATGGTAAATGTTGTCTCACCTTGAACTTCCTGGCACACAACCTAAGATGGGGACGGCCCACACATACTCCCATGTTTCACAAACAACGTCTACATCTCCATGCAGTCAGTCAACTGCTAAAAGAAATGTCAATTAGCCGGCCATGAGAAGCACTCGACAGGAGGTATAATTATGTTTTAGGGCTGAGAGGGATGTGTGGGGCACTCTCATAGTGAGTTCATCTGTCGCACATTACGGTTTGTCAGCGCGCAGATACACTGTGGAGAACACCTGGCATACCACAAGATAATTTATTGCAGTCTTTTACATTACTGAAATAGCAGGGACGGTAGAAAACTGCACTAGGGCATCCTCAAGGAGGGCCCCGAGCAATGCCCTAGCAACCATCCAGAACACCTTAGCAATCATATAGTCATGCCCTCACAACCTTTGCAGCAGCAACTTTTGCACAGGCAAGCACCATAGTAATAGTAAAATCTTAGCCTGTTCTCATGAAAATTATGTGACTGGTGAAATTTTTTGCAAAATAATGCTACGTTGCTCCTTACACGATTGTGTCAGTTTCAAGGTAAAATGTCCATTGTGTGGCGCTAAAGTTGAGTAAAATTTTCGCCCAAACAGATGATGTTTTAAAGGTTAATGCTCTATCCAGTTTTAAATCAACAATGCCGACCTCCCAACCTAAAACCTAAACTTAGCCGATAGTGTAATAAAAGCAAATGTGAGATAAAAAAACACATTTGCTGGGAGCCTGGGTAGCTCAGCAAGTAAAGATGCCGGTCAGGCTTCCTAAGCAACCAAATGGCCCAGTTGCTAGGGTAGGTAGAGTCACGTTGGATTAGCCTCCTCGTGGTCACCATGATGCAGTTCTCGCTCTTGGTAGGGCGCATGGTGAATTGTGCATGGATGCCGTGGAGAATAGCGTGAAGCCTCAACATACGCTAGGTCTCAATAGTAACGCGCACGTGATAAGATGTGCGGATGGACTGTCTCAGACGCGGAGGCAACTGAGATTCTTCCTCCGCCACCTGGATTGAGGCGAGTCACTTCGCCACCATGAGGGCTTTGGGCATGCCAAAATTGGGGAGAAAAGTGGAGAAAAAAAATGGTTTTGGTAGAAAATACCATTCTCAGCTGTACTCACAATGTTTAATGTTTGCTTAAATGTGATTTATTTTTAAATACAACAGTTTAAATGTCAGCAAGCAAGTCGTACCGAGAAAACCGTTATGGGTCCGGATGCACAAAAATCCAAGCAGGTTATTAAGATCCAAAAAAACAGAAACTTCCTCTGAGAAATAAAACTCATTAGTAAATTAATGTAGCACTCTAAGCCTTTTTTAGATTCCACGGCTTTCCTTCTTGGTAGAAAAATAGCAAGTAATGGTCCTGTTTCTATGATAGCTTCAAAGAGGCTGTTAATGTTAATGTGGTTGTGTTACCTGTGAGAAACTCCTCAGAGTGTCTCTATCACAGATGTTCAGAACCTTTCCTACCGGCTGTTCCTCCCCAGGTTATTTCAACGTATGCCTAAGAGAGGTCCAGACTGGGCCCTTACAAAAACTTTCTGTCACCAAATGTTCCTGTTTCCTAGTGAAACTTTGAACAGTCCACCTTGGATCCAGTGCCTGAGCAAGATGATGACTCACTGGCTAGATTCTCTGAGCTGTGAAAAACAAACCTGGTTTTGTACAATCCCTTGTCAAAAAATCCTGAAGTAATGTATACAGGATTTCAATTGGATTTTGTTTTTGCACTCAACACTTGCATGGACACACAATGTAAGAATTCTCTAAATCAAGAAATAACAACCTATGAGATATTATAAAATCTTAAGAACTACAAGATCAAATCAGATACTATACTACTGGATAAATTTTTTTTTTTTTATGGGCTTGTTTAAATTTTTTATTTGATTCTTAGAGATACTGTGTAATCTTTTTCAGAGCACTAGTGGTGGGTAAAAAAAAAAATTCTGATTAATCGCGATCTTCATTTGATTCTTAAATCCCAAGAACAATCTCAATCAATGCGCAACCCTCAATGAGAGGAAATCACTTGCATTTGCAACCAAAATTTGCACTATGCCATTAAAGTGAATATATTTGGTTGGTTTGGCTGGTAAATGTATACATTTCACTCATGTATATCTAATATTTATTGATTAAATACACATATTTTTTCATTTTTAAAAAGCCAAAATGTGACCAAAATGGTGAAAAAAAAACAAAATATAATTAGTAAAATTAATATTTTCTAATGAACCTAGTTAAAAGGTACCCTGTATAATTAACAGCATTAGCTGTGAGAAACCTCCTTGTGGTCACTATAATGTGGTTCTCGCTCTCGGTGGGCCACGTGGTGAGTTGTGCATGGATGCCGTAGAGAATAGCGTGAAGCCTCCACACATGCTAAGTCTATGTCCGCAGTTACTCGCTCAACAAGTCATGTGATGAAATGCACGGATTGACGGTCTCAGACGTGGAGGCAACTGAAATTTGTCCTCGGCCACCCGGATTGAGGCGAGTCACTACGCCACCATGAGAACCTAGAGGGCATTGGGGAGAATAGTGAAGAACCGAAGTATGAACCGAAGTATGCGCAAGCATTTAGAGGGAACACTGGTTGGGATCCTATGAGCAAATTCATATTAGGATTGATTCCAAATTATGACTTATAATAAAAATCAAACATCTCTGAGTGAAATTGATATTTGAAACCTACCATGAGGGTAGGTTACCAAGGGTCTCAGAACATTGCGCTGTACCAGAAAGTTGGGCAGGAACAGCTGAGATTTCTGAGAAGGTTGCAACTACCAAAGACCACTAAGAGGGGCAGAAATCACATGCAAATTTTTCCAGGTAACCAATTCTAAATTACAACTACAATGACTTCTTAATTACAATTAATAGATATTGTGACATGCGCCTAATTACAATTTCTTCTCAATTACTATTAATAGATATTGTGACATAAAACACAATAAAAATGTATGTCATTAATATCAGAATATAATCAAATAACAAAACTGAATGCTTGTGTAATTTAAAGAGGTTGGTGGTAAATTGTACAGTAAATCGTATTTTGAATCCATCTCTGGGAGTAGAATAAATCCGGGATCAGTGATAGGCCGATATATTGGCCAGGCTGATTAATCAGCCAATATTTGGCCACTTTGAGATACACTCTGAATAACTGTGTCTAGTTGGCCTAGTATCAGTTACAAAATCTTGTCAATGGATAGTGCACATTTTCTGTTTTCATATATTTTTTGATAATTTTGAGTTAACATTATGTAAAGCAGTTTTGTATGTATCATTATGTTACTGTATATTAATCAGCATATTATCGGCCTTATATTGGCCTATTGGTCTAGATGTTGTTATTGGAATAGGGGATTATGCTGCAAAAATATTTTGTTTGATTTTTAGTAAAACTATCTAAAAATACTTAAAAATAAGAAAAAATACATATTATAATTGTTGTATTGTTTTTTGAGAAATCTAATCAAATGTATTGGTGTTTACTTTTGCTTCTAAAATAAATGTATCTTCTTTTAATAATGTATAGATATTTTTACTGGAAAACAGATACAAATACTCAGTAAGAAAATTATTTTTGTGCAGCTTAGATTTTTTTTGAAAATGTTACAGCAGGATAAAGAGACTCTACCGCATATTACAGAGTGAAAGAAAGAGTGGAGCAAGTAAATATTCGGTCACAGTAGAACTCAGATACCTCTCTGAAGCCTTCCAAGATAGCATTCTGCATGCAATAAGGGAAAGAGTGAATACATACACAGAGCCTATTTAAAATGTGACCAACTAGCTGTACGATCAGCCTTCAAGAGTGAACAGTCGGGAGTCAGCTATAAGCAGCTACTCAAGCAACACATGCAACATCATGTATAGATTCCTCTTAAACATTGGAAGCCTGAGGATCAAATGCCTGTGGGATCATTTAAAAGCCTTTGAGCCGCCCTCATTGTGTGGTCTGCATGGGGAGACACCTGACTCATGAGTGCATTAGGGGCTTGGCAGACTGCAATCTGTGCAGAACACTGAATCTGATTGATTTGGATAGACATAAAGGCCTGCTCTGAGTAATCCTGTGTAATTTGCTATTGTACACTTCATCTGTGCATCATTGGCTCATTGCTGCTGAGATAAAATGGGAGGTCTAGATGTCTTTTTCATCAAGTAGGGAATGTCCACAGTCATAATGAGGCTATAATAGATCTCCTAAAAGGACTGCAATGAGTACATTTGCAAGTCAGTTTAAAATAAAGGATACAATGGTTTTAAAATCACAATGATGCTTTCATAATTGACTCTTTGTTTTACTTTAATGTTTGCCATCAG
Source organism: Moxostoma hubbsi (assembly GCA_032164185.1). Classification (NCBI taxonomy): domain Eukaryota; kingdom Metazoa; phylum Chordata; class Actinopteri; order Cypriniformes; family Catostomidae; genus Moxostoma; species Moxostoma hubbsi. The sequence goes on along the minus strand of JAVLUX010000201.1, from coordinate 6,875,427 downwards.
TCTATGGTACTATAGGTCTTGGGAGAAGGACTGAGTGAAAACACAGGCCGAGGAATGGACACGGCAGAGACTGTATCTCTACCTTGAGTCTGGACTGGTAACGTGCAGTGTGAACTACAAGAAGATCTGCTTCAATGGCTTCATCTGTGATGAACTGTTCCTCTGGAAACATATCAAAGTATAATGGACCAACAACAGCGTGTACACCCAATACAGTCTCATGACAACTCGTAATAGTTTGTATAAAAGGTGATAATGTCAGTTATCATACAACTTAACTTGTACGGAAAGTAACACTTTTATTCTCATAGAGACCAGCCAATCAAAAAAACTGAATTTCAAATCACTATACAATGAAGGCATAACATTTTAGATCCATTTTCACACTTTATGTTAACTCATTACTGCATGTCAATCCCCTGGAACATGCTGAGTTTTAAACCCTGATGTTTTCTATAATCTGTGGTATATATATATATATATATATATATATATATATATATATATATATATATATATACAGTATATATATATATATACTGTGTGTGTGTGTGTGTGTGTGTGTGTGTGTGTGTGTGCTGCTGAAGAGTTACCCTTTGCCCCTGACCTTGCAGCAGAAGCCAAGATGCATACCTCCTATTGCTGTTGCTCCCGAGGGGAGTTCAGCTTCCCTCATTTTCTCTGCCTCACTGATTGCTCCTCGCTCTACCCTTGTCTACATCCCTCCACCTATACCCTCCATCATAACTGACTTGCTGCTCTTTGAATCCCTCATTCTTGTGTATTGTGTTTCATAGATCACCTTACACAGTGGTCAGAGTGCCTCTCTGGGAAACTACACCTGCAGTGGTGCTGAACACCTTTTAAGAAGTGAATGACCTTGCCCCATTTGCCAGCGTCAAAGGGATGCAGCTTTTCGAGACCCATGAAGGAGATGTACTCTGGGGAATCGACAATAGGCAGGGACTTCTGTTTACATTTCAGTTTGGTGAGAAATGTGGGAAGATGAACAAGCATTATAATGCTCATGTGCAACATTTAAGAGAATATATACAGTCAGTGAGGGTCTTAGCTATGCAAATTGTCATTTGATGAAATAAAACAAAACTTCATACCCTTTCTTTCCTCCTGAGTCTTCTTTTATTTAATGTTTTTGACATTATGGCCACAACATTTCATTTTTTCAGCTTGAAACAAATCAAATAATACCATTAGAGCAAAGCATTAACTTTCAGGTGCCAGTCCGTGAGTTCAGTTACTAGTGGTAGTATCAGGCTTATTACTGCACAAAAAAATATTGAAAAAATACATCACCCATAATGCTTTGCTTGACTTGCGCATGCGCTCCCAGAATTTTAAAGCCCCAACACTGTGAGGAAATATTTTCGCTTTATAATATTCTTCTTGAAGTTTCCAGATAAACTTAGTGAACCTAATGCAAATTGTAATTGGGACCTAACTTCGCAAAAATAATATTGTACTTGGATTTCACAAATAATCACTGTAAATGTGAAATCAGCAGGACTCATCTGCTAGACATTCTACTGTACATCTCTCTTATTTCTACGCTGAAAAAATTTTCGTCGTCTTGGCGTTTATGTCATCCAATCATACTCTTAATAGATAATAATTTTGTACTTTTAAACACTCATAGACAAGAGGATTATGCGTAAATTTCAATATTCAATACGTCATAATGACACAATAACAATGTAGCAGAACTTTTTAAATGTCAACATTTTGGGTTGATTTACAAAGATTATTTGCCTTATATTATGTGATATAAAATATAATTTCCCTCGTTATTACTAGTTATGGAATTCTAGTTAATGGTAAAATTACTATTCATAAATCCAAATTGCATGTTACCCAACTGTTGTTGACCTTTAAAGTACAAAGTAATGAAACATGTTAAAAAAAAAAATGGATTATGAGATTTTGAATGCCTTTCAATTTGTATCCAGTATTTTCCTTGAAATGTTCTTCTTTTCAACATGTATATGTTTGTAGAAGTTTTTTTCAATAAAACAAGAGCTGAGGCAGTTTGAAACACATTGAAATGAAACAGATTTATTTTGTTTTGTGATAATGTTAATGTCATAGGTCACTAAAAAACGAATTGTCTAATTAAAATTTTCTTTTTCTCTATGCGCAATTGCAATTGGAGGCACATAAAGTATGATTCCAGGCATTTTGGGGAACTCCAGTTCACCTGATTTGTTTCACACGACATGGTAAACATGTCCCTGAGCCGCTCTCCGCAGTTATGTTTGCTATAAATATCAGTGCTTGTAGAACTTGTGCAATGATGATGTTATCATCTCTGCTATTTCTGTTACTAACTGGCTGTTTTCATTCAGCCCAGAGTAAATCATGAGAAAAAATTGCCATCCAGCTGTTATGTAAGAGAGTACAATAGACACAAGAGAATAGGCAGCAGCATGTGCATCACTGCCCTTATTGCCAGCAGTTTAATCAGTATCATAATTCCTTCACAGGCGCTGGTAATCTAAAGGCACCCACTGCTGGCATGTAATGGGGGTCTTTGCGCTCTCCACAAAGTACAATAGCACTGTGGCTGCTCTTTGAAGCTGAGAAAGCCTATGGCATGGCCAGAGTAGCTTCTTCCTATAATGGAATATTTTTGTATAAATTGAGAGTTCAGCCTTGTCTGTGTGTGTGTGTGTGTGTGTGTGTGTGTGTGTGTGTGTGTGTGTGTGTGTGTGTGTGTGTGTGTGTGTGTGTGTGTGTTTGATATTATTTGAAGAAATGGAGAGTATAGAAATGGCATACCTCTGTTCCTTAGCCATGAAACAAATCCGGTCCTTTGATTAATTTGATTGAATTAATACACCCCTGACCCCTACATATTTTTATCGGCAATCTGATTTTTCTTCACTTCTCTCGAAAGCTGCATATTTCTCCCCACATTAAGTTTGTTGAGTCATTTAAATAAGCAAAATTTTGTCATACCTTCATTCTACACAAAGATCAGGATTGAAGTCCTTGAGATTGTCTGACTCTCTTCGTAATCATAAGATCTTTTGTGTTTTCACAGCCTTTGGATATATTATTTTGCTTTAAAGTGTATTTATATTGTATAAGTGTGCATTTTCAGATATATACATGATTAAAATAATCTTTACACTCAAAAAATATTTTAGCCTATTTTAAAGATTTCAATTTCCTAATTTCATAACAGCATTCCATAAAATTTAAATGTGTTACGTTTAATACAATTAAATTAATACAACTTAAAATATGTAGTTTTTTATTTTATTTGAATAAAGATTCATAAATTGAATTTGATGGAATTTTGTAATGAAATCAAAATCGCATAAGTCTTATTATTTTAATAAGACTTATTTTATTATTATTTTAACATAATACAACAAAGGAACATACGTCACGCGAGAGTTAGTTCATTTCAAAGAGCATACCTGATGGCACCCATTTACATGCATTTTATGGACAAACTGAGCTGAAATCTGCTTATAAAAATCTTCACTTCATTTCTGCTGAAGAAGGAAAGTCATACACATCTGGGATGGATTAAAGCAGGGGTGGGGAACCTTTTTTCCCACTAAGGGCCATTTGAGTATTTACGAAATTATTTGCAGGCCATACAATTGCTTGCAATTTCTGAAGTAATGTAGGCATTCCGTTACGTGCTCACACACCAAAAACACTAAAAGATCTGTCTATTATACAATATTTTGTGTTGTTATCATTTCAAATCATTTTTGAAAGGAATTTATTTTTTTCAGGTTAATAGAATCAAGGCCATTTTTTGCTTCGCAAATTATTTCTCAAATGGCCTCGCGGGCCAGGTAAAATGGCCTGACATTCCCCACCCTTGGATTACAGGTAAGTAAATCATTAGAGAATTTTCATTTTTGGGTGAATTAACCCTTTAACCATCAGTAATCATAATACTCATTATTTTTAAGTTTTAAATTTGACTCTCTGTCACAGTTTTCACAGAAATGTTTTAGTTTTTCTGTTCAACAAGTTCAAAATAATGTCTATATTTCCTCCTTGTTCACTGGCACTGTTACGCCTTATACATTTCTCCCTTGCAATGACTCATTAGTGACTCTTCATCTGTCAAAGACACAAAAAATTGAAATAAATAATGGACACTATTCATGTTTTAAATGTGTATCCAAAGTAATGTACTTAAAAGTAATTATCTTATTTGAATTTAGTAAATGCAATAAGATTACTTGAATTTAAAATATAATGAATTACACTTTTTTTACTTAAAAGGTCACTAGAATACAGTAACTAGTTACTTTGTAATTGGAATAGTCCCAACACTGCAAATGAATATGTTTAATTTTAAAAGACCAATTCTATGACAATCCATTCAAGAAACTGTTAGCCTTTAATGATTGGGCTGTACAATTAATCCTCGCTACATTTTTATTGGTTTTCACGGACAAAGGGCTAATAAACAACCAGCTTATACAAATTCTGCTTATAATTGTTGAAATGTGACATCTTTTTTTCTAAATATAGAGTTGGTATGAGAAGGATGATTGTAAAACATCTGTTGCGTTTTGTTTAGTCATTGTTCAGATGGCCTTCGATAAGCATTTGATAAGTTTCCATGACAACAGTCAAAGAGAGATGACAGCAACTGTCCATGTTATCAACAGCAGCTTGGTTTTTATATCTTCCAGGCTTTGTGGTCCTTTGTTAACAGCAAAAGTATGGACAGACAGTTCTGTGTAGCCATGTTCTCTGAGATAATGCTGCTGTATGATATTCCACCAAGACTCTCGCAATGAAATATAGCTAAAGTTGATTTTAAGATCTTAAAGGAAGGAATAAATCTCCTACAAAGGGCTGGTGCAATTCATCTACAAGCGACGTCAACATCAAAGTTTGCCATCGGTGCATATTGTATGGAATGTGAATGCCTTGTTCTTCTGGTTATGTCTTGAAGCTCTTTATGACACAGTTGTATGATAAATGACTCTGCTTAAAATGTAAGGTTTGAATGCACCAGGACTAAAGGGGAAGATAAATGAATGTCTGTAGAGGAATATGCTGGTACTCTGGTGAGATTACAGGAGAATCATCCTATAGTTTAACCTACAGATTAGATCACTGCACTCCACAATGTGACAGTCAAAAGCCACTCTAGCTGTATCAGATTTTCTTTCAAGATGGGCCTATCAGGGTAAAAGTTACATTAACTGCAATGTTACATTATACTACTCTTCCAAAACCAGCAAAAGACCAGCAAAATCCAGCAAACCAGTTTAGACTAATTTAAGAAGATTTTTTTTCCCCCAGCAGGGTCAAGATTTGTATGCTATGGATACCTCAGAGAATAATTAACTTGTTTTTACCGTTTTGTGGAGTATACACATGGATAATAAAGGATTATTCAGGGTCCATTGAGGCTTGAGAAAGTAATTATCTTCTGGTGATGCCATGGTGCTAATTATTTTAGACCATCTTATGCAAGTTTTATTTGAGCTATTATTCACTGGATTTGGTCATGCTAAATATATTGTGTATTTTGATAAGTTAGGGGAAGATTCATTCAGGCATTTGTTTCATGTTTGAATTGAGGACACTAGGTCAAATACACTGTTTTTAAATATGTTACCCGTATACATAATTAAACGCTAAGATTTGCATTTTCACCACATTCTAGAACAAGGAAGCTATCCTCAATGGGATTGAGCTTATCTTTAAGTAAGAAAAAGTATTAAACGAGGAGCGCTTTGATTCATGTTGAGCGATACTAAAGGGGATCATGAGATTTCAAATAGAAAGCCTCTGCCATCTGCAATCAAATCCTCCCCAATGTCAGCAGTGACAACATGATCCTTAAGTAAACATAGTGAAGTGCAGGTGGGATTTGCTATTTGCTGATTTTTTGGTATTTTTTCAAAGAGTCGGTTAAATAAAGGCAAGGCCATAACACAAGTTGGGTGAATTCACTATGTAGTTGCATCAATTTTGCATTCAAAATTGCATCACCAAAAAATCATATCCTCTTATTCACTAACCACCCACAATCCAGTTTAAGTAGAAACATGAGCATGGGCATAGGAATGACGACACATTCTAACACCCAGTCTACAAGCAGTGCATCGCATCAAAAGCAATAGAACCCATTATAATCATTGATGATGTCTACACTGGATGCATACGCTGTGGTGTGTTGCATTGTGCCAACAAAACAGGTGTCTTGTTCCATTTTTGCACTATACTGCACTGGCACTACCAATGCCAACAGCACAAATAAACAGTTTAGAACATTCCTGTCGACTCGTCCAGTGTAGACAGCTTCCACTGTGTTGCTTCAACGGACGTGCATGGTGTAGACAGGGTGTTCTCATCAGCCTCTCCTAACAATACGACAGTTTTAAATCTACAGAAAATGTTTTATGCTTTTAAAAATATGTGATATAATTTGAAAGAAAGCATATCAACTGAACTTTTAAGAAATTTTAGCTTTTTTATGATAGAACATCTCAAACATCTAAAATATTGGTCCAACCAGAACCAAAGAAGTAAAGCACAAAAAAAATTCCTTAATGTCCATGTCAAATATAATCTTACTTGAACAATTTCTGAAGCGTGTATCACCTCTTTGTCTAACTTGTTGACTTGTTCTCTGATCTTTTCTCTTAATTTCTAAAATATATATATCACAAACATCACCTCTACCATTAATCTAAATTCAATATAATAGCCCCAAAAAAAAAAGTCGAACAAATTCTGAACCCCCAGACTTCTGCTTGCCATCCCTTCACAAGCAGCAACTCTCCCCATCTCTGCACACCATTCTGGAAATGAGGGCGCCCCATCCGACTTCCATCCCCTTTAAATAATTTGCATGCCCACCATAATGCTGGTCAGAACCCAGTTTTTAATGTGTTTATCCCCAAAATGTATGACCGCCCCATCGCCCAAAATACACAACACATTCTCACACCCAACTAGTCACATATTGACGCTTTTGACAGGACCCCTTGGCGTCACATTTTAACGCCCTGGGTATACCTTTGGCGTAATTTTTCGACGCGTTGGGTAGTCTTAACCAAAACTGCATTCAAAGGTGAGTTTAACAACGCTCCACGGCGTGTGCAAGTAAGCAGTTTAAGCGTTTTCTTAGGTACTGATAACTAGAGCATGCTGGATAACGTATTTTTATCGGAGGTTTGTTGATGTTAATAAATATATATAATATGCTATGATTGTGTTCAATTAATCAAAGTTTTTTATATTTTTATTTTTATAATTTTGTTCAATTAATCAAAGTTTTTTATATTTTTATTTTTAAAATCCTCTATAGAAATCTATCGGACTACCCAACGCGTCGAAAAATGACGCCAAAGGTATACCCAGGGCGTTAAAATGTGACGCCAAGGGGTCCTGTCAAAAGCATCAATATGTGACGAGTTGGGTGTGAGAATGTGTTCAAATACAGTGTCTGGGGTAGAATGAAATTCAAGTGCCTAAAATGTCACACAAAAATCTCAACAAGACCTTTTAGCCAAAATTCCTGGATCTTAACACACACCCAAAAAGCATGTGCTGTGTCTCCGTCTTCTGACTGGCATCGCCAGCAGGTAGGTGTGTCTTTAAGACCAAGCCTATACAATCTAGAGGGGGTCCAATGAATCTATGTAAAATCTTAAATTGCATAAGGCGCACCCTTGCATCTCTAGATGTAGACTTGAGATTTTTTAGACTCCTAGCCCACACTGCCTCCTCCAATACCAAATGTAAATCTTTCTTCCATAATCTCTTGAAAGAAGTTGAAGCTCTGTCCCCCAGAGTCTGAATTAGCAGGGAAAAATACACTGATGCCTCATGACCTTTTCCAAAAGCCATAATCACCTCTCCCAGAGTATCTGCCATATGGGGGCAGGTGGCGCAGTTGTAAATACATACAGAACTGAGATCTGGGAATCCCAAAATGTTGAACCAAATTTTCAAAAGATTTCAACAATCCACTCTCATATAGGTCACCCAGTGTATTAACCCCCCTCACAATCCAGTCTGACCAGCAGAAAGAGGACTTAATAATTTGTAATTTTGGGTTCATCCATATGCTTGAGGCAACATTTAATTAAATGTCCGAATTACACTCTGGACACTTTTGTCCATACCGAGTGCAAATGCGAGATAACAGGGTGTAATTTAACTTCTCCAACTAGTTTGATAGACAAGATTTTAAATGGCAAAATAGGGAAAAGAACTTCCTGTTCAATACAAAACCAGGGAGGGGCTTTCTCAGGTGGAAGCGACCAGTGAGCCAAATGTCTGAGACTGAATGCATAATAATAAAACTAAATCTTGGGTAGACCTAGCCCACCTTTGTCAATCGGTCTATGTAACTTATTCAAATGTAATCTAGGATTCTTATGTAGCGCAGTGCTAAAAAGCATTTAAGTTAACTAAGTGTTAAATAACTTAGATTTCATTGGGTCATAATTGTACATTTAGAACTAAAGAAATTATTTAAAAGTTATACAATATTAGAATTTAGAAGTACGTTCAAGAAACAAATTCATTATAGTTCATATCCCTTTTATTCATTTTAGTAGATAGAAAGGGGTTGTGGGAATTGTGGTTTGATGTACAATTGTGTTTGTTTCAAGTATGTTTATTTATTCTAAGAGTTTTTGTTTAAAGAATTTCATTGGTAAAGTGAAATGTATAATGTAAAAAGTAATATTTTGATGTTTGGTGGTAAAAACTATTTTATTATATGACTTTGTATGCATGGAATGACGTGTTAGGTGAAAGGTCGCAACACGGAGAGGAAGTGGGGAGAAGAAAAAAACGTAATAGCTGAGGAGAGGTCACGTCAAGGACTCGCTCCATGCTTTAGAGGTTAAACTGTTAAATAGAACGTGACAAACGTTGTAAAGTTGCCAGTTTGACTTTGTTTCAGTTTGTGCAACCAATCGAACTGAATTGTGAACTTGGAAGACGAAGACTTTGTAGTTGTTCGAAGTTTTGCCAAAGTTAACATCTCGACGCTGCAAGGATGCCTGTCGCATGAGCATTGCCCGCTCATGGTCATCGCGTGCGGGAGACTGCCTGTACGGTTCGGAAATTTGACGGAAGAAGCAGCACTTTGATTAAGGTATCTTTAACTGTTTTCTCTTGCTCCAGAGGGAGTGAAGGGGTCATATTGTTTTGGCCACACCGAACACGAGCGACGCTCCAGGCCTGCAACGGTTAGTTGTTAAGGGTTAGCTCATTTGCCGGTTAGGACTGGGGTGGGTGAATCACGTGTATTGTGAGTGTGTGTGTGCACGTGATCGCGCGTGTGTGCGTGTTTCATGTGATATGTTATGTGCTGTATTTTAACCTACAAGTTTCTAAGCACCATGTACGCTGAGGTTAATAAGGTACATGTAACTTTTTGATTTCTTTTGCAAGTTTTTGGGATAATTCAAACTTGAGGTTTGAATGTGACATCATTTTAATAAGCTAAGAAAGTATTTATTAAGTACTTTCCCTTGTTGATACATTTTGTATCTTGTATTTTTGTTGTTTTGTTTATATTGAGAAGTTATTCTTCTGAGAAGTTTAATATTTCCTTTATTTAGTAAACTTTATTTTTATTTAACATTTTAATAACTGAGTCCTGAGTATTTATTCAGTGTAAAATATAATTTGGTAATAGATTGAATATGTAAATGATATTTCAGTGAATGTGGTTTAAGTCAGTTATACACAAGTAGGTATACAGGGTTGTGATTTAAAGTTTAATAGTCATTCAAAGCACATGTAAATTCACACAAACAGATAGTTAAACAGGAGGTCAGCAAAAATACTATATATTGTGTATATTTTACTGGGAAGTACTTTTAAAGAACCCAGACACGCCCTTTAGTACCAGGACATAGTCCTAGGGGGCGCTACACTTATAATTCCAAATGAAGGACTTCAATATGCTATCAAATTGCTTTAAGAAAGAGATGGGGAAATCTATAGGGAGAGATTGTAACAGGTAGTACATTTTGGAATACAATTCATTTGAATAAAATTAACCTTCCCTATCATCGATAAATGTAATGAAGCCTACCTGCATACATCGCTCGAAAACTTAAAACTAAATCAGACAAATTTTCTTGGAATAAAAGCCCAAATACTTAATGCCCTGTTTGGGCAACTGGAAGGTGACCTGCTGGAAAGCCGTTACTTTCAACGTTACTTACTTTAAGCTTCAGATTCAGACCAATTGACTCTGTATCTCGAGAACTTAGAAAAGGAATTCATAATTCTGTTGAAGCAAGGCATAGTGTAGGGTCAGAGACGAATAATAAAATATCATCTGCGTGAAGCAAAACCTTATGCGCCACACCTCCCACCACAGCCCCTGGAAAATCCTTTCTTATCATGGCTGCTAATGGTTCCAGGGCAAGACAGAACAATAATGGGGAAAGAGGGCTGCCAGGTGCCCCTATCCAGAGTCAAATAATCTGAAATTAATCCATTTGTTTGTACCACCGCTACCAGGTGTCTATAAAGTAACTTGATCCATCCAGTAAAAGTATTCCCGAACCCATATATTTCCAAAATCTTAAAAAGATAATCTCATTCTACCATATCAAACGCTTTTTCAGCATCAAGTGAAATGGCAGTGACCGGAGTCCGACTTTACCTAATCAGTTAGCCAGAATTTTTCAGGGAAATTGGATGGTAACTCTTACACTTGGTTGGATCTTTGACCTTTTTAAGAATCACAATGATCTGGGCTTGTGTCATGGTTGGTGGAAATTTTCCATTCTTTAATGATTCCGTATGACCTTCGAACAAAAGTGGAGCCAATTCTGTAACATAAGATGTAAAAAATTCAGCGGCAAAACCATCTGGCCCCGGAGCCTTGCCTGGTTATCTCAGAATCAAGAGATTTTTTTTGCTCAGTTTAAGGAGTTCTAATGGTTCCACAAAGTTTCTAATATCTTCATCAGTAGACAAATATGTGGAACTATAGAGATCAAGATAGAATTCTTTAAAAGCATTATTAATATCAATGGCCAAGGTAAATATTTAATCACCAGGAGATTTCACTGAGGGAATGGTAGTAAAAGACTCTCTCTGCTTTATATATCTAGCAAAAAGCTTCCCTGCTTTGTCCCCCAACTCAAAGTATGACTGTCTTGCCCTGAATAGACAAAACTCCACCTTCCGTGAAAAGAGAGTATTATATCTGTATTTCAATCTGGTCAATTCAATTCAAAAGTCTCTATTTAATGTCTGTAAGACCAAGATTTTTACACATCCTGTGAAGTGTCAATGATGCGCTAGGTGGCTTACACACTTTTGATTCACTATGATCAAGGACTGAATCCATCAAAAGATTTAAGTCTCCTCCCAATATTATATCATGAGGGTCGCCTGCGCTTGCAACATCCCTTCAAGATCTATAAAAAAAAAGCCATGATCATCAGTGCTAGGTGCGTAAATATTAACCAAAATCAACATTTGCCCCTGAATTTCTGCTAAAAAAATAATGACTCTTCCTAATTTATCTTTAATCTGTTTGAGACATTTTAATTGTAGACGTTTACTTATCAATGTAATGACTCCCCTGCTCTTACTTGAGCAAGCACTAAAGAAAACATGCCCACCCCATAACTCCCACAAAATAATAAAAAATAAAAACAGGCCGTTCAGTTTCCTTGGACAGTCAATCGAATGTTCAGTGAGCTGGCTGTTCATGAATGCAACAGATGACCTAATCCTTCTAATGTCTTAAAATCCTTAAAATTTAAAATAAATAAATTGTATATTTAGTGAGTCAAGTTCACTTGGAAACAAAAAATGGCTTACTCACTCCAACGTAATAAAGGACATTGCTTGCTGTGGACATGTAACTACTTTGCGGCCATCCTAAGAATCTATTCTCAGTTTTGCCAGAAATATCAGGGTAAATGCGATATTCCATTGATGTAAGAGATTCTTGCATTCCTTGAATCAATCATGCTTCTCTCTTGTCGAATTCGCAAAGTCTGGGAACAAGAAAATGTTGTGGTTCTTCCAAAAAAGCGTTCCTTTACTCCTCGCAACATGAGATCTTTATGGATGATCTCAGAAATTTGGCCAGAATTGATCAGGGCCTGTCTACCTCAGCGGATCTCCGAGCTGGGACTCTGTGATCTCGTTCAATTTCCAGCTTTTGGCCTGTTATATCGAGTAGACTTGGGAAAAGCTCATCTAAGAATTTTTACATATCTCGACCTTCTTCATGCTCAGGGATTCCAACAATTCAGACATTGTTTCACCGATTACGATTCTTCAAATCCCCAAGCGCATTCCAAATCCACCTTGGTCACTAGCGGATTAGCAGCTAATTCCCTCTTCGATGACTCAAGATAATCAATCCGTCTCTCAACGTCCGACAATCTTGTAACCAACTATTTAGTCTCCATGGAATTAATCAAATCTGCAAAGACTTTTGTCAGCATTGCTGACACATTAATCAATTCACGCCGGATTTCTTTCAGTTCACCATCCGAATTGAGTCCGGGTCTTTTGTTCTGTTGCTCCGAGAAATCAGCCCAAGCACGTAAGTGTCTTTTAATATCTCCAGAGTTCGAGGATTTATCATTTTATTTATTCTTAGAACAGTTATGTATCAGGGTGTATCGAATCTCACTGGTTCATGACACCAATAGTAATACAATAATCAAATTGCGCAGAGCTTGCCGTTCACACGTTCGCTCCTCGCATGGCGTCACGTGACTCCTAATTCTTACTATTTTTAAGAGATAAAGAAATCATACGATATCATTCGACTTGGGTCTGATAAATGCATATGATCCAACCAATCATACGCTTTCCTCATTGCCTTCTAAACCCAAATATTTCCTTTCTTCCCTGACACATAAATCATAATTTCCAATTAAAATCATGTAAGGGCTTGATGGTTAGATTTAGATATGAGGTTTGGGTAAAAATTGCAGTTACGCTTATTCAAAACCCAGAGGTGTCTTACAATAGGCTAATACATGATTTCGCCACAGGGCCAGAGGTTGTGGCTGGAGTACACTTTTTATGATTTGAGACACAGAGATAGACCAAGTTGTATATAAAACATCACATAACAACAAAACACCATACAAACAAAATAGTTGTGCCCACAACAATTGCAATAAATTAATTAATTACACCAAAGCCTATTTCCATTAATGTAATATAAGCCTATACAACCAAAACCAAGATACACCAATAAAAACATCAGTTACAACACGATTATTGTAAGTATTCACAATATCTTGCCCACATGCTGATCTGTCAAAGGCGATTTTGATGCCTGTGTCTCGTTAGGCCCATTTACTCCTCCTACCGATTCACTTTCCATTCTGATTCACACTCTGTTGATGTTGGTCAGAATTGACGATGACGACTCTTTAAACCAATTTCTTATATCCATTCTGCCACTACTCAGAATCACAGCACCACCAAAATTTGATTTTGAGACGCAGCATGCGTGACTATCATGTGTTATGTTGATTATGCTTGGTTACTAGCCATAAGGCAGTTGTATTTGAATAACTAGAATGTACATTTCCTGAAGAAAATGTGAGTGGTGCTTGCCGTGGCAAAATTTCTTACCACAATGTCCCACCTACTGCCCAAAGTTAAAAGAGGCCACCCCCATGACAGTAGGATGTTCTGGTGCAGAGATATTAATGTTGTTCCATGGTTGCTAGGGAAACCCATCTGGTTGATATGCAGTTACTAAGGTGACAGCCACCAATGCTACTTGCCATCCTGAGTAAAATAAGTCAACCCGGAAGTCTCTACGATTTTCTAGTAAAAAGATATGTGATTTGTTACTTGGTTGCTAGGGTAACTCCATCTGGTTGCTAGGCAGTTAACAAGGGGCAAGCCAACAATGCTCCTTGCCATCCTGAATGAAATAAGTCAACCCGGAATCTCTACAATTTTCTGGTTCAGAGATATGTGATTTGTTACTTGGTTGCTAGGGTAACCCCATCTGGTTGCTAGGCAGTTACCAAGGTGACAGCCAACAATGCTCCTTGCCATCCTGACTGAAATAAGTCAACCCAGAAGTCTCTGTGATTTTCTAGTACAGAGATATGTGATTTGTTTCTTGGTTGCTAGGGTAACCCCATCTGGTTGCTAGGCAGTTACCAAGGTGACAGCCAAGAATGCTCCTTGCCATCCTGACTGAAATAAGTCAACCTGGAATCTCTACGATTTTCTGGTTCAGAGATACGTGATTTGTTAATTGGTTGCTAGGGTAACCCCATCTGGTTGCTAGGCAGTTACCAAGGTGACAGCCAACAATGCTCCTTGCCATCCTGAGTGAAATAAGTCAACCCGGTAGTCTCTGTGATTTTCTTGTGCAGAGATGTGTGATTTGTTTCTTGGTTGCTAGGGTAACCCCATCTGGTTGCTAGGCAGTTACCAAGGTGACAGGCAACAATGCTCCTTGCCATCCTGAGTGAAATAAGTCAACCCGGAAGTCTCTGTGATTTTCTTGTGCAGAGATATGTGATTTGTTTCTTGGTTGCTAGGGTAACCCCATCTGGTTGCTAGGCAGTTACCAAGGTGACAGCAAACAATGCTCCGTGCCATCCTGAGTGAAATAAGTCAACCCGGAAGTCTCTGTGATTTTCTTGTGCAGAGATATGTGATTTGTTTATTGGTTGCTAGGGTAACCCCATTTGGTTGCTAGGCAGTTACCAGGGTGATATTTATCAAGTCTACTTTCCATCCTGAGTGAAATAAGTCAACCCGGAAGTCTCTACGACATTCTGATCCTAAGATACACATCTTAGTGATATTGAATGGATGTCAATGGTGTTTTGTTGCTAGGGTGCTTTAAATGGTTGCTAGGGTGTGGCTAAGTAGTTCACATGATGAAAGATGAAGACTGATTACTCACCCAATTAAAACAAAGCAACTATCATGTCTCTAGGACATTCTGATCTGAAGATATCTTACTTCAATTGAAATCAATAAATGTGGTTGCTTGGGTGCTCCAAATTGTTGCTAGGGAGTGGCTTGGCAGCTGCCAATGATGAATCTCCAATGGCTGCTTGTCAGTATGAATGATACAAACCAACTCCCATGCCTCTGTGACATTCAGAATGGAAGATATCTCTCTTTGGATTTTGGTTGCTAAGGTGCTCGAAAATGGTTGCTAGGGAGGGGCTAGGAAGTGTTGAGGGGATTCATGATTGGCTGTTTTACTGCCCCAAGTCAAACGAGACCACCCTCGTGTTTCTATGATAATTCAGTCCGGAGATATCCCTTTGATCTCTTTCAATGGAAGTCTATGGGAGTTGTTGCTAAGGTGCTCTAAATGGTTGCTAGGGCGTGGCTTGATAGCTTCACAATGATCCTGAGAGACTGATTGGTCATCTGAGTAAAATGAGCCCGCCCCCTTGTCTCTAAGACACTGTGATCCAGAGTTATGTTCAATACAAAATCTACCATAGACTTAACATTGGGGCAACTTTGGGCAGCTCATGCCCCCCAGGGGTGCAACTTTTACCCCATTGTGAGGTATGATCTCACAGAGCCTGTCAGCCTCTTCAAATGTGGTTAATCACACGTCTCTGTGAAATCCTCGATCTGAGCTATGACTCGTCAAAGTTCGGCGCAATGTTGAGTCAATGGGATTTTTTGCCCAATTTTTTGCCCCTGGGGCAATCACCGTACCTCCGATCGATTATAAAAGTCATAGGACACCATTCCCAAATAATCCGCACGATTTGACGCCTCATTTGTGGGTTTTCGACCAAAAAATTTTAAAAAAATTCCATTGACTTACATTGGGGCAACTTTGGGCAGCTCCTGCCCCCCAGGGGTGCAACTTTTACCCCATTGTGAGGTATGTTCTCACAGAGCCTGTCAGCCTCTTCAAATGTGGTAAATCACATGTCTCTGCGAAATCCTCGCTTTGAGCTATGACTCGTCAAAGTTCGGCGCAATGTTAAGTCAATGGGATTTTTTGCCCAATTTTTTGCCCCTGGGGCAAACACTGTACCCCCGATCGCTTATAAAAGTCATAGCACACCTCTCCTCAATGAGCCGCACGATTTGACACCTCATTCATGGGTCTACGCCAAAAGGTGCGGGACGAGTTAGGTGCCGAAGTTTTGTACGGAAGAAGAAGAAGAAGAAGAAGAAGAAGAAAAATAAGTATGTGAGATTACAATAGTGTTGCTTTGCAAGCACCACTAATTAAAGGTGGAGTGTGTAATTTTAATCAAATACACTTTTTGTCATATTCAGTGAATATCTCTTCACGGTCCACTAGCTGTAAGTTCTGTGTGTGCGCTGAAAAAAATATCCAGTGTTTGTACACAGCCCCGGCTCTGTAAAGGGGAAAAATAAACAAAGTGGATTTGACCAATCCACACATCATTGTTGCGAACACAGCACTGGCAATGGGTGTGTATTAATTTTGGGGGGGTTATAATTTTATTTTAAGTTCTGATTAGCGTTACAAATGCAGTTTTATGTAAAATGACAATGTGTTATTTTAAGGTAGCCCTTGGGGAGATCAGTGTTTATTATAGTTACCTTTGATCCTGTTGCTACAAATTATCTGTGCAGGTAACAAATATTAGCATGTTAAACATTTTAAATAACATCGAATATAGCCAGTTCATTTATATGTAATTACATGAAGCACAGATATTAGGTTACCTGGCAAAACAGTTCTTATAGTGTAAGTATTCAAATTATAAATAATTTGACAATTGATTCAAAATGTCTTTTGAATAGGAACTTGCAACCCATAGACAAAATAAATAAATTATAATCCAATAAATCCAATGCTAAGAAAAGCAGAAGAGGATCTTTCCTTTTCATAAAATAGTCATCAGAACCATGTTACAGCTGAAAGCAAATTAAAATCGATATCAAATGCCACAGACTGCGTTTTGGAGCTGGCAGCTGGTGCTGGGAAAAGTCCAAGGTTTTCTCAAGCAAGCCACTGTCCTCCTGGCCAAATCCTGCCTGTACCAAGCCCTGAAATGCACTGCCTACAGCAGCAACAGAATAACACATTACCATGACTTTCTCAAACAATAATACCACTCATAGTGCCCTTCCCACATACAAAGTGACTGAAATGACACTAAGAATTTGCCTTGCGGTGTTCTACAGGCTCCAAGAGTACTTTTGAATATGAATTTGTTGTTTGGGCAGATGGTTTTTAATAGATTTATCTTGATGATTACCTTTTTTTGTGCCATCAGAATTGATCCTAGAGGCTAAAGGCCTTTTCTCTGTACAGTAATCAATGGTTTCACTCTCATAATGATTTGCCTGTTTTGTGATTATTCACAGCTGTGGAGTCAAATGCCATTTTCAGCTTGTGATTTTTCCCTTTTTATAGAATTTCACAACTTTGTTACCATGAGGATGTAATTTCAACAAACCCTAAAACCCTAAAACAACTGTAAAAACGTCATGGTTGCTGTCGTAACCTCCGTTGCCCGAGGGAGGGAACGAGACGTTGTGTCGAATGAAGTGACACAAGGGGTCTTCCTTGGACGCCAAATCATACCTCTGAACCTGAGAAAAGGCTAATGTCAAGTTGGCAGACAGAATTTGAATGCCCCGGGTCATACGGGTATAAAGGGAAGTGGGGCAGCGAATGCCAGTCAGGATTTTGCACTGAGGAGCCGAAAATGAAGCATGGCCATTTACAGTGCTAGGTCTAGTGCTGTGGCAGGAGGGACACAACGTCTCGTTCCCTTCCTCGGGGAACGGAGGTTACGACAGTTACCATGACGTTCCCCTTCTGTCACTCACTCGACGTTGTGTCGAATTAAGTGACACAAGGGGTCCATAAAAAAGCGCCATGCACTGAACATGTTACGTGACTGTCGAAACAGGTGCACAGCAGGCTATTGCGTGCTAGAGGCACCTGTACCGGCTGCACGTAGCCCTCCCCAATCCCCCCAACTCTTTTTGCATACAAACCTTAGGTTCCTGCACACCTGAGGGGGGAAAAAGTTGTTACATGCCTAGCATTGGAGCAAGCCGTGGCCTTCTCTCTCACTATGTCTCTCACTTAAGTCGGGGAAGGGGGTCTTTCCCCAGGGGGGAGCAGGAGATAGCATGTCGAGAGCAGAAGGATGTCCCGAGGCTAGGGTGCTGAGAGAAGACTCAAAGCCCTTACCCTGCTCTGCGCACCTGGCAGGGGGCGGATTTAGAGACTGAGGAAGAGGCCTAAGGGGGCGTCTTCAGAACTCGTCAGCACTGGCGTGCCGGGGCTGTAGGCATGGCCGGAGGCAAGGTAGCTGTCCGGTCCGCAAATTTCCTATTCTTTCAGGAGGGAAAGACCCAGCGGAAGCCAGTTTTATGGGGAGGTACTGTGTGGCAAATACACCACGAGGGTTGTGAAGCCGGACTTGGGATATGGCACGGTGGTAGGTCCAGCCTAGATCAAGCAGGTCAAGCAAGCCATGCGGATCCAACAGCAATGCTTCTCGCTGGTAGAGGTGAGTGGAACAGGAGTGAAAATCAGCTGCTTGCTGCACAACCATAATTTAAACAACTCATTCAACCCATTTACACAGGTAATACAAATGTTTTAACAGAAGATTTAAAACAAGTGTTTGTTTTTTTTTTGTTTGTTTTTTTAAGCTTCTCATTTTTGTTTAAACCCTCTAAGAATTGGCCACATTCACTTTCACTGTCCCCATTCACATCCATTCTAAGAGCCTCACTGTAACCTTGATTTTAGCTTTTTTTTTTTTTTAAAGAAAAGGACGGACGAGTCGAAATCCATTTTTGTGGTAATCAACCCTATGCCACCAATTCTGTCGATTTAGATTAACTTGTATTGAACCTGGAATATTCCTTTAACATATGAAACACATCTTCAGATTAACATTTTTCAGTGCAGACTGAAGCCTTGTTCACAATGGTGGAAGTACACCATGTTCCTTAGCAACCAGAATGCTTTTAAAAACATGATACAAACATATACAAGAGGCCAATATAAGCCGGATGTTAAAAGCAGAATAGTGATAAAAGCTCAACTGTTTTAACCAGGGTTTCAACCGATGAAATGATTGTTGATAAATTACTGGCTATAGTGAATGGTTATGAATAAGAAGCCTAATTTAATGGAGGAAATGGAGACCTGTAGAGTCAGTTTAAAAACTCTTTCTAACAATGCATGAAAGAGAAAGTTAAAAGTTTCATTACCATCAAGTGTTAAATATTTCACAGCCACCTACACTGCATTTCAGATGTTAAGCAAATGAGCATTAGCAGAACACCTGCCAACTGAGTAAGTGTTAATTTAGTTAAGGTGGGAGTGCAGACATTGTTACACACTTCAGTGATGCATAAAACCTTGTACAAGAACTACAAAAAAAATGCATTTGTCACACTTGATTGATTTAAAGTTGTTGTAAAAGGATGAGAACATAGTGTTTTTTTCATGTAACACTGGACATTTTTTAATGTCGACATTCCCACAATACATCAGACAAATGAGGGGTTTGAGTAATGAGCTCAGTAGGGTAGAGTAGGTGTATCCACTTACATTTAATGACTGGTGGGCCAAGGTGAGGATGTAAACAGCACTTATGAGCACTTAAGTTTCAGTTACATGATTTTATTAGTAGAATTACAGTACTGGAAATGGATATTCATTCATGTGGCCATAAAATAACCCTTTGTACTGTCTGCATGATAAATTCATGGTATCTCTTGTAGGACAGCATGGCAACAAGGCTCGTTGGCAATGATGGACATCTGTGTTTACATACTAGTGGGACCAAACAATTTATCTATAGAACTAAAGTCTTGGTTTCATGATACTGTATACGCACAACCTACCTGTTGACTGTCATGTACTTCACACAGATTTGTCCGACGCGCTTTTTTGTTGACTTTTTGGCGCACTCTGTGATACCTCCATGCGATCAAAGGGGAAGGTTGCTGCCGAACATCCTTCACTCAGGGCAGCCTGTGGATGCTCTGGCGTGTGCCTAGGGCCAGGTGACATGTTGCGAACACCCTTAAGAGTCTGGGGAGGGTGGCCCCCACGGCTTGAAGAGATTTCGAGCTCCCTGGAGGAATGAATGAGCAGAACTGGTTCCAAATGACCGAGGCGGTGGTGACAGTGAGGCAGGCCGGGTCGGTAGTCGCCCCTCGGATTCTGAGCAGGTCCAGATGTGCCTGGAGGTTCGGCCAGGCAGGGGAACGTAACGAGGCAGGCTGGACGTGAGCGTTGCAGGCCGGACAGACTCTTTCACACCCCCCCTGATCGACAGGATTACGTGACGCGCCAGGGGCATGCCCCTGCCCGGTCGTTTCGGCCACTTTGGGCAGCGAGTTCCTCCCCGCTCAGCGCGTTGGCTTCAGGGGCGATCCCTCAACCAGGCTCCCCAAACTCCCTCCTTGGGAGACACAGAAGGCCAGTCTACCACAGTGACACGAGCGTGGTGGCCACAGCGGAAATGCGGCCCCGAGAAACGCAGCTTTCCCGGTTACATGGCTCCAGGGCTATACCCCCTCACACATAGCCCGAGGACGGTCCGCCTTCGGTTTGCCTTTGTGCCCCTATGAGCAGCCGCGGGGGTGCGAGGCAGGCTGACAAAAATGAACTTGATTTGAATGAAATTGAATCACTAAGAGCATTTGCGAGAAATTATTTCTGTGGTGTGCATTTGTTATAAAGAAAAAAAGTCAATTAAATTTGAACTTTATTAAAACTACACACACACAAACACACACAATATCTCAGAAAAGCACTAGGTGGAAATCATCATGCCTCTGTATTAGCTTTCAGATCTAAAATCTTCCATTGTTCGCTGATTACTACAAACAGTTTCTTTTTAAATTGAGGCCCTGTGAGATTTCTCAGCACAAATGCTAAATGAAAAGACCTGTCAAAACTGATTGAAATAACAACCTATTTCTTGTGAATATTTATGTATATTAGAGTGTGATTTTTTTTCTCTACAAAAGTCTACAGCAGCTACAACCATAGGTTTTCCATTCTGTGGTCATCATCTATCAATAATGCTTCATCTCCACTGCTGTCACAGTTTACTGGCATATTTGACCTTATGAACTTCTCTTTGTTCTAATAAAAAAAAATATTATTATTATTTTCTGTTAAAAATCAATTCGATTATGGACTTCAATCTATAATTTCTATTGGGAAGTCATTACTCTGCACTATTTTATGTTTAAATCTTATTTGTTGTTCACACCTACCACAGAGCTTTGTTTACTTGAGGGTTCACTGGCATGGTCTGCATAATTTATTTATGTTACAAAACAAAGTGTGCTGCTTTATTCAATTTGGCCCTTTTCCATTCTTCAGTGCTCTGGAATGTGATTGATTCTATGTATTTTCTGTTTGAGTCATTTGATTGATAGACTGATGGGTGTTAGTGGTTATGTGGTGCAGCTCTAATGGGCTCAACTCAAAGAGAAAAAGCCTTATTGGCTCACCTGCTGATTTGTGAATTTGCTAAATGATACTGAAATATGATAATGAACATCAATCACTGTTATCAAACAGATTTCCTAAATGCTACCCTTGTCTTCCACTGTTCAGACAAATAGACAGTCGTGTCCCAAACAAACGCTGTTGAGCTAATGTTGCTATGTTATGCTAATTATAAGTAGGCGAGGGTCAGGGCAGGACTGGGAAGAGAAATCGGCCTGGGATTTTACATGGCAACTGGGGGGAGTGAGCCAAATTATGTTTGCTGTTCTTTTCTGCATATTGCGGCGCTGTTTTGTGCTCCGTCCTGTGCTCCGGCTCATTGTTGCTTATCACGGCCCATTCGGTACGTTTCGCGGCCGAATCATCAGCCCGCTCGGTTCTCATGATGGCCATTTCACACCATATCGGCCCAAAAGTGTGTCGGCCCTCCGGGAAAATGCCTGGTATGCCAGATTACCAGTACAGCCCTGGCGTGGGTAAATATATAGATTTTACAATCATGATCTTCATTTGAACAATCTCAATATCATTCTTAAATCCCAAGATCTATCTTTAACTATTTTTAAATCACTAGCATATGCAACACATTTTGAGGTTCTTAAAGGTACTCATCAGTGATTGAGTAGAATAGTTGATAAGAAGTTCAGCAGTGAGATGCTTTTACTGTGTGTTGACCAAAATCAACAAAAGAAGAATTTCCAATCACACATACTGTAGCATGGATGTGGTAAAAATGCTAAAGACTCCTCTCTCGTTAATGTGTTTATAACCAAAACTCTTCTGAGAGATGCTCGCTGAACTGCCGCATTCTTAAAGAGACAGTATCACTATAAACCCTAAAGTTGTCATTACTTCAAATACCTACAATCCATGGTGCTTCCTTGGTCAAAGTGAACATATGAGGGCGTTTAAATAGTTGTTATTAAGAATTCATAGAGTTTTGAGCTCTTTTGTAGTATTATTTATGTTGTTTTTCTGCAAATAGTTGTTTCGTGTGATGTCACCATTAGGTTGATCAGATTATCATTTGGTCAAGTTGGACCCTGTTAACATTATCACAGTTATATGGATTTCTCTGGAGAATTATTTAATAACTGATCTAGAATCAATTATCATCTTTGAGCTGTGCTATTTGTTTGATCTTTGTTTGAAATTGAATCAATTCAACTAAAATGATTAACATTACAATAACCAATATTTAAATACCAAATCTGAGTCACATCTACTTGCATCTCTTTAACTCAACTTATTTAGTTAAGTTCATTCTATATGAACACCAAGATAATTGAATTTATGTACTCAACTTATGGGAGAACTTTTGAGGGAACGAGTTTACTCAAATGTTTGCAATTAACTTATTGTGGTTTTCACTGTACCATTTCAGCACTTGTTCTACAAGTCAAATTATTAATGAAAGCTGTAAATATGTAACAATATTATATATATAGCATATTTACAGTGCATCCGGAAAGTATTCACAGCGCTTCACTTTTTCCACATTTGATTACTCCAAAATGGATTAAATTCATTATTTTCCTCAAAATTCTACAAACAATACCCCATAATGACAACGTGAAAAAAGTTTGTTTGAAATCTTAGCAAATTTATTAAAAAAAAATAAAAAATTACATGTACATAAGTATTAACAGCCTTTGCTCAATACTTTGTTTAAGCACCTTTGAAACCAATTACAGCCTATGATTCTACAAGCTTGGCACACTTATTTTTGGGCAGTTTCTCCCATTCTTCTTTGCAGGAACTCTCAAGCTCAATCAGGTTGGATGGGTAGCATCAGTGCACTGTCATTTTCAGATCTCTCCAGAGATGTTCAATCGGATTCAAGTATGGGCTCTGGCTGGGCCACTCAAGGACATTCACAGAATTGTCCCGTAGCCACTCCTTTGTTATCTTGGCTGTGTGCTTAGGGTCATTCACCTTCACTCCAGTCTGAGGTCCAGAGCAGTCTGGAGCAGGTTTTCAACAAGGATGTCTCTGTACATTGCTGCATTCATCTTTCCCTCAATCCTGACTAGTCTCCCAGTTCCTGCCACTGAAAAACATCCCCACAGCATGATGCTGCCACCACCATGCTTCACTGTAGGGATGGTATTGGCCAGGTGATGAGTGGTGCCTGGTTTCCTCCAGACATGAGGCTTGCTATTCAAGCCAAAGAGTTCAATATTTGTTTCATCAGACCAGATCATTTTGTTTCTCATGGTCTGACAGTCCTTCAGGTGTCTTTTGGCAAACTCCAGGCAGGCTGTCATGTGCCTTTTACTGAGGAGTGGCTTCCGTCTGGCCACTCTACCATACAGGCCTGATTGGTGGAGTGCTGCAGAGATGTTTGTTCTTCTGGAAGGTTCTCTGTGCTCATTGGGACCTTCAATACTGCAGAAAATTTTCCCATGGAGGGGGCCTGAAAGTTTCTTTGCACCGGGGCCCGCAAGATCCATGTTACGCTACTGTATCTCTTCTCGCAAACATTTATTTTACCTCTTTACATTTTTCCTTTATGCATTCCTACTGTAAACTGTAATCAGTATCTTTATAAAATCATAAATATTCTGTCATTATTTAGATTGACAACCTAAATGCAGCTTTGTATTGAAAATCAAGGATGATGACATTATTTCTGTTTGTTTGCTAACATAAGTAGAAAGGACTGCACGGCTCATTTTACATTTAGATCAAACCTGAGCATATCAGTAAAATTATCGCACATACAGGCTGTGTGATTGATCACTTGCACCAGCGCAAGAGTACAGAGTGGAGGAGAGAGAAAGATTGTTATATATAAAGGAAGATAGAGAGAGCAATTTTGCTTGAAATTAATGTTTGTACACAGTGTTTGGAAAAAGATGTGTGCAGATCATGCTGACAGTTGCAGTTTAAAGCTTTCAGCTCATTGGTTCTAGTCTTTTCGATTGATTTCCCTATCACAGGCTGACCGTGCATTTAAGTCCTCTTGCCTCGTGTTATTAGAACAAACCAATCTTTCACTTGATGTCATTCCCATGCTTTAAACTAGGCCTCTTCAACTGGCAGCCCAGGGGCCAAATTCAGCTCGATTTAAAATTCAGTGGCCCACATGAGGTTGCCTGTTGACTATTGCAATCTAAAAACAGATCAGAACGTAAACCAGATAACAGAAATATTAACAAATTGTGTATTAAATGTGGGCTGTACCCAATACTGTAGCCTATTTCTTCCAGATTTTTTTACATTATTTTTTAAAACTACTTTCATTAGGGTAGCAAAAATAGACAATATAAAAGACTATAGTGTCTAAAATGCAAGTTACTCAATATTGTCCTCTTTTTTATATAGAACTGATGTATAAAAGTAATATCATACTTGGCATCATGCTGATGTACAGAATACCTTAATTGTCTACTGCCTTATCCAAAAAATTAAAGCTATGAACACAGTTAATATTTATGTGGTGAACAAATATTATACTGCTCTATGTTGTACTGTTCTCTTCAGATAGTAGCTTTTAATTGACAAAATCTTCTGGACCGTCCCGCAAGCCCCAAAAAATATTTTCATTTGGCCAAATTACTGGTGTAGCCGAATAGTCCTGGATTATCCGGATATAATCTGTCAATCTCATACAACCGTTAAACCTCAATTACATCTGTTCCCACCGCAGGCTATAGGAGATTGTAAAATCTGACGTTTGTGGTGAAAAACAAAAGGAAATTGGCCAAGAACATAACAACAGCTGGTGGGACCCACAGGCTGCCAGCATTTTCACAAAAATCGAAATAGATTTGTAGTGAACTGTGCATCAGTGCAATTAATCTTGGTGTGTAAGCAAATGTGCCCCTTGATTTATGTGACTGATATGTATTGGGTTATGGTCAATTGTGTTCTTGCTTTGGTGTGTGAGGATAGCTACCTACATATGATATCTTAATCCGTCATTAATACCGCCATTGGTGTATGAATGTGAGTGTGAATGTGTGTGTGAATGGGTGAATGGGACACAGTGTAAAGCGCTTTGACAACCTCTTACTAAGGTGCCTTGCTTTGATTCCTCCATCCTCATTTTTCTTTCCTTTCATATTTCCCTTGTTTCCTTAGAGAGAGAAGCTAAGAAGCGAGGAAAGGAAACAAGGAAAGGAAACGAAGATACACAATTTCAGAAATAAGAAGCGCCCATTGACAATTGTTTGTAGCACCTACAATCCACTATACTAACAATTCCCACTGGATAAAATCAAGAGCCGGCCTATTTCTTCTCATAGACTATCCTGTTTCACTCTGAAATACATCACATTACTGAAGTAAAATGGGTGTTATTATGTAAATGTACAAATTATGATTTAAACTATGTAACAGTTAAAATAATGCACAAGTTTAACAGAAAAGGGTTAGTTCACCCAAAAATGAAAATTCACATAATGTACTTACCTACATTTATGCATTTGGCAGACGTTTTTATCCAAAGCGACTTACAGTGCGCTTATTACAGAGACAATCCCCCCAGAGCAACCTGGAGTTAGTGCCTTGCTCAAGGACACAATGGTGGTGGCTGTGGGGATCGAACCAACACTTACCTTTAAGCCATCCCAGATGTGTATGACTTTCATTCAGATTTCAGCTCTGTTTGTCCATACAATGTATGTAAATGGGTGCCATTAGTCTTCAGGCTGTTTGACAGTCCAAAAGGCATATTTAGGTAGCATAAAAGTATCCACATGACTCCAGTCGATCAATATTTGTCTTCTGTAGCAAACCAATAGGTTGGTGTAAGAAACAAATCTATAATAACTTTAAATCATTGCTTCCGCCCAGCACAGTATTTTTGAAATTAACTAACTCTTGAGTAACATTCGTTCCTCTGTTGTGTACACGGCGCAAACTTTTGACTTGAATGTCACTGATGCATCGACTGCTGACAGGAAGCAATTTTTTTAAGATAATAATGTTTTAATTATCTATTTCTATTTACACAAACCTATCTGTTTGCTTCAGAAAACTGGAGTCATGTGCATTAGTTTTATGCTGCCTAAATATGTTTTTTGGACTGTCAAACAGCCAGCAGATTGATGGCACCCATTTACATGCATTGTATGGACAAAATGAGCTGAAATCTGCTTATAAAAATCTTCATTTCGGTTCTGCTGAAGACAGTAATTCATACACATCTGGGATAGCTTAAAGGTAAGTAAATCATGAGAGGATTTAAATTTGTTGGTGAACAAACCCTTGTGAGTGCTTTTATAAAATAATAAGCTTCACATTTCTTCCTTTAAACCCTTGAAAAATTGTCCCCATTCACTTCCATTGTAAGTGTAACCTCGATTTTTGTTTTTTTTTTTAAAGAAAAGGAGGGATGAGTCAAAATAATTTTTGTGGTATAAAAATATTCCTATATAGGGCCAGTAGTGGCTCAGAGGTTAAGGCGCTGGGGGTTCAAGCCCCAGCACTGTCAAGATACACTGTTGGGCCTTTGAGCAAGGCCCTTGACCCTATCTGCTCCAGGGGTGCTGTTTCATAGCTGACCCTGTGCTCTGACCCCAGCTTAGTTGGGATATGTGAAAATAACTCCATTTCATTGGCTCTGTACCTGTACTCTGCACAATGACAATAAAGTTGAATCTTAATCTTATATGTGGCTGTCAGTTATCAGGTTACCACTGAAGATGAAACATCCAAATTTGTAATTATAGTCATGGTACTCAATTCTGAAACAAAGTGCACTTCACTTGATTGCCTTAATGAATTCATTTACATTTCCACATTCAGTTGATAATTGCATTCCCAAAGCACTTGAATGTTGCTGTTTGTGTACAGAATGCACATTTAATTTGGGTAAATGGAATACAAAGAACTCAAGGTGAGGGTATTATTCTGTCTCAGTATCAAAGTGTTTCGAAAATGCATTCAGGATCAGATATTGATACAGTAGTGTAGCTTTAGAGCCCGATACATAAAACCAATCTCTTTTGTAAAGAAGGATGACATATTATACAAGCACAGTGTGTCTATGAAGTGCGACAATATTAAAACATTCTGCTTGCCCTCGTTATACTGAAATACTAGCTCATTTAGAGGACTTATTTTGCATGCAACTAAAATGAACTTTCCTGCAGGAGCAGATGAATGCAGTCTCATTTAAGTGGCTGTTTATCAGTTTTAGGGGGCATGAAATAATGAGGCAGGCAGATTTGCCGGTTTGTTTCACTGAAAAAGTCACTAGAGTGACAGCTGACTATATTGGACCATAAGTCATTTTTATTGTTTACTGTATTTGCATGAGTGGATTTATATTAGCAGGCCTTGGGGAGATGGAATGGGAAACTTTTTTTCTTAGAAGTGCATTGTAGTGTCTTAAATAGATGTATTAGGATTTTTTCAGGCTTTCAGAACAAGATTTCAAACAGTGACAGGAACTTTCAGTAACGGTTAATTACATTTGCTGACTAATTACTGAATTCTCTCTCTCTCTCTCTATCTCTTGCACATGCATTCAAACATGCTAGTTCATGCTGAGCTGTCTTGCTGTCTACTGCCTATATAGGCTGTTGCCTTTTAAGTAATGCTCTACATAGGCAGCAGATCCGTGCATCATGCATATACTTATCATGCAAAGTGCATGGTAATCATAAAAATATACAACAGTTTTACATTTTATTGATGTAGTATTTTAGTAGTTGCAATAGTACATTTTTAAGATTAAAATATTGTTTTTTTTATAATTAATTATCTATATTGAATCAGTTCGACATCTTGGGATGGAGTTTTTCACTGAAACAAGCATCATGGGATTGCCTTCTCCATGAAAAGTACATGCAATACTGCCTTAGAATTTGGCTAAGAGAGGCAAAATGGAGGGCAACAATGAAATAATGCAGACTGGTGACTTCAATAGATTGAAACTAGTACCATTTTTTTAACTAATACAGTATCTGTTTTTTTAACAAGCCTATCAAACTTGGGTGAAATTAAACAATATAAATACCGCACACTTAAATGCCACTGAATTGTAGGAATGACCCAGTTATAAAACAATTTTCTTGAACTTAGGTCAGAAATATAAAGACGTCTCCTGAACAGCTCAACTTGTAATGCATAATAAAAATGCTCACATCCTCAAAGGAATTTAATGAGAATCATTCATGTGCACACAAGAAGAACTCTTTTACAGAACTTCAAATTAATTGAGCACTAATCAGACAATTCTTGTAGTTTTTAATCTTCTTATCAGAGTGGTGTGTCAGATACCTAATAATGCAACCAATATGGGTTACATTGATTTAAACTCTCTTTGTCTTTCATGCCCTGATTCCTGTCAATGAGTTCTCTCTGTTTGGTTTAAATGAATGGGCAGCAGAGTATACTGGCAATGGGTACATGACTTTAAACTAAGGATGGAAAGAGCTCAGATGCAGGCATCCTCTAATACATTGACAATCAAAATTGATCCTGTCGCTTGTTTTCAGGCAGCTGACCGCTCACCAATTGGCTAATACTGCATGTACGTGTGGAGATGGAAGGAAGAGGACTATTTAAGCAGGGTTTGGAATTCAGGACCAACCCACCAAATGTTGGTATTTCATGAGCAGCGGCAGGTAATTTTGCTCATCTACCTGCCACTGTGGTGGGTAAGACATCTCAGAGTAACATATGACAAGAAATGCCATTAGACACAAAGACAAGCATTTAAAGAAACACAATTGATGATATGTTGAAGAACAGACAGAAGAATAGCAGTTGATGCACTTGTCTGATTCACTATGTGTTCAAATGTTTAGTGACTCTCTACTGCAGATGAACACAACACAATCACTTCTTATGGAACACACAGGAGTACATACTCTTTCTTCTCTGTTTCAGTCACTGAAAACAGTTAACAAGAATAGTGTCTTCTATGAGAATGCTGCATATGATCTCAGACCATCTCAGGAGGTTCGCTGAGTTTAGTACACTTTATTTCCACTGAGCACTTTGTGTTTTACATGCACTGTGAGCACAACTCTACAGGTTCACTTTATTTTTAAATTTCTTAATTCCAAATATTTGTGACTTGTATAACTTACCACACATAGCAATGTCATCTGTGTCATCGTAATTCATATTCTAGTACAGTCTCTGAAATGGCGCATTGTGGTTTCACAAGTGTGCTTGTCAGAATTGTAATACTTAGGGGTAGAGTTTTAGAAAAACTCCTACAAGGATGTTTGAGTAATATCATTGTAAGTGTAGTGTAGTTCTAGTGGGAAGACTGGCAGCTGTACATCATTGCACCATTAGCTGGGTAATTCCTAGCCAATCACATGTAAGCCATTGCTTTATAAGTCTGCTCATAATCTATCATATTGCTGTTTCAGTGTGCTAATATGGCAACCTCCACCACCCCACCACCACCAGTTGAGTCGTGTCCTGCATGGGGGTAGGCTCCTCACCCCTGCCTCCTATCTCTGGCAGGATATGACGGTTCCGACTACAACTTCTTCAGAAGAGAGACATAACTTTTATGTTTTACATTCATCAAATAATTGTCGTCTTAAATTTCACTCAAGACTGCGAGTCTTCCTGATAGGAATACAGTGCTGCCTTGTGAGCAATTTAAAGAGCTGGTCTTCCAGTAGTCTGAAAGATTAATTTTTATTACATCTCTCTCACCAGTGACCAGTTTAAAAATACATTTATTGTCCATTTTTTTAAAGCCTAAATTCTTCATGAATAAGAGAAATTTTTACCAGAATCAATCTGTTGTGCTGCAATCAGTCAGTCGACCTGGCTTTGAAGACTTCAGCATCAATTTAATTTAATATCCAAGTACATTACACAGACTTTGCTGATCTGTGCAAAGAGCAACTCATGAATTGTTAATTGAGGCCCTTTTTCATAAATTTCAGAAGCTTAGGGATAAAAGAGACAAAGTTATAACCTCCCTGAATGAGAAACAATTTAGAATGTAAATATTTGCGGCCATAGAAGTGGAGATTCACTGTGAACCTTTTTATTAATGCCTCTTGACTTTATGTTTGTGACAGGGCAGAGGGCGGGCCGGGTCTCAAACACACACATATGATGGACAGCTGCCCAACGGTCTCTCTTTCTGTTGCACCACCGTCCGCAGTCGGCCTTTATCCCTATCGGAGGCTTGATTAGCCTGATAAGCGTCCAGGTGTGTAGAATCACGACCCGGCCCTGTCCTCCACCCTGCCACATTGTTCATTGCATTAAAGGAATGTCTTTGGGGACTCCTGTCATTTTCACAAATGTGGATTAAAGGGGAGCCTCCTTTATATTCACTATACTATGAAGCTCTTGCTCAATAAGCATTGTTGCTGATGGCAAGGACTTCGTATGCCCAACATCAGGCATTTGCAGAAATCAACCTTATTTCCAGAGATCTGGAGGGAACATCAGCCCTCATTAACTTAGTTGGACGTGGTGTCAGAAGGGATGAACTAACTCCAATCAATTCTCGCCTTATTTAGAGATCAGAAGAAAGAGACACAGAATGGATGAATTTTCAAACTTTGCAGACACTCTGCAGAGCGGCACGTGATTCTTCCTATCGCCAGCTAATCTCTCAGAGGCCCCCTCTGGAACTGGCTGACAAGGTTCCAGAGAAGAACAGCCTTAAAACAGGCTTAATTAGGTTTGCTTTGAAGACTTTCAACAATGGTGCTATCGACAATTGCAGCTGCAATATGGATCCAGGTCTCTTCAGCTTCTGCTCTAAAGAGTCTGAGAATTTGTATCAATTCATACTTATTCCTTCCAGCCTTTATAAAGGAGTGCACAAAGAGTATAAGTATTATTATAATTACGCATCATACAATTAACATTATTTATACTAGAATAATTAGCCCCTGCCCACTAAACTGATTGGACTTACTGATTCCAATTCCCCTTTTTTTAACAGTTTCATTAATAATTCTTTCTTTTAGAGAAAGAAATATTCAGAAATATATGCAATTTTTATTTACTGGCTTGCCCTCAATCTGTTTCCAAATGATGATATAATTTCAGATTTCAACAGAGCAGACAATAAATCAGAGAAACATTTTTTAAAAAAATTGATAAGCTTAACACAGACTTTTAAATGACTTGTTAGAGGCATAAATGCAATCCAATAATAAGTGCAGTATTAAAAAGAGGCTGCTTAGCGATTTGTTTTTTGCTAGATTTTTGTGTTCAGGAACCAAATTACACTGGTCACGATGTGTATCACACTGTAGATTCAAAAGAACCATCATTTAAGAATAATATGTTCAGGAATCAGACTGCACTGCTGCACTGTGTGTTTCATGCTATAGATTTGAAAGAACAAGCTCATAAAAGTGATTAATTTAAGAATCGGACCACACAGGTCGTAATGTCTACAGTCAGGAAATGATGAACAGCTACTGTATTTGTTAAAAAACAAATGGTACTAGTTCCCATCTGTTGAAGCCACCAGTCTGCACTATTTCATTGTTGCCCTCCATTTTGCCTCTTTTGGACAAATTCTAAGGCAGTAATGCTTGTACTTTTCATGGAGAAGGCAATCCCATGATGCTTGTTTCAGTGAAAAACTGTCGGACTGATTCAGATTGATTCAATATTGATAAGTAATTAAAAAAATATATTACTTCAATCTCAAAAACTGCCCCAACAAACTCCAACACATATGCTGGGTTTTGTTGGGTCAGTGCGTTCACTCTGTTGGTGTTTGTTGGGGCAGACTGATAATGATTATCAACATTACAAATCCAGCAGCCAAATTTAGAATGTTGGTGTTTGTTAGAGTTTATTGGAGCAGTGTGACTTGCCTTAAAATGTTAGTTATTCAAGATGAACCTTTTGTTTATATAATTATTGTATGAAAGCAGCATCACACTCGCTGTTGCTATCGCCTATGACCATGTTTGTTTGACACAAATGTTGTTCCATGCCTAGCAAAGTATGTTGGCCTAGGAACACTTCCTATTTGGTAAATTTACGGTCACCACATTGAATGACATTGCCATGGTCATATGTGAACTGGCTTTTATCAGTAATCCTCCAGTGGTGATCACATGAGTCAGGCTTTCCACTGAGCTTAGGCATTAGTGGTAACACTGTCAGGATTACTCACAATGGTGAGGTGATTAAAGTATATGGAGAGAAATTGTTGTTGAACTCCATTGATATTTCTGAATCACGGGGTACATTTTGAGCTTTTCTTCAGAGCATGATATTAAACTATAATGATCCTGCAATTTCTAAGCCATCTAGCACTGCAAAATACAATTTTTATTAAGACCTTAGAAAAAGAATGTAGTGATGTGCAGTTGTGATTTTTTTCCTATTAATGTAAGTTTGAGATGAAAGCTAGCTTACCAATCCTCAAGACAGAGGAAAGAAATTGGAATGGAAAATTGGCTTTCTATAGATATGTGGGTGAAAAGGGGGTACAGGTTTAATGAGGGTCAGGCGATCTAGGGATCATAAGGTTGAGTAAAGGTCCTGCTGTAACTGGCCTATCTTGGATTCTGTGTCAACTGCATACCTCCAGAAGATGTCTGTAATGACTGAAACATTCCACTGTTGAAGGAAACGGAGTGGAAACATGGATAAGACAAAGTGAGGAACCCTTTTTCCTTCAATAGCCAGTTCAATAAGAGTCAGAGTAACTTCATATCTGAATTAATATTTTCATATCCATATAAGACTCCATCTTGACGTCATGTTGCACTTTTGGTCACGACTCACGAGATGTGAAGTTTGGCGTAATTGATGTAGCCTCCATATTTGATATAATAACTTTATTTTATCTGATTATTATAA
Source organism: Moxostoma hubbsi (assembly GCA_032164185.1). NCBI lineage: Eukaryota > Metazoa > Chordata > Actinopteri > Cypriniformes > Catostomidae > Moxostoma > Moxostoma hubbsi. The sequence goes on along the minus strand of JAVLUX010000201.1, from coordinate 6,842,192 downwards.
CTTTATTAATATGATGTTAAAATGACTTAGAATAAACAAAGACTAAAATGTTGTTTTATTCATCACACAAAGTGCAAAGTGATCAGATCACTTTAGAAAACTTGGAATATTGTGTTGTATCGATTACGTTAACTGTGGTTTCCTAATGTTTTTTTTGTTTTTGTTGTTTGTTTGTTTTTTGGTCCTATTCCAAGCTTGACAGACTGGACAGGGCAAATAAACCATGTGAAAACTTTTAAACAATTCTAATTTTGTGTTCCATGGAAAAAAAGTCATTAGGGAGAGTTTGGGTTAACATTAGGCTGAGTAAATAACTATTGAATTTTCATTTTTGGGTGAAATATTCCTTTAAACCAACCTGGGGTGCATTTCCCAAAAGCATCATTAGCAAACTATAGTCGCCAGTTTCATCGTTACCAACATAGTTCAACGATTTGGCATTTCCTGAAACCATAGTTGCAACGAACATTCACAAACAAACTTGTGTAATTGGAACTTCAGCTCTCCACTTGTAGTTGGAGGAATAGCTCTACGTCACTGATTTCGCCGCAGCTGGGGTGTGTTCTATTAAGACTTATCACTCCTATACCCAGGGCTGTTTCAGACCATTCTGGTGCCCTAGGCAAGATCCCTATTGGCGCCCCCATTGGGGGGGTGGGGGTCCTGCTGTTTGGATGTGAATTTCAGTAATTTGATCATGGTGGCTCACCCATGCAAAATAATAAAAGTTTGAATTCCATTTCATACATATTCTTAATAATTAGACTTTGTCACATTATTCAGATATTTAATAAGGGATGACATTGCATTCAAGACATGCTTCAGCTTCACTCAGCAATTGCTTGCATTTTAATCTGGCATTACTATCCTACTTTGATGAATGAATTACAATGATGTGCTCATTTCCACATGTTAAACTACTGTATGAATGCCCAGTATATTAGAAAAGCACTTCCTCAAAATACATATTATAAAAGAGTAAATTTGGTCATCAAATGTGATATTTTATTTTGTATTTCAGTTTAACTGTCGAAGGTTTTTGACTTCTCTTTGATTGAAAAACAAATTGAATGCCATGCACCAAACAGCTTCACCAGTGCCCCATTTGCCAGACCCAGTTTGTTTCCACCTCCCACGACAAGGACAAGGGGTTGGATTTTGAGAGGCACAGTGGCCAACAATATAGCCAAAAGAAAAAAAGAAAAGAAGAGGGTTACATATGTGGATCTGTGAAAAACAAAATTTGAAAAAGGTTACAAAGGTGTCAGCCACACATCTTTTGAATTTCTATATTGAAAGAATAATAAAAGTAAAGAATAATGCAATTACTGTCTGTTGGTAAAAACATGATTAAAGAGGGCTTTCTGGCCTGTTACTGTAATACTTCTAATTTAGCCCTCCTATATGCCATAACCTCCTAATGATGCTGGCCTTTCTGCTCCCTAAGGGCTTCCTTCCTGATTCCAGGAGTCCATCTATTTTTTTCCTCTCAGACTGAAGCAGCTTCTCACTGCAGCCACAACGTCCCCTGTTTCTCCTTTGGCGGGAGATTAATGGCTAGTGCTCTGAAATGCCAGGAGTACGTTGCTCAGCACATAAGGAGTCCTCAGAGTGATGTGAGTCAGGAGAAGAGAGGAATAGTCCAGTACCAGAACCCATTGCCAATGTTGACAGTCCAGGCTGTAGGGGGCCCAATGTTGAAGGGCCAGGTTGGAGGGGGCCTGATGTAGAGGGGCCAAAAATGACGCCAAAGGTATACCCAGGGTGTTAAAATGTGATGCCAAGGGGTCCTGTCAAAAGCGTCAATATGTGACGAGTTGGGTGTGAGAATGCGTTGTTGTGGATGGTACACGCTTGTCTGAATCGATTTAATACCCAACACCTCTCTCATCTCTGTCTGCGTCACCTTGGTCTAATGATGGACTACACTCCTGAAATGGAATACATAGACTATCAATTAATAGCCAACAAAAGCCTTCATCAGCCAACTAACAAAGGACAATGCATCTATGTAAACTTCTGCAGTTAATCGAGGATGGACTTCAAAGACATTAGTCATTAATCTTACAGTTCATGCTAAATCTTTGTTAAACACTGTCCATTAACACTTACTTAGTTTACTTATTTCAAACCATGACTTGCACTGCACATAAATAAGAAATATTGACATACTATTCATGCTATTAAGCTAGAGGGGAACTGGTTTGTCCCAAGGTTATTTTTCTCGATGAACCAACATCTTATGGAGTTTTTTGTCATGGGAGAAATCATGGCAAAGATTCACGTTTGATGTGAAAAGGCCTTTCGGCTTGTTTAAGATGTTGTTTTTTCATGAGGAAATCTGTAGGCATTATGAAATTATAAACATTTCAAATAGTAGTATGCTGCAATGCTGTCATATGACCTCTTCATGTTGCATAAAACTTGCATCCAGTTAACATATTGGAAATAAATATAAAAAAAAATTAAAAAATTAAATGTGTACAGTATTTCACACTGTGCTCTGGTTGTATATTGACTGCACATTTTGGGAAAATTAGAACATAGCTCAATGCGGTATTCCATGCATGCAGAAACTTAATTTACTGTGCAGAGTACACACACTATATCCTGTAGAAATAGTAAGAGTAGTATGTTAGTATGCTATTCAGCACATGACCAGTGGTGTTTACTGCTGAATCAAGCAATTGAACCAAGATGGATTCAGAACAAAGGTCTTCCTTTTTTATGTATTTAGAGGCATCTCTCAAGATTATTGAAGATATCGACCAATGTTAGGTTATTAAAAAAAATGGGGATACGTGTCTAACAATTTTTCATTTTCAAATAATCCTGAAGACATTTAATAGATCATTTAATTTTAATGAAATTTTAACATTAAATAGAATTATTTCTGCAGGAATGAGTCTAAAAATCCCATTTAGTTATGCTTTAAATGTGATTTTACAGCACTGCAGGATGTGAACTATTCAACGGGAGGTAAATTCTTTGTGAAGTCACTGTACGTCAACCTTGAAAAACAGCATCACTATGACTGACTGTAATCAGGCTATTTTAACAGCAAAATGACAAGCATCAGAACAAGCATACACTACTTGAAATAATATGCAGAATGACCATCATTACATTCATCTGCTTTGCATTTTCAATGTAGTAAAAATAGAGAGCATATAAAAAGAGCATGATTATGAACAGCTTTTGTGAAGTCTTGCTGTTTCACACAGTGATCTTCTTCTCACTGGTTCTTATCACCCTGGATGGATTTGCTACTGCTTTGATATTAGTTACTCTCCTTTGATTGGGTAGTACTTTTGGGTTGGCTGTTTTAAACTCCTGTCCTGTGTTTTGTCTTTTTGCACAAGCCTGATCTCCTGAAAAACACCAAAACCGACCTCCCTACCCTAAACTTTAAACCTAAACCTAACCCAATGTCATAAAATGTGATTAGATTTCATAACATAGCACTGTGTGAGGAACAGGGTGAAAAGTAAGTGTTTATGAACTGATGATCTGTTGTCTTATTTACGATTTGTGTGAAAGTGAATAAAAGATGTTGTTGTGTTCTAGTGTTCATTTCACCAGAAAGCTTCTGTGAGACATACAACGAGCCACGTAAAAATAATTTTGCAAAAATGTAGGTATAGTTACATGATTCTATGAGACCAAGTTGTTTTGGACTGTTTCTGTTTAATAAACCACTGCACATGAATCTTTAATCTTATTTAATGTCTGACCTATTTTATTTCTCTCATAAGTTTGATTGGAATCAGAGTGTGACCTTACAGCTGAGTACGCAGACCTTCATCTCTTTTCCATGGAGAAATTGATAGTCAGCTCCCCGCATGTCTCATCCCCTTTTATTTTGTCACTTGCTGTGTGATGTTAAAGGTAATGTTCCATTTCAAAAGTTTCTCTAAACGTTTCGACCCTGTACTACTACAGTGTACTGGTTTTTAGTTTCTTGTCCTTGGTTTCTGTTTATGATGGATGGTACCTCATGGAGTTTGTGTAATGCTTCTTGTAGTAGATATGTTATATTGGGAATATCTGAAAGACCATGAACTTACTGAACTTTATGTTCAGTCATAACCCTGCTAGAATAAAAAAATAACTACAACAACAACAACAAAAAGTTGTGTTTTGAAAGCTGGCATGCTGGCATTTTGAAAACAGCCCTCCAACTTTTCATTACATGGCTGTGGATAGTAATTAAATAGTAAGGCCAGAAGTATCATATAAATAGTTTGTGCTCCTCGTACATCATATTCCAAGTCTTCTGTGGACCTACGATAGGTTTAAAAAAAAAAAAAAAAAAAAAAAGGAATTTAAGTAATTTTGTCACATTTTCATAGAAGAACTTGCATTATTTTACGTTTTAAACTTTAAACAATTTTAAGCATTAAAGTGAGCACTATCCATAGACAGAGGGCTATTTTTTTTTTAAAACATCTCCTGTTGTGTTCAGAATAAGCCCTAGGTGTGGATGTGAATGTGAGTGGTTGTCTGTATATGTGTGGCCCTGCGATGGACTGGTGACCTGTCCAGGGTGTACCCCACCTTTCACCCAACGTTAGCTGGGATAGGCTCCAGCCCCGCGCGACCCTGTACAGGATAAGCGGTTGACGATGGATGGATGTGTTTGGAACAACATTGGGGGGAGTCAATTATGAGTAAAGTATTAATAACCAGCATCACCAGAAAGAGCATACTGGTTACATACATACAGCTCATACATGGCTATGCTGGTCCACCAGATAGACCACATCCAAACCAGCACTAACCAGCATAAACCAGCCAAGACCAGCATGGAAATTGGAAGCTGGTTAAGACTCTCTTTTGGCAGGGAATGTGTAATGCTTAAGTCTTAAGTGTTGTATCCAATTTATAGCTTTCAACAAGTCATTGACCTCGTTTTGGATTTATTTGAATCCAATCGAGTCAATGAAGTGGCAAAAGTGGTCCACAATAAGTGCATTGTGCGAATGCTTGTATGGCTGAAAGACTCTAAATATTTTCACCAAAACTACATCATTAGCTGCATCAACAATATTGACCTTTTTTGGAACCAAACCATTAAATCTCATGGTCCTGTCACCTTGACAGGTTGGGTTTCTGTGTGACGTGTCTGTGACATCATCGTCCTTGTCTGTCTTGTGTTTTGTGTACAGTCTTTGAGTGAGCGCACAAGTCTGGTTGTTAGTTACCACTGTGCGCGAGTTACCGCCATGCGCTCTCCGGTGATGTCACCTTGTCAGGTTGGCTTTTTGTCTGACAGCAAAAGTGAGATGCAGAACAATGTCCAGCAGAGCGAACTTAACTCCTGACCCGAGGGCAGAGATGAGGTATCCTCCGTGGAAGACCAGCTGACATGCAGAAATTCTGGAAGGCAACCATACACCTGACACACAGGCAACCAACAGATACACGAGACAGGACCAACTTGGCAGAGAGAGTGAGGTTAGTACTCAACATCAAATAGATATCTATAACGTAAACACCTAAAAAACTACATTCAACATTAAACAATCCAGTGAAGGACATGACGAACGAGGTGATTAATATAGGCATGAACAAACAAGGAACAGGTGGTGCTCGCCAGCTGAAAGTTGGCATGATCAGCATTCCCATGGAAACAATCAGGGTTCCCAAGGAAACATTGATTCTGCATGCCAGCGGCACCTGAAACACACAAGGACGAAAACGTCAACATGTTTGGAAAAACAAGCAGGGAACGGTGATGCCACGGCCCTTGTCAGACAAAAAGCCAACTTGAAAAGGTGACAGGACCGTGACATCACCAGAGAGTGCACGGCAGTAACTAACAACTGGACACAAGTGCTCACAATTTTAAAAAAAAACAAAAACACGAGACAGACAGAGGATGATGATGCCACGGTCCCATCAGACAGAAACCCAACCTGACAAGGTGACAGGACCATGACATTAAGTCCGGTGTATGATTGGTTTAAAACAAGTCCACATTGTGTGGTCTAAATTGTAAAAAAGGGGTGAGTGATGTGTTCAGGAGAGAGGAAAGCAATTTCTGTCATGCACATTGTCACACCTTAGTACATTGTTCTTTTTTATAAAGTAAAAGTATTTATAGTTCTAGCTTTTAAAGGTCTGGCTTTTCAAAGCAGCTGCACAGTCGTCAGTAGTTAAAGTAAAATTGTCTTCCCAGAGTGGCTTTTCATGCTATTATCCATGTAGTTGACTGACAGCATCTGGTGTGCCAAGTTGACAACAGAATTCTGTGAAAGGTGCTGCTGGCACCAGTTTGGCTTTTTCTGGCCTTGTAAAAAATAAAAGAAGAAGAAAGCCATTTATGCTTAGAGGCTGGCCCTACCCAGCTGAAAAGACCTGGTGACCAGCTTATGTTGTGGATTGGTTGCTGGTCTCCCAGCATGGGATTCTGGTACTGGAGCTGGTGTCCCCACCAGGCTTTAAAACTAGCTTAACCAGATTCATCAGAAGAACCATGCTGGTCAACCAGATTCATCAGCTAGGTTTAGCTGATGAAAAGCATGGCTATGTGGACCAGCACCAAACCAGCTCTAGCCAGCATGGGATTTGCATGCTAGTTAAGCTGGTCTTTTAAGCAGTGTATATGGGTCTTGATATATCTGATGCTTGAAAAATTATAAATATGTTGTTGTCTTTTCTATCACCAGAGATTTCACATGGTAAAATATGGTACCAAGCTCGTTCCCTTAGAGTTGATCCATTTTTATGAACATTTTGATGGAAAAAAAGGTGTCTCAAATCTTGTCTTATGTAAAAGGTTTGCTTATAAAATCTATGCTTTTTGTGAATGCAATATTTGGATTTTCAAAAGATGCAATTTAGTGTGATTACTATAATTGCATCAGAGTGTCTTTGCACTGGGGCTATGCCTGAAATTGCATATAAGTTGAGGATAATAATGATATATAGTCTTAAACTGAGTCAGCATAGATACAAGAAGGAATGGTGCTTAATACAGAGGCATATATCATTAGGTATGCAATTGAAAAAAAGAAGAAGAAATAAAACAGCACTTGTTTGAAGTTCTTGTTTCCTTTGATTCCCTACATTGTAGCACAACACAAAGCAAACTAACTGCCTCTCTGGATATGTGAGTCACTCATCAACAACCCATCTGGCTTGATCTTGGCTTAGGAAGCACATAAAAGGGATTTTCACTTTGTACCAAATAGCGTAAAACAACCTAAAATGGTTTGCTGTTTTTAGCAAGGCTGGGTCACCAGCTTAAACCAGCTGAAATCAATAAAACATCTTAGGCTGGTTTAAGCATTTAATTTTCAGCATGGTGATCCCAACTGACAAAAGGAAAGTTATCATTACAAGCAGAGTTCTCTCAAATTTCCTTTTGACGCACCAGAAGTGTACACACATCAGTTTCGTCCTCGAAAGGGAGTTTAACAGAATGCAAGTGTCCAGGTTTCCCTTCACAAGAGGACAAAATGTCACAGGTCCTCTCGTTACCACATCTTCACCCTCTAATGTACGACAGCCATGCCTCCCTGGGTGGATCGGAGGCAGTCCTCCAACTCCTGACGGATGGAACAGAATGGGTCTCCGCCCCCACTGGCAGTGGCCGTGACCGCTCCAGGCAGTCGGCTAGGAGCCCCTTCTCCCCACGCGGCCGGCGGCCGTTCGTCCACTCTCAGACTACCGGGCTCCTCCGTCCCCAGGCAGATGGCCACGACTGATCCATTGGGTTGGATGACGGTGGCAAGGAATCTACTACGGCGTATCCCTCCTCCTTCCCGGGTTTCGGCACCAGTGTAAAGGGATAAAAGCAAAAGGAAGAGGCGAGAACCGGCTATTTATATAAATATAATATAATTTATATAAATATAATTATTTATATAGAATATAAATAATGGTTTAATAATAAACTGAACCAAAAAGACACAAACACATACAGATGTCGGGCAGCTGCCCGTAAATCTCTCTCTCTGTCACACTGCCGTCTCCGGTTGGCCTTTATCCCTCTTGATTATTTAAAAAGTATATAAAATGACGCTTGATTAGCCTGATTAGGGGCCGGGTGTGTGGAATCACTTCGCCCTCCGCCCTGCCACAATGTGTTCTTTTATGACGTTTCTAGTGATTAGCATTCAAATGTGTTACTGTAAATAAGACCTAGTCAATATGACATGTTGTCAATAGTCAATATGACATGTTTGATTCAGCAATTGAGTTTTTCATCTCACATTTGCTTTCATGACACTATGGGTTAGGTTTAGGTTTAAGGTTTAGGGTAGGGAGGTAGGTTTTATTTTTTTAAAACTCAATAGAAGATTAACCTTAAAAAAACCACAGTCATGTAATTTATATGACATTTTGCGTTTTTCTGATTTGATAGTTTTGTTTTTTTCCATAACCAAAACCACAAGAATATAAGTTAAATAATCGAAAAATGAACTTGAATTTCTTCCATCCCACTTTTGCTTTAATGACAGCATGCATTCGAGCTGGCATGGACTCTACAATCCAGCATGATTTGATAATGTTCCACAGAGCATCTTATGTGCTTCTATAGAAGCAAGGAAATCAGATTTTTGGTACAGATTAATCTAAACTAAACTGAACTAAACTAGTTACAACTAACAACTAAACCTAACACTTTGCTTATTGTCAAGTTTAAATTAGATTTGCATTCCCAGATTTTCAATGTACAGTAGATATGACCACACTTTGTAACTGTTGTTTTGAATATCACTGTTCACTGCCAATGCTTGTTTACTATATCTTGTCTCTGCAACAGTGGCTAATGAATCCAGCAAGCAATGCTTGGGGATATACAATATATGAATTCAAGGTAAGGGACAAGGCTCTGTTTAGTATGCAATACTATAATAATAAACACAAATGAATGCTTAACAGCAACACTTTTCTTATTCAGTATAGGGGTTCATAGGGCAAGATTAAGTTAAGGACCTGCGAATGTGTGCATAGCTGGTTTCCATGGAATCCTGCTCTATACATTCTCTTATTGATTGTTATAGTTACTTTATCTGTGGCAATATCTCTGTGTTGAGGAGGACGGCGTGTCCTGGCCGTGAGGGTGCACGGCCGGCGCTGAATCAGCTGATCAGCTGGGAGAGTGAGAAAAAGGGGGGCCGGAGACGCCAGTTCGAGAGAGATACGCACATGGCCACGCTGCATATGTGTGTGTGTGTTCATCTTATGTTTTATATTGTTTTGAGTTGAGTTTTACATTAAACTTTCTATTGACTGTTCAGCCGCTTCCCGCCTCCTCCTCCATGCCATCCTTTTCCTGTTACAATCTCATTCATCATTTCATCATCTCATTTTCTATAAACCTACAGGTCTTTGGCAGTAACTGATCTGTGAGAGTGTTTGCGTACAACAGCAGATGGGCAGTGCACAATTGGTTGCAGCTAAATATAATAAAAATGATTGGATCGTCTTTTGTGGTCAGGCGGAGAAAAGCAGCTATAATAAATCTTACCCAGATGGTTTTTCATAAGCAGTTCACCTTGTTGCACTTGTTGCAGAATGTTGTGAATTAATTCTGTTGATGGCTGCAGTATAAAATAAAGATGGATGAATAAGAAAATAAATAAAATCCCTCCAAAATGTTTCTAAATGTTTTTGCAGTTTCCAAAATGAATATAAAGGCAGTGACTGCAGCCATGTACCATGCAGCCAGTGATGTGCCAGCACGACTGATGTTAATCTGTTATGTGTGTCAGACAGCTATTTAGGAAGGTTGCTGCAGACTAATAGTGTAAAAAATTATTCAATTATGCCATACATAATAAATAATTATTATTTAATTTTGTGTTTACTAAATGTAAAGGTTAAACTATGGTGACTGTATTAAAACCATGGCTAATTTTCATAAGGGAATGTTATAATTAAATATATACTGTAACTATCAGGTGATGTTATTGAATTCTGAAACCACAACTGATTAATTCCAGGTTCAATACAAGTTAAACTCAGTCAACAGCATTTGTGGCATAATGTTGATTACCACAAACATTTATTTTGGCTTGTCTCTCCTTTTCTTTAAAAAAAAAGCAAAAATCTGGGTTCCAGTGAGGCTCTTACAAAGTGAAAGTGGTTAATCAGTAAATGTTAAAATACTCACTATTTCAAAAGTACAGACACACACCATAAACAAGATGTGTGTTAACATGATTTTAGTGTGATAAAATTGCGTATTTTTTGTGTGTAAAGTTATAGCTAAATTTACAACCTCGTTGCCATGGCGATATAATGTCAACAAACCCTCAAACCCTAAAATGACCATAAAATGAAGATTTAAACAACTTCACAGCTCAAAAAATTCACAGAAGTATTTATGTAAGTGCTTTTATAAAATTATAAGCGTCACATTTCTGCCTTTAAACCTTCCAAAAAGTCACCCCATTCACTTCCATTGTAAGTGCCTCACTGTCACCTCGATATTTGCATTTCTATTTTTTATTTTTAAAGAAAAGCAGGGACGAGTTGAAATTATTCTTTGTGATAATCAACATTATGCCACAAATGCTGTCATCGGTTGAGCTTAACTTGAACCCGCAATATTCCTTTAAATAACATCATCAGATTGTTGTATATCTAAAAATATTTTGTTCTTAAAATAGCTTCAATGTAGTTATCTATGTTTTGTTAGTAACTTGTAGTGTAGCTAACTACTTTTTTAAAAGAGTAACTCAACTGTAGTTTAAGTACAAACTAAGTTACGAGTATCTTGTAGCTTGGGAAACTACCGATTCAAAGTAGCTTCCCCAACACTGGCTTTACGATTAAGATTCAACTTTATTGTCATTGTGCAGAGTACAGGTACAGAGCCAATGAAATGGAGTTGTTTTCGCATATCCCAACTAAACTGAGGTCAGAGTGCAGGGTCAGCCATGAAACAGCACCCCTGGAGCAGGTAGGGTCAAGGGCCTTGCTCAAGGGCCCAACAGGGGTATCTTGGCAGTGCTGGAGCTTGAACCCCAACATTTCAGTCAGTAACCCAGAGCCTTAACCGCTGAGCCACCACAAGGCAAATACTCTGAATTTTGTTTGGTATTTTAAAAAGCAAACATACCAAATTAGAACTCTCTACATACTGATTTTCACATTGTTTCCATTTAAAAGCACTTACTGTCAGTAAACAAAGATTTTTATTGTGTGTCTCAGTCCTGCGTTGAAAGGCCACACATTAGCTATCGACGATTGAGGGAATGCCAGACTAATGCTGTTGGACTGCATTCATCTGCTAGACACATCTTTGGTTTATGGCTTATGCAAGTTAAAAACGTCTGCCTCTTTTACTACAGACAATGGAGGGCTGTACAATTATAAATGTGCTGTGCAAAAGGAGTAAAACATGACTGACAGACAAGCACTTTTCCTTGGCAGTGTCATGAGGATATTCTGAAGTGCTTTGTCAGTCTTACAAAGGAGCAGAGGATGCATATCTTTTCTATTGCTTCATATCAATATGCCCTATAGACTTTCCGTTTGGGAAATGCCATTGTGTATGTAAAAAATATATGCACATCGTTCCTTGGAAAATCAATGCACATTCCAGTAAGAAGCACTGTAAAACCTTACGTCATGAAGGTGATTATTTTTGTGCCCTTGATCACCACACTTCATACATCTAATGTTTGTGATTACATAAAGTGCAAAACAAAATTTGGATGGGAAATGCTTTTTTTGAAAATGATCAGCTATGATGTTGTTTATGCGAATAACCATTCACAAAGTATGAGCTGGGTTATTTTAGTGTTGTGAACAAAAGGGATCAAGCTAATTTCTTTGTACTCAATGAGGACAAATTTGATGTTAACAGATTTTTTTTTATAACAGTTCACAAGCCCAATATTTGCACATTATGCTTTTGAAAACGCTCATGCATCTGAATTTCGAGCTTAAGTTAAATGTTAAAACACAACACAGTCCTGTGCTTGAGCCTCTTCATTATGGACAGCACGCCAAAACCTAATGCGCTCTAGCACTATATGAGCCAGTAAACTCGTGAATTGCACTTTAAGGAAAATGCCAATAGAGAGCAATTAATTCCATAGGCGAATTAATTTTTAATGATAACTTATAACCGTTTAAAGACAGACCTACTATGAGCTCTGAGGTTATTCATCAGTGGTCGATGCGTCTATTGAAACCATCAGTCCACATTATTTCAACTTAATTTTTTAGAAATCGTGTTTAATAGCAGAATTCCTGGTAACGAACTACACTACCGATAATCCTAAAGAAAAACACTTCACCAATCAGAGAATCGTGGTCAAAGTAACCTCCTTCTTCTGATATTCACTGTAACCTGGGGCATGTTCAATCCTAAAACGGTGTGCAGCGTTTTGCTACGGTTTCCGGGTTGAACGACATGTTTCCTCGAAACGGTGTGAAATGGTGTGCAACGGGCTTTGAAGTATGTTTTTTCTCGTTTCATGTGTGTGTCAGAGGTGTTATCCAATCAGCAGTGACGTGTATATTAACCCCACCATATTAAGAAGGCAGTGCGCACAATGGATCCAACTAAAGTCCTTTACAAATGTGTCCACTGCAGCTTGGTGTATGCAACAACTGAAGACATTAGAAGAAATGTTTGCCTTGTCATCCTGAAATGCGAGGCAAATGTTGGATCACCATAATTAGGAACCAGAGTTTCCACATATCCCTTCACTCGATTGGGATGTTCTCTGCTATTCTAGATGGCAAGGGCAGTGACTGTAGCATCGAGCGTATTTTGTAGTATTTTGTAGGATTAAAAGTATTTAAACCAATTACATCAGGCTCAGAAACTTCTTCAAAAAACGCAAAGAATAGCCATCTCAGCTGCCATAGCTGCAACACTTGCGTAATACAACAGGGTGTTCAACGCACCACCGTTTCCATTTAAATAAACGTTTTGCTATGTTGTGTCGGGGCTGAACATTCCCCTGGTTTCTATCCACTATTTGCGCTGTTATCGATGAAGTGAAAATGGCGTCTTCTGCTTGTTTCCATTTAAATGACCTTTATATCGCTAATTGTGTAGGCCATTCCTTTCGCCTCCCAGATGTCCCTAAATAAAATTCTACAAAGTCTTTGTAAAATGGGGAGAGTATTTAGACAATTAATTGAAATTTGCCAGCTAACTGTAATTTTTATTTCACAAATAAATGCAATCAGAATATGAGGGATTGTAATCAAAAGGGAGCAGTTGCCCTTATGATAGGACTGTAATATTGGTCCTGATGTTGTGCCTATTGCAGGTTGCCAACGGTTCGGACCCAAAAGCAAATTGTCATGGCCCTGTTCAAGCTGGCAACCTGCATCAAGTAGTGGGGGAAACTTTCGGTCTTGGTATAACAACCATCCATTGATGTGTACTGTATATGCTGTGAGCACAGCTTTTAAAGTAAAATTGATGCGGTGTAATATCAGGGTTTCCTGATATTACATATGATATATTCCTGATTTTCAATATTTTGAACAATCAGCAAACCTAAAGCATCACCATCACAACTGCATTATGTCCCACATATTTGTCCAACAACTTTTAATGACCTAAAACTAAAACACCTAAAATTAATTTTAGTGTCATAATGCAATTTACATTTTTCTGAAGAAAATCAGCAAATGCGAGCCAAGGTAAAGAGGATTTGTTTTCAAATCTTTAAAAGATTTAAAATGTTCAAAAGCTAGTTTTCTGAAAGTGAACTCAGCATTGGACAAATCGTTTTATCTACAGTAGTCTTGAAAAAAGTGTAGAACATTCTGAGAATGTCATTCAGCCAAATTTTTAGTCTGCAGAACAGGGTAAGGCTAATTTAAGTTTGTGTAAATAAAATGCAATTATATAGGCCTAACAATATCATTTTTTTCATTTGGTTATTTATTTAATATAATACAGGGAATTTGCCAGCATTTTTTCAAAAGTAGACTAATCATTTTAATGAATTGGGCTATGTTAGTGTTCCAGAAAAGCACATTGAAGCTTTTCTATTGCTTATTATTGCAAATTATATGTTTTTTGTATTGTGGGCAAATTCCATGACTGCCGTTTATTATTTTGAATGGTGAGGAAAAGAAACTTTAATAAATAAATGAATGGCTACCATGATTAAATAAATCACAAACAGTGGCCATTAATTGGTTCTCCATGCACTTGTCGATGACAGGTGCATGATACAAGATATTTGTGTTGGCACTCCTGGAAGTGTCATGATGCAGACGTGTTTGCAGCATCGGATCTGTGCAGGTATGCTGTTAAAACCAATCTATAACAGTGCGAGTTATGCTTCCCATACAATAAATTGGCATTCAAGGATGTATTCCTTGTCGTCATGATTGACACAGCCTAAAGACTGGGGTAAACTCTGTCAGGTGACACTACATTTTTGCGTAAATGCCAGTTTTCTCGACAAAAAGTGTTTCCAAACCAGTTTTTCATGACATCTGAAGTATCGCAAAAATTTCGCATTTCCATCAGCTATATCGGTAAACATTTTGATGCATTACACTTTTTGTTGCAAAAAACCCTTGGATGGAAACATAGTTTGTGTTTCAATTAAGTCTTTAAATCTTTAATTGAATATATTTCCATAATTTTTACTTGATTTTTATGTCTGCCTTTCAAATACTTATTTTTTAAGTTTGGAATATTATGGTTGATCCCGGGACTGGTTGATTTGGTTCATGGCTTAGAACACTTTTATGAATTTTATGAAATATGTTTGAACAAAAGGAATGGGACAAACACCTCTGAACCAAGATGACTTAAAAAGTGGGTGGGCACAGTTGAGCTCTATTATTCTGTTTTTTCTTAATTTTCACAACACTAACTCAATTTTATTGTGAATAAAATGGAATTCCCACTCTTTTGTGCCGAAATACAAAGAAAATTGGTTTTATTACACCATTAATTTAATACATTGGAAATGTGAGTTTTGCTTCTAGTTTTTCTTGAAGAAAATCTCTAAGGAGTATCATCAATCCTCGCTTACAATATATTTTACATTATGGCTTACTATTGAGTGCAAATCTAATTTGAGATGCTTTGCTCAACATTTTATGGGTCATCATATGAAGTGAGTTTAGATGTGGGTTTACTCATGGTACATACAGATTCAGTTATACACTCAATTGGTTCTTCTTTAAGGTCATAAGTCTTGAACAGTGCAGCCGGAGCCCAGAGATATTCTATCATTATTCCTGTAGGTCAACTGGATTAGCATGGTGCTTGCAACCCCAAGGTCTAGGGTTTGAGTCCCACTGAACACATACTGATAAAATATACCTTGAATGCACTGTAAATTGCTTTAGATAAAATCATCTGCTAAATGCATGGGTGGTGGAAGGCTTTATGACCTTACAGTATGTAATAAATGAATGCAGAGGGAATAATGTTACCTTTTTAAATGTTATTGGTTTTAACAAGGAAGAAGAATTCAGTATTCTTCCTCATTTTCAAGAATTCAATGCTTAATGACCCTGTAGAGTGGGTGCACTATGCAGGTACAAGAATGTAGAAGAAATTGACATGTTCATTTGCCATGTGTTCCTCAACTCGGACACAACTTGACTTTTCCTGTCCAGTTCTAATTTTCCAACCAAAAATTCATGTGCTGAAAAGAACTAGAAATAATCTCATTTTTAAACTAAAGGCTAAAGCTTTGAAAAATGAATCAAGAGAAGTCTGATGCCTCTAAAAATACATTCATTTTTGAGGTAGACAGACTCTCCTACAGTAGAACTCAGCCCTGTTCTTGTCATCATTGAAGAGGCTTTGATGAAGATGTTGTCTTTGTGATCAGAGAGGATGAAGTGTGAATTATGCACATTATCTGGAGTCTCTTCCTTATTAGCAGCACAATGCACAGGTACTGCTGGAGCACCAAACAGCATGTGCCACATCTCAACAAAAGGGAAGATAAACAGTTCCTCTAATCTGATTGTTTTTCTTCTTTATTGTCAGCATGCATTTAATGCATTCTTTTGGACTCATGCTATAATTAGATCCCCAGTGATTTCTCTCTTTTATTTGACACATGACATCTTTCCAATGGTGGTATGTAACTATTTCTTCATCTTAACTTCTCAAATGGACTACAGTCAAATTGTAAGAAAACAAGAATTTACTAACCATGCTCAGCTGTGATAAACTAGCCTATATAGTATAATACAATCACAATGCTTCAATGAATAAAAATCAAACCAAGAAAGTATAAATTAAGTTATTGATTTCTAGTGGCATTGCACCAAATGGCATGATAAGGATCACTCTCACAAGTTGACAGCCCCATTTTGCTATTACCACTTACAACCACTAGAGGGCAGGCATTATAACACAGAATAAGATCAAACTGACATAAAGTGTACAATTATATTTTAACTATGCATTTAGCATACAATAGGATGATTCAAAGCTGTTGATAATACTAGCATTTTGTTTATTCATTCATTCATATTGTTATTATTAAAAATTGATTTTTAGAGATTAATCAGAATAAATGATCCAGAGAACTATAAGATATAATAAAATATACATGTTATGCAAAAAGCTGATTTACATCAAAGATTGAGGTTTAAACATTTTTAACTGGCAAAGCCTACAGAATGCACTCAACATGATTTAAATGTCTGCATCAAAACAGATGTATAAAACGTAACACACCTTATCTCTATTATGTTGTGGGAGTGGCTTGGACAGGGTGTGCCTGTTGAATATGGAGTTATATTTATGCCACAATTCTACGCGCGCAATATCTTGCGTGTGCAGAACGTTTTCGTGCGCACAAAATACACTTTGCGAGTTCAAAATGCAATTTTGCGTGCACGGAATTGTGGCACAAATATAACTCCATAGTTGGATGGGCGGTTGAGACACTTTTGGACTACAGTGTATAATTATCAATAATATATTTTTATTGTTGTGTATCTCAAATCAGATACAGACCTACACGCTGTCAATTTGTTTAATTTGGAACCATGTGGTAATGAGTAGGCCTAATTGTTCCTGTTTACTTTACTGGATACCTTAATTAAGACGTAAATAATAATTGAGACACTAAAATAATATAATATAAGAGCTACTTTGGACTTATTATTACCACCACAGTCGTGGAAATAATAATAATAATAAAAATAATAATAATATGATTCTGGAAGATTCTGTTTGATGGTATTCACTTATTATGGTTTTACATTTTAAAGCATTTTGTAAGTATGGTATTTTGGCGGGGGGAACTGGTTTGCTATGGTCATTTTTGAAATACAGCGATAACCACTGTTTGTCTTTACTGTCTTTCCATCGAAGGGTTAAATGAATGTACCATCCACGGAGCGGTTAGTTATTGTAGCGCAGCGCAGCTCAGCGGAAGAGCGCGCGAGCGCAACTTCAGTACTCAGTGCTGCGAGCTGTCAGCAGTACCAGCAAACATAAACAATGGCGGAGCGGCTGTAAACCCTGCACACAGCGATTCGAATTTGCAACATGGATGGGCATTTCGCGTACACCGACATGGAAAGCCCGACCGAAAATCCCAGCAAGGCGGCGGAGTACCTGAAAGAGCTGAATAAAATCATCGAAACCCAACAGGAGTTGCTGGAGAAGCAGAAGATTCGGATTGAAGAGCTCGAGCAGCAAGTGACTGATCTTTGTCAGGAGAACGCGTGCCTCAAGGATCAGCACCAGAGGCACCTGGCCACCTGCAGACTGCAACAACAGGGCAACAGTCACCCCACGCTGGGTGCCATAAAGGAGAATGTGATTCAAGAAAAGTAAGTGCTACTTTTCCCGAAGCTGTCACTGCTGGTATCGTGTCTGGTTTGGATGTGTGAATAAAAACATGTGAATATGCATGCCTGCTGTGCACGGTGGTCTGTGGATGTCCAATCATCACGAAAATGTTTTTATTTCGAATAGTGAGTCTGAACTGTAATCTTGACATGTTAGGACGAATCTTCCATATTAATGGCAGGATTCAATCTTTTGGGAAACATTGGAAAAAATAAATATTGTTTATCCAAAAAACTAAAAAACAAACAAAAAGCAGAATTAATTCAGTGGGACGGATAGGCGCGCGAGCTCACCATGTGAGTGAATTCCAGCACTTAAATGTCCCCGTTATTCAGCTATGTGAAAGTGTGTGTGTGTGTGTGTGTGTTATATCATATTTAGGGAGCATAGCAGACCAACCTCAGTTTCAAAGCAATACCGGCGAAATAGTGTCATATTCTTTTTATTGTGGCAACGGAACGTTTGGATCGCGTTTCTGATGCGCAAAAATGATGTCTAGGTTGGCAGCTCACTACATTTTGAAACACATCCCATGTAAATGACGTGTAGATGGCAGAACTGATTGAGTTGTTGCTGAAAACATTGTGACATCGTGGCGTTTTCTTATGTGTGATCCGAAGAGAGCATCTTTGAGCTGCGTTATGGCTGTCTGGTCGCTGTGTGCCAGATGTCTCTCAAAGAATCCATCTCATACAGCAGCGAGTCTTTTATCGTTTTTATGTATTAGAATGCTGTAAGTTTCCTCGCGTAAACGTCTATATTCCAGCTGCGAGGGTTATAATTGATGTCAGTCTTCAGTTAAGTGTGAACTAAGTGGTAAACATCTACCGTTCAGATCGTTTCTTGTCAGCTCTTAATGTATTTGTACTGGAAATGGCCTTTGATGGGATTAAATTAGTGTCATCCCCATGGGGTGTCAATAATTGATTTGTATGGCATCATAAATGTCATTTAATTAGGGTTTCATCTTACTGGGTGAATCCAGACTGACACCTGCATTCCTGAACAGAGCCTTTTTAGAAATGCCTATTGTGATGTCTTTGTGATCCCACATACAGATGCTTCTGCAATCTCTCCCTAAAAATTCTAATCTGCTATTATTTTATAATAGCAGATTAGACAATCACGATAATGCCCAACAGCTCTCTGCAGTAAGCCAGGGAAAGGACCCATCACGAATAGTATTAGGCTTTCAAAGTGGATTCATTGCAAGAGAGAAGTGTTTATTTGGCATATTTATGTAAATCTACATAAGCATTTGGATGAGTCAGGATTGGAACATACATTTCTCCCCAAGACACGGTAATGTGGCAGTTTATTTTTAAGCTACAGTCGAATCTGGATTTTTGGTGCATATGAACATGCATTTGTCACATCATCCCTTGTAATACAGCAGCACTGGCTGATTACTCATGTTTTATTTTGTTGACTGTTTTTTTACACCATGCATTCACAATTCATAATCTGTTCTGCAATAGAGGTGTCACACATGAACACGAAGGGATGCAGGTTGAACCCAAATGCAGAGGTTAATGAAGAACCACCGACAATATATATACAAACTGAAATATAATTAGGAAGATGATAGGTACAAGGTTAAATACAACAATGTGACAAATGTACATGCTAATATAGATAAGACTAGATGATGAATGATGAAACACAAGGGAATATATACAGACATGGGAAATGACAACACAAGGAACAGCTGGGAACACTAATAGGAAACAGGTGAATGTGATGATGATGGTGCCTGCTGGGAATTGTAGTGTGGGGACAAACTACAACATAAATCCATGAAAGTGTCAAACTAAGAGTACGTGAGCATGAAGTGATGGTGAAATGAAGGGATGTGACCCATTGGCCGTGAGCACTGGCAGTGACTGAGGGTGACCTCTGTGGCCTTGAACGCTGGCAGTGACTGGGGAGTAGGAGCCTTTCTTCTCCTCCTCCTCTTTCAGATGACCGTGAGCACTGCTGTGGGATGCTCGAGGAGCATAGCCTTAGGAGGCTCGAGGGGCAGAGCCGTGGGAGGCTCGATGCAGGAGATCTCTTGGACCACCAAGGCTGGGGAGAAAATGGTCTCCGTTGAAGAGAGCTTAAAAACCACTGGAACCAGAGTAGCACCCCCCACTGAAAATTCCTCTAGGGCTGGAGCAGGCATGAAAACTGGCTCTGGGATGGACATGGTTACATATTCTGGCTCTGGGATGGACATGGCTTCAAATGCTGGCTCTGGGATGGACATGGCTTCAAATGCTGGCTCTGGAATGGACAGGGCTTGCAATGCTAGCTCTGGGATGGACAAGGCTTCAAACGTTGGCTCTGGGACAGACAAGGCTTCAAACATTGGCTCAGGGACGGACGAGGCTTGCAACGCTAGCTCTGGAATGGATGAGGCTTTAAACGCTGGCTCTGGGACGGACACGGCTTCAGGAACTAGCCAGTTGACTTTGGCAGGCGTGGGCATTGGCTCGTTGACCATGGCAGGTGTAATGGGATCCTCAACTGCCTGAGTGTAGTCCTCATCGCTCTTACAGTGAAGGCTGACCCACTCAGATGAAGGGCGAAGTCAATGTACTTTTGGAGGTCCCATACAATTCTTCCAGATGGCATTATAGAATTTATTGGTTCTTCCAACCCAGCCTGAAAACAGTCCTTAAGTGCCACATAAAATTCCCTTTATACACCAGAGCACAAAAGTCCATAACATATTGTTCAATTGTACAATCTCCCTGGTCGAGGAAAAGTAGTTCCTCTGCTGGATTCATCTTTGGGTCTAGTCTTCTGTAATGCATGAACATGGAGAGGGATGCAGTTTGAACTCAAATGCAGAGTTTAATGAAGAATCACCAACAATATATATACAAACTGAAATATAACTAGGAACTAGGAAGACAATAGGTACAAGGATAAATGCAACAATGAGACAAATCTACATGCTAATATAGATGAGACTAGATGATGAGACATGGGAAATGACAATGCAAGGAACAGCTGGGAACACTGATAGGAAACAGGTGAATGTGATGATGAAGGTGCCTGCTGAGAATTGTACTGTGGGGACAAACTACAACATAAAAGTCCACGAAAGTGTCCTTAGAGCCCATGACCATGAAGGGATGGTGACATGAAGGGATGTGACAAGAGGTAGCCTTTAGTTAAGATCTTGGTTTCATGAGCAGAGCTGCACTTCAGTTGTACTTTCTACAATGCATTCTGTCAATAGTCTATGCAATTCAATGCAGAGTGCTTTGTAGTGGTAATGGTACAGAATGGCCCTGGCCTTGGAGAGTTCAGCCTTCACCTTCATACTCTGAAAACAGAATGACTTTATTTTTTCCAGGCAGTGCAGATTTTGTGGGAGTGAAATATCTTTTCTGTCTATAATTCTTGTGTTCAGATATAATTTGTCAAGCCAACATAACATTTTTATTCAGACTGTTTTAGTGTTTTTCCAAAAACATAAAACTTAAAAACATAAAACTTTGTCTAGACATTGTTATATTTTATTCCTGTCTTTTTCAGCTCTGTGGTATAAAATAGTAATACATTTTTATTTCCCCCTTTCTTCTATTGAATGTCTAAGTGACTTCTCTATGCTTGCATAAATGTCAAACCACTTCAGTTCATATTGTGCACGCCTATATGTGATTCACTAAAAGAACTAAAAAAGAATGAATAGTCTATTTGTATTCACCAAGTTGTGTCTGTGATATTCGTCACAATAGAATGAATTGCAAGTGTATGCATCATTGTGATGTGGTGTCTTCTTTTTCTCACTCACCATTGGTAATAAAAGAATATTCTGGGTTCGATACAAGTTAAGCTCAATCGAAAGCATGTTGATTACTACAAATAAATATTTTAGACTTGTCCCTCTTTTTCTTCAGAAAAGGAAAAAAATATGGGTACAGTGAGGTACTTATAACGGAAGTTTTCTGGGCCAATCCGTAAAGGTTAAAATACTCACCGTTTCAAAAGTATTGCCACAATGTGATTTTAACATGATAAAACCGCTTACTAACTTCTGTCTAAATTTATAGTAACTTCTTTGCCATGACGGTCACACTATAAACCCTAAAACAACTGTAAAAACATTAAAACAACTTTACAGCTCATATTCTACACATGTTTTAACAGAAGAATTCATGTAAGTGCCCTTAGAAAACTATAAGTTTCACATTTCTGCCTTTAAACCCTCAAAATATCATCCTCATTCACTTCCATTGTAAGTGCCTCACTTTTAACCTCGATTTTTGCTTTTTTACAGTAAAGGAGGGACGAGTCGAGATTAATTGTTGTGGTAATCAATATTATGCCACAAATGCTGTCAATTGAGATTAACTTTTATTAAACCCGATATATTCCTTTACAGGAGGGGAGGATCTTCCTCAAATCCTCATGATTTGAAGAACTCTGGGCTTCAGTTTTTCATCTCTGAAAAATAACTGGAGGAGGGTCAAAATTGCATAACTTGACAGGAACATGTTCTAACTGGAGAGGGAACCTGGCCATTTAAGACCTGATTTCCAAGAACTTTCACCATTTACTGGTATCTACAGTACATTTTCACAAAGATGAAGCTATCGCATAAAATGATGTGCAGTTTAAGTGTAGATTACAAGGTATTATAATTAAAAAACAAACAAACAGAGACGTTCTTGAAAAACATAAATAATAGATTGTTCTTGTGGCGCAAATGTCTTTGTGGTTCGATAGCTTCTAAAATTATTCAAGTCACTTGTGCTATTTATGTCACTAAGTTTATGTTTAAAACAGGCTATTTGAGTTTGTTGAGTCCTGAATGTGGGCATGAATGTTGGATAACGGAATCAAAGAACAGCATGTGTTTAGCTTAGCTGGTCTTACAAGTGTAAGTAGCTCTGACAGGGAGATCACAAAGTCATAACAGAACGTTTCTACTCATGAAGCTCTGTACTGACAGTCTGTTTTTAGCTGTTCCATATTTTTTTTCATACAGTAGGCTGGTGTTGTCATCACTTGTAACTGCTTGAGTACACCATGATTTGGAGTATGGTTGGGCAGTCATGGAAAAATCAGATGGAACTTTATTTGATATGCATTGTTTCTGCAAAATGCTGCATAGAGTGCTAAAGCCAACTGTTGGCCCTCATGTCATGGAGCACATTGCCATGTCAGCTGTTGGCTTTGTGCTGACTACAGCATGCTGGCAATTGGAGCATGGGCTGTTACGGCTAGTGAAGAAGATCTAGGTGAAATCTGAATACAGTCATCAGTTGATTCTATGCATCTTCTATTTTAACTGTTTTGAGTCTCTGAAATGCTAATGTTGAATTATCTAATATCCACCAGTGCTCAGCAAGTAAACTGAGCCAAAAAATAAATGTTCTCTCACTTTCAACTGCTTTTATTTTCAGCAAATATAACATGTGTAAATATTTGTATGAACATAAAAAGATTCAACAACTAAAACATAAACTGAAAAAGTTTCACAGACATGTGACTAACAGAAATGGAATAATGTGTCAAATCAAAAGTAACAGTCAGTATCTGGTGTGGCCACCAGCTGCATTAAGTACTGCAGTGCATCTCCTCCTCATGGACTGCACCAGATTTGCCTGTTCTTGCTGTGAGATGTTACCCCACTCTTCCACCATTGCACTTGCAAGTTCCCGGACATTTCTGGGGGGAATGGTCCTAGCCCTCACCCTCCGATCCAACAGGTCCCAGATGTGCTCAATGGGATTGAGATCAAGGATCTTCGCCAGCCATGGCAGAACACTGACATCCCTGTCTTGCACGAAATCATGCACAGAATGATCAGTATTGCTGGTGGCATTGTCATGCTGGAGGGTCATGTCAGGATGAGCCTTCAGGAAGGGTACCACATGAGGGAGGAGGATATCTTCCCTGTATCGCACAGCATTGAGATTGCCTGCAATTTCAACAGCTCAGTCCGATGATGCTGTGACACACCGCCCCAGACCACGACGGACCCTCCACCTCCAAATCAATCCTGCTCCAGAGTACAGGCCATGATAAACGTGAGTCTGACTATCACCCCTGGTGAGACAAAACCATGACTTGTCAGTTAAGAGCCCTTTTTGCCAGTCCTGTCTGCGATGGGGGAATGGATTCTATGGCCATGTTACAGCGAAGGTGGGTTTGTGCCCATAGGCGACGTTGTTGCCAGTGATGTCTGGTAAGGACCTGCCTTACAACAGGCCTGCAAGCCCTCAGTCCAGCCTCTCTCAGCCTATTGCGGACAGTCTGAGCACTGATGGAGGGATTGTGCTTTCCTGGTTTAACCCAGGAAGCTGTTGTTGCCACCCTTTACCTGTCCCTCAGGTGTGATATTCAGATGTACCAATCCTGTGCAGGAATTTTTACACGTGGTCTGCCACTGCGAGGACGATCAGCTGTCCTTCCTGTCTCCCTGTCTTTGGCATCTCACAGTTTGGATATTGCCATTTATTGCCTTGGCCACATATGCAGTCCTCATGCCTCCATGCAGCATGCCTAAGGCATGTTCATGCAGATGAGCAGGGACCCTGGGCAATTTTCTTTTGGTGTTTTTCAGAGTCAGTAGAAAGGTCTCTTTAGTGTCCTAAGTTTTTATAACTGTGACATTAATTGCCCACCGTCTGCAAGCTTTTAGTGTCTTAATGACTGTTCCACAGATGCATGTTCATTAATAGTTTATGGTTCATTGAACAAGCATAGTAAATATTGTTTAAACCTTTTACAATGGTAGGGGTCTCTCTTGAGCGCCGAATATGCCTCTGATCTATGAAAAAATGCCAATGAGAAGTTGGCAGACAGTATTTTCATACCCCGCCCCCGGACATACGGATATAAAAGCGGGGAAATACGTCGAGTTCATTCAGGATTTTTCTGAGGAGCTGGAAATGGTCCGGCCACAACAGTGGCTCAGCTCAGCAACGTGGCCGGGAGGACACAACGTCTCGTTCCCTCCATCAGGGAATGGAGGTTACATATGTAACCTAGACGTTCCCCGTCTGTCACTCACTTCGACGTTGTGTCAAAGTGACACTAGGGGTCCAATTTAAATCACGCCATGCTCTGAGCTGTGTACGTGTACTGCTGACACAGGAGCGGGCAGGTATTTTACGTGCAAAGGTGACCAGCTGTGTCAGACTGCGCGTACCCTTTCCCAATGCCCCCCAAAAAGTTGTTGAAATTCTTCTGGTTACCCTAGACAGGGGAACAAGGCGACGCTTGCCAACCTGGGAATGGGCCAAGGCTGACTGGGCCTCTTTCTCTCTATGTTTCTCCGCATGGAGCAAGAATGGCCGGGGCCCTTACACGCATCGAGGGAAGGGGGTCTTACTCAGTTTCCTATTCTTTCAGGGGGAAAAGACCCTGCGGAAGCCACACCTGCCCGAAAGGGGAGGTAAAGGTGGCGAATACATCACATGGGTTTTTAGGCAACATGTGGAACGTGGTGCAGTGGTATATCCAGCCTCAAGGAGGGAGGAGTTGCTACAACATAGTGACCGGAGGGCAGCTGGGACTGCCTAAGGGAGACGCGGGTCCACTTCGTAAGGGGACCGTACCACGGAAAATACACACAGGGGGAGTCCATGTAGAAGTCCTGACCTGTGGAGCACCAGTTCCAGTACAGGGTAGATTGAGTACCCGGAGTGGACTGGGTCAGAATCATCCAGGGATCCGGAGGGGTGGGATCACCTGGGAGAGAAAGCGCACAGTTTTACCTCGGCCGAGCGCTCCACCCGGCCAGTCCGTCAGCGTGTTACTGAGTTCTACCGGCTCGGACCTGAGAAAACATGGGACGATACTGACTCAACACTGAGATTCTAAAATCTCGCAAAGTATTAGGTGTTGCCCAACCCGCTGCTCTACATATGTCTGCTAGGGAGGCCAGTGCCCACGAGGACACAATACTCCTTTTTGAGTATGCTCGAACCCGCAAGGGGGGGGGGGGGGGGGTCACGTCTTGGGTGTGATAGGCCAATGGAATGGCGTCCACCACCCAGAGACAGCGTTCTGTTTGGAGACAGCATTCCCTTTCCGCTGTCCACCAAAGCAGACAAATAGCTGCTCAGAGCATCTAAAGCTCTGTGTGCGGTCCATGTATGTACGCAAAGCACGTACCGGACACAGCAACGAAGGGGCTGGGTCTGCTTCCTCCCGGGGCAGTGCTTGCAGGTTCACTACCTGGTCTGGTTGAAAACTGGCAAGTCCAAGATCGGTCATAAGCCGCCACCTTTCTTGGGTACGGTGAAGTAAGGTCTGTAGAAACCCTTCTTCATCTCAGTTTGGAGGGACAGGATCTATTGCGTCTTTGAATAAGAGAGTAGCAATTTCTGCGTGCAGGGATTTGGCATGCTCACCATGTACTTCGGAAAAGCGAATGCCCACAAAGGGGGGCGGAGGCCTGGCAAACTGAATTGCGTAACCGAGTCGGATGGTCCGGGCCAGCCAGTGAGACGGGCTGGGAAGTGAAAGCCATGCATCTAAACTCCGTGCTAGGGCCACCAAGGGGATGATTATTTTTGACATACCCGGCGGGGCTCCGCAGCGGGGCGGAGCAGGTAATACGGCGCCAGGAGGCGAAGATGCGTCCCGAGGCTCTGGTGCTGAGAAAAGACACGAAGCACTTACCTTGCTCCGAAAACCCGGCATGTGGCAGGTTAGTGACTGAGGAGGAGGTCCAGTGGAGGCATCCTCTAGACTCGTCAGGACCGGACGGCCGGGGAACAGTCATGGGGCTGAAGGCGGAGGGTCCACGTCCAGCTTGCTGGGACTGTTGAGATCTGGCGGCAGATTGTCGTGAGAACGGCATTTGCTGAAGAACACCATCCCAAACGTGAAGCATGGAGGTGGCAGCAGCATGTTGTGGGGGTGCTTTGCTGCTGGAGGGACTGGTGCACTTCACAAAATAGATGGCATCATGAGGAAAGAAAAATATGTGGATGTATTGAATCAAAATCTCAAGACATCAGCCAGGAAGTTAAAGCTTGATCGCAAATGGGTCTTCCAAATAGACAATGACCCCAAGCATACCTCCAAAGTTGTGTCAAAATGGCTTCAGGACAACAAAGTCAATGTATTGGAGTGACCATCACAAAGCCTTGACCTCAATTCGATAGAAAATTTGTGGGTAAAACTGAAAAAGCATTAACAGCATTTCTGTCTGGAGGAATGGGACAAAATTCCAGCAACTTATTGTGAGAAGCTTGTGGATTGCTACCCAAAATATTTGACCCAAGTTAATCAATTTAAAGGCAATGCTACCAAATACTAACAAAGTGCATGTAAACCTTTAACCTACTGGGTATGTGATAAAATAAATAAAAGCTGAAATAAATTAAACTATTATTCTGACATTAAAATTAAAATATAGTAGAGGTCCTAAAAGACAGGGAATGTTTTCTACAATTAAATGTCAGGAATTGTGAAACACTGAGCTGAAATGTATTTGGCTAAGGTGTTTGTAACCTTCTGACTTCAACTGTAGCCTTACAATACAAAAAAATTTGAGCACCCACACATTTTTCACTCAAAATTATTCAAGGATTCAACATAAATGTATTTTAAATTATAAATGCCACAAAAGTGTCTGACACTGGCAACAAAAAACAGATATCCACGAAACATAAACAACAACACTTCATTTATTTTGTTTGATTGTTGAGAAAAACTAATATGAATACAAATTTCATGTTTTTCTTGAGAAAATAAGGTTGTAGTCACTTATTGTCATTAATATGTTTATAGCACTTTTACAATACGCATAGTTTCAAAGCAGCTTTATAGAAAATCATGCCTTGTTGTCTGAAAGCCCCCTGTGAAGCTGAAGTGACTATAGCAAGGAAAAAACTTTTTTCAATGTTCTTGAGTGGTAAAAAAAAAAAAACTTGAGAGGAACCTGACCTCTGGTTTTACAATATATGTACATAATCCAAAATTATTTAGCAACTTGAGCAAAAACAGACTGGTACACGTAATTTAGTTTTTCCCTCTTCCCCGTTTCACTTTGAATGTAAACTTTACTGCAGTTATTACCGGCTTATAGCATGTGCAAATGTTGTGCTCAAAGCTGTTTACATTTTGAAGTCAAAAGCAGATAATTCTAAATATATAATTCTTATGTTGTTGGTTTTTTTTGATAGTTAGGACTCATGAACTTATGAGTCTTGCTGTTTATGTCACGCTCAATGTCTGCTGGGAGAGGCGGATGTTAAACTTACTGCTTCTGTTTCTGCCTCACAAATCCACCAATTTACGTGGTGATGTCGACGTAAATAAAACAACATGTTTGATGTACCGTATCACCAGGACATTACACTGTTGTTTGGCAAATTCGATAAGCTGTACCTCTACAGATGGGGTTTGCTATCGATCTTCTCACCTATGTACTGTAAGTGTGTTGCTCTGTTGTCCTGTGAGTGCTCAGCACCGCCTCTCATGGGAGGAGACTGTTTTAATTACACTATAATGTGTTTGATTATGTGTTGTATGACACATATGGTATTGAAAGTGAGTGTCGTATTGTACGATACAATACAATATGATATTTTTTTACTCCCCTAATATATATACATATGTAAGGGACATTCCACAGTTAGGTGTGCGTTAAACGGTTTTAAATGCTTTTAAAATTGTTTAACTAACACCTAGCTGTGGATGAGATTAACTCCTAAGGTATCGAAAATAAAAAAAAAGTGATACGCGATTTAGAGGCAATTCGGTCGGTGCATAAAATGTATCGAACTCGATACCCAGCCCTATATACAGTGCATTCAGAAATTACCCATAATGACAATACAAAAAACGTATTTTTTTTTGTAGCCATGACACACTCCTGTCTCTGAGCTCCGCAGGCATTTCCTTTGACCTCGTTGGTTTTTGCTCTGATATGCATTTTCAGCTGTGATACTTTATAAAGACAGGTGTGTGCCTTTCCAAATCATGTCCAATCAATTTAATGTTCCACATGTGGACTCCAAACAAGTGTAGAAACATCTTAAAGATTATACAGAGAAATGGGATGCACCTGAGCTAAATTTTTATATATATATTTTTGTTTTTGTTTTTGCTTTGTTATTATGGTGTATGGAGTGTAGATTGATGTGAAAATCTATAATTTAAAGCATCTTAGCATAAGGTTGCAACATAACAAAATGTTAAGAAATAAACAATAAATTAAGGGGTCCGAATATTTTCTGAATCCACTGTATGTATGTATATATATTGGGAAATCTGCATCAATACCCGGCCCTAGTGAAAGCTTGTTTTCAAACAATCCTAATTCATGTAAATATTTATTTGATTTGGAAAGTAATTTGTGTTCATGGTCAGTTTTTTTTCTTCCCTCAAGTGAGGCTTCAATTTTGTTGCTTATGGTCCCCTTTGCCATTGTACAAAAATTACACTAGATTCTAAGCCAAGTTCTCCTAAAGGGAAAATGTCACACAGTTGCCAAATTAATATCTGACGAAGATACACAGCTCAGTGGAACTAAATACACTAGAATCTCATAATGCTCACAATGCAGTATACTAACATCTCTAACTCAAAATCAATGGCTGGCTGACACTCAATGCACTGTTGCCAGAGTTGGTGCTCATCCTTGGCTGCAAATGTGCCTCCTTGATGGTAAAGATTTAGTTTCTTTATACAGTAGATGCAGTAAAAGTAGAATTACACAGGTCACCTATTAGGATACTTAAAGGCAAAGTGTGTAATTCCGACCAATGGCATTTGGGAGAAACCCTGCTTGAAAACAACTACATGTTTAAGGCTTTAAATGAAAGGTCTAATAATCTCATAGAAACCATAACACAACACCTTTGTGCATGTGAGAGGCTTAGAGAATGGCTGCATGCTTACAAAGTTTGTTCAGGTTCAGCAACCCGCAGCGTATGGCTGCAGATGGCACATTGTGATCTCCAGCGTGATGGATAATTAAGTGTAAAATTGGAAAGTGGCACAGGACTTGGTGGAACATGTGCCGTCTGTGATGTGTTCTTTCATAGGAGGGACATCCATCTCGTATACTGGAGACCCCTGGGTGGCCATGCAAAACTGCCATTTGAATGCTAAGATAAAAAGAGTAAACAAACATGAGAGCTGCTGTGAGGCACTGAAATATTGAAGGTGTACGTGACGGGTAAAATTGCTCCCTTGAAATTACTGTACACAATGTGATGGTGTATATTAAGTAGGCTAAACTTTACAGTATATTAAGTGTGCATGAGCTACAGTATAAGAGTTTGAACCAAAGGTATGAGACTAAATTGTGATTTGTATTTGATTGCACCAGTTGTAACTTGACTGTTATTGTTTCCAATAATGGGTCCCAGTAGATAAATATAGTTATTAGTGCACTGCAATTATTTGTAATGACCTTTTATTTGATTTTATTACTGCTCATATATCAACATAAGAGCCTCTCAAGAATTTAATGAATGCATTAAAATTGCATTTTAAATGAAAAATTAAAATCTAATGAAAAATCAGTTCACCTGAATGTCTTCATATCTGCTGATGTGTGATTATTTTGGTAATATGGCTTTGGTGTTTCAATGGGTAATCGATATTTTAGGTACAATGCAAAGGCATGGAATATTGTTTACTGGTGCAGAGCTAGTTTCAAACTGGAACTCTTGTCATAAAATCTGTTGACTGAGCTTAGAGTTCTAATATTTTGTCCCAGAATTAAGAACTCTCATAGGATGTGGAAAACTGAGGAACTTTGAAAAATGTGCTGCAGATGGCATACGATTTTATAATTTGAAAGGGCTTTGAGTTATATAATGGCTGTTAATTCACAGTAGGAGAGTGTTTCTCTGTTTATTTGGTTTTGAAAAGGCATTTTTTTATGTGTGGACGTGTGCTCTGCATATGAAAGGGCTGACAAAATGTGGCATATCTCTGTATTGAATTCTGTAAACAATTATAAATTCAAATTCATGTTCTGTCAATAACCTCCTCTGGAATTAATGTATATACTGTATATTTAAATATATATTTTATATACACTCACTGAGCACAGGCTCAAAACTGGACAGTTGAAGACTGGGAAAACATAGCCTGGTCTGATGAATCTCAATTTCTGCTGAGGCACACAGATGGTAGGGTCAGAATTTGGCGCCAACAGTGTGAGTTCAACCTGCCTTGTGTCAACATTCCAGGCTGGTGGCAGTGGTGTAATGGTGTGGGAAATGTTTTCTTGGCACACTTTGAGCCTGTTAATACCAATCAATCATTGCTTGAACGCTACAGCCTATTTGAGTATTGTTGCTCACCATGTGGATGCAATTTACCCTTCAAGTAATGGCTAATTCCAGCATGATATTGCACCATGTCACAAAGCAAAAGTCACCTCAAACTGGTTTCATGAACATGGCAATGAGTTCGCTATTCTTCAGACCTTATTCATGCGAGCGCCACCTTTGATTTTTAATGGAAATGACAACAAGATTGTGTGGGATAGACTTAAAGTCTCTTCAATGGGCTGTACTTCAGTTTAAATCGTTTTTGGATCGTTCCGCAGACAAAACGTTCACAAAATATTTGTCCAAGAACATTCAGTATACAAAGAACTCCAGACAACATGAGTTATGGAAAATACAGCTTTATAACATTCATGCCATTGAAGAGATGGTACGTCTATCCCTCACAGCCTCATTGTCATTCCTGTTAAAATTAAAGATGATGCAGGTCAAATCAAGTCATTTTTATTTGTATAGCGCCTTTCACAACACACATCGTTTCAAAGCAGCTTGACAGAAAATCATGCATTAACAGAAAATGAAACCGAAATATCTATAAAGTCTTAGAGTCATCAATGTGTAGTTTGATTAAATACAATTATGAAATGTGTATAAAAATAAGTAATTAAATAATAATTGTATTTAGAAACCCAGTGATCAAGCCAAAGGCGACTGTGGCAAGGAACACAAAACTCATAAGATGGTGGTTAACTTTTAATACCTTTGGGAGAAACAAGGCTCACTGTAGGGGCCAGTTCCCCTTTGGGTAACAGCATGAATATAATGCCAAAGTTACTTATTTACAGTGAGGAAAATAAGTATTTGAACACCCTGCTATTTTGCAAGTTCTCCCACTTAGAAATCATGGAGGGGTCTGAAATTGTCATCGTAGGTGCATGTCCACTGTGAGAGACATAATCTAAAAAAAAAAACCCAGAAATCACAATGTATGATTTTTTAACTATTTATTTGTATGATACAGCTGCAAATAAGTATTTGAACACCTGAGAAAATCAATGTTAATATTTGGTACAGTAGCCTTTGTTTGCAATTACAGAGGTCAAACGTTTCCTGTAGTTTTTCACCAGGTTTCCACACACTGCAGGAGGGATTTTGGCCCACTCCTCCACACAGATCTTCTCTAGATCAGTCAGGTTTCTGGGCTGTCGCTGAGAAACACGGAGTTTGAGCTCCCTCCAAAGATTCTCTATTGGGTTTAGGTCTGGAGACTGGCTAGGCCACGCCAGAACCTTGATATGCTTCTTACAGAGCCACTCCTTGGTTATCCTGGCTGTGTGCTTCGGGTCATTGTCATGTTGGAAGACCCAGCCTCGACCCATCTTCAATGCTCTAACTGAGGGAAGGAGGTTGTTCCCCAAAATCTCGCAATACATGGCCCCGGTCATCCTCTCCTTAATACAGTGCAGTCGCCCTGTCCCATGTGCAGAAAAACACCCCCAAAGCATGATGCTACCACCCCCATGCTTCACAGTAGGGATGGTGTTCTTGGGATGGTACTCATCATTGTTCTTCCTCCAAACACGGTTAGTGGAATTATGACCAAAAAGTTCTATTTTGGTCTCATCTGACCACATGACTTTCTCCCATGACTCCTCTGGATCATCCAAATGGTCATTGGCAAACTTAAGTCGGGCCTTGACATGTGCTGGTTTAAGCAGGGGAACCTTCCGTGCCATGCATGATTTCAAACCATGACGTCTTAGTGTATTACCAACAGTAACCTTGGAAACGGTGGTCCCAGCTCTTTTCAGGTCATTGACCAGCTCCTCCCGTGTAGTTCTGGGCTGATTTCTCACCTTTCTTAGGATCATTGAGACCCCACGAGGTGAGATCTTGCATGGAGCCCCAGTCCGAGGGAGATTGACAGTCATGTTTAGCTTCTTCCATTTTCTAATGATTGCTCCAACAGTGGACCTTTTTTCACCAAGCTGCTTGGCAATTTCCCCGTAGCCCTTTCCAGCCTTGTGGAGGTGTACAATTTTGTCTCTAGTGTCTTTGGACAGCTCTTTGGTCTTGGCCATGTTAGTAGTTGGATTCTTACTGATTGTATGGGGTGGACAGGTGTCTTTATGCAGCTAACAACCTCAAACAGGTGCATCTAATTTAGGATAATAAATGGAGTGGAGGTGGACATTTTAAAGGCAGACTAACAGGTCTTTGAGGGTCAGAATTCTAGCTGATAGACAGGTGTTCAAATACTTATTTGCAGCTGTATCATACAAATAAATAGTTAAAAAAATCATACATTGTGATTTCTGGATTTTTTTTTTTAGATTATGTCTCTCACAGTGGACATGCACCTACGATGACAATTTCAGACTCCTCCATGATTTCTAAGTGGGAGAACTTGCAAAATAGCAGGGTGTTCAAATACTTATTTTCCTCACTGTATGTGCAGTGCAAGTCATGGTTTAAAATTATTACAAAGTAAGTGTTAAGGTCCAGTGTTTAAACAAAGATTCTGTAAGAACTATAAGATCAATTACTAATGTCTTTGAAGATCATCCTGGATTAACTACAAGTTCATATAGATCAGTGGTTTTCAAACCCTGGGTCGACTTAAAAAATGGGTCACTAGGATGATTTTACATTTTTTATGCATTTAGCAGACACTTTTATACAAAGCGACTTACAGTGCACTTATTACAGGGACAATCCCCCCAGAGCAACCTGGAGTTAACTGCCTTACTCAAGGACACAATGGTGGTGGCCGTGGTGTTCGAACCAGCGACCTTCTGATTAGCAGCCCTGTGCTCTAGCCACTACGCCAAAAATAACTTTGAATAGAAGCACACTGAAATACATAATTCAACTAAATGCAAAATAAAGACTCCACCTCTGTCACCTGACCCACGTACATGGAATCAAACAAGATAACGCTTAAGCAGATAACGTCGTCAGCCATCCAACCCTGCTGCACACAGCAGAGATGAGCAGAAAAGATTGTGAAGGCGATGCATGTGAACAGCGTAGCAGTATCAGTACTAATAGTTCTTGCCCAGCAAAGAAAAAGCAGAAATCCGGAGTAAGGCCATATAAAGATGATTTTTTGAAGTATGGGTTCATTATCTGTTCCGACGCAGGCCATTCTGCAATACCAATGTGTGTAGTATGCGGGGAAATGTTGGCAAATGAATGTTTGAAACCAGCAAAGTTGGAAAGACATTTAAGTACACGTCATGCCAATCTGGCAGACACACCATTATCTTTTTTTTCACAGGAAGGCTCAAGAAATTCAGTCATCAGCTCAGGTACTCAGCAGAAGCGTAACACACAATCACAAATTGCACCTGGCATCCTATAAAGTTTCATATCGTGTTGCCAAAGAAAAAGCGCCCCACACAATTGCAGAGAGATTAATATTGCCTTCGGCACTAGACATAGTTCATACATTTCTGGGTGAAAAGGCATCTGAAAAGCTAAAACTAATACCTCTTAGTGACAATACTGTGTCACGTCGTATTGGGGATATTGCTCAAAATTTGGAAGAACAGCTCATAGCGAGACTGAAGTCAGCAAAAAGTTTTGCTATTCAGCTGGATGAGAGCACTGACATTGCATCAAGCGCTACGTTACTGGTTTATGTTCGGTATGTTTGGCAAGGTGAATTTGTTGAAGATCTTCTGTGCTGCCTAACATTGCCTTCCAGCACGTTAGGGGCACATATTTTTGAAGAGTTAAATGCTTTCATGACAAAATGCGGTCTGGATTGGGCCAATTGCAAAGGCATCACCAGCGACGGGGCGGCCAACATCACTGGCAAAAATAGCGGAGTTGTCAGGAGGATTAAGGATGCAGCAGGACAGAACATTGTTTGGAATCATTGTTTTATACATCGTGAAGCTTTGGCATCAAAAGGAATCCCACCTGAGCTTGAAGTGGTGATGAGAGATATTGTTAAATTTGTGAACTACATTAAAGGTATTACTCTTAATAACTGACTTTTCGAGGCCATATGTACTGAAATGTGAGCCGAGCACACACATTTACTCTTTCATACAGATGTGAGATGGCTGTCAAAGGGAAGGGTGGTCAGCCGAGTGCACGAATTGAGGGATGAAATACATGCTTTCCTAACTGAGAAACTGTCTCCTCTCGTAGGCTCATTCACTGATGAGAAATGGCTTTTAACCCTGTCTTATCTTGCTGACATAGTTTCTGTTCTAAACGAACTGAATCTAAAATACAAGGAAGGGAGGACAATATTTTCAGACATTGCGAACAAATTCAGGCTTTCCAGAAGTCACTTGAACTTTGGCAGCTGCAACTCAAATTCCCAAGCTAATCATATATGTATATTAGTATTCGTATTGCTTGATTTGATTGCATGCAACATTTTAAATGGTGTTTGTGTATATGTAATTTAATAAAAAGGGTCACTCTTAAAAAAGTTTTGAAACCACTGATATAGATGCATTTTCCTTTGTTAGTTGGCTGATGAAGTATTTTGTTGTCAATGTATTGATATTCTGTGTATTGATGATTGGTGATGCTGGCCGAGATCAGTGAGGTGCTTCGCAGTTCAGCAGCCCGGTCATTTCGTTGAGGTCTACCCTAAATCCAAGGTTCAGGCAAGGACATATGAAGTATCCCAAGTCTTATGGTTGGAGGTGGCATCAGTTCATCTGCTGAGGTTCATCGTAATAGACTGAAGTGATGCCTGGCTGGCACCGGCTGCATTAAAGAGACCTGTAGCAGTAGAGTCCAATACCAAGCAGGAATGGAGCTGGATCTGGCCGGCTCTGGTGACCTCAGGACAGGAGTCCCAAGGTTGAGACATGGAAACAAATAGAATCATATTAGCATAAATGCCATAACATTTTTGCAGTGCTATATATCATGATCAATGTTTCAGGTTCCAGCAGACCTAACTAAAGCAGCCTAATTGTGTGGTGAAGAATAAATTAGGTGTATGCCTGGCTAAATAGATCAATCTTTAGTCTAGAGATTTTGATATCTTGTGGATTTTGATATTCTAGGAACTATTAACAGGCCAGAGTTTGTTCGTAATGAATGTGATGGAATATAGCATGGTAGAAGGTCACAGAATAGAAGTATAATAGAAGTACTGATAGTGGAGCTAGACCATTCAAAGCTTTGTATGTAGTTAACAGAATTTTAAAATTAATACGAAATTTAACAGGTAGCCAATGTAGCGATGATAAAATGGGGATAATATGAGCATTTTACTTGGTTCTAGTCAGCACTCTGGCTGCTGCATTTTGTTTAAAGTTTATATATTGAACTTGCTGGACATCCTCCCAGTAATACATTACAATAATCTAGTCTTGAGGTCATGAACATATGAATTCGTTTTTCAACATCAGCAAAAAAAGCATGTTTTATTATATTTCTTATGCAGAAGAATGCTGTTCTACAAACATTGGAAATATGATTTTCAAATGACATACTGGTATCAAATATAACACCTAAGTTCTTCACTGTTGAAGTTGATGTAACAGTACATACATCGAGAATCAAATTATATTCTAACGGTTTATTTTTAGAGGTTTTTGGTCGAATAACTTGTACCTCTGTTTTGGTGGAGCATAACAGTGGAAACTTATTCCAAAATTCCTGATAATATCTTCCAGAGGAAGCATATAAGAAGAAGAGCAGATGCCCTAAAACTGATCCTTGTGGCACTCCGTACTTAACCTTTGTTTGATTTGACAGTTCCTTGTTTACACAGACAAAGTGGTAGCAGTCTGCTAAATAGGACCTAAACCATGCGAATTCAAGTCCATAAATGCCAACGTAATTCTCTAGCCTTTTCAAGAGAATATCGTGATCTATCATGTCAAAGGCAGCACTAAGATTTAAAAGCACTAGAAGAGAAATGCAGCCACGATCAGATGATAAGAGCAAGTCATTAGTGACTCTGATAAGTGAAGTCTCTGTACTGTTGTGTGGCCTAAATCCTGACAGAAATTGTTCATATATACTATTTCTCTGTAGAAATTAACATAATTGGGAGGACACAACCTTTTCTAGTATTTTCGACATAAGCGGGAGATTTTAAATCGGTCTATAATTAGCCAATTCTCCAGGAGATGTTTCTTGTGACATGTCTTAAGGATAGTGAGGAGTTCATAATATTAAGAAGAGATTCTGAGATTACAGGGAAAACTTCTTTTTAGAGCTTAGTTGATATTGGATCTAACATACATTTTGTGACTTTTAATGTTTTGTGCTGCGACAGAATATCTGGTTCAGTTGAGACTTTTTTCCAACCAATTTAGCCACAGTATTGTATACACACTAAACTCTATGAGTTTGCTCAAATATGCTGACCTGGCAGTTTTATGCCTGTCTGTAGCTAAAGACACTATCCTTTCATGCGCCACAAAATACCTCTAATTTTGCATTCTTCTACTTGCGATCCATTTTCCAAGCTGCTCTTTAGAGAGCGTGAGTGTGATCATTGTACCATGGTATGGAGCTTTTTTCTTTAATGGAAGGGGGCAACACTCTCAAGAGTACTAAAGAAGACTAAATTTATATTTTCTTTATTTCATCAAGTTTTCTGGACTTTGGGGCTGAGTGTATGAGATAGATCTGGAAATTTATTTGTAAAGCTATCTTTAGTGGTCGAAAGAATTCTTCTAAGAACGATAGTGTGGTGTAGATTGAGTAACATTAGCTGATCGCAGCATGCAAGAGACAAGGTAATGATCTGAGATGTCATCGCTCTGCGGTAGAATTTCTATAGTGTCAACATCAACTCCATAAGACAGAATTAAATCTAGCATATGATTATGGCAATGAGTTGGTCCTGTCACATTTTGACTCCAAGTGAGTTGAGAATATTAATAAATGCTAATCCAATGTGTCATTTTCATTATATATGTGAATGTTGAAGTCACCAACAATTAACACTCTATCTACAGTAACTGCTAGATCTGATAGAATATTTGCAAATTCACCAAGGAAATCAGGCCCAGGTGATCTATATACTGTAGCAAGGGCAAAAGATGATTTTTATTTATATCTGATGGTTACATTAATCATTCTTAGTTCAAAAGACTTAAACTTTTATTCTGTCCTCTGAGCAACACAAAAAACGGCACTGTAAATTGTAGCAACACCTCCTCCACAACTCTTCAGACATGGCTCATTTTTATAACAATAACCTGGGGGAGCAGATTCATTTAAACTAATATATTTGTCTGGTTTAAGCCAGGTTTCAGTCAAACAGAGCACATCCAAACTATGATCTGTAATCATTTCATTTACAATTAGTGCTTTGGTTGAAAGATTTCTAATGTTTAGTAGCCCTATCTTTATATGATGTTTATCTTCAGTTAAGGTTGACAATCAGATTTTTTTCAAAATTATTTACGGAGGGGTTTATGTTTGGTAGTTCGGGTTACAGACACAGTCGCTATATGATATCTAGGTGGTACAGTCTCTATGTGTTGTAGTTTATGTGACCTGTGTGACGTTTCAAACAGATAGCTGACATTCAGATTGGGCCCCAGTTAGTCAGATACTATCATTATTAAGACTATGAGCCAAGGTGGGATGGAGTCTGTCTCTCTTTAGCAGGTCAGGTCTACCCCTAAAACTCTTTCAATTGTCTATAAATCCTATGCTATTCTCTGGACACCACTCAGTCATCCAGCCATTCAGCGACACTGATCTACTATAAACCTCATCACCACGACAAGCAGGGAGGGGGCCACAGCATATTACATATTACATATTAATGTCTGACATCGTTTTTGCAAGTTCACACACCTCTTTAACATTAACTCTCCAACTGGCGAAGCCACACATTGTTAGTGCCGACATGAATACATTTTTTAAAAAATCTACGTTTAGCATTAGCCAGCACTTCGCAGCTAGCTACACTCTAGCAACTGAAATGTATTTAACGATGGTGGCTGGAGTCTCTATTACCACGTTCCTTACAATAGAATTACCTATGACCAAGGCTCTTTCAACATGATTCTCAGTGGGTGCATCACTGAGTGGTGAGAATCGATTCGAAACCCTAACAGGAATGGGAGAGTGGTGTCGCTTTGTTGAGCGAGTATACCGCGAGACGTTACCAAATGCCCTGCTGCAGGGGCTCTACAGCCGGAACCAAAGTGTGTGTGTTGCTCGCTGTCTTTCTCACTGACCTCCACTAGAGGTCAGATGTGGGCCACTAACTCATCAAACTTCTCTGTCAGCTTTAGTAATTCCTAACATTTATCACATGTGAATTCCTCATTGCTGATGGAAGAAGCTACAGTAACCATGTGGCATATATTTCTGGAAGCAATAATATGAGCGGATGCCATGACTTACCGCAGTTGTTCGTTGTTGTTGTTTGTATCTGAGCAGCAAGGGTTTGAGATCGATGTGAACCCCTCACACAATTGTTTGTTGTTATGATTGTTCTTGATAAGTGGTGCTTTGAGAACGGTTCAATAATCCATGTAACACAGAGAAGAAAACATGTGCATGCTGTAAAATGCATGCAGTTTAATCGCAATAAAATTAGAAAGCGGATGCACATAGAAAAATGCACACAGTTGAATCTCGAAAACCTGATGCCTGCTGAAAAATGGCAGATATTAAAGATTAAAATCTGAAAACAGATAGATAAGCGATGCTAAAAAAGTTAGCAACTACAGACTCAAGCTAGGCACCACCAGCAGCAACAGAAAAGTGATGTCAGTAACTAGCGTGAATAAAGTCTGGAAAGGCCACTGAAGAATAGCAAACTCATTGTAATGTTCATGAAACACTCTTTTCATGTGAAAGAACAGGAGATTTACAGCAGAAATGTGCAGCTGACAAATCTGCAGACATTTTGTGATTCAATCATGTCAACATGGCCTGTTTAATGAACAATATTTAAATTTTTGTGACATTTATTTTTATGACAATTAAGCACATTTCCCAGCAACATTATTGTAACATTTACATTAAGACTTTGTGTGTGCGTGTGTGTGTAATTATCATTATTCTCAATGATTATACTCATTACGGTAATACACTGTTTAATTATATTACAGTAAATATTGCTGTAAAACAATTAATTTGTATTTATATTTTTAAAATCAGCATAAATTAAATTTGTAGTACAACAAATACTATCATTATTTATATACATTTACAATATTCTTCTTATTATTATAAAAGATTAATGAGATATTGGAAGAAAATTTACTTTGTTTTCTTTACGCTCATTTTGTTTTATTTTAATTTTGGGGTGAAATATGACAGGTTCTTAACAGGTTTTGTGATTCGCACAAGCAGTTCATAATCATATTTTGAAAGTCATGCATTTTTTCTGCAGCATATTATCCTTTTTATTAGTGGGTGAATGGCCTACATAAAAATGGATAGGCTTCTCTTACTGTTTGAAAGTTAATGGTATTGTTATTATAGAGTTATTATCAATTATTATTTTGCCAACTTTTTTTCACTTCCATGTTTCGATTGTGGTTTATTATGCTCTGCAAATATCCCCTAATGCTAGAGATGATCTGTTTCAGAGACCAGAGCCTGCCAGCAGCATTTTACCACTCTGAGCAAAGAAAAGGAAAAATCTCTCTGTTTTGTTTCATTTAATTGCTCCATTGTTTGAGGTTTATGCGTTTTATCTTGCTGGTACTTAAGCTTGTAACACTTTGTGATGTACTTAAATATAATGATCTGACCTTGATGGGAAGTCTTGTGTTGTAATAATGAAAACTGAAGTTCATAAAACAGTTGCATTGAGCAGTTTTTGAATCATCTCACGGATGATTGGTTGCAATTAGATGTGTGTCGATAAGATTAGCCACTCTTCTGAAGCCTTCATAATCACTTTTTTTCCCCTCGCCACTTCATTTGTACCCTAGATTAGGAGGCATCTGGAAAATGCACATTCTCATACAGTAGACTAATTGATAGGGCTGGGGATTGATACAGATTATTTTTAATTTTTTTTCAATTCTGATCCACAAGCTCTTGATTCGATTCATATGGTCAGGGCTCATCTCTGAGCATTTTTTTCTACTGGCCCTGCCAAAATTTTAATTGGCCCCAACACAAATTTGAAAAATAGCTGGTTTTACCATTATGGATTTAAAATGGTGTTTGAAGCTTAATATCCGTGTATATATATATATATATATATATATATATATATATATATATATATATATATACGGGTCGGCTCTACCGGGGTACCCGGCCAATGGCGTGATGGGTTACAGCACCAGCCAGTCGCGTACTGCTGAAATTGCTGCTGCAGCGGACGAGCAATTTTTGAGTACTTGCGGGCTTATGCTTTTTTAGCTTATTTCCTCAACCACAACAACAAAATGACAATATGGACAAATACATAATAAAAAAAAAGTAGGTAAGAGGTAAGTTTGTTTTTCTAAGTCTTCACTGACTGATTATTCTGTATATTGCCGTCAGTTGAGACATGTCCTCAGCACTTTCTGAAATGTCTTTCGGCATGTATAATCAAGATGAATTATCTCCAGTTCTTGAGTAGGAGTTCTATTTTATCTGTGTAAGTTTTGGTTGGTGATCTGGCGCTGGAATGACTTAATAGTTGGAATAGTTATTTTTAATTGTGTTTAAATGTTCTTTGTGGCTGTTATCAGTGTCATTTACTATCAGCAGTTTTTCTGCAGCTCACGCTCTTTTCTGGGAAATAGAAAAGCTAAATATTGTGATGGCCTTCTCGGCCGTATTGTTTGTGTGTATGTAGAGTGTGTATTTGTCTTTATCTCCCTCTCTCTTAATCACTCTCAGGTGTGGGGTAACCAAGTGAGCTGATTTTTAATGGGCAGCATCGGCACGCAGTGTGTTTCTTCAGTATATAAACTGTGTTCCATGGCTGGGTTTTGTGATGGGAGACAGGTGTTTGTGAGCTGTGCCATCTTGGTCACCGATGCTCTTGCACATTCCCGCTGCTTGAGAAGAT
This sequence comes from Moxostoma hubbsi, assembly GCA_032164185.1. Classification (NCBI taxonomy): domain Eukaryota; kingdom Metazoa; phylum Chordata; class Actinopteri; order Cypriniformes; family Catostomidae; genus Moxostoma; species Moxostoma hubbsi. Next base: position 6,800,227 of record JAVLUX010000201.1, on the reverse strand, counting down.
AGTTTGTGGTTGTCGTTGTCTGAACTTCTGAGTTAGCTGTTTTTTCAAATACAGAACCGTCAATAAATGTGTCTGTGTTTCACCCATCCACTGACATACAGATGCAATCTTGGTTTATTACAATAAAAAGTTATATTTGGGTGAATTAGAAACCAGAACCTCTAGAAACTAGAAGCAAAAAGTAAAAACTAGACCAATCAGTCATGTTCTTTATTAAATTGCTGATCTAAAATCCCAAGACTGATAGAGGCAGATGTAGATGAAATTGCCATATTATGTGAAATGGCTTTTCACGTAATTGCTTGAATTGGTCATTAAGAATGACTGTTTTTCAAAATAGGTGATTTAAAAGTGACTTTTATTGTGCATAAAATAATTAATATTCATGAGTTTTGCAGCACTGCCACTCAAAGTACAGTTTTCCTAGAGTTTATTTTTATTTAGAGCTAACTTTGTGTTTATGTTCACTTTCAAATGGCTTATCCCAACTGTTACGAAGTAGATAGGCCTACAGGATTTTCTAAGCAGAATAACACTGTATTGCAAATTCATGGATATTTATAATTTGATCGTGACTCCAATTAATGAAATAGTACTTGTTGCAATGACGCTTGGTACCTTGATCCATTAGAACTACGCATGGCCGCTTGCTTTGGTGTTGCCACCCCTCAAAGTCTGCATGCCACGTCCATGCCACCCCATTAAAAAATTTCCAGATCCGCCCTTGTGTATTTATATATCAAGTTTTTAAGCCAATTTCCCCCAAAATTGTAACACATATACAATTTGCAATATAGCTGTAAATTACAGCTTTATCCCTTATGTAACCTATATATATTTATGAATTCATGAAAACATCATATTAACCTCTACTGTCCTGCCATTTATACATGTGTTTTTCAGTAGAGCAGAGGTTGGCCTTTCGGTCACCAGTTTAGTCATGCTGTCAACTTTTGGGACATGAATAGTGTTTTCACAAGCAGGATCAAATATTTAGTCACAGAGTTAAAGATTTGATTATTGGCTAACATAAAAACATGTGAATCCCTGAGAGAGAGAGAGACCTTGCTAAAAAGTTGGTTGTAATGTGTAATATAGGCTACTGTAGGCAGATGTTAGGCCTAATTTATGAATTAAGAATGTGGATATAAACATGAAATGAGACAACCCAAACAAGACCAAAACTGACTGATAGCCTATACAAAGCCAGAAATGAGACATGTAACAGGTGTGAAATGAGGATTATATGAAGTAGACCGTTTTAAATGTCTATTTACGAGGGTACATGCACGTTAAACAGCGTTTGCGCTGTGCGGAGACAGATGATAAGAGACATGCATGGAGAAACATGGATTTACAGTCCAATAAAAAATAAACTATTGATTTCTTGTGTTCCTACAGTACGTATGAATTACAAACTATTCACCAATATAAGCGCTTGGTGTCTGTAAACTCTTGTACACTCATGCAACCATGCCTCACTGCGTCTAGTAAATTCTGCGCACACTCATCTCCGAGTGCTCGGTTGGAAGACTGAGTTTGCTCTGTCTAATTTTTGTGCTCTCTTACTTGTTGTCTGCTTGTACTAATGTAGTAAGTGAACAAAAATTGCATTTCTGTAAATATAGGAGGCTGTTTGAAAACTAAATGTATTTTTGGAATTCTGTTCGGAGACGCTTGTGATGAAGAAATTCAGCACACTTCAGCTTTAAAACACTGACAAACTCTAATTGACGACTGATCATGTAGTTGATAAGCAGAGCCTTTGAGCTATTAGTCATCCAAGGCCTACAGCATGAGCCAGACCTGACAAAGAGAAGCTTTTATTGAATTCTGTCTGAGGGGAGTCCACTGAGAAAACATGCTTCCTCACATGGCACTCTGATTGATGGTGATTTGGGCTCGGGAACATGGCCTCATTGAGACAAAGAACACTGTTAAAGGAAGGGACCCTGAATAATAGTCAGTGGATCACAGGATAAACTGGGAATGAGAGACAATAGCTCTCATTTCATCTTTACCAAGAGATATATATACGGATAACTCATATTTTTTTTTTTTTTTTACAATTGAATAATTCATTAGCAATTTGTGAGAATTAAATCTAGCCACTGAGGACTTATAGTCATTCAGTTTAATGGTCTAATTCATTCATTAAATTCTAAACTAAACTTTAGCGACAGGTTATCGGACATACTGTATGTACTGTAAAAGTGTTGTCAGGCAAATGGGTGAAGCGCATGAATCCTGTCAAGATAATGACCGGGACATATTGCTGTCAGGCGAAAGTGCTAACCACTCAAATTAGTATTTATTCATCATGGAAGTATTTGTTGTACCATCTTTATTTGAGGCTGATTTAATAAAAAAAATCTGTATTAATGTAATCTAATGGGAGTCTAATGTAAATCACCACTGATAATAATTGCAATATTTATTTGGCTCATTGACAAATAAGGTTGTCCGGGGTGGTACAAATGAGTTTTCTTTAAAAATGTAGTTTAAAACATTTACATTTACATTTATGCATTTGGCAGACGCTTTTATCCAAAGCGACTTACAGTGCACTTATTACAGGGACAATCCCCCCGGAGTTAAGTGCCTTGCTCAAGGACACAATGGTGGTGGCAGTGGGGATCGAACCAGTGACCTTCTGATTAACAGTCATGTGGTTTAGCCCACTATGCCACCACCTCTTCTAGTACATCAAATTCATAAAAATGTCACCTTTGTTTCAATGTTGGTTTCACAAAAAATATTTATAGCATTTCTACAAAAACAACAACAAAACTGATTTACTGACATAAAAAAATTCCCTGTGAAGTTACCACCAAGAAAAAGGTATGGACATACTTTCCTAATTTTTTCCTTATTTTTTTAAAGTCAAGATTATTAAGACTTTTTTTTTAGGGTTACACCAAATAAGAAATCATTTTCAATAAAACAAATATTTTTTTAATATACTTAAGACACAGCCCTTAGGGTATCAAAGGTTCCTTTCAGTTTTTATTTTATTTAATTTTTTTATCAGATGACAACAAAATGACTACCTATTTGTTGGCTACACCTCATGAATTTGATTTGGTGAAAAAAAAGAAAATGTGTTATCTAAATAAAGAAAATAAATATTTCCTTGTCTTTATCAGGAGTGCTATTCTATTTCCATTTCTCTTCTCTGTGCAATCGCTCAAGTGGCCATTCCAAGCTGAGGCAACTTTGGCTCAGCAACGCTGGCGTTTTGAAGCGATTGCAGCTCACTGTAACTTTTGACTTAAATGACTGCGCTCTTGTGATTTTGTCTGGATGAAAGATTAATATTTGCTGAAATTTACCATAAAGAGATGTAACCAATTATTGCGCTCCTTGGAATTTTCACAAAATATCAATCTCCCAGCTGAGGTATAAAATTTTGTTCTACTATGACACTTAGTTTTATAAATACAGTCTACTCAAGTCTCACTTCAAATGAAGTCACTTCGTGATACCCATGGCACACTGCAGAGATAGCCAACAGCCTTCTGCTTTTAATAGCCTTTCACTAGAGGGGTTTAGGGTTTGTTGAAACACCCGCTGTGTTGCAAATGGACTGTCTTCATCTATCTCATGAATGATCTGTCTTACCCTCGTCTGTGGGGTTTGTGCAGTAACAGCTAACAATCCATCATCAATGATGGGCAAGACATTTAGTAAATATCAAAAAGAAATAGCTTAGTATGTAAAGACAAAGGCCATTATAGGCCTACTTCATTTCATTAAGATGTTGTCCATAATTCTTCAGTAATCAGGGCAATGCAGTCTGTATGGCGTCCACTTGTTATCTATGTTGTGTACTTTTTTGTTATCTGTCTATCTTTCTTTCTAGAAGACAACATCTCTTTCTTTCTCAATTAATCAATTTCATGTAATTGGCTAGAAATGTAATACAAAGTGTTGTTTGGTCAGGGCAGTCTCATAAGCGAGACTATAGCAATGTTTTACGCCACCATTAAAGCGTCACGCTGAACGGTTTCTCTCCAGTCCTTAAGATTCTGTCACTGCCTCTGCAATCTTTGAACAGTACTGTGTGTATAACAACAATGTGTTTTATTAAACATATTGGCAAACCTGGCATCCAATTAATGAAACGAAACTAGTGTTGTGAGTTAGAGCTACTTTGACTTTTAAAAAGCAATCAAACCTTTAGAGTTTTCTATTCACAACGTGGAACATGCCTTGCAAAAAAAGAGATCTCAAAAGAGCTAAGATCAAGAATTGTTGCTTTCCATAAAGCTGGAAAGGGTTACAAAGTTATCTCAGTGCTTAGATATTCATCTGTCAACAGTTAGCCAAATTGTCTATAAATGAAGACGATTGATGACTCAATGCTCAATGAGGTAAAAAAATTGAGTCCCAGAGTGAGCGCTAAAGACTTGAAGGAATCATTGGAACTGGTTAACATCTCTCTTCATGAGTTTACTATACAGAAATCATTAAACAAGCATGGTGTCCATGGCAAGACACCACAAAGAAGCCAATGCTTTCCCAAAAAAACAAAAAACATTGATGTTTGCCAAAGACCACCTTGACACTCTTCAACGTTACTGGGAAGATGTATTGTGGACTGATGAAATTGAGGTTGAATTGTTTGGGAAGAACTCGCTGCACTGCACATGATGTTAAAACCATACCAACATGTGCTTCATGTGCCCCAATCTAATTTGATAAATTCACCTCCCAGGCTTGCGCTGCTCTGTAGCCTTCTTGTGAATCTTAGTGCAGAGATACAGTAGGTGAAAGTGCTTTGGTCTGCTCTCAGAAACTTTGATAAATGCCTACTTGCTTTCAGCAGAGCTAAGTAGTAAGACAAATTGTTTTCAATGACAGCTTGATTTGAGCACAGCTTCTCTCCTGTGAGCAGGGCGTCAAAATCCACTGGAACAGTGACTGCGGTGGGCTCCTAATCTCTGCATTCAATTTGGCCCCATTACTCATCAAAATAACATTGCTGCATGCCTGAAGTTTGCCAAAGACCACCTTGACACTCCTCAACGTTACTGGAAAGATGTATTGTGGACTGATGAAAGTGAGGTTGAATTGTTTGGGTAGAACACGCAGCACTGCGCATGACGTTAAAAGGGCACCGCATACCAACATGAAAACATATTCCCAACGGTGAAGTACGGTGGAGAGAGTATCATGAATCGGGGCTGCGTTGCTTCTTTGGGGCATGGACCACTTGCCATCATCGAGAAAAAAATGCATTCTTAAGTTTATCAAGATATCCTACTGGTTAATGTCAGGGTGGCTGTGCACCATCCGTCCGTCCGTCCCTCCATCTTTCTGTCATCAACTTCCGTTGTGTCCCACGACAAACAACAAAATGAGTTAAAAAAATTACAGAATTTTCAAATCATGTAATTTTAAAATTTAGCCTTGGGTAAAGTAATAGAATGCGATGGCATCAGAGTGGCATTTAAAATATGGACCAAATGCGACGTTTAGGTGGTGCAGGTAAAAGGTCACCACAATGTTTCTTTGTCTTTAGAGAGTGTTGTGTTTGGCTTCTTAAGATGTGAAATGTGCTTCATGCAGAATCTAATTTGATAAATTCACTTCCCAGGCTTGCACTGCTCTGTAGCTTTGTGAATCTTTGCAGAGATTGGTGAAAGTGCTTTGGTCTGCTCTCAGAAACTTTGATAAATGCCTACTTGCTTTCAGCAGAGCTAAGTAGTAGGCCAAACTTGTTTTCAATGACAGCTTGATTTGAGCACAGCTTCTCTCCTGTGAGCAGGGCGTCAAAATCCACTGGAACAGTGACTGCGGTGTGCTCCTAATCTCTGCATTCAATTTGGCCCCATTACTCCTCAAGTGGCAGACAGGAGATGAGAGGGCAAGACACACGTGAGGGAAGAGATTTAATCCAGCACTGAGGAACGTTCTCTAAATCATGGCCTGAGGGAGGGTAGATTAGTGCCACAATGCAGAGTATGTTCTTGCTATCTCTCTCTCTCTCTCTCTCTCTCTCTCTCTCTCACCATTTCTATCTCCATAATGCTGTTGTTCTCTAAAGCGATAAGGTACAAGTGGCTGTGTGCCAGTCTTATCATTACCAAATACTAAGTGTTTATACAGTATTTATTATTTTTTTTAGTATATAAAACTCAGATAAGTAAACAAGAAACAAAATCCTGCACACTGCCGTTGCTTGCGACTAAATAGTTTAATTAATTAATACAATGTTTTGGTCATGTGATCTTCATCAGGTGTTTGAAAAAGAGTATATCGCATGCATATTTAAATATGGAATAGCCAATCAAGATCAATTACAAGCCATCATCATCAGTAACAATCAGTAAAAGAGTGACAACCTATCCCTTTTTTTTCTACAATTAGAAAGACAAAAGAGAGGAATACACCTTTTAATGAACATTCCAAACAGATATAACCTCCGAAGATCAGATAGACATCAGGAAACTACAAATTCATGAAAACAATAACTATTCAAAGTCAAAAATAATAAAGAAGGCTATACAGATAAGGTTATGCTGTGATGATGAAACTGAGATGTATTTTGTATAAAAACATTTTTTTTGCAAATGTATACTATGCAGTGGAAATGTAATTTTGATATGTTTTGTATACAAACGTATTTGTAATTGTGTGTTATGTGCAAACTTGATGATGGATTTTTGGATTAAGGGGATTATACTGTATAGCCTTCTCTATTATTTTTGACTTTGGATAGTTAGTTTTCATTAATTTGATGTTTCCTGATGTCTATTTGATATGGCATCTCCAGAGGTTATATCTTAAAGAGGTCACTCTTTTACTGACTGTCATTGGCCATGACGACTTGCTATTGATCTCGATTGGCTACTCCATATTTTAAATATGCATGTGATACACTCTTTTTCAAAGACCTGATGAAGGTTGCATGACTGAAACATTGTATTCATTTATTAAATTGTTTATTCGCAAGCAGCAGCAGTGTGCAGGATTTCGTTTCTTGTTTACTTATCTTGGTTATTTTTCTTACGCACCTGCTAATAATTTATCAAGTGAACTGTGTTTATTTCTTCTCTTTTGTATATAAAACTCAAAAAGTGTTTCTGGGCAGTGACTCAAAATGGTGGAGTTGCTCACATATCAACTATTGCACAACAGTTGTGTTGGGTTCTTTTTCCAAACTAGCCTTTTGTTTACAGAACTGTTCAATAAAAGCAATTTATATTCATTCATATTTAATATTCATTCATATTCTTTCAGTGACCATTTCTGCAGTTTACAGCTTTACGCTAACAAGTGGCAACAAATGAGCATTAAGAGTGAGTTACAGAATCATTAGACTTTTTTCCACTATTGGGCCAGTGTGAGCCAGTGCTATCAACTGGCCAGCCGGGGCCAATAACCTCAGACCTCGAGTCCAAAATCAATCTGCATTCCAACCATCGGCCAAAAGCGTTGCTCTAATATCCTCCCTTAGTATGCCGCCCAGGTCCCACACCCCACACCCAGCCTATTTCACAAGTAAGAGGGAAACTCAAGCTGAGTGTGGTGTTGTAGGCATGGCTGAGCAACGTCTGCGGAGAGCGTGGCCGGGAGAGGAAGAGCGGTAAGGATTGACACCTGTGGGAAATTATCTCTAACAGCTGTTTTGTTGAGAGGGATAAAAGGGCAATCCAGACCGCCAGAAGAGGGAGAGAGAGAGACGCACGAATCTGTGTGTGTGTTCAGTGGATGGCTGAAAAGCCTTATTTTGGGTGTTTAGACTGAAATTGATAAAAATAAACATTTAAGTGGATTTTTCACCTGGCCCCCACTTCCTCCTTCATAGAAGAGCTAGAGACCTGTCACACTAAGGTATTATGTTATCTAGTTATCTGGAATATCGAGTTTATATCGTATGTATACAATATCTATCTAGCCCTGGCACGCACTAGCAAGCCCTCATTTGGCCCGATTGACTGTGCATTGTTAAATACACAGAGGGGTATTTACACTTGTCACTTCATGCATTTTTACTGATTGTATAGCTATCGGATCATGAAAAGACAAAGTAATAATGCCCTCCAAGAGATGGATAATAATGCAATCACTTAAACCACCTCGGGAGCTGGTTTGAGACACATTTCAGACAAAACACAGTCAAGAGTAAATGTATCTGGCTGTTCAAGCCACATATGTATAATTTACTCCACCCAAACAGTGCTATGTCAGCATAGGGAAAATGTGAAACATAACAGCTGCTACTGAGTATTTGCATAGGGCTTGTGTCATGCAATAAATAACGCCAAATTAAGAAATAGATGGATGTTGCAGGAGAGACAAAATAAGTTTCTTCATTTATTTGATTTAGATCGCTGACAAAACCGAAACTAAACGCTAACAATGAGCACATCTGTCGTGCATGGACATATCTTACCTACGACGAGCCCTGAGGGCAAAAATACACTGCGCACACACAGAGATACTGCCCGGCATTAGCATAATCATGAAAGTGAACACTTTTTTTTTCGCATTTAGCAATGGGAATTGAAGATCGGATTTATATCCATTTGGCGGAGAAGCATGTGGCCAAGTGTAAATAGAATGTGCTTTTTTTAATCGGATAGCAATCTGATCAGTAATAACCAAGTGTAAATACCACCAGAGTAGTTCACCAATTAAACAATGGTAGTGAATGAGAACGATTTATTCACTTAAAAGAGTGATTAGTTTATAAACTAAACACCACTTGTTTGACTGATCTGACAGTCAATTCAATGGTTGAAAGTCCTTCTGCCAAACTTGGTCTGTTTATTAACAAAATTCAAACTACTGCCCCCCAGTGACCAAAGATGGAAATGTTATTGAACGGATGGGCTCTTGTGAGCTCCAGTTTCCGGGTGAAATGTCCACAGAATGTTGGCAAAAGAGAGTTTTTTTTTGTTGTTGTAATTGATGTAATATAGTGAAGAGGAATACACATTTGATTAAATCTACCCCCAAACCTCAACCCTAAACATCATCATCAATGGAATAAAAATTTTATTTTTAGGTATGCAAACTACTCATCTTTTTGCTAAAGTCACCTTTTGTGAAGTTAATGTGCCCAAATTTTTTGTCAAAATTATTTAGTTTTTTATTAAAATGACTTGAAATGGTACTTTAAGCTTAAACATTTGGGACCTGGGTTTCTGTGGCTCTCATGCTGCTGAAACTGATGGCATAACGGGCAATCAGTCGCACCGCAGGAGAAGGTAATCAGACTTGAACTGATGCAAAAATGTCTGATGGGAGATGTGGCATGTCACTAATTTGGCATTATGGAATCTGATGCTTTGACTTCTTTTGGAACTATTTTCGCTGGTGGATAAGAAATGCACAAACCAACAGGCCAATTTTTGTCTGAAACATAAGCTATTCAATATTATGGCTCCTCTCTCTCTCTCTCTCTCTCTCTCTCTCTCTCTCTCTCTCTCTCTCTCTCTCTCTCTCTCTCTCCGGTTCTCGCTTTAATTCATGTTGGGATTATGGAGAGTAGATCTGTGCCTCAGAACGAACACAGCCCTTCAGGGCCTCTTTTCAGGGAAGTTGGGGTGTAGAAAGATGTGTGTTGAAGAGGCTGAGAGATGGGAGAATTTACTTGGTTCTGTTCACTCTGAGGGCAGGGCTTTACAGCTACCCCCATAAGCCCTCTTTTAGATTTCTGAGTGGTTGCTGTGGCTCAGTGAGGCTGCTACCGGTGGCCTTGATGATGGCATGTGTTCTGTGTGCATCTTCATAAAGACCATAAACGATCATGATTCATGTTCAGATGTTTGAAGGATAACAATATACTTAGATGAGAATGTACAAATGGCAATGATGATTGGGACATTTTGTTCATTGCGTTTTTGAAGTGTGGTCAAAAAGAAATTCAGTGGCTATACAAAAATTTGTTCCAAGTAGTAGAGTTGTTCTCATTCATTCTCTACAGCAGAACCTACAACTTACAGCCTCTGACTCAACCCCAACCACCGATAAATACATTTTCTGTTATTACAGTGGTAGGATTACTACCACTATTAGTGGTAGGAGAGACTGATTGTGAATTTATGATGCATTTGTGATTTATGATTTGTTTACATGCTCATTTGATATTTGCTCGAATGTGATGCTCATTCTAGTTTAACTGAACATTTAAAGTCTGAGAAATCTCACTTTTGGTTCATGCAAAATCAGTGACCTGAATTATCATATTACACTGTGATCATGTATTTGTTTTTGAAGTCTTATTATTAATTGATGATTAAAATTCATGGTCACAGTCTGAATGAACAATCAGCCATTAGGGTCTTTTGCATGTTGCAATGCAAATCGTAAATGGAATCCTGAATTCCCACTACTTAGTAGGTCCTCGTGGTGGTGCATTTACTCGCCTCAATCCGGGTGGCAGAGGACAAGTCTCAGTTGCCTCCGCTTCTGAGACCGTCAATCCACGCATCTTATCACGTGGCTCTTTGTGCATGACACCGTGGAGACTCACAGCATGTGGAGACTCATGCTTCTCTCTGCGATCCATGCACAACTTAACACATGCCCCATTGAAAGCGAGAACCCCTAATCACAACCATGAGGAGGTTGCCACATGTGACTCTACCATCCCTAGCAACCAGGTCAATTTGATTGCATAGAAGACCTGGCTGGAGCCACTCATCACACCCTGGATTTGAACTCATGACTCCAGGGTTGGTAGTCAACATCAATACTCGCTGAGCAACCCAGGCCCTCAGAATATTTGTATTTAATTGAACTCGTTATGGTAAAACTATCCCTGAAAAATAAAAAAGCAGGGTGAAAATATTGCATCTTAATAGGAAAGTATATTTCTGACACTGGTCACTATTGATCAATTTTCCCTACAGCCGCCATATTTATGACCATCATTGGGAGGAAACAATAGTAATTAAATAGTAACATCAATAATTGCTTTTGATCCATGCCCAGTCTCAGGAAAAGTTCATACAGGTCTGAAGACAGCACAAATATTGCCAAATCAAACTTCGTGGGCATGTAAAGATATTTTATCCACGATTCATCCATGAATGCAGGTTAGTCTGATGTGTGACCAGCGAGTACACATGCCCACCATTATGTCACCGTAAACATCTATCATTCAGAAGTTACAAACGTTTTTTGTGTTTTGTCTTGTCCGATTTAGTCACAGTATTACAAAACTGTGTGATGTGATGACAAAATATGTGATGATCCCATCTGTATGAATGTAAGAGCTGCATTATCTCATGAAGAAGGTTTTTGCCGCATCTCACAGTGCAGCACAATGAAGGAATATGGAAGTGTAGCATGGAGGAGGGTGGGGCCGGCCGGAATGATGCACGCCCGGACCCCAGTTAGCCTGATGAGGTGAGCGAGGGATAAAGGCGACCAGAGATGGCAGTTCAAGAGAGAGAGAACTTCAAGCAGCTGCCCTTTATGTGTTTATGTTTGTGTGTTTTTGTTTATCATTAAACTTCATTTATATTGTCAACCCGGATCTTGCATCCTCCTTTCCCTTATAACCCGGGAGGGAGGAGGGATGCCCGTCATAGAGGCCTTGACATTGCCGTCCACCCAGGGGATGGAGTAGCCCGACCGGCCGGGTGTGGGGAATGGATGCCGTCCACAAGGTGAGGAGGGGCTAGACTCCCTGACAGCCTGGAACGGTCAGGGAGCTATTTTATGCTGGGGGCTCCTCAGACTGAGGAAACGCAGTGAGGAGTGTAGCGCGGAGGAGGGAGTGGCCGGGCTGAAATGGCGCACGCCTGGACCCCAATCAGCCTGATGAGATGAGTGAGGGAGAGCACCTCCTCCTATCCCTTATAACCCCTTTACATTGGTGCAGAAAGCCGGAAAGGAGGAGGTGAGAACTGGCTTGACAATATAATTATAGTTTATTGATGAACTTAAACAGAACAACACAAACATAAGCACATACAGAGCAGCTGCCTGAAGTTCTCTCTCTCTCTCGAAAAGCCGTCTCCGGTTGCCTTTATCCCTCTCTCGCCTCAGGCTGATTGGGGTCCGGGTATGCGTCATTCCGGCCCCGCCCTCCTCTGGCGGTGCAGACATGAAGGTCAATACTGTACATCAAAAGTTAGTAAGCAATTTGATCACATTTATGCATAGTCTTAAAGTAATGTTTCAGGTTCAATACAAGTTAAACTCAATCGACAGCATTTGTGTCATAATTTTTATTATAGCAAAAACAAAATGTGACTTTCCCCTTAAAAAAAAAGAAAAAAAAGTTAAAATCTGGGTTACAGTGGGCACTTAAAATGGAAGTGAATGGGGGCCAATTTTTTTATGTAAAAATATTCACTTTTTCAAAAGTATAGCCTCAAGACCTAAACAATATGCATGTACAAATGATTAGTTTGATAAAATCACTTACTAACCTTTGCTGTGTTTAGCCAATATTACAACTTTGTTGCCATGAAGATAAAATGTCAACAACCCTGAAATGACTGTAAAAATGTAAATTTAAATACAATTGTAAACAACTTTACAGCTCAAATAATACATGAGTTTTAACAGAAGACTTCAAGTAAGGGCTTTTATAAAACTTTAAGCTTCACATTTCTGCCTTTAAACCCTCCAAAAATTGGCCCCATTCACTTTTATTATAAATGCCTCATTGTAATCTCGATTTTTTTTGCTTTTTTTAAGGAAAAGGAGGTTTGAGTCAAAATTAGTTTTTGTGGTTATCAACATTATGCCACAAATGCTGTTGATTGAGCATAACTTTTATTGAACAAGGAATATTCCTTGTTCAATAAAGTCATGTGGCTTTACATTTTAACATTGTGTTTTTTTTCTTAAATGTTTAAAGATGTTGTCAGAGCTTATCTTGAAATGAATCCAGAACATTCCTTTACGAGGACATTCAGAGGATGTTTCTCTTGTAGTTTGCATAGTTTAGTTTCACAATTTGAGCTCTTTTTGAGAATTAAGTATGCTCTTCTCGCAAATAATTCCAGTGTTGAAGCGTTGCCTGAATGCTGTGATTTGTACCTTTGCCATTCGTGTAAACAATAGCTGCATTTTGGCTCTTCCATTTAAAAAAATAAAATGAATGCTTTTGTGTCTTAAAATGTTGAAGAATGTTGAATTTTGATGCAAACATTTGTAGTATGCCATGTTTATTCATAATATGATGCTGTCTGTAGCCGGCTGTGTGCTTCTCTAAACAGGCTATTGCTCAAGATGCTTTGAAAAGTGTGAGAATATGCTGCTTACCTGCAGGGGAGTCAAACAGAGCAATTTGATTTAAATGTTTAGGAAAGTGCTTAGCTCATTCACCGACTGTCATAGCTGCACTAGTGGCGACTCGCCTCCCTTAAGCCAGTTCCCAATTAACTTCACAGCTACATGGAACGTCGCAGCACAAGCCTTCATCTGTAATGGGTTCCCTTTTATTTTGTATGGGAACCACACTGTTAATGTGTTTCTGTTATATTTGCTTTTAACAACTATTGCCTAAGGCTTAGCAGCTTCAAAAGTCTAGCATGGTTTCAAAAGTTGGTAATTTCATTGTTGATTTATGAGTTCTGCTTTTGGCTCAGACACTTCTGTTAAAGTCAAGTTCCTGACTTGAATTTCCACATCACTAATCTGGCTTTAGCTGTGGACTTCCTACAACAGTGATGAGTAATCTGGGAGTCTGTTTACATAATGTTCAATATATATTAAGCCTTAAAGAGCAGCTTTAGCACTAACTACAGACAGGCCTTTAGTAGGCCTGGGCAGTGTGACCAAAAGTCATTTTATATAACAGTAACCGTATTCATCAAAATGTAGTTAGTTTTCCTGGAAATTCTATGAAAAAAAGGATTATACATTAGATAACCATGTGGTAATGTGTTTTTTTTTTTTTTTTTTTTTTTTTTTTTTTTGCATCATTCATTGAATTAAATGATATTAAAATTATATGTACTTCATCTCTGTTTATTTTTTTGCTCTTTATTAGGAGGTTGAGAGACTCAAAATTAAAGATTATTCTTAAAACAAAATAGTGATAAACCTGGCATCACTGTTAAAACAGCTTTACATTATGAAACATCTGAGTTAAAAGTAAATGACTGAAAACAGTGAAACTAATATTGTAGATCTGACTGTAAATTCTGATTGGGAAAGCCACATTCATAGCCATTTGTGAACTAATTATTAGATCTTTTTTTTTGTTGTTGAAAAAATCAGTTGTTTCTGATTATTAAAGGGATAGTTCACCCAAAAATGTAAATTCTCTCATCATTTACTGACCCTCATATATTTCCATATGTGTATGACTTTCTTTGTTCTGCAGAACAGAAATAATGATTTTAGAAGTATATCTCAGCCCTGTAGGTCCATACATGGCAAGTGATTGGATGCCAAAATTTTGTCATTTAAAAATTGTCGCCATAGTCACATACTGTAATGTTCATGGTGTCAGACTCGATATTGTGATATTTTACCTCACAATGCTGGACAGTATTCTTCATAAAAGGTTTTACTTTTTAAAATGTTTTTATTTTATTTTATAGAAAATAGAGTTTGAGCAACGCTTCATTTGGTCAACAACATTCATTCTAGTTGTCCACGATGCAAACTCAAAATGAATTAAAGAATATAAATCTATAACATTTATCATTTAAAATGATGTCTATACAGAACTTTCATACAGTTAGACTGTAAGTGTTTTCGCCTAATGATAAAAACGAATTAATGTACACTATTCCCTCATGTCGTTTTTTTATCTGACACTGACTTGCGCGGCCCAGGTTTTAGATCAGTTTGTCCACTAATCGTAGGGTTGGCGGTTCGATTCCCGGTCCACATGACTCCACATGCCGAAGTGTCCTTTGGCAAGACACAGAACCCCAAATTGCTCCCAATGGCAGGCTAGTGCCTTGCACGGCACTAGCCGTGCATACACACACACACCATCATTGGTGTGTTAATGGGTGAATGAGATGCAGTGTAAAGCGCTTTGAACACCGCTAAGGTTAAAAAGGCGCTATAACAGTGCAGACCATTGCCTTTGCGCTATCCTACATTTTCTGTTCTAAAATGAAGATGAACAAGAACCAATTAACAAGTGAAAGGTTGCATTATATAACGGTTTTAAGTGCAATGCACTTAGCATAAAGAATTGACATTATATCGCATTGTGAATATTGCATTGCCAGTCCCTGCTGATTCCCACCACTAGCTGCCACCTGCCAGCTGGATTGAGCCAATCATTACATGATGTAGATAATTTAGAAAATTTTCTGTAATAATGTTTGAAAGCTGTTATTTGGCTCAATGCATTATGGCACAGAAATCTAATCTCACAGACAGTGATCACAGGTTATAGACAACCCCAATTATCTTGATCAGTTTAAGATCTAGCTCAGTGCACTGAGGGTTTTTGCCACTTGGTTCTCATACTGTGGCCCTAGAGTTCAGACAAAGGTGTTCAGAAAATTGAAAGTGTTATTAGAAATTAGTTGTGCAGGCCTTAAACAATACGTAAATGGGCAGATTTGGCAATGTCAATCGATATAAAAAACATAAAATTAATTACATGATATGCTGATCAGTCAATAAAATTAATGACAAACATTACATATATCTCAATAAGACGGTTATTCTCACGAAACCGGTCATGAAAATCTGGGTCATTAACCACAAATTAATGCAAAAGAAGAAATATATGGAAGGATATTTTGCATTTAAAAAATGGTGCCTACGCTTAGGACCATTTAAATGTTTTTGCATTGTGACATTATTTTCAGGTCACTTAAGAAAATTTAATAGAACGCCTTAGCAACCAAATCAGCAATGCCTACATAACTTGTGGCAAAACACACTTTTTCTTCAGAAAACATTAAAACCTGTTTAGAAGAATAATCCAGTTAAGCAAATATATCATGAAATGTACATTGGTGGCCAAAAGTTTGGAATAATGTTCAGATTTTGCTCTTGTGTAAAAAAAATGGTACTTTTATTCACCAAAGTGGCATTCAACTGATCACAAAGTATAGTCAAGACATTAATATCATGAAAAATTACTATTACAAAATGAAAAAATGTTCTTAAACTACTTCAGAGGTCTCGTCTAAAAATCCTCCACATGCAGCACTGACAGTTTTGCTGATCCTTGGCATTCTAGTTGTCAGTTTGTCAAGATACTCGGGTGACATTTCACCCCACACTTCCTGTAGCACTTGTCATAGATGTGGCTGTCTTGTGGCACTTCTCACTCACCTTACAGTCTAACTGATCCCACAAAACTCAATGGGGTTAAAATCCATTACAATCTTTTCCAATTATCTGTTGTCCAATATCTGTGATTCTTTGTCCACTCTAACCTTTTCTTTTAGTTTTTCTGATTCAAAAGTGGCTTTTTTGCATTTCTTCCCATAAGGCCTGCACCACCGAGTCTTCTCTTTACTGTTGTACATGAAACTGGTGTTGTGCAGGTAGAATTCAATGAAGCTGTCAGCTGAGGACATGTGAGGTGTCCATTTCTCAAACTAGAGACTCTGATGTACTTATAACTCTTGTTTAGTTGTACATCTGGCCTTCCACATCTCTTTCTGTCCTTGTTAGAGCCAATTGTCCTCTGCCTTATTTGAAGACTGTAGTGTACATCTTTGTATGAAATTCAAGCATTGTATAGCATTCATTCCTCAAAACAATGATTGACTGATGAGTTTCTAAAGTTATTTATTTTTATATATACTTTTAATATCAAAAATGACTTTTCGTTTTCAAATAGTGATGGTGCTGTTTTTTATATCAGTAATGTTCTGACTATACTTTGTGATCAACTGAATTCCTCTTTGGTGAATTAAAGTGCCAATTTCCTTCCAAAACAGCAAAATCTGTACAAATTCCAAACTTTTGGCTGCCAGTGTAAATGTGGTATGAAATATCTAGCAACAAAAATAGCTTTGGATAACAGGATAACAGGATGTCCGCTGGTAGTATTTTTTGGGGGAAGTTGTCAAATCCTGTTTCTGAACTATGTTGCTGATCAGAGCGATACGAAAATGTAATTTCTGTTGTCCTACTTTATTAAAATGGTTATTTCTGAAGTTATGTGGTTAAATTTGCCTATACTGCCTCATTCAAGAAAAGGCCTTTTGCCCACATAAAATATATATATATAAAAAAAAATTAACAGAAGCTAATCAGTGACATTTAACTTCATCCCCTTTCCAATATTAGGTTGTGTGGGCTTTTTGTGTATTAATGTGTGTGCCTGCTCATTAATCCAGCATCATCTGCTGAACACGTAAGACAGGCTACTTTTACCAGGCCTGAACTTTGTTGAACCCTTAAGTCAAATCCACTCGATTTAGGATCTTGTTCCTGCAGGCAGGCGATTATATCATAGCCACTGATGCTGAAGCTGTTGCATTATTTTCACCACAGCAGTATGGCTGATATTATAAAATGTCCTTTCTCTGTAATTTATTTATTTTTAAGATAGCTGGTGTTGCCACCAAGCTGAAATCAGTTTTGTTGCTTACTGTTCTTTACAAGAGAAATTTGAAGTCATCAATTACTGTAAATGTCCCACATCCTAAAATTCATATTATTGGTCGACCAGCATGGGTTTTTCAAAGGTTGATTCTTAAATCATTACCTTTGGTTCACAATCCTGAATGTGTGGTTGATTCCTTGCTTAACTAAATTTTTAGGGTAATGCATTTTTCAGAATCACAATTTTTAACTTGAGTTAAGTTGCAGACATTACAGAAGTCATATATTAAATTGGAAAATTGTATTTCTTTGCATAAATAAATTATTACATTTACATTGAATTTAACCACGTCAACCCTGATTTTGCTTAAACTTTTCCACAGACTGTTTTCACAACTTTCTACTTTTACAGCATGACTACAGACCAATGTAATGCACCTGTTGGACATCTGTTGGAAGGTAAAATGTCTTGCAAAATACTTGCAATAAATATTAGTAATAGTAATAAGTAGTAATACACTTAAGTCAATGTACATTATGAGAGTAAAAAATTGTATGGTCTTTTTTCTGTGTAATGTGTGTGCAAAGATGAGATCCAACCCCTCCATTTTCATTCATAATGCCTCTTGTAATATCCTTTCTTTTAGTTGCAGTCAGTTGTTAGTCAAAAAATAGAAAAAAGAAACACATTGCACAACATTGCAACTTCCCTCTCATTAATGTGCCATATGCTCATTCAACCATAAACACGTGTGGAACTGCTGCTAGTTTTCTTAAAGAGACAGCAAATGTTTTATATAAATATCAATGCAAATACTAGTAAATTGCATAAATTATGCATATATACATATACAAGCATGTAACATAATGAATAGGCATGTAACAATACATAAAATTTCACTATACGATACGATGCAAAGCCTCAATATACGATACGATACGGTTTAAAAAATAGCACACACAAATGTTTAGCTCAAACATATTCAAGGATTCAGCATAAAAGTCTTTTAAATAATATATGACACAACAGTGTCTGACATTGAAAAATTAGAGAGGAACCTAACCTCTGGTTTTCCGATTTATTTATTTATTTTTTTTACTGATTCTTTCTTCAACCTGTCCTTTCTTCAACCTGTCATAAGAAAGGGATAATGTACAATCAGCCAGTCATTATCAGAGAATAAACCCCGACAGGGTAATCAAGTCTTTTATCATCCTGAAGGTGTTTATTTTGCCAGAAGCGTGTCCAGAATTGTATACACGGGGTGGCAAAAGGGGTGCGGGCAAGTGCAGAATAAGGGGTGGCAATTAAGGCAGTCCGGTGCACTGGGACATACCATTTCACTGTGTCTTTCCAGTCATCAGACTGGGGGTGTTTGGTGGTTTGGAGTGGAACATTTTGGAGGTGGTTTGGAACTGAACTTTGTCAATTCGCACCATCTCTGTATATACATCAGCGTCTCCAGATGCGATTAAAATAATTGAGGATGTAGGGAGTTAATATACTGCATATATGTTATATACTGTATGTACTGTATGTATGTATATATTTGTTATACATGTTGCTCCGTACATTTTGCAAGTGCCTGAAAACTGGCGTGGGGGGTGGGGGCTCTGTAGTGCCCCCTTGAATGTGGGCATGTAAGTGGGGTCTCTGTAGCACCCCCTTTTTCACCTAGAGTCACCAAACTTGGTACATATGTTGTTCTGAGTCATTAGCTCCTCCCAACAGGAAGTCGACCATTTTGGATTTTTTTTAATCTGTATTATTATTATTATTATTCTTTTCAAGGTTTTGGGTGCTTTTGGGACACTTAACATGCTGAAAACTTGTTAAATGTGGTACACTCATCAGAGTTGTTGTCTATTAGGCCTGGACAAAAGACATAAGTTGGCCAATTTTGATTTTTTTCTTTTAAATACTCCTCCTTGGGTATTCATATGACAGTCACCACATTTAGGCAACATTATGCCAAGACATTGTAGATGCAAAATTTTTGACATTGTAGGGACATTTTGTCAGTCCCCATGAGGAAAACAGCTTATAAATCATACTAAATTATGTTTTTTGAAAATGTAAAAAAGCAGAAAGTTTTCTGTGAGGGTTTGTTTTAGGGGTAGGGTTAGGGGATGGAATATAGTTTGTACAGTATAAAAACAATTTTGTCTATGGAAAGTCCCCATAAAACATGGAAACCCAACGTGTGTGTGTGTGTGTGTGTGTGTGTGTGTGTGTGTGTGTGTGTGTGTGTGTATGTGTGTGAGAAAAGCGCTAATGTAAACAGACTTGGCTGCGTACATCGATAAACGCGCTAGATCAACATGTTTTCACTGTGAGTATATGCATTTTAAACTGTTATTGTGATGCTTTTGTTAAAGTTAGGTTGTCTCTTTCAGAAAACAAAGATATTGTAAAAAGACTATTTGAGTTGCAGTTTGTGTGAATGAACCTCATCTGCACCTAAAAAGTAGATGTGGCTGCATGCATGGGAAGATTGCGTTTATATTATGGCTGTACATATACAAGCTGTGAACTGTTATTGTGGTACTTTGGTGACAATTTGGCTGTTTTTTTACATAAAATAAACACTTTATGTGCTTGAAAAGACTCTTAGAATAGCTGTTTGTTTAATGAATGACAACAGCTATTAATGTAAACAAACATGTCAGCACGCATCAGAGGAAGATCACGTTTGATGTATTGATTGTACATATACAAGCTGTAAACTTTTTACCGTGGTACTCTGGTGAGGAGTTGGATTTATGTATATAAAAAAACATATTCTGTGGTTTAAAAGATTGTATGAGTAACTGTTTGTGCAATTATAAATAACGGATGCTGCATCCTGTGACGGCACAAAAGCTGATTTGAATCTGGCAGCTTGTAACGTAACTGACTGTTGCAGAAACACATATGTGTGACGCTACTCTGCAGGGCCCAGTTATTATCCGTTACATATGTGTGATGCTACATATTAAAGGGTTAATCTATTTTCCTTGCAATAAGAAAGACTTTGTATTATGGGTTTATCCTGTACATCTCCTGCTGATATTGCCCACAGTTCTGCTGTTCCCTCTGTCAATCTTTCATGAACAGTTAAATAAAGCTGGAGTTTGCCCTCTCTCCCATCTTGTGTGCATGTGAGTAAGCAGCCCCCTGCTAGTGATTGATAAAGCCCCTCATTATTTGTGCCATTTCATCTTTGGCTTCCTGGGGAAAGCGTCATGTAGAGACAGTCTGTATGCTGGAGCACCTGCTAATGACTCTGAAAACAGCCCACTCTTCACACACAAGACAAACACGGCACAGATTCAAAGCAATTACAGGAAGTTCAGCACTGGCCACGCGATCTTACCAGCTGGTACAAACAACAATCGTTTTAAATTGGTCGTGACCTGATTCAAACCTGCACAATACTGCAACGGCACACACTGAACAAAAATCAAGCCAACATTCATTATGAAACTGATAGACATTGTGTCTTTTTTAAATAAAAGTGTTATCTTCCTTTTTTCCCCTGGCATTCCAAAATTACTCACTTTGAGGGACAGCCCACCTGTACAGGAAGCAGCACAGGAAGTTAGGTCAGTGCTGCAGTGTGCCTTTGGGAAGTGTATAAATGACAGGATCAAAGACAAACTAGTGATAAGGTGACAGGAAATGGCAGGATTAAAATGTCCACTGCACTTCCGTCTATTCTTTACATCTTCATGTCTTTCCTTTGAAAGGGACTGCAGTATTTTGCAAATGTGTGAAAAGTCTTCTCTAACTAAGGGATTTGACATATAATTGCAATATTACTTTGTTTTGAATCATACGAGCTGGATGTAATCTCTAAAAGTGCCTGAAAAATGAGCTGGAATCGGATGAGTATTAGGTGATATTAAACTGCAAGAGAGCCGGTCCTGATTAGGTTTTTCTTTCAGACTGCAAATATGACTCCTGCATTTGAATAAAAAAAACGAAAATCTAGTAAGAGCCATGTGTGATGACTGTTTTGTAATATTCTTTCATATCGCCCTAAAATCACCTTCATTCAGCTTATCCTTTTAGCATGGCGGTATACGTTAACCGGTTAAGACACAATGTGCACTTGACAATGTTTCCGCAGTCTCACATTAAAATAAATTCACTTAAAGATCCCATAAAATAAAAAAAGAGTTTTGTAGCTTTTAATCTTGTGTCATGTGTAAGCTAGTGTACTCCTATGGGTTGACAAAACTAATCTTTAATGGATACACTGCAAAAAAAAATAAATAAATAAATAAATTTGTCTTATTATTAAAACAGTAAAAATATCTGAACATCCTTAAAACAAGTAAAAACTACTTGAGAAACAGAATGACACTTGATATTAAGTATGGCTAAGAAATTTAATGCATTAATTTCTGCGATTAATAGTTGACTGTTTAACACACTAAAAAAATTAACACAATTAATGCATTATCAGTTTATTCTTCACCATCTGAAACCACTTTCCATGACTAAAATTTGCATATATAAATTTCCAGGACGTACACACGACTCAACTGCACATCCTAGCACAGAAACTGATTTTGTCGAGCAGCACATGCATATTCATTACATATGAAGCATGTATATCTGTATGTATAGTGTCTTATAATTAGGCATGTCCCAATACCATTTTTTGAGAATGAGTACAAGTACGCAGATACCGAGTCTGATACCTGTTTTTTTTCTAAACTTCATATCAATAGTTTATTTCAATTTTATCATCAAAATGGTGTTAAAAGAATTCATTACAACTTTAATCAAAATTAAAATATAACAATATTGTATTATTTTTTTTATCAAATTAAGTGCTTTTATACAGAACCTCACAGCACAATCCAAAATACAACATTGTAGTCATATTTTGTCAAATAAAGTGCTGCATAACAGAGCATCACAGATGTTAGATACTTCTATCAGGAAGACTCGCAGACTTGAGTGAAATTTAAGATGTCATTTATTTGATGAATGTAAAACAGAAAAGTAATGTCTCTCTTTGGCGTAGGCCCCGTCTGGTGGTCTGAAGAAGTTGTACTCGGAACCGTCATATCCTGCTGGAGATAGGAGTCAGGGGTGAGGAGCCTACCCCTGTGCAAGATGGGACTCAACTGGTGGTGTTGGGGTGGTGGAGGTTGCCGCGTTAGCACACTGAAACAGCAATGTGATACATTGTGAGCAGACTTATAAAGCAATGGCTTACATGTGATTGGCTGGGAATTACCCAACTAATGGTGCGATGATGTACAGCTGCTAGTCTTTCCGCTAGAACTACGCTGCGCTTACATTTCTATAATAAGTATAATACAATTACTACTGATATATTAGTAGTAGTAGTAGTAATAGCAGTAGTAGTATTACAGTGAATGTTGCATAACTTTACAGTAATGATATCTTTCTGTAATATATTTTCCTATAAATTTTGCTTTTATTTTGACAGAGTATCAAGTATTTGACGTGTCTGACGTTATGAAGGCAGCTTCCCACTCTGGAAAAGCCTGTCGCTACATGACTCAAAGTGATTATTAAACAGCAAAGGGCTGCTATTTAATTAAATAAATAGCATGGAGATGGTGGTGGTGTAGTGGTCTAAAGCACATAACTGGTAATCTGGTAATCAGAAGGTTGCTGGTTCGAACCCCACAGCCACCACCATTGTGTCCTTGAGCAAGGCACTTAACTCCAGGTTGCTCCGGGGGGATTGTTCCTGTAATAAGTGCACTGTAAGTCGCTTTGGATAAAAGCGTCTGCCAAATGCATAAATTTAAATGCAAATGTAAATAATATGTACTCCGTATGTGTCTCCCACAACAATGTGAATTTGCACTCTGTTTACTATCATCTGCTAAAAACAGAGTGTGCAATGCTCATGACTGTGTTTTCCCTGTATGAGCCAAGGAGGAGCTTTAACAGGTGTGAGCAGCTGGTGTCAGCACAACACTGTCTCCACACATTCACATGTGCTCACATTTAAATTACATGCAAGCTATATATTTATCTCATTAAATCACAGCTTTTGCAGTAAAATAATCTCACTGGGACATCATTTGATTTTAATTTGTGTGCTGTTTATGTAAAGACATTTGTATGTCAGATGGTATCGGTTTTTGGTATCGGGACATTTTTACGAGGATGAGTACAAGAACATGAGCGCGGTATCGTACCCAGGGACACCCCTACTTATAATGCATTGGCAATGCACACTTAAGTTTCTCTTGCCAATAAACCTTGATATGAATTGAATCTGCTCATTTGATCCTATTATTATAAGTCCACTGGAAAACAGCAAAAGAAATAGAAAATGTAATGTAAATGCAAATGTGTTTTTTATTATTATTATTATTTTGTAATTAATATTTGCAGTCTAGGAAAAAGATACAAAAAATACTGTTGACTCATGCTGCACTACAGTGTTTTGCCCAGTCATTGCTCTCTACAACAATAATGTCCCTCCCCCTTATACCACCTGCCACTGACTAGCAAGTAACAGATCATGGTTCATGACTGATTTAAATAAACACTATTAGCTAATACAGTATAAATGGGACAAACACTTGATATGTCCTGCCCAAACTTCCTGTTTCAGTAGGAAATATGTTAAAGGATTAGTTCACCCCAAAAATAAAATTATGTCATAAATTCTTAATCCTCACGTTGTTCCAAACCCACATGTCTTTCTTTCTTCTGTGGAGCTCAAGGATTTGTTAGGCAGTATGTGTGTCTCAGTCACCATTCACTTTCATTGGATCTTTTTTCCATACAGTGGAAGTGAATGGTGACTGAGGCTGAAAATGTTATTTCGAATTTAACTTTAGGTCACCTGCCATACATTTTGAGTGCCATATGGTCATTAGTTACAAACAAAAAGCATATATTTTATTTCTATTAACAGTTTTGCTTTTACAAGGAATATCCCGGGTTCAATACAAGTTGAGCTCAATCAACAGCATTTGTGGCATAATGTTGATTAACACACACACACACACACACACACACACACACACACACACACACACTGACATTTAGGGTTTACTGATATTTCGTTGTCAGGCAACAAAGTTGTAAAATTGACTCTAACTTTATACTGAAAAGGCTAGTAAGTGATTTTATCACACTAAAAATCATTTTAACATGCATAATGTTTAAATCTTGTGTCTATACTTTTGAAACAGTGAGTAATGGATTGGCCCAATTCACTTCCATTGTAAGTGCCTCACTGTCACCTTGATTTTTGCTTTTTTTTTTTTTTTTTTTTTTTTTTAAGAAATACATTTTCTTGGTAGTTATGCCACAAATGCTGTCGATTGAGCTTAAGTTTTATTGAACCCAGAATATTCCTTTAAAGTGACTCCGTTCAATTGCTCTAGTCTATACAATATTATTTGATCTGCCTTTCTAAAGAGTTTTTATATTTTAAATGCAGTGCAGTCCCACCAATTTTCATTCATGTGTACAAAGCTGCAGAGAAAACTGATGAATAATTTCAGTGAGACACTCTGGCATATCTATAATAAACAGAGAACCCCAAATGCCCTGGAGCATGACTTCATTCACCTGGGAAAAAGACCAAGACAGCACTCTTATGCAGAGCTGCTGTTTTACAAAATCCCATTTCTTGCTTTATTAGTAGTCCTTCCCTGTAAGCTCATAGGCTCACTGAAAACGCTTGTAATATTCCCATTTTGTGATGATAGAGCGATTTGTCCTGCCCAGAAAAGCACATTTCAAGCCTAATTCCTCAGATTTAGACATGATTAAATTAATTTGTAACACTACAATTATGTTCTATATTACTGTACATTTTCCCTTTCATACTACACCTTTTTGTACTGTACTGTGCATTTGGTACCTTGCATTAAAGGGATAGTTCACCCAAAAATGAAAATTATCCCATAATTTACTCACCTGCAAGCCATCCTAGTTGTATATGACTTTCTTCTTTCAGCCAAACACAATCTGAGTTATATTAAAAAAATATCCTGGCTCTTCCAAGCTTTATAATGGGATTGAATTGTACCTTAGATTTTGGAAAAAGTAATTCATATGGCTCCAAGGGGTTAATAAAGACCTTCTGAAGTGAAGCGATGCATTTTTGTCGGAAAAATATCCATATTTAGAACTTTATAAACTACACTCACCTAAAGGATTATTAGGAACACCATACTAATACTGTGTTTGACCCCCTTTCGCCTTCAGAACTGCCTTAATTCTACGTGGCATTGATTCAACAAGGTGCTGAAAGCATTCTTTAGAAATGTTGGCCCATATTGATAGGATAGCATCTTGCAGTTGATGGAGATTTGTGGGATGCACATCCAGGGCACGAAGCTCCCGTTCCACCACATCCCAAATATGCTCTATTGGGTTGAGATCTGGTGACTGTGGGGGCCATTTTAGTACAGTGAACTCATTGTCATGTTCAAGAAACCAATTTGAAATGATTATCCTGCTGGAAGTAGCCATCAGAGGATGGGTACATGGTGGCCATAAAGGGATGGACATGGTCAGAAACAATGCTCAGGTAGGCCGTGGCATTTAAACGATGCCCAATTGGAACTAAGGGGCCTAAAGTGTGCCAAGAAAACATCCCCCACACCATTACACCACCACCACCAGCCTGCGCAGTGGTAACAAGGCATGATGGATCCATGTTCTCATTCTGTTTACGCCAAATTCTGACTCTACCATCTGAATGTCTCAACAGAAATCGAGACTCATCAGACCAGGCAACATTTTTCCAGTCTTCAACTGTCCAATTTTGGTGAGCTCTTGCAAATTGTAGCCTCCTTTTCCTATTTGTAGTGGAGATGAGTGGTACCCGGTGGGGTCTTCTGCTGTTGTAGCCCATCCGCCTCAAGGATGTGCGTGTTGTGGCTTCACAAATGCTTTGCTGCATACCTCGGTTGTAACGAGTGGTTATTTCAGTCAAAGTTGCTCTTCTATCAGCTTGAATCAGTCGGCCCATTCTCCTCTGACCTCTAGCATCAACAAGGCATTTTCGCCCACAGGACTGCCGCATACTGGATGTTTTTCCCTTTTCACACCATTCTTTGTAAACTCTAGAAATGGTTGTGCGTGAAAATCCCAGTAACTGAGCAGATTGTGAAATACTCAGACCGGCCCGTCTGGCACCAACAACCATGCCACGCTCAAAATTGCTTAAATCACCTTTCTTTCCCATTCTGACATCCAGTTTGGAGTTCAGGAGATTGTCTTGACCAGGACCACACCCCTAAATGCATTGAAGCAACTGCCATGTGATTGGTTGATTAGATAATTGCATTAATGAGAAATTGAACAGGTGTTCCTAATAATCCTTTAGGTGAGTGTATAATGAACATTATAGTTTAATTATATGAACTAACAATGAACATTATGAACTAACGATGAACAATAAAATATTTATAAAATAACATTAACCAAGAGCAATAAATGCTGTTAAAAATATTGTTAATTTTTAGTCCATGTTAACTATGGTTTTAACTAATGTAACATATGCAACCTGATTGTAAAGTGTTAATAATGATGTATCTGTGCTGGACAATCCAAATAGAATAAAAGGTTCTAACTTGTCCACAGTTTAGCTAATCTTGCTGCAGAATGCTTATAAAAGTTAATCAGCTTGTTTGTTAATTTAGGTAGCACATAACTAATTTACTCATTGCTCAGAATGTATTAATACAGTTAAACATAGTCTTTGGCTTAAGCACGTTGAGGACCAAATCATCAGTCCATGAAAGTGAAACCTTTTAAAAGAAGTGCAGGCTCCATGAGTGTAACTAAATGCCTTTAAACCGATTACAGTACAGCCAGTGGATAAGAGTGAATCGGTGTAAGATGACTGGATCATTGATGGAGTTACTGGAAATCAGCATGCACAACAGCTTAGACTGTTTTTGTCTTCTTTTAGATAGTGGATAATGTCTGCTGCACGTGCTGGGCTTAACCTAAAGAAGATTCTTTCTTTTTTTATGATGGTCTGCCATTTTTTAGGCCTCTCTAGATTTTTTTTATTCTTATTATTTTACTTTTTAAAAACACTTTTGTGCAAGTCAGGGTTGGGGAGTAACGGAATACATGTAACTGGATTACTTATTTAAAATACAAAATACAAGTAACTGTATTCCACTAAAGTTACAATTTAAATCACTGGAAATAAGAATGCAGTTACATTCAAAATAATAATCTCAAAAGAGATTACTTTGCATTTTATTGTCATTTGTTTAATTTAATATTTAGTCCTTTCACATGAAAAACATATATACATATAAATGATGCGATCCAAAGTGCATTTTAACAGCAGTGAAACACTTTCTTATGATGTGTTACATTCATACGAGCAGACAGAGAAGTACGTTTGAAGTAAGTTTGGAGCAGAAGAAATAGAAATAAACCTTGTGCAAATTGTCAGCTTTACGCTAAGCTAAAATGCTATTTCTAGCCATTTTACGTGCACATGTTGCCATGCACAATCTTATTTTTTTATCAAGAAAATTCACGTTGAATCATAATTTCTTTTTTCTAGTAAGACCTTTGATTTTAGGGCAAAAATCGTAATTTTGATAATAATTTTTGTATTATTCTCCTGTAAAAACATCTAAAATCGATCAATTTGATTATCTTGTTTTAGAAACAACACTGCATGCGCAGTGTTGGGGAAGCTTCTTTGAAACTGTAGGTTGACAAGCTACTCATCATTTTAAGCAGTTAAGCTACTTTTTCTTAAAAGTAGTTTAAGAAAAAGTATTTATAGCTACACTACAAGTTACTATCAAAAAGTAGTTAGCTACATTTAAACTTATTAATGAGGAAACTTTTTTTAAATGTTACTATCAAACCAATAATATGAATAACAAAATGTACACTAATGACATATTAATTAATGTATAATTAAATACATTTAATATGTTTAATTTAATATATTAAATGTATTTAATAAATTTATGAATAGTAACATTAATACAGTTAATAATGGCCATAAAATATAATACAACAGTATAAAATACAAACAAAAAATATCAGACGGCATCAAAAAATCTTTTTCCACATTCATCCTTCACACTTTTCAGTCCTG
The DNA here is from genome assembly GCA_032164185.1 of Moxostoma hubbsi. Classification (NCBI taxonomy): domain Eukaryota; kingdom Metazoa; phylum Chordata; class Actinopteri; order Cypriniformes; family Catostomidae; genus Moxostoma; species Moxostoma hubbsi. Next base: position 6,771,689 of record JAVLUX010000201.1, on the reverse strand, counting down.
CTGTGGCCAGGTGTAGCCTACTTCCCTAAAGATACATTTTTATGACAAACTCTCCTTGGGCAGGCATTTTTTATTCTTGCCACATAATATTTAGTGTGGATAATATGTGAATAAAGACTCCAGGCTTGTTTCTTCCATCACCTGGGTTCATGCTCATTGTATTTTCTGACGTTTAGACATGCAAGTGCAGCTTTACAGGTCACATGCAGAGGTTACTCTACAAATATTTGTTCACCTTGTTCAGGTCCAAAAAAATAAATAAATGTGGTTGTATGGCCATCCTAGATTGTTGCATAATAATATATGCCATATATATTATTTTATTTATTTTACATGAAAATAATAGTTAATTAAATGCTAAGAAATTGAGAAATCAAATAGTTCTGCATGACTGTAATTATTATAATAATATATAATGTATATTTATAAATATTATAATAATAATTCACTCACTGCTCCCAATAACGCACAGATGATGAGAAGCGAAATAAACATATTTAGAACAGAAACAAAATAATAATAATAACAATAATAACTTTTTGAATTTTTTTTATTTAAAATTGTTGTTCTATTTAATCTATTAAGAAGTGTCTGAAACATTCTTTGTTAAATAGCAGAATAAAATGGTGTTTTTTTATAATTTTCAGATTTACGTGCTCCTGAAACCTGTGGTTTCTCACTTTACATTACCATCAGACAATCTCTTCTTTTCCAAGTGAGCTGTAATAAGCTCTCAGTAGATGACGGTAATTCACTATTTTTGTTTGTGATCTGTCATTACAAAAAAGAAGACAACGCTACCTGATTCTGATCAGCAGACAGAAATATGCTGCCAGATCGTGTTGTATGTTGCCGGTAAAATTTTGGCTTCTACGCAATAAGAAATGCTATTAGTTATGTAAGCACAGCGTAGATCTAGCGGGAAGACTGGCAGCTGTACATCTTCGCACCATTAGCTGGGTAATTCCTAGCCAGTCACATGTAAGCTGTTGCTTTATAAGTCTGCTCATAATCTATCACATTGCTGTTTCAGTGTGCTAACATGGCAACCTCCACCACCCCACCACCACCAGTTGAGCCCTGTCCTGCTCAGGAGTAGGCTCCTCGTCCCTGCCTCCTATCTCCGGCAGAATGTGGTGGTGGTGTTGTGGGCTAAAGCACATAACTGTTAATCAAAAGGTCGCTGATTCGATCCCCACGGCCACCACCATTGTGTCCTTGAGCAAGACACTTAATTCCAGGTTGCTCCGGGGGGATTTTCCCTGTTTTTCAGAGAATGTATTTTTAACGTGTATTTTGTCTTACTGTACTGGCAGAGTTTTTACAGTCAAAACAAGTGAAAAAAATCTAGCAGTGCTGAAAAGGCAATCCAAAGTATTTAGAATACGTTGTTGACCTTGAGTAATCCAACGGAATACGTGACAAATTTCATTTTACAGCATGTATTCTGTAATCTGTAGTGGAATACATTTCAAAAGTAACCCTCCCAACCCTGCCTGCATGTTACAAGGCCTGAAACCACAGATCTGGGCCCATTTGATCAGACATAGTTCTTTTGGGAGTAGCTCTTTAAATGACTTTTGCATGTGATCAAAATGGCTGAATGTGCTGTACCATAATGGACAACTTGGAAAATCAATCAGGAGAGAAATGTAATGTAGCCATAGATTATTAGACTCCTCATTAGGTCTTGGAAAACCTAGAAATATAAGGGGATTGTGATTTCCTGGCCTTAAAAATCATGAAAAATATATTACATCTCAGAAAGTCATGAAAATGTCTTTAGTGAATTAGTGTAGGTAAAATATCCTAGTTATGCCTGGCTGTAAAATATTTAATTGGCTAGAAATTGCTCTTTGCCAGTGCTCTCGCTATAGTATGATTTAAATAAATGATCCAGCAATAGTGAACATTTGGAAAATTCATGGAAATTAATTTGGTCAAAAAGTGTGCAAACCCTTTTTTCGTGGACTTTTACAGTATGTTGAAACTTGTAGGTTAGCCGTGGAAAAAAATATGCCATGTGTGAAGTGGGTAAGCTTTCGTCCCTGCCAGGCTTGACTGCTCACATTGCTACATGTTTCATTAGAATTGTGGTCCATGCCAAATGGATATTCCCTGAAATTTCAGACTTCAGAGCAGTGATAAATTGTCACCATTTTTCTTTGGCAGTTGAGGTGAAGACCACCTGATACGATCTAATGCAGTTTCTTCAAACATGAATAAACTCGCTTGCTTCATATCCGCCTAGCTAAGTGTCATTTCGAATGGAATTGAACATGGTAGTAAAAGGGGTACTTCTGTTCAATCGACTGCACTCTGCCAGGGCATTGTGCTTCGTACCAAGGACACAAGAATCGATAGAAATCCAATTGGCCTTAGATTGAGACTTGGAGCTGTGTGGGGCCCCTTTTGAAACGGCAAACTCGTACATTTGTTTCCCGGTTGGCATTAACCTGTCGTCGAATAAAAGAGAGACCTGCAGAGGAAGAAAACAGCTAAGATTATTACAATTTCAATTCAGAGAGTAAATCTTAACAAAGGTTGCTGAATTAATGAAAAATTTAATAGCTGAATCAACCAGGTCATTTTGTGGTGTTTCTATGACACTTCCGGCACATGCTTTACTAGTGTTTCAATACCTCTAAGGAGACAGACATTGATAGATTGGAAAAAGCACGTGTCAGAGTGTCGTGTTGAACATTTTGCCACATTCGGTGCTTGGCAAGTGTTAGTTTCCAAAAATGAAAAAAAAAATAATAATAATCATACTATCCCAGATGTGAAAGACTTTTTTTCTTCTGCAGAAAACAAACAAAGATTTTTAGAGGAATATCTCAGCTCTGTAGGTCCATACAAAGCAAGTGAATAGTGGTCAGACCTAGTTCCAAAAATCTCATTAAGGAAACATCCTGTAAAAGTAATACATGTGAGGCCTAATCCATAAAACTCCAGTTCAAAAGCCAAATAAAATGTGTGGGTGAGAAAGAGAACAATGTTGAAGGCATTTTTTACTCTAAATCTCCACATTAACTTTCACTTTCATATGTAAAAGTGATAGTAAAAGTTGAGATTTAGAGTAAAAAAATGACTTAAATTGAATCTGTTTCTCACCCTCACAAATATCACTTCTGAAGATATGGATTAAACCACTGGAGTCACATGGATTACTTTTATGTTTCCTTTATGTGATTTTTGGAGAAATAAACAAATGTCTGATTCACTTGCATTGTATGGACCTACAGAGCTTAAATATTCTTCTAAAAATCTTTGTTTGTGTTCAGCAGATGAAAGAAAGTCATACACATCTGGGATGGCATGAGGGTGAGTAAATGATGAGAGAATTTTCATTTTTGGGTGAACTATCCCTTTAATTTCTGAGCCTGAGTACACATCCTTCAGATGGACGTCTTTGGCTATTGTGCCTTGGGCCAGGAGTGCTGTTTTTAGTTTTTAATTTCTTTTGTCATCCCTCTAGCTGCTTTTGAATGCAAGAATATGTCCTGTCTGAAAGGCTCCTTATCATTCTGTGTTGCGTGCTCTCCGTAAGTGTGGTTTGGTGGGTCGGAGTACATGATTAAATGTTGTAAATGTTTTATTATGTTATTTTTTTTAATTACTGATTGTACTAAATGAACATGTTTAATTGACAGGCTTACTTATTTTAGTAAAACATATCTATGGCCTTGATGATTTTACCTTCAAATGTGTGAAGGGTAAAATCAGGTTTAAACTGAGACAGGCCCTCTTTATCCAGTTTGAAAATGTGATTTGCCTTCCAGGCGCTGGTGGTTGAAAAGGTTAATTTCATTGCCCTTCTGGATTAAACAATTTTTAGATTTAATGAGCAAAGAGGAGAAAGGAAAGAAAATCAAGACTTGACTCTTGGTGACCTTTCATGGGCATAGGGTGCTTCAGTCAGTTGCAGGAATGGGCCAACACTTCCAGGACTTCACCAATGGATGCATGGCTCTAAACTGGGAATTATGATTCTGCAATGTGTCTGTTATTCATTCAAATCAGGAACAGTTCACCTAAAAATGAATCATTTGCTCATTTTCTTTCTTCTGTGAGACATATTGAAGAGTGTTCTGGGAAAGTGGTCCATATAACTTTCGCACTATATTCCAAGTCTTCAGAAGATATTTTATTGTTTTAATGGGAAACGGAGTAAAAGTCGTTGTTCACTGAAAATCTTGGCATCCTCCCTAGTAGAGGTAGACAGATATGTCGATAGTTGCTTTTTGGAACTATTGTTATTGGCGATGGTTGCCAAAATTTTTTTCACCATTTCAAAATAAGAGTCCCCGATGTGTTTCAGACTTGGTAATACTAAAAGTATAAAATCTTCATTTTGTCTGGTTATTTTGGGGATTTTGGTTGGACAATAAACTGCATCTGGGATGTTATTCATCTAGGTCTATGCTAGTTATAGTAAGGATAAAATATGAAATTGTTATGACATTGTATAAATTATTAAAAAAATAATATAAAAACGATTGGCCGATTAATTGCTTATCGACCTTCCCCACCACCTTAGATACCGGTATCAGCAAAATCCACTATCGGTCGACATCTACTCCCTAGCTCTCCTTTGCACATTCAGACCTGTTTTGTAAATCAACCGATTCAATTAAAATATTAGACTCGAAAGAATGATTTGCTCATTAATCGGATATTGTTAGTTTGGACTGTTTCTTTATCTTATCTTATGGCTTTAAAAGACTTGAAATATAGGGCATGAGTAAAAGTGGTCTTCTTAATGTACCACTTTTTGGTGCTTTTGCATACTTTTTCAAGCTTGAAAGCTTCAGGTCTCATTCATTTTAATTGCATATACAAGATACATTAGTACATTCTTCAAAATTCCTCCTTTTGCTCACTGATGAAAGTCATACAGGTTTGAAACAACTTGAGGGTTAGTAAACTAAATTTTGAGTGAACTGTTTTTAAAGCTCCATGAAATGCAAGACGGCTCTGATGGCTCTGATTAGAAATTCCCACAAAAAGAAAGTTTTAGCAAAAATTTTGGGATGCAGCTACTGCAGGGTGAACGTATCGCCATTGGGTTATCTTTGTCGCGTCAGTGTTTTATAGATCACAGGATCTAATATGATGAAAGAAGGATAAAAAACGATGACTTGCAGTGTGATTTACTGCATGTCAGAACTGTTTCTCATCTTTTCGGTTTACGCTGCGTTGAAGTTCATTATAGCAGTGGGGGGTATGAAATGATACGTTATGATACAGAGCTTGGTTTTGACTTATTTATATTCTCTGGCCTCAAACAACACAGTGGCAAGACATTTGCTCTGTAATAATTCATAGCTGTAGTACTCGTGTCTGTTCTCCCAGTTGGGTTCTGTCTTGGGCAAGGAAGTGCTGTGGTGTGAGTAATTTTCTTTTATCCTGAAGGGCCAAACAGAAGTCAGCACAATATCTCACAGAGACCATCGTCATTCAAAATATTTATACCAGTGCAAACATTGACTGTTCGAAACATTATCTTTATGGGGAGCAGTTCATAGTAAAAGTTTATACTGTCAGAAGTGGATGATAATCAAATGTATGAATCAACAGGAGAAAAAAAACACAATAAAAAACATGTTGACTGGTATTTCAATGAAGCTATTCAACAACCCTCAGACAAGAATGCGTATAATAGATAAGAATGAAGCAAAAAGACACTTGGGAAATAGTGATTTCATCAGAGGTGAAGTTTTGTGAGGTTCATGAACTGAATCTGTTTAATCAAGGTATCCGCATATTTGCAGACAGTATATGATAGAAGTTGTATTGCTTTTTACCTTTATATTGTTAGATGTAGTCCTGTAGTCTTCATATTTTATTTGGGAGCAGGTTTGATGTCATAACGTTTAGTCACAAGACACACAAGAACCAATCAGGTTTGATGTTATTGACATACAATCGTGCCATGGTTGCCATATCTGATTTGGATGCTACCACTGGGAGGTTTTCACTGTGGTTTATGGTGTTTGATTTTATTTTTGTCCTTTTTGCAGTTTGACAGAACAAAGAGACTATTCACAAATTGTATATGGTAAACGTTAGGGCTGCAACGGTACACAAAATTCACGGTTCGCTACTGTAACACTTTTGGAGAATGAGGAAGCGGGAGACTGCGAATCCAACTCAAAGGTAAATGTATTCTTCACACAAACACGTTCGCTTGACTGCGTAATGGTAAATCTTCAATTAAACACTCAAAAATTGAGTGGGACTGGCAGCTGCCAACACTCTCAAAGCTTCAGCTGGGCTCTCTCTCCTTCACTCTGAGGTCTGGCCACTTTTATTTCCCCCGTCTCTCACTGTGAACAAAGAAACAGTTACCAGCAATTCATCTCAGGTGAAAACCATTAACGCTTCCTCTCTCTCCAGGCGAACGACCGACTACGCCCTTGTCTCCACAAGTACGTACTTAAGTTTTAGGGTCAACTTGTACTTATTACTCAATTTTCAATGTTTTTTTTTTTACGGGAAAATCAGAATATTTACATTATCAGTGGAGCGGACAGATCTGTTAGCATTGACAATGTCTCCTACTGGACAATTACAGCACGTGCTTGTTTACAAGAGTGGACCCTACAGAATTGCTGAAATGCTTTCTTGTAGGCATGGTCTACAGGGCTAAGCATGGTCAGCAGATGCTTAAATCCTGTGCTCTCAACTACCTGATTATGGTCGCATATCTGCAGCAATAAATGCTCCTACAGTATGCCGTTTGTTATTGCTTTAACCCTGTCTGAGTGTACACCAAGAGGCTGTTGAAGGCCGTGGCTAGACTAACTTGCACAAGCTGTTTATGTTTTGCTCCCGTAAACTCAAGAGACACATGTGGATAATGTCGCCACAAATGAGTCATCATGTTAGATGTGCTTACTGAGACATACGTGACTTTGGTGAAACAGAGCCAACACGCAGCCTTCGTTCTGTTCAGTACGCATTGCCCAGTATTACTGTAGTTTACTGCAAAACCATAATGCTCCCTAAAACAGATTTTAGAGACGGTGGTGTGTCTTCACTCTCTGGCTTAATTAAGTCAGACATATTTATGTTTTGTTTAGTTCCATCATAGTTGGGAAAAATATCGAGCTAGTTAGTATAAACTTCACATGCATAGATCTGCAGTTTCTAGTGTACCGTCTGGGACTCTGTTCTGTAGTTTTGGTTTCGTGCAGTTCTGTGTTGCTCAGCAATCTTTTTTCATTTTACATCTACAAGGTTTGTGTTGTTCGTTATATGTTGTTTTAATATTGGTTTCACGCATGCTAAGAGATGTAATCATTTGTGTGACTGGATGTACCATACCGAAGGCCCTGCATCCATTCATGTACCATTGCAGCCCTAGTAAAAAAAAAATTCTTGTGGAGATTTGGGAAATTTTTTATTTTGTGTTCCATGGAAGAAAGTCACATGGGTTTGTTGCAGCTAGAAAATGAACAAATTATGTCAGAATGTTCATTTTTTTGGGGGTGAATTGTATATAACTGTATATAATCATTCTCTTAAATAACTGTTGTATTAACCCTCGGGTCTGAGAGTATTTTGAGCCCTGGAGAAGTTTTGACATGCCTTGACATTTGTGCTTTTTTCAGTTGCTTAAAAACATATTAATAACTAAAGTCTGATAACACAGTATTCAGCACAAAAAGGGCTACAATAATATGTTATGTATTTTTGAGAAAATAACGTTTATGCATGGTTTTTGAAAAAAATAAACTTTTAAGTCACTGAAATTAGGCCATATAACACATACTAAATATTTGTCCACAAGACTTTTTGAGTGCAGGATCTTGTAGCCTGGACTTTTTGCTACAAAATGATGTGAAAACCATCCTGATCACTCATTCATACAAAACAATATAGTAATTTAACTTTTGTAAGACAACTTTAGTGTTGAAAGGTAATATGCGAGGAGGCGTGAATGATCATGAATATTTAGGTAATTCACACCTGAGAGACAATTAACCCACTCCTGGGCCTATCAATGAGGAATGTGACAGAAAGAAAATGAATGTGAGGAGACTTAATGATTCAAATCAAGGTTAAAGTTAAATGAAGATATCTGACTATATATTTTCTTTACATAAAGACTTTACTTAATTTTAGACCTACACTACCATTAAAATAAGTCTCTTCTGCTCACCAAGACTGGATTAATTTGATCCAAAATACAGTAAAAATAGTGATATTTTGAACTTTTTACAATTTAAAAGAACAGTTTTCTATTTAAATATATTGTAAAATTTCATAATTTTCAGCATCATTACTGCAGTCTTCAGTGTCACATGATCCTTCAGAAATCATTATAATAATGACGGAGTATTTTAAGTTGTTTCTGTTGTAATGACGAAAATATCCAGCAGGACAGGCCGGCGCGTCCGTCGATCCCAGAGGGTTAAAGCAATATCATAATCGTAAACATGCTTTTTTGATACTGCTTAAATATATTGTGTTTTGTGTTCGTCAAAGCTCAGTTGGTTGAGGATGAATTAGGTGACATCATTTTCCTAGTGTATTTGAAACTGACTGGTGAATGGTGCTATATGCTGGACGATGCGCAGTTATATGAATGCTACCCAATTATAGAAGTCAGTGTGAAAATCTTTCTGTCTTCAGTGCATGAAATAATACCACACTTAATTATATCTTGTTCTAATGGTCATATTTGCCCTTCATTGATAGTAGCTGGGTTTCTATCGATGTATTCTGATGCAAATTTTGGGTTAAGACATAAAAAATGCTGAATGGAAACACCAAGATGCAACTAAATGTCCAAAATGATCAATTTATTTAAAAAATTTAATTACCACTTGAAATGGATATATTTACTATTCATTAAGGAGATTGCAAATAAAATACGATGGAAAAACATTTACCAAAATGTTTCCTAGATGTGCATCAAAAAAAGTCAAAAAGCCAGTGACTTAGTATTTTGCTCATAACCAGCTAATATAATCGCATAGCATCTCAAATGTGGCTCCTGCCATTCTAAAATTCCGGGTATAATGACTGTCATCAAAATGATTGGCTTCTATTGCTTTCCAGACCTGACACGCTGTCGCTCCCAGACATAAAGCATCTGCTGCCAGGCGCTAGCAAACATAATGTTCATCTGAGTTTTTTTCTGCATGCTCTAATCTGCAAAGAATTTATAACATTTAATGAAAGAGCCACAGTAGCTTTCCCAGTGGCCAAAACTCTTTTTTTTGTGTGTGTGTGCCTGTTTTCCCATAAATGATGGTTTTGTTCTCTTGAACACAGGGGGTGGAAATGCTGCTTCATTCGCAAATTGTTTTTGCAATTTTCTAATTTATTTTTTGCAATAAATAAATCTGCAACCCGTCTAGTGTCATAGCAGTATTTAGTGAAATAACTGTGCCATAATGGAGCTTTGCATTAAAGGTAAAAAAAAAAAAGAAAGTCACAGAGCAAATCTATCAGTGTCTGAATCTGGGAAGGCCTGCATTAGCCCGGAGCAGACAGCTGCAGTATTGATGGTTTTGTTTGGATGGTATACTCTCTAACAGGGCTGGTTAGAACCCCTTGCATCTGAGAAGTTTTTTAACCACAAATGTAGCAGTATAACACAATGAATATCAATAAGCGATCTGAACATAACCTGACCTGGTATATGGCTAGATATGATTTGTTATTCAAATGAAATGTTTTGATGTAATAGTGTTCATAAGCATGCCATGAAAACAAGCTTAGAAATGATGATTGATTTTGATAGGACCTCATTAGAGCAATAACGATTAGGGTCATTATAACCTTGTGTTGTGGTGATTGAGCTGCACCGTTATGTTTAATTTGATTGACATCGCTCTCTCTGATGCCATGATATGAGGGGGCCGGTGGATTCATTAGGACAGGAAAACTGGACGGATAGTTGAAACAGCTGTAGATTACATATTGCATCATTCAGTTTCCATTACAATGGCAATTCTCTAGACAAGGAAACAATTTGCCAAGCCAAACATCATTATTACTATTGCTCATTCATTTGAACGAACCCCTTAACCTAAGTATTAAAGTCTCCAATTTTTGGATTTTGGTACATATCTGTTTGCTCTGAGGCCAATATGCTAAACAATGTCAAAATTCACACAATCAAAATGTAGACTGATCTCACTGTGATTTCAGCGACAGTAGTTCGAAAGTTCTGCTGCTGAAAATTGGTCTGTGCTTACTGAAATCCGAAGCACTGCCCCCGGTGGCTGAAGCTGGAACTGCAATTTAACTTATTTCAAATTAAAGTGTGAGCTCCAGTTTCCAGGTGAAATGTCCACAGAGGGGTGACAAAAGCAAGATGTAGAGTTGTTTTTAGTTGTAATTGATTAAATATAGTCAAATGAAATGCATATTTTATTAACTCTACACCCAAACCTTGACCCTAAGCCAGTCCATCAGTGGAGAATTGTGCTCATAATGGACCCTTTTCACACTTTCGGGTTTTGGAACGTGGAAGTAAACGATTGAGGGGTAAACTTCGATAGCATTGGAAGGGAATGAATTGGAGACCAATATCCTTTTTGCTTGAATGTTACCTTTATATAGCGCTTTTCTGACACTACACACACAAAGCGCTTTACATAGTGACCAGGGAACTCTCCTCACCCATTACTCCAACATCAGAGGGTAATATAATACAAAGTATAATGTTATACATTCACACTAGTGGAAGTAATAAACACATTTTTTTATTGATTGAGAAATATCTGATGGGAGATACCGCTTGTCAGAAACTCTGTTGATTGGAACATTTGGTAGCAACATGTCAACTTCCCATGTGATCATGTTGGTTATTCCAAACCTGTATAACTTTCTGGCGATGTTAGGATGAATGTTAATGACTGACAGCCTGAGTGACCATTTACCCTCATTGTATGGGAAAAAGAGAATTTTCAACAGTCTTCAAATATTTCCTCTTGTGTTTCATTGAAGAAAGAAAGTCAAACAAGTTTGTAACAGCATATGGGTGAGAAAATGACCATTTTTGTATGAACTATCCCTTTAAGCTTGGTTTCAAATGATGTGTCGTACACTGAGGATTTTGTCACTGGCTGCACACCAAGACCTTCAGACTGTGCTATCTTTGTGTCCTTCATCATGTGGTCTGTTACTCAGGAGTCACTGGAGACCACAAAATGATTGCGATGCAGCATGTTTCTCAAACATCTGCTCCACGGTCACTCCTGTGAGGAGGCAGTGCCACGGCTTTGAAGTGCTGGAGCTGTGATGTTAGATTTGTGCTTGTCTCACCCTTTGTGAGAGATTCAAAACTCTCCCCACTTAAAAAGCCCCGGAACGCTGAACTTTTTTCTTCTTTTTTTTTTTGAACTGTCTGGTTAAGAACTGATCCGACTTTCCTCACATTCTTTTGATGATCACTTGAGTATTCTGGCTTATCAAAGTGTTTTCTGTTTCTTGACTTTTAATATTAAGATGGGATTTCATTTGCACTGAAGGTGTTGCTTATTAATTTTGTGTTTGGAGATGGCAGACAGAATTAGCTAAAAACAGTGGGTGCATTGCAACGTAGAGCTGCAGGTCTTCAGGTCTATCGGGCTTGATATCTTGAATAGGCAGAACTTCCTGATGTTAAAGGAATATTCTGGGTACAATACAAGTTATGCTCAATCAAAGCACTTGTGGAATAATGTTAATTAAAAAGAGAAAAGAAGAAGAAAAATCGAGGTTACAGTGAGGTGCTTTCAATGGAATTCAATGGGGCCAATTTTATTTTGGGGAGTATTTAAAGGCAGACGTGTGAAGCTTGTAATTTAATAAAAGCACTTTAATAATTATGTTAAATCTTGTGTATTCTTTGATCTGTACATCTTAAATAATAATTTTTACAGTCAATTAGGGTTTACTAAGGCATTCCATGCATATTGTTTACATCTTATGGCTGTAATTTTTAAATATAAGTATTTTAAACATTTACAAATTGGGCCCCATTCACTTCCATTGTAAGCGAATACATTTTCTATAATAATAATAATAAGTACGTTTTCTAAGAAAAGGAGGGACAAGTCAAAATTATTTTTTGTGGTAATCAATATATGCCACAAATGCTGTCGATTGAGCTGAACTTGTGTTGAACCCAGAATATTCCTTTAAGGAAATACACTATTCTCAATTAGTCATTAGTAATTTATTCCATGGGTGAATGTTTTTGATAATAGGAGGGTTATAAAAGGAGATAAAAAAGTAGTATTTAGCTGGTCATGTGATCTCAACATGGTGGCCACCATTTGGCAGGTCCATGTGAATAAATTCTACAACGTTTATTAAGTGTCTTCATCTTATGTGAGAGTACCATAAGTACTATTAATTTCTAAAAAATTTTAGAATTTTTTTTTTAGGTAAAACATTTTAATAAGGGAAAAATCCTCAGGTTACATGTCAAAGTTTATGTTGTAAACTGCACCTTTAAAATTAAATGTATTAAGAATCCATCCTGCATAATACCTCTGTTTCTATTTGTAGTTTATTTTAAGTCTGACCTGGTTTGAATTTTCCAGACACATTGGAGAATAACTTTAGGTGACATACCATGGCTAGTGGTTAACCAGAGCTAACTTAAGATCCATAATCAAACACATAGCAGAAATTGCATCTGCATAACTGCTTCTGAGAGCATAGAATGGAATGCTGCATTTCTTTTGTTGGCAAAGAGAGGAACATGACCTTATTTATTTGTTTTTGTAAAAAAAATAATTTCCATCAAAGGTATAGTCGTGCCGCTTGCCAGTTTTCTGCCTAAGGTTTCATGTTTCCTATTGTGACTTTCAGGTTATTGCAATCATGTGCAATAACATGGTTTATGTTTTAACTTTGCCTGGGATGTTGTTGTTGTTGTTGTTGTTATTGCTGCTGCTGCTGCTGCTGTAGAGTGCAACAGGAGGGTTCCAGAAGTAAAAACCAATTTTCTTCCATACAGAAAATTAGTTTTAATTATAATGTAAAACCTACCATGCACTCTGACAATAAGTAATGAAATATGCTTTGGTTGAAGTCACGAGTCACTGTCATTTCACAGCCTGATCTCAGTGAATTCGGAATCAGTAGATTGACTTTTCTTGACCTACACTCAGTCTATGCTGACTAAAATTCAAAAGCTGCTCTCAGTGGCCAAATCAGGAAGTGTTTTGCGCATAAGGGCATGTGTGAGCTCTAGTTTCCAGGTTAAATGCCCACAAGGGGGCACCAAAAACTGTGTATGATGTAGTACGGTGAAAAGGAATGCCAGCCCTAAACCTAACCATAAAATGTAAAGTTAGACAGAACATTTAGCCTCCTAATCATACTCATCACTGATTCTGTAAGCAAGATTACTTCCTTGTTTCAACATGAGACAAGATCTCAGGTCTCCCATGCAGCTCATGCAACACACAACGCATCAGTTACGTGACTCATGTCATAGGAGAAGGTTAACACACCAATGTCAGGGTACTGGAATATTCAGAAAAAACATGCTGACTTCCTGTGTTATCATGTTGCATTTCAACTTCATTTAAATAAAAAAAATGTAATAGCCAAATTCCTGGTGAAGAACTACACTCTCCATCAGACCATGTGAGTGAAGCGGAGCGATGTGACACTCCGCTCAATAACCCGCACCACACTCATGTGCTCCGTTCAAGACTATATATAGACTATAGGACGACATTTATTAAATTATCAAATGATTAGTAATGTACATTATTTATAAATTACCTTTATTTACTTTAAACAAGTCATCAAACACTCCTTTTCAAGTGATTAAACATATGTGCATTGGCACGGAAACTCGCATACGTGCAAATTTGCGCTTTTCAGGTTAAACTGGACACGGGTGATACAACCGACCCAGAAAACTACAATCTTTTCAACTTTAAAGTTTGTTCGAGTCCTTTATGGCAATAATGAAAACATGGACTGGTACCAGGAAAAATAGTGCAGGTAAAAGTAAAATTCAGAATTGTTTTTCAGTTGCGTTGTCTCCACGGAATGATTATACTATATTTAATTTATTGGTTTCTGATTTAATGCTATCAGACTTTGGGTCTGTAAATTATAATGAGCAATTTATCATCCTCATTTTGTGTTCAGTAAGCAGTGAATGTTTTTCTCTTTTTCAGTGTTGTTGCTTTAATAATATTCCCTATAATGTTATATGTATGAATCATATGCAATCTAAAAGACTGTGGTTTTTTTATATAATAATTGTTATATTAGTAAATACCATGCGATCCTTTGTTTTTCCTTGATATTTTTAAAGCAGCAAAAAGTGAATCTGGACTTTATATGCGTCAAACGATCATGTCTTGTGCATACACACTTTATAATGTACATCAAGGTTTAACCAAGGATTTACCAAATAAAAAATATTTGCCCTGCATAAAGTGAGATTTTCTCCAAATATATATATATATATTAGATGAAATCATGTTTAATGATCCTAAAACAAATACTAATTATTTCATTCAAATTACACTGCTTTCATTTAAGAAATGCATTTTTTTTCTAATGTACAATCATTTATAGCTTGTTTCTCTATGCATGAATGCAGCAAGCAATATCGAAGATGTTTTCTGCAACCACTAATCTAGACAATTTTTTTTTTGCATTTCACTTTCTCGTTAAGGTGTGGATTTGGCTTTGGGAAATTGACCAGCAGTTATGTGCCACTTTATCCCAAAGCAGACGAAAGCAACAGGCGGTCGATTAAGTGAGATTATTCTGCTATGAAATTCTCTATGCGAGAGCAGAAATCTTTACCAATCAAATGCTCAGTTGTACAATGGAGGCATGAAAGCAGAATGCTCCGCCTGCAAATTAGGACACACTGATCTGCAAGATCATACATGTTTATTGGTTTTGATGCTTTGATTCTTTTGTGTTTGTTCGCCGGGATTCAAGGAAAAATGGTTGGCCAATGTACAGTATTATTAAGCTTACATATTCAATTCAGGGTGCTCTAACGTTCTCAACCCGCATAACCGGGCTTGCAACTAGCTGATAGCTGCACTGACATGATGGCAAAACAACAAGATACATTACTTATCTGTTCATTTATTATCAAATAGTAGTGTAGCATACTAACTCACCTTTTGCTGCACTACCATGTTCACCTAGCCGTAGCACATCCTCTTGCTCTCTGGCAATGTGACACGTACGAATCCAAAAGGTATATTTGCTAATTCTCACGGTCTCTCCACACTCCCTTTCGATTTCCATGTTCTTAGCTTTGATTTATACTTAGCATTTATTTAGGTTATAAGGTTTGTAACTTTACTAAAACAATGTTAGAGCTCCATAACCTCAGGCTTATTTAGCAGATTTCCAAACCAGCATATCACAAAGCACATTCTGGGTTGAGCGAGCGGAGCAGAATCTTCAAAATGGCGTTCTACGCTCAGGTGAAATTATCACCGCTCACATGCTCTGCTCCCCATAATCCTGAAGAAAGAGCTACCAAACTGATGGAAGAGTTTAGGATTGGGGTTTGGGCTGGGGGTACAGTTTATAAAACATGCATTCATCTTCTCTGTATTACTGCCTCTACAGCTAAAAACAACTCGCTTCAAAACTTGCTTTTGTCACTACACCGTGGACAATTCCACCTGGTAAATGGAGCTCACATTTGCCCATATGCCCAACAACACTTACCACTTTGGCCACTTGGGGCACTGTTTCGAATTTTGGGAAGCACAAACCGATTTTGGCTTAAGAAAAGTCAACCTACTGTTTCCGATTTCACTGTGCGATCAGTCTGGTGTGCAACCCTGCTGGATTGTCCTAACATACATTTAAGTTAAGATTTCATTGTCACTGTTTAGATGGTAACTTATATGACAGCAAAAATGAAAATAATGTCAAAATTTTCTCCCCCTTATGTTGTTCTAAACCCATATGACTTTCTTCTGTGGAACACAAAAGGAGATATAAACCAGAATCTGTTCACTTTCATTACATCTTTTTTTCGTACGATGAAAGTGAATGTGACTTAGATAACATTCTGTTTACACATTCAGAATCAACTATATTATTAGTAGGGGCAAATAAAGGTTTCTTGACATTGGCAGGGACATGTCAATATTGTCCACCAGCATATTTGCCATTACAGTCAAGCAGTGTTCCCCACTGGATTTTATGAGACTGTGGTGGGTGGACCTTGGACGCTCTAGGGGGGGTCTGGGGGTATGCTCCCCCATAAGAAAATGGTGTACATTTTAAAGTGAAATGCATCAGTCTGGTGGAAAATTTAGTTCTATGAAGAACTTTGTGCTCTTGTAAACAATGTTGTGCTCTAGTAATAATTTAGTCATAAGCACATTGGTTGTATAGATATTAATGGCGATGACACAGCAAAATATTCACACCCACAAAGCATAAACAAGACAAAGTTTAACGCAGTTCACAAATGATCAAAACACAAAATATACTAGACCATACATTTGAGCTAGGGCTCGACATTAAGAATTGTCATGTGCTTGTACTCCGGACAAGTAAATTGGTCATTCACTTTTCCGGAGATAAAAAAGGACATTTAAGTTACATGCTCAAGTAACATGTCAAAGTTTATATTGAATATTTTTCTACAATTATGACCGATATCCAAACTAATAGTGTACCTATGCAATCAACTCAATTCTCCGTGGCAGAAATGTAAATTGCACTGGTTAGGGGAGGAGGCTAGTGTCATATGGTAATTATTTTATGTTACATAAAGTAGTCAAATAAAGAAAGTCTCAATCGCCATCATTTATAGCAGGGGTGCTCACACTTCTATGGAATGAGATCAACTTTTTCATCATGTTATTGCAGCAAGATCTACCATGTACAATATAGGCTATACATTATCACAATACCACAATTTCAGTAGCTAATTCTCAGCTGTCAAAATACCAGCTTCAAAACAGATGAAAACACAAACTAATATGTTAATTATAGAAGAATGGTTTCAAGTTCTCAATTCTTCAAGACTAGTAAACAGTCAGTAATAAAATAACAATAAAAACAGCAATGCATAGAAATGCATTAAAAATAAGAAATGCTTTATAACAGCTTTAGAAGTTAACAGCAGTAGGCTATCAAGTATTCAAGGAAACATTCAGAATGAAATGCAACATAAAACTATTACTGATCTTCACTGTATGATTATAATACATTCATACTTTTTAAAGCTACTAAAGTTACCCAGTCAAGAGCAGTAGGTGTTTTCTCGTTTTCTTGTTATGATTCTTTGATTATTATAATGACACACTAGACAGCAGCAGGTCTATTAGCTTAAATTTACACTTACAAATCTGATATTTTAATACAAATCTGCTTTTTTCTCCGCTGCTTCTGTTCGCTTTAGACATCATTCTCTGTGTTTACATAAATACCTCACCAAGATGAGCATTTTGGCAGGTGCGCATTAGCGTGAGCGTTTTCGGAACACACGCATAAGCCGCCTGTCAATCAAACAGGGTGCAGCTATTACTAGATCACTTGTGAATTATAAAATTACATGCTCTTGATTACTTTCGACAGCAGAATAGGAATATTAACTTTCGAATAAGTGACACAGGCCTAGACTATCACAAACGTAGCTGGTTATTTTTTTGTTACTGACGTTTTAATCAGTCTGCTTCTCTGGTCGGTCAAGTCAAATTCTCTTTCACTTGCTCCACTTGTCCCGGACAAGCGGACAAATGATAATGTTGATCCCTGTGAGCCATCACAGAAATGAAATGGGAGTGAGAGATGCTTTGCCAAAGCAATGGCACAAAACTCAAAGTTAGAGATCGTTTATGCTATTATGAGCAATATTTTCAGTTCATTATGAAACTCTAGCAGGACAAATTAGACTGTGGTGGGCCCAGGTAATTAATAACACTGGGTCAAGTGGACGTATAGTACACTACTGATATTGACACAGTGATCACCTCAACAGCTCTATGGTTTAAGGCTATTTTTATTGTGTGCGTGTGACTATTTTGTAAAGTGCTCTGACATCTGTCTCTGACCAAGGCCATAGGCTGCTTCAGTTCAATGAGAACCGTAGAGTCTCTAACAAAGCTTTGTCTCAAATGTAAACTCTTTATTTATCTAAAAATTAATTATTTAACAAAGGCTCGGGCCAGGGGTGGACTGAGGTAATCAACCAGTCACAAGTGTGAATATTTCAGTTCTCCATCACATACAGAAGGCAGCACATATGCTGGAGAGCCTGCTGGTGGAGAATGTGATGGCCCTTGGTTATTTACAGAATGGAGAATACTACCTTTAAGTATAAAAGTGCTTGAATATTATGAATTTGAAGGGATCCATACCTGTTCCTGGGCTGTTTTCAGCTTACCTCTCTAACATGTATTATGCTATAAGCTAATTTAAAAACCAATAGTCAATCTTGGCTGCTCTGTGGTCAATTCAGCATTCCAGCCATGCTAATATGCAGTATGTGGAATATACAAGCTATATGTGTGAGCGATATTATAAATATAACCCCAATGTTTTACCTTGTGAATTGTATTGCTTTTTTGTATTGCCCAAGTCCATGTTCATGATATCCATTACAGATGAATGATGTTTTTTTTAAGACATTGATGTCTGAGGGATCAGAGTTCACGTGCATTTATAAGTGGTTTTCGTCTTGCCCTTTACGCACAGAGATTAGACCAGATTCCTTGAATCATTGAATTTAACTGTATTGTGTACTGTAGAGGGTGAAATGCCCAAAATCCTTCTGATTTGTCTTTTGGGAACATTGATCTCAATGTGCTGGATAATTTGCTGAAGTATCTGTTGGCAAATTGACAAGTCTTGAACGATCTTTGCTCTTGAAGGACAAGGCTGTTTTTTGAGGCTCCTTGTACAGTATACAGTACTGTATGACACAATTGCCTCACCAGTTTCACATCTCCAGTTTCACATCGTCTTGTTATTTCAACTTGTCAAATTGTTATAAGACTTAAACTGGCCCTGTCTCAACTTTTTTGGAGTGTGTTGCAATCATCTGATTTGAAACTACTGTACATTAAAAAAAGTAACAAAAAAAATCACAAGATAAAACATCATATAATGTGTGGTTGTGGTGCTTTCAATATAGCAAATGGTGAATATAATTTACAAATCACTCTCTTTTTGTTTTTATTAGCATTTTTCATACTCTCCCAACTTTTTCGGAATTGGGGTTATACATTAAAAATGCAATTCACACTACTTGAAAATACCTCTACTTTAATGAACATGTTTTTAATCTTTTAATTCAGTGTCATTTTCTGGGGGTTAAATTTAAAAATGTCTATGTGATGTAACCGCCCGGAGACAAATAAATAAATAAATACATTCTCATTAAAGGCTGAAATTCTTTAAAAAAGTTGGAATAAGTAGTTTTGAGTAATCTTTTGTTATTCCTTATTAAAAAAAAAAAAAAACATTTTTGTTTTAAAATATTATAAATTTTTGAAAAGCTCTTGTCCACCAAATCAAAGTAAGGTGGTGTAGCCAACATGCAGGAAGCATTCAAAAAGAGTTTAGAATGTGTGTAAAGTGCTATGCTAGAAAAAAAATGCTGGACATGTTTTTAAAAAAATTAAGGAAACCAACATAGACACATGTATATCTACTAACTTGATATGTATGTTTTAAATTAGGGTGTGTGTGTGTGTGTGTGTGTGTGCGTGCATTTGTGTGTGTGTGTGAGAGAGAGAGAGAGAGAGAGAGAGAGAGAGAGAGAGAGAGAGAGAGACGGAGCATGGGCTATCACCTTTTGCACACCCAAGCAGAGATGCTGTCAGCTTTCTCAGTGGAAAAATTGTGTCCAAGTGGGGGTTTTTCAACCTATTTCGCTGTAGGCGGTGCGCAAGAGTCGATCACTATAGAAACTGGCTCATTTTACACACTAAAATGATCTTCTGCCATCACCTGCTTGCTAACATATATAATGTAAAAAAAAAAAAAGACAAACCATAGATCTTAACAGATCTGCACAGCTCTTATACCTTAGTTTAGAACAGTACGAACACAAGCGGAGTGATACACACACAGTGAAGCGCCGGAGTGCTGATGGTGTAAGACCATCAGTGCTCATGGAACGTTTCTTGTCCAATCAGATTCAAGGACCGAAACTAACTGTTGTGTGTATATATATATATATATATATATATATATATATATATATATATATATATATATATATATATATATACATATATATATATATATATATATATATATATATATATATACAGTAAACAATGATATTCAAGGCAGATATTATTTGCCTGTTTCGAGGTAAGGGATTTTAACTCTGTGTCTCTCTTTTGTCTCCCACAGGAAAGAAAGTGAAGGCTTGCGTGTCTCAAATGTCAGGTAGGTTAGGAGAGGACACTCTCCATGAGGATCCGTGACTGTCATCATGCATACCAGCTGTTGATATTTGGAAATTTGCATTTCCCATCGCCATGTTAGGCATTCAGCAGCATTGTTTTTCTGACTCATGTCATTTCCATGACTGGCTCATGCGTGTTTGTTGCATTTTCTGTTTCCAAGATTCATAGGGGACATAGACACAAAACTAAAGCTTTTGGGACTTTTTTTTCACTTTTCTCTTTCGGGTGAAATATATCTCTTCAGTTTAAGTTCAATGGCATTGTGTAATCAGGGATATCCTTTTAAAGCTTTCACTTGTTTGTCCATTTTTGATTTTAACAAATAAATCAATCTGATTGGCTGATGAATCTGACAATCTGACTTTAGTTGCTCATTCATTTGCACTGTTGAGGGATTCTATGGAAATTCTGAAGGCCTGAGGGGGTGGAGCTCAGACTCACATGCTGCTTTGGCTAACGAGATCAGCTTCGAGTATGTGATTTGTGAAACAGTTGTCACACTTCGCTTGTAAGCATCAAGGAATAAATTCTGACTGGATAAACATTTAGTTTTTCTCTATTTGTGGAAAGCGGTTAAAAATACATATCAAAAAGGTGATTGAGAATGAAAGGATGAAAAATATTTATTTATTTGGCATGTTAGGCCAGCTGAGAAGGCTTTGCTGGTCCTGCTAATTCGCCACTATGCATTATCCAGTAGAGTAGTTACCAATAAAGTTCGGTATACACATTTGTTTTCTGTTTACTCTATTTTATAATGAAATGTGTAGTTATAGAAGAAGTAGGGTTTTTTTGCATCACGAATAACAACATTTAGAATTGAATTATTCCAAACCAAGTCTAATTTAAAATAATAATTTTCGGTTTTCGGCCCAATGTGTCAAGAATTTTCATTTCGGTGCATCACTAGTTATGAGTCCATGTAAACTAGTGATTCACCTAAAACAAAAACTGAATTGATACTGCACAACTCCAAGCAAGCCCTTGCAATAATATTGCCAATGTTTTGACTGGAAAATGAATCACATGCCAGTATGCCATACTGCATGCTACAAGATTGCATTGTCAAATCTCTAAAATATTTGCTTTCATTGTGGGAAGATAAGTACAATGTGCACCCAACTTAAGCCTCTAGGCTTTGTGAAAACCAAATATCTTGTTTTGAAAGTCTTGTCTCAGTGTTCTTCCCCCGGATCTCTCATATTATCATGAAAATCTTTGAAAAAAAAGAAGAAAAAAATAAGATTGATGAATTTTAAATGCAAGTCAGAAACAAATCTATATTTGAAGTTAGTTTCTGTGTTGGTGTGAATGAGCCAGATGTGTGATTTGGCAGTAGAAACGCGAGCCAACATATTGAGGGATGTCGTAGCTTGTTATTTGTCCATTTTCTCGTTCCTCCGAATACATGCTAATTCAAATACACAGGGACAATGTTTGGAGGTTTAAATATGGTCCCAGGTCCAAACTACTATAAGTAATATTACTCTCCAAAATATTTCAGAGAAACCAAAGTTTGGATTTTTTAAGCAACATTTCTGTCCCTGGAAATCAAAATCAGGACTAACATTTGGAGCTACGGGAATTTCGTATACAGTACAGTTCTATGTTATTAAAGCTCAGAGCCAAACTCGGTTGAGTATGTAGCGGCATATCTCCCATATCTCTCCCTTATCTGGACATTTTTAAGTCCCCTTCAGTCAGGCTTTGATGTTGAGACTGATAAATGAATGCTGGCAGTTGTGTCAGATATCAGTGTTATTAAAGTCACTGTTTTAATGTCTTCTGTGGCTTTAAACTGATGAGAACATTTGACGACATTTCTAGGACTGAAAGACTGTTTGAGCTGCTGTGGAGAATGGGATCCTTGGGTCTTATTGATGTAGAATGTTCGAAAGTGTGTATTTGTGTGTCTGTACAACGCAGTCTCACAACAACTCGAAATAACTCAAATGGGATGGAGAAATTGCCTATCCAACACTTTATATTAAGATAGGAAATGTTGGTGAACAAACTTGATTACTCACTTCATATTTATTTATGCAATACTAATGACTAATAGCCTGTAGTACACGCATCTTGTTCCAAATCCAATGCTTCTTTCATCCGTGGTACACTAAGGTTATTTTCCTATTAAAATAAGGGTTTGGTTTTGGTAAGGGGCTAGGCTTTATGGTTGGGTTTGGGGTAAAACCTTGGAATGATCATAAGAACGCTTTTTTAAAACCCTGATGTTACTCTTCCTTCCGTGGTACACAGCAATTTCATATGAAATTTATGATTAGGTTTAGGGTTTGAGGAAGGGGTTATGTGGCTCGATATTTTGTGACGTTCCTAATTTATAGTGACACCTACTGTCATTGATACAGAATCGTGCAAAAGCAATAGCTCCATGTAATATTACGTATTTTATTACGTTTTTTTTTTTTTTAAAGTAGTATTTATTTCTTTAGGTGTAAAACTTTTTTAATAGGGAAAATATATTGTCAGCATCTTTAATTTGTTTTGAGTGCAATTTTATTTTCAGAAAGTATTAGAAAGTCATTGTACATTGTGAAGTCCATCAGGTTCTCTGGATATAAATTTGGAGTTTTAATTCCAGTTGGTTTGTTCAAGCCATTTGTTAAATATTTGTTCAGAATTTTGGTTCACTGTATACATTTGGCTGTATATGAGTCTGTAGGGAACAATGATGAAAAACAAGATGACAACTGCAATAGTTGAAACACGTCATTTTGTGGTGCTTCTATGACACTTTAGACTCATTTATAGAAATGCATGCTCAGTGGGTCTCATGCAGGTTCTTTGCATCGCAAGTGCATTGCTCTATTTATTGAGCAAGTTATGTGTTATAAAAAAAGTGTTTTGATAAAATAGCATTTTGTGAGGAACAGGGCAAAAACAGAGCATCTTTATTGAACTGATAATGTGCCGTTTTATTTGTGATTTGTGTGGAAGTGAATTAAGTTAGGTCATTGATGTTGTAGCGACTCTAGTGTTCATTTCACCAGGAAACTGCAGTGTTACATACAAAAAGCCACTAAACAATTATTAGCAAAACAAATAGGTATATTAACGTGATTCTATGAGACCGGGTTGCTTAAATCTTTACAAAAATATTGTCCATAGCTACAACTTGACATGTAAAGATTACTTGTCCAATTGACAAACTGTTTCAATTTCATTTAGTCGAACCATCATCAGAACAGTTTGAAATTTCACGTCTCTCAGATTTAAATACTACAATATTTCATTGCTGCCAGCCTTTTGAGTCAGATCCAGTATGACATCAGCTGGGTTCTGTTTTCCACCCAATGAACCTGTACAGGGGCGGTTTTACAATTTCTGAGGTCCCAAGCAGCCGACCAACCCAGGACCCCATTTTGAAAATAATTGCTTAAAAAATGTCATAAAATTGATTTAAAATCATAAATTCATCCTATCAGCTGTTGTAGCCAAATACATTCGAAATTATCTATTAAATCTAGTTAAATATAATGAATGCATGTTTTCCAGTTTTTCCACAGGTAAAAAAGTAATATTCCCCTACATATTTTTTTTCTTTTTTGTCTTTTCTTTTTTTCTTTTTTTTTTTGAGAACAGGGTGTGCAAAAACCTACTAATTCACCCAGTAGCATTTTGGAATTTAGTTGGCATTTATTAATATTATAACCCATTGATTACAGTATTTATTTTTGTCCAGTTTGCCATTATAACATGATACATTATTATAATATTCCTGTCTTATTTACTTTACTTTAACCTGTATCTTATATTCTGATGCTGTGGTGTATTGTTCACCATGTTGCAAAAGGCTGTATTTTTTATAAGCATCATAGGCATCATTCATAACAGTAACAGTAAACTCACAAACATGGCAGCCCCTCAGCACACAAGAGCAGAAGGGGAAAAAACATTGCCATTTATCAAGCGCTGAAAATGCTTGGTGCAGAACAATCTGGAATAACGTTAAGCATTGTAACAGTCACCTCTTTGCAACCTGAACATTAATTCTTTGTGACATCTTCACTAAAAACAGTCTAGACGCAGCGCAATGAATGAAACAGAATGCAAGTGTCTTGACATGCATTTTTGAAACCTGAAGTTCTTATTAACTTCAAACTGTGAAAATGTGCCGGTCACTGCATGAGATACTGAAGAAACAGCGAGACGCGTTGCAGCAGTCAAGGATGTTCTTCCGGCACATTTACATAAGAAACAGATCAGATGCACACAAAAATACATTTGGTCCATTCACACTTATCTGAGCATGTGAGTGAAACAATTTCCTAAGGCATATATATTTTTTAATAAATTATAAACCCAAAGTCCTACTGACCTAAACCTGGCAGTTTCTAATGTGAACTGCTCTGACAACGGTGTGTTTGTGCATGTACCAAGAACAACATGTCATGTTAGAACCGCTACTGACTCCTCCTGGACAAGGACGTGTGTGTGTGTGTGTGTGTGTGTGTGTGTGTGTGTGTGTGTGTGTGTGTGTGTGTGTGTGTGTGTGTGTGTGTGTGTTTGTGTGTGTATAGCCACAGGGAGGTTTCTCAGCCTGGTCCCCTAGAGCATTTGCCCCTGCTCATTTTCACCTCAGTCTTTACACTTGCCTTCCTGCTCTCTCCCACCAATTCTCTCTCTTTCTTTCATTCTCTCTCACTCTTTCTCTCTCTCTCTCTCTCTCTCTCTCTCTCTCTCACACACACACACACACACACACACACACACACACACACACAAACTTGGTGTCTGTCTTCTTATTGATTTGGTGCATGTAACAGGCTGCTCTGTTGAAGCCTTTCCACTCTGGGTGGTGTGTGTGTTTGTGTGTGTGTGTGTGTGTGTGTGTGTGTGTGTGTGTGTGTGTGTGTGTGTGTGTGTCATGCAGCTGTTGGCAGGCTCTGTTCCAGTGCTCTGATGCTCACGCGAACAGTGCAGAGTAAGACGAGTGTGTTCTGCTGACACACTGT
Source organism: Moxostoma hubbsi (assembly GCA_032164185.1). Taxonomy (NCBI): domain Eukaryota; kingdom Metazoa; phylum Chordata; class Actinopteri; order Cypriniformes; family Catostomidae; genus Moxostoma; species Moxostoma hubbsi. The sequence continues at coordinate 6,746,320 of JAVLUX010000201.1, read as the reverse complement.
TCTGTACTCAGCCCATGGCCTTGCCAAGGTTAAGTGGACAGGGCTGACCACACACACTGGTTTGTTTGCAGATAATGGGAAACAAAATGTGTGTGTGAGAGAGAGAAAGGCTGTGTCTGATAACTGTTCCAACCTAGTCACATATACATGTGACTATACCAAAATAATTTTTTTTACAATCGGTGCACATATCGCTGCACTTTCAAAGTGGAATGAACACTAGAGGCGATACAGCAACAGTGACTTTTATTCACTTTTACAGGAATCACGAGTAACAGTTATAGCAGTTGAATAATATTTGTCAGAATAACAGTTGATTATAAGTTCATAAACACTGACTTTTTTTACAGTACTTTCTGTGACATCCACAAACACTTTTACTATAATGGATGGCTTATAAGGTGAACAAATTTAATGTTTGCATTACATAACCAACTACATTTACAAGCATGTTTGAGTGTGATTATATTACTTGGTATTTTCAACTGATAGAGCGTTGCACTTGTGATGCAAATGTGACGTTAACCGAAAGTGTGATAAAGCACCACAAAATGACATGGTTGCTTTCATCTCACATCTGCTTTTATGACACAATTGTTTAGGTTTAGGGATGCACTTATATAACAAACTTTGGCCAATACCAATTTTATCAAAAAACTATAGGCCAAAACAGATAGAACATTTTTTAAACATGTACTACAATACATATGTTGGACAATTCCACAGAAATGTTAACCAAATCATGGAAAAATAAAACGTTTAACTGAAGAAACAGCATTATATATAATTCTGCATTATATTGGTATAATGAATAACGAATATTGCCATCCAAATCGCTAGAGGGCACCACTTGCTCACACAGCGCTGACTGAAGTACTGAGTGCAGAATTTATTTTGAAAAAAAGTCCTTTAAGGTTTTGTAATCTTGCAAGGCCATATTGCGATTTTAGTCTTAATTCAAACATTAATGCAGCATTCTTGGATATTATACAATCTGCTGGTTTCAAAGCATTTTGGAAGGTTTCCCTCATCATGTAGCCTTAAGCTAAGTGCTGCTTTCACATAGGGTTGCCAACTTTCTACCAGCCAAATACTGGACATTGCGCAGTCTGACGCAATAACGGGTTCGGTGTGAAAGGCCCCTACATGTAAAATCAAAAACTATTTAAAACAACAACTGGGGAGAACCAGATTTCTATCAATCTTTGCTTTTAATAACCTCTACCTTTTGCCAATCGGTGACGACATTATCTTTTCCACTAAGCATTGTCTTCCCTGAAATAGCATTTTCCCTTTGTAATGTTCAACAAAATGTGCTTTCCATTTTATATTGGGCAGATCAGTTTGTAAACAGTATATGACTAATGTGCTATAAATACAAATAAACAAATCAATTTGCCCTTTCTTGGCTACTGTCTTAGAACAAGTAGTAATGTCTTAAGCAACTATGTATTATAATGGGTTTTTATGGTAGAGAAAATGCTTAACATGAAAAAGTGTAGGCTCTCCTTAGATCACATTGTCATAGTTTTGGCAGTATAGTGATTATCACAAGGGAAATGTTAGAAAATCACAAGAAGCATTTTAACTTCACATGTCCTGTACTTTTGTATTAAATGTGCTGCAGTTTTTCTCACTGTCATTTGTCTGAGTGTCTCTCTCTCTCTCTCGCTCTCTCTCTCTCTCTCTCTCTCTTCCAAAACATATGCAATGTAATGTAATGCCATGGCATGAATTGGTACGTGGTGCGTGGAATTTTGGAATCTCAATGGTGGGAAACAATTATCATGCACTCTAACGCTGTATTTTTGACCAAATTATCCTGCTTTTGATGGAAAAAAATGACAGAAGATGAGCACTGATTGCCATTGATCTTACTTGATCTTTCCCCAGCAGATGTCTCACACATCTCACGTAAAATATCTGTGTTTAAGGTCTATTTCTCTCAATGTGCGAAATGTTACCAGTAGTTTGGGTGTGAGACCAGGGCTGGACTGGGACAAGTAATTGGCCCGTGATTTTACATAGGAACTGGCCCAAGAGTTGTTGAGCGGGGTTTGCTCTCCTTTTCTGCCCTTTTCTGCATATCGCGGCACCATTTTGTGGCCCACTTGGAAAATTCAATACGGAAAACTATTTTGTTCACTCAAATACGGACCATTCCATATTATACAGGATGGTTGGCAACCCTACTTTCACACCTGTCACCTTCGTTTATGCTGTTTTTTTCCTCTATCGTGAGAACTAGACATTGTCAAATTAAACATTACATGTTCTTAGGAGTGCCAACACTTCTACACTTTTGTAGGTATTATTATTTCTGGATTATGCATATAAATTCACAGCTTTTACAAAGTGCGTTTCTAATTAAGAAATAAACCATCTGCTTTTCATATCGGCATTTTCATGCCTATAACTGATATGCTGATGGTTTTAAATTGGTCAATAATTGCTGATAACTGTTGGCAGCCTGTACATCGGTGCATCACCTGTTAGGTTTAGGTTTAGAGTGTGGAGGTAGGTTTTGTTGATTTAAATCTCATGAGCATGAACCTTAATACCTATTTACCAAAATAGGCAATCCAGCGATATTACTGCAGTTTAACATGTTTCATGAGTGAAAGGGTCAACTGACTGACTGGCAGCTGCGTTGGGTTTCAGACAAGGCTGAACCATGTCTTGAACATTCGGGAGGACCAACCTATTTTGGAGGTGGGGGGTCATGGATGTTGAGGTCACAAATATAATGGTCCTCTTTGGTACTTTAATATAGTAAAGGTGCAATGGGGCCAGTGGTAGCTCAGCGGTTAAGGCTCTGGGTTACTGACTGAAAGGTTGGGGGTTAAAGCCCCAGCACCATCAAGATACCACTGTTGGGCCCTTGAGCAAGGCCCTTGACCCTACCTGCTCCAGGGGTGCTGTTTCATGGCTGACCCTGCGCTCTGACCCCAGCTTAGTTGGGATATGTGATAAAACTGCATTTCATTGGCTCTGTACCTGTACTCTGCACAATGACAATAAAGTTGAATCTTAATCTTAATCTTAGTAATTTTCTGAATAAAGGCTTAAAAATGCGAAGGCCCAACATTTAATAATTTTTGGTTTTATAATATACATGTATATTTGAAGTTCACACAGTACAAGGCAAACACTGTGTCTGCATTGCAATTTGCCTGTTTCAGTCATCTTTTCTTTGTTTGTTGTGCAGTCTCAAAGAGAAGATGAATACAATTTTAATTTGTTTTCATCACTGATGTATCTGTAAAATGTTGTCAGTTGGCTAGAAAAAAGAAAATTAATACACAAAATTATTTACTGCCCTCAAGTTGTCCCTCATTGTTTTTTCCTCCCAGTAGAATCTTAACACTTAACACTAACTTCAATAACCCTAAAGCTGCTCTTTTCCATACAAAAACAGTTCATATTGACCACTGCTGTCAAGGTCCAAAGATAACAAAATAATTATGGTAAAAATACCATGAAAATAGTCCATACAACACATAGCTGTTGGGTGGCTGTGTCTCAGGTGGTAGAGCGTGTTGGCTGCAAATCGCAGTGTTGGCGGTTTGATTCCTGGCCCACACGACTCCACATGCCGAAGTGTCCTTGGGACACTGAACCCCAAGATGCTCCCAATGTTAGGCTAGTGCTCTGCATGGCAGCTCTGCCGCCATCGGTGTGAGTATGAATGTGTGTGTGTGAATTGGACACAGTGTAAAGCGCTTTGGTAACCTCTAAGGTTAAAAAAGGCACCATTTAAGTGCACCATTTAAAACTATCTGTCTTGGCCTATATAAGTGCAGACCATTTACCATATAGTGCACTTGTCATATGGACTACTGTCATGATGCATTTATACTGAACCTTTAATAGTGCTTCATAGTATTTGTCATTTTTGAAGCTTGAGAGCTCCTGCTCACTATAAACTGTTAATCTATGGAATAGAGCTGCTTAAAATATCTATTTTTATGTTCCAAGTAAAAAACCCAGCATGTGGATTTTGAACAACATGAGGGTGAATGAGTAATAAAAGTACATTTTCCATTTTTAGGTGAACTACTACTTTAATTGGTGGCTCATTTTTGAGCACAAACTTGACAAAACATACTCATGTCGGTTACTCAAAACATAAAATGGTCTCTTTTAAAAGTCGACACTTAGGAGATGCTGTACAAAATTCAGAATTAATTAAAGACAAAAATTATTTAGAAAATCTTCAATTGATTTAAAATTATTACCTAATAATATTTGCATATATATCACAATGTCCTTGCCAAATCCTGAAAGAACAATACAAGTCACAAGTCACAGGTCTTTCCATGTTCTAGTTCTGATCTGTGGGTGATAAAAACACTCTACTTTGTGTTATTTTATGGATGGACGGACGGACGGACGGTCGGTCTAAAAAGCTACTTCAAAAGTCTGCAAGTTACCACATTCATTAAATTCCTTTACAATATACACACATTCGCTCTTTGTCTTAAGCCTGATTCGCAGACAGCTGCTCCGTTAATGTTTTCGCATTCACAGTTATGAATGACATACTGTACATGACATATTTTAAATTCAAAATTGCAAATTTTCATGTTTTGTTAGATATTTACATCTCACATGACACAAACACTCCTGAACTGCTTGCTGATGCATGGCGCTGGGATAATCCACAAGGTTCCCGTTTAGCATCTTAAACTTGAGTCCCGCCTTCATCAATTTGATTGGCTGTCTCATATGACATTGACGGCCAGTGTTAAACTTCTGAGCATGGTAAAAATGCAACTTTTTTAAACCATTGTTATTCCTTCTACAACTTAATGGCAATTAGACACCGGTGCATAATGGACTGCGGCAGAATAGCAACAAGTATATCAATTATTGGGGGGGGACAATCTGGCCTGACAGTCTGATTATGGGGGGGGGGGGGGGGGGGGCGGCTTGTCCCCCTCAAAGTATATTGTGGTTACAGCCCTGGTTTCAGACACAACCAGAGAGAGAGAGCTACAGAACTTCAGGTTTCCCAATAACACCTCTCTTCTCACTTATTGTGTGCCATATCCTGTTAATTCAGCCTGTATCTCCACCGAAGCATAGCTGAGCGGGGTTTACGAGTGTGGGATTGCAATAATTCTCAACCCCCTCCAGCTTTGTTTCTCAAGTTCTTGTGCTGGCACATATATTAATAGTTGTTGTGGGGCCAGCGCCTGTGTTCTCTTTCTCTCTCTCCACATATGATCTGCTACATAGGAAAGTGTGGAAAGTGGGGCAGCCACACACTGTGAAGTCTCTCTTCTGGGAAGTTCACAACCATAGCAAGTGGCTACAGCAAAGACGATATCTCTTGGGGTCTGCACAAGACTCCCTCTTGCTCACTACCTATAGTTTTCTGTATGAGAGTGACTGATAGGGATCTATGTCCAATCCTCTTAGCCATGTTAAAGTGAGCGTTGTAAAGCCACAATAATATATATAGTGAATTTACTACTGTTTGGTGGAAATGGCCTTATACAGCCAAGCCTCAAAATCATTAATTATTGAAAGCCATTGAAGTTGCTACTGCCTCCTATAAATAATAAGAGCTCCCTCAGGATTATGAAGGATCTGAGGTAGACACCAAAGAGAGACTAAAATTATAGCCTCAAGACATAAACAATACACATGTTAACATGATTTTAGTGTGAAGAAATCACTTACTAAACTTTTCCGTGTACATTTTTAGCCAATTTTACAACTTTGTTGCCATGACATTTTTCTACTCTTTATTAGAATTTCTTATAGGTCATGACATTAAAATTTTATGGAGAGAGAGGTGTTGAACGTTCGGTACTTGACGCTGACTCCAAACCTCTGACGCATGCAGTAACCACAGTGCTAATGCTAAGGCTAATGCTAATGCTAATGATGTCTTAAACATCATCTTACAATTTTAAAGGGATAGTTAACCCAAAAATGAAAATTATCTTATCATTTACTCACCCTTATGCCATCACAGATGTGTATGACTTACTTTCTTCAGCAGACAAAGATTTTTAGAAGAATATCTCAGCTCTGTAGGTCCATACAATGCAAGTGATTGACCATTGCAGCTCCAAAAATCACGTAAAGGAAACATAAGCATAATCCATAAATCCTTTTTTAATCTAAATCTCCACTTTAACTTTCACTTTCAGATGTGAAAGTGTAACTAAACATGCACCACATGTGAATTTCAGATGTAAAAGTGAAAGTGAAGACTGAAGAAAGAAAGTCATACACATCTGTGATGGCATGAGGGCGTGTAAATGATAAGAGAATTTTCATTTTTGGGTGAACTATCCCTTTAAGTGTGAAATGTAGTTGACCGCTACTGAGACCAAACCCCTTATTGACAATGGTTTATCAAAAGGACAGTTTTGTTTTCAGCACAGTAGTAAAAGTTTTGGGCATGGAGATTTAGCACTTTAGTAATAGGAGAGCAGTTTAAAGGAGTTATGGAGACGTACTAAACTGCTTCAAGCACTGTGCCTCTGCCATGATGTATTACAGTTTGCAATATGACAACGACCTCAATATAATCTCAGATGGCAGGCCGGTGGAAGAGGTCACTGCAGCAGGCCAACGAATCATACCGTAGTTACAGTTAGTACACACACAAAAAATAAATAAAAAATACATAAACTAATATTGTCTCCTTTTGATGACAGTGATGGGTATAACAAATTTCATTTGAAAAACATTTTCATTTTAGTGATTAATATGGCAGCTATATTTTTTGATGGTCATTATGATTACCACTGTATATTTCTGTAAGCGTAAAGTGGCATTGTTTTATTATTGTGTTATGATATGTAGTGTTCTACCACTATGGGTTTTTCAAAGGCTATAACAACTAGAAAGTGGCCGATGGCCAACAGAATGCCAATATAGTATATGCGATATAGGTGAATACAATTTAAAGTAATGTATGTACATTCTGTCATAATTTACCTCATGTCGTTCCAAACCCATTTGACTTTCTTCTATATTTCGGTCTGTCTTGTCAATACATTGGCAGTTGATAGTGCCTCAAATTAAAGCTTAAAAAAGTGCACAGAAGTATACTGAAGTCACCTGATTTTGATGAGAAACAACCCAAATTGAAGTAATTTTTCAGTGAAGATCTTGATGTCTGTTTTATGTTCATGAGCGCTATGAAAAAGCTTGTTCACAGTGGCATGTGCAACACGGTCTCATAACAAGTCGTAATAATGGTATAACATGGTGAAATCGTGCAAGTTGGCTCATTCAAAAACGAAACAAATTTTACTCCCATAGAGAACAATAAACCTTAAAGTGTAACCCTAAACCTAACAATGGTTTTAAGAGGAAAATCACTTTTATATATGATGTAAGCAAGAAAACATAAGGGTTTAGAATGATATGAGTGATGCATATTACACGTTGACATATATCAGTTATCAGTATTGCATAAATAAATATTGAATGGGTAACCAGATCTGTTCACTGACGTTTCCTTTCTGAAAATAAATTGTTGGAACGGAGGCTAGGTCAAATTTGGTGCATGAATTAGATAGATTTCAAATTCTGTTTGCTGATTTGTTGGCCTCTGAATTTAAGTCATACCTTTTTGTATGAGACAAGTCGTACCATTTTATACGTTTTTGCCATGTTGTTAAGAGGCTATGTTGGGCATGCTGATTATGTAAGTTTTTTTTTATTTATTTTTTATGCTATACAATGCAAGTTCTTGCATGAACTTGGGCAGTCATGAGTACTTTCAAATATTTGTGAAAGTTGCACTATGGAACTTTGCGCTTTCTAGCGACATCTGTGGGTGAAACCTAAAATTGTAAAGAGTTTGCAGAGGAATATTTTCAGCCTGATCTCATGAAATGTACATGAACATGACACCAGTTTTGCAATTCAAAAATGTATGTGCTGTATAACATGTTTGGCTGCAGGTTTCCAGGGAAATGTAATATATGAGTAATAGAGAGAACAATAAGTATTTATAAAGTCATAATTAGCCATTAAAGTCATGATTTAAGTGAAGGTGAATAAAACACACAGTTGTTGTCGTGTTCATTTCTAGCCTATTAAATAAAATGTGATTAATGAACGCATGAGTAATGTTCAATTCATAATTTAATTAATTATTATGTTAATATTATGTTATTAATTAATTAATAATTTAAATGTAATTTTAATTATTCAAGTGTTTTATTCACTACACATTAATGTTTCTATTGTAATACTCATATCAATTTAAGAATTTGTGATATAGCTGATATGAGTTCAACTGAAGACACATGTATATTAAAATCTACATCCACAGTAGACAATGTAAGTGAGCTGTAATACTACAATAATAGGTATTTGCGCTGCAAACAATAAGACCGTAATATAAAAACACAAAAAGCATTACAAGCAATATAAGCTTCTACAACCCTACCAAAAACATGTCTAAGCATTATAGCAAGTAAACAATTTCGCCAAACATTTAAAAGTACAACGTCCTGTTCATTGTTAGTAAATTACTGTACTGTCCCGTACTTTTTGCACACGTTTGCACGTGCACTTTATGTAGGTATTTTATTTAGTCTGTGTTTTAGTCTTGTTTTATGTAGCACCATGGTCCTGGAGGAACGTTGTCTCGTTTCGCTGTGTACTGTACTAACTGTATATGGTTGAAACGACAATAAAAACCACTTGACTTGACTTGACTTGACTTGACTTGACTTGACTAAACACACAAGGGCGAATGGCGTAAGCCCGCCATTTTGCGCCAGATCCGACCTGACAGCTTTAAATAAATATAATAAAAATCATTAGTGTAGGGCCTGGGTAGCTCATGTTTGCATGGTCGCGAGTTCGAATCCAGGGCATGCTGAGTGACTCCCGGTTGGTAGGGAGGGTGGAGTCACATGGGGTAATCTCCTCGTGGTTGCGATTAGTGGTTCTTGCACTCAGTGGGGTGCGTGGAAAGTTGTGCGTGGATCGCGGAGAGTAGCATGAGCCTCCACATGCTCTGAGTTTCTGCAGCATCATGCACCGTGAGCCATGTGATAAGATGTGCGGATTGACTGTCTCAGAAGGGGAGGCAACTGAGTCTTGTCCTCTGCCACCCAGATTGAGGTGAGTAACTGCGTCACCATGAGGACCTACTAAGTAGTGGGAATTGGGCATTCTAAATTGGGTAGAAAAGGGGAATATAAATAAATAAAAATCATTACTGAAGCTTTAACATAGTGAATCGGAGTTGAACAAGGACACGGTTTTGAAAAACGGTTTATCATATACTCGCACAATAATGAACCAATGTTAATTGAAAATTAAAAAATCTTGTGTAAGACAGCTTTAAATTTCACAGATATTTGTATAATTGTTTCTTTATCATTAACAAGGCTGTTGGTTGATTTTGAATCTGATACAAGGGCTATCTAATACTTCTGTGAACAGTCAATCGGGTGTATTTATTAGCCGATTTTGGTCATTTCAAAATAGCAAACTATTGTCTGATTTATCAGCCTGGCACAAATGATAACGCAGCATGCAAAAAGTACAGACATACAGACTTATCGAATTTGATGCAAGGTCAGAACCAACGTCGTAATGTATTCATGAAGGGTATGGGATGATTCAGCACAAACTAGGAAACAGGATGTGGCTTTCTATCCCAAAGGAAGTGAATACATTTTTTTCCCATGAAGAGTAATTTTGTACAGGTATGACCTGAACAAATAGTGACTTTCAGAAATGCTGCTTTAGCTCTGTGCTGTCCTCTAAATTTCTGGTACACCTCCTGTATGGGGGTCTTCTGGACAGATGTGGTTCTTGTGGCCTGGCCTTGTTTTTATGTTAGCATTGAGTCCGCTCTCAACTTGGCAGATCTGTGATGGATTGTTGTGCAGTAAAGCTGAACTGCAGAGCCACTTAGGTTTGGTTTGATCCACTGAACCGCTGGCCACGAGAGAGCCTTGTGCATTAAACCACTGGCTTTTTCATGCTGATGGTACATGGATGTTTTCTGTTAGATCTGAGGGAATGGTTTGAAAAGAATGAACCAATCTGTGATCACAGTGCTAATCAGTATGTACCATTTAAACTCAATTACTTGGTTTTGTAGTTTGGGTGGCAGCCAGAAGACTACTGCGAAACACAGCACCAATTCTGGCAACATATGCCCAATAAGGCCGTTTATCAGGGTTGCCATGTATGTGTGACTAAGGCTCCCCGATGACCAATACAATTAGCCCAAACCATGGCTCAGAATATGCTACAGATTTTAGTATAGGCTGGGAAGATACAGATTTTGTGATTCAATTAGATTCCAATTCACAAGCTCTCAAGCACTACTATTTCATTCAATACAGATTACTTTGGGTAAATTTCAGTTGTTGTGTCTAAAACTAAAAATAGTTTACAAACCGATTTACATAATGTACAGTACAACCATAAAACATACTTGGCAACCCTGCCTACTGCTGTTGTAAAAAATGGAAATAGTCTTTTTGCTTTGACCAGTGTTACAATTAATATTTTTGGGACATTTTTTGATTGCTCCCTGAATCACCAGCAACATTGGAGAAAATGACAGCAAGGACCTAGAACTAATGAAAATATACCTGCCATTTTCAGGGTCAGTATCCTGTGACAGTGGCAGTTTGGTGGGAGGCAGATTCAGGAAGCTGTATACAGGGTTAAGATCAGACTGAATCAAAAGCAGTCACCTGATGTATATTATTTTGTTTAACCCTGTCATACATACCATCGCACATATGTGACTGGGCCCCACAGAGTAGCATCAAACATGCGTTTCTGCAACAGCCAGTTATGTTACAAGCTTCCAGATTAAAATCGGTTTTCGTGCCGACACATGCTGCACAGGTAAAACGTCTGTTATCTAGAATTGCTCAAACAGTTACTCATACAGTCTTTTAAACCACATAATACGTTTATTTTATATACATACTGTTAGCGCAATGTCACGCTACTGACTTGCTAACCATGTAATATTTTTTTTTTGCCCCTTTTCTCTCCAATTTAGAATGCCCAATACCCAATGCGCTCTAAGTCCTCATGGTGGCGTAGTGACTCAATCGCTGATGAACTTCACCTCTGCCTAAGCAGGGGGAAAGTTTTACATTTCGATCTGTTCCTTACACATAGCTATTGAATGGCTTTAGACCACAATTGGAAAAGACTTTAAATATCATATAAACCTTTTTCTTTTTTTGTCCTTGACAGCGGTGGTCACTATTAACACGTTCTCGTAAAATATAGTCAATATATTTATTACAAATTCCAAATATTGGTTTGGAGCAACATGAGGGTGAATGAATAATGTTACTATTGTACATTTTAGGTGATCTGTTTCTTTAAAGTGGGTAAGGTGGGTGTGTGATCGGGTATTGAAATTGCGTTGTATTACGGGTCTCTGCTGCATGTATTTAATCTTTTTATTTTTTAAAACAATTATAAACTGACTTTGCAGCTCAGTTAGTCCTTGAAGCTAATCTTAGGTTGGCATCAAGCTCTTGCTAGCTTTTTGGACATTTAGAAGTTTCAGAGTGAGATTGTTTGGTTATAGGAGTTGTGTTACCCAAGAACCTGCCTTGCAGTGATAACAGAAAGCTTGTGACAGCCAGGGAGGAAAGGGATTTAATCCCACACTATATCAATGGTTAGCAGGGTCTTTGAGGAAAACCACTCCTTTGTCTTGGATTTGCCTTGAAAACCAAACGGATTTGACATTGCAAGATTTTTTTCCCCTTAGATGCGAAGACTTGAATATTAGCTGGCTTGAAACAGGCATGTGTGCATGTATGGGAAATGTGCTGATTTGCAACATATGCTTATGGTGCCAGTGTCAGTGAATAAGAAAGTTACTTTATTACAAATTTCTTTGTGCTGTGCCACTAAAGAGAGCACATCAAATAAGATTACTATTTTGCAATTATTAATTCAGTCATCAAAAATTGAGGAGATGAAAACATGTTGGGATTTTTATCACCTAGAGTCTGTTGGTTGGTTGCCAGGGTTATTTGGGGTAAATATGAATATAATGTCATAAGTTTCATAAGCTATTTCAAATAGTTGATTAACATTTCATGAGGGACCTTGGTGCCAGATTGAAATTCAATTGAAAATGTGTTCAATTAACAGAATCCATTTCAGCAAAATACAGAAAACATTAGATTAATCTGATTTACGAGGGCGTGTTGCCTACAGTGAATGTTAATACTCGGATCTAAGCTCTTCTAGTTGAGTTGCGTAATTACTAAAAGCAAAATATGACATTCAAAGCATGCCTGTCTTATCCAGCAAACATCTGGTGCATTAATATTATGTACTGTAATATTGACATGGTCGGTATGCTGTTATTCTCTGAAAACCATTTGTCAGGTTTCACTGGCACGATACATCACTTCAATTTATTGGCTTGGTAGAACAAAACATTAGTTCACAAACTGAAGCTCACCAGGTGTCTTGAAGAGCACAGATGCGCTTTAAACGCTTTACTGATTTCCTTCAAAACTCTGGTCTCTTTTTGAAGGAGGCAGTTCTGGGGAACATGTCATTTAATTCTTCTGACAGTAAGCCTCTCATACGCCTTCATTAGATTTCATTAATAGTCTGGTGAAGATTATTACTCATTGCAAATGCAAATTAACCCTTGGCCAGAAATGATTAGGGCGAGTGAATCTCCTGTAATCTACCGTACGGGCATCCTTTTGGGAGGGAATATGAAGATTTCTACATGTTGTGAATACATTATACAAATGTCACATGAATGACTGCACAGCAAAGAAAGGCAGATGTATTTTCCAGTTGGGTGCTATCTTCTTTTTCGTAGGATTCTGGTATCTAGAAAGATGGATGGATGGATGGATGGTAGGGTGGGTAAATAAATGGGCAGATAGATAGATAGATAGATAGATAGATAGATAGATAGATAGATAGATAGATAGATAGATAGATGGTGTATTGAAGGGTGATTGGGTGTGTTGGGGATGGACAGATGGATGAATGGATGGTAGGGAGGTTAAATGAATAGATAGATAGATAGATAGATAGATAGATAGATAGATAGATAGATAGATAGATAGATAGATAGATAGATAGATAGATAGATAGATGGTGAATTGAAGGGTGTGTTGGGGATGGACAGACGGATGGACGGATGGATGGATGGATGGATGGTAGGGTGGGTAAATGAATGGGCAGATAGATAGATAGATAGATAGATAGATAGATAGATAGATAGATAGATAGATAGATAGATAGATAGATAGATGGTGTATTGAAGGGTGATTGGGTGTGTTGGGGATGGACAGACGGATGGATGGACAGATGGATGAATGGATGAATGGATGGTAGGGAGGTTAAATGAATAGATAGATAGATAGATAGATAGATAGATAGATAGATAGATAGATAGATAGATAGATAGATAAATAGATGGTGAATTGAAGGGTGATTGGGTGTGTTGGGGATGGACAGACGGATGGATGGATGGATGGATGGATGGTAGGGTGGGTAAATGAATGGGCAGATAGAGGGTGATTGGGTGTGACAGACAGATGGATGGATGGGTTGATGGGTGGGTGGTCAATAGCCAGTTGTGATTATGCATATTACAAATTTCATGACCTTCATTTGAAATCATTGAAATGCAAAGTGCACCGTAAGAAAATTATGAAAAATTGCAGTCTTCTGACAATCCAGGTCAGCTTTCCTGGCCTGTAAACTCTGAAGGGCATCCCACATCATCTCAGCGAGTTACAATCACCTGTCTTTCAATCAGACAAAGATTTGAAACTCTTTCAAAAGCTTGCATTGTTTTGCATGGCTTCATCTCAGGGATGGATAATCACTGTTGACTCAATTCAAACCATCATCCAGTTCAGTACATTTCATTTTTAGTGCATTTTAAACTACACTACATGGCCAAAAGTATTTGGACACCCCGCTCTAAATAGGGAATATGGCATGGCATCTTAAATCAGTACCATCTAGTTGAAATCCTTCCCAGAATAGTGGAAGCTGTTGTAGCAACAAAGGGTGGGCCAACTCCCAGTTAATGTCAATGGATTTACGCTATGAAGATTGCATGATGGAAATGTTGTACTAATTCAGTTGTATATTCACAAGCAGCAGCAGTGTGCAGGAACTTTTAATTGTCAATGGATTGAAAATGATGGGTGTGTTGATTAGGTGTCCACATACTTTTGGCCATATCATGTTTGTCGATACTTGATTGTGAACTCTGTTTGAAGCATGCCAGATCTTCTGAGGAAAAACCCTCTTATAAACATGTCTCTCTCTTTCTTTTCCCTTTGAAGACGGCACACTTCTTTGCCCCTCGACGTCACAGATAACCCTGGCAACTTTATTGTTCCGCTGTGTCGAAGAAGTTACCCCTGTCACAAATGGAAGACTGCATCTCTTGGGTAAATGGAAGGCTTTCGTTTTCACTTGCTTAAAGCAGTAAAATTAAAAATGAAAAATGTAAATTCTGTCATCATGTACTCACCCTCATGTTGTTCCAAGTCACTTTTGTGTTGGTGAGTAAATGATGACAGAATTTATAGGTGATCCGTCCCTTTAAGGTGCTAACATCTCAAAGCTGCTGCATGCACTGGCTGTCTTATTCTCCACACTTATTGGATTGGTGTCAGGTTATGCAAAAAGCCGTGCTCCCAATAAAGCGGAATATGGCTGATTACTCAAAAAACACATCCATGTTCATTTAATAAATGTGTCTGCTGTGTTCAGTCTGCAGCAGTGCTGGAATGCTCTTTTTCTTTGTGGCTTTTCTATTCCTCGCATCTGTGGAGGATTCGAAGCAGACCTCCTGTGTCTTAGGGTGCACTCAGATGGAAAATTAAGAGAAACGTAGATTCCTCCCGCTGTGGACTAGCAAGATTCTGTGTCGCTGTCGATGTGTCATGTCAAATGGTAAAGGGTTTTACCATGGCAAATCGGATGGATGGGTTTAATAGTATGACATTTGAAGAACACTATTTTTCTGTAAACACTACATTAATCAGTTTCTGTTCACTTGGGTTAATAACATAGTGACTGGATTGGTAAATGTCTGGAGCCACTATTAGATTTTTGTTTCCCTTTGTGTTTTATTCTTTAATTGAAATAGTGCTGATACTAATCAGAGATGTGGATTCTGGTCCCATGGAATGTTAGGTAGTAATAGCGTTCACATAATCAATGGTTAGCGTGTTTGAGTTGCATTTCTCTTCTTTTTTACTCCACTGACGGTTAGGTTTAGGGTTGGGATTTGGGTTAAGGTGTATCGTTAATAAAATATTAATTCCTGTTGAATATATTACATCAACTAGACCTAAATACAATCCGCTTTTGGCCCAGGAAACTGAAGCTCACACGTGTCCATATATTCAAGAACACTTCCAGCTTTGGCCACTGGGGGCATTGGTTTGAATTTTGTTAAACATAGACCGATTTCAGCCGTAAAACTTTGTTGTCGTCAAATTCACCGCAACATCAGCCTGGCAAATCAGGACATATCTGATGTTTAATACCGTAACACTATCAGACAAAATTTTAGAAACACTTGACTGACTTTATATTTCCCTTGATCTGAAAAACCTTTTTGTCTAAAGGCTTATGCTCAAATGCTTGACTGCCTACAGATGAATTTCTTTACTAAATTAATATTCTATCTATTAAATTAATTATTTGGACTGGATAGTGAAGGGAAAGAAACCAACAAGCATCTAGAACACATATCAAAACCTCTAGGCAAAGGGTGGCTACCTTCAAGAAGCTAAAATCTAAGATATATTAGTATATATTAAGCCCCACTCCATACTCCATTTTTTCATTTCTTAGTTTTGATGACTGAACTACTTCTCTGTGTTTGCAAACTTTTTGACTGGTAGAGTGTGTGGATTGAGATTGTTGACCAATGTGATTACACTGTGGGCGGGGCTACTCAGTGTGACAATAATAGAAACCAAGCAACCTTTTTTGGAAATGCTACTGTTTACATGACAGTTAGGGTTCCGTTAACCACCTGAGGTACATTGGCTGCCAAAAGTTTGGAATAATATACAGATTTTCTGTTTCGGAATGAAATTGGTACTTTAATTCACCAAAGTGGCATTCAACTGATCACAAAGTATAGTCAGGACATTACTGATGTAAAAAAAAAAACAGCACCATCACTATTTAAAAAAGTCATTTTTGATCAATTTTATACAGGCCCCATTTCCAGCAGCCATCAATCAAACACCTTATCCTTGATTAATCATGCTAAATTGGTAATTTGGTACTAGAAAATCACTTTCCATTATATCAAAAACAGTTGAAAGCTATTGGTTCATTGAATGAAGCTTAACATTGTCTTTGTGTTTGTTTTTGAGTTGCCACAGTATGCAATAGACTGGTATGTCTTAAGGTCAATATTAGGTCAAAAATGGCAAAAAAAAAAAAAAAAAGAAACAACTTACTCTAGAAACTCGTCAGTCAATGATTGATTTAAAGAAGGAAGGCTATACAATGCTTGAAATTGCCAAAAAACTGAAGATTCCATACAAATGTGTGCACTATACAGTCTTTAAAGACAAAGGACTACTGGCTCTAACAAGGACAGAAAGAGATGTGGAAGGACAGATGTACAATTAAACAAGAGGATAAGTACATCAGAGTCTCTAGTTTGAGAAATAGATGCCTCACAAGTCCTCAGCTGACAGCTTCATTGAATTCTACCTGCACAACACCAGTTTCATGTACAACAGTAAAGAGAAGACTCAGGGGTGCAGGTCTTATGGGAAGAAATGCAAAGAAAAATCCACTTTTGAAACTGAAAAACAAAAATAAAAGGTTAGAGTGGGCAAAGAATCACAGATATTGAACAACAGATAATTGGAAATGAGTTTTATGGATCTTAACCCCATTGAGCTTTTGTGGGATCTGTTAGACTGTAAGATGCGTGAGAAGTGCTCGGCAAGACACATCTATGGCAAGTGCTACAGGAAGTGTGGGGTGAAAGGTCACCCGAGTATCTGGACAAACTGACAGCTAGAATGCCAAAGATCTGCAAAACTGTCAGTGCTGCATGTGGAGGATTTTTAGATGAGATCCCTTTGAAGTAGTTTAAGTTTTCTTCTGAATTCTTTTTTTTTTTTTTTTTTTTTGTATTAGTAATTAGTATTAGTAATTTTTCAAGTTATTAATGTCACTATACATTGTGATCAGTTGAATGCCACTTTGGAGAATAAAAGTACCGATTTCTTTCCATTAGAGTCAAGTCTGTCCATTATTAAAAATTTTTGGCCACCAGTGTATATTTCTGAATGCTAAATATTGCTTAGAGCAAAGAAAGCATTCCGTATCCAGAAGAGTTGAACACGTTTTGTATATATAGAGTGAAATTATTCTTTTTTTTTCTCACATACAGCCATGATACGGCTCCCCTGGACAGATAGGTTGAAGGGACTTGCTCAAGGGCCCAACAGCTTGGCAGTGCTGGGGCTTGAACTCCGACCTTCTGGTCAGTAACCCAGAGCCTTAACTGCTGAGCCACCACTGCCTCTCCATTATTGCACGTCCAGAGAACTCTCGTGATCAGAGGCCTTGTTTGTTTGAAAATTCATGCTTGCCTGTTGTCCGTGGAGGATTGTGATTCTGTGTCCTGTAATTAGCTCTGTTGTTTAGCATTGTTTGATGATTTTTAATTAGCCGTAGTTATGACAGGTTCTGATAAACATTAGTGCTCAATATGTCCCTGTACATTAACTGCCGTTGACCAAGGATCAAGATAACATGTCAGGCTCAGAGCGCAACCACAAATAACGTTGGTCATCCCATGGGATCTTGTGCTCAAACAGTTGGGTGGAGCATTGAGGGATCTCTCAATCAGACTTGGATTTAGCCATACATGAAAGGCAAAATGAAAGAACATTGAAGTGTTTAAGCAGCATGTGTGTAGGCATGGATATGAAAACAAAACGTTAAGACTAGCGAGGACTTTCTCAGCCAACTTGTTCATTTTGCCTAGACGAAAATGTGGGATGTATGTGGATGAAAGTGTGTTTTAAAGACGCCATGAAATCAGATTTGGAGTTTTGTGATTGCTAGTCCATGTCTGTTAGCTTTGATGTCATCTCTATTCTAGTGTACTACTAAAAGTTGTCAATTAACCTTTAGCAGGTATGCACATTAAATATACAATCTTTCTTCTCTGGGAAAACAGAACAAAATACTAATGACTTATCTTGCACTAACAGCACTACACGTTTTGCTCCAATCAAATGCTGTTGCTAATATGATGCTAATATCATTGTGATGAGGAGGTGGGCATGGCAGTATATGGAAATATACTTTTTATTTGTATAGCACTTTTCACAAAACATTTTGTTTCAAAGCAGCTTTACAGAAAATGATGCATTAACAAAGTGATTATTGTTTAGTTTGATTAAATATGATTATAAATTGTGTATAAAAATTAAATAATAATTGTATTTAGAACTCCTGTGAGCAAGCTAAATGTGACTGTGGCAAGGAACTCAAAACTCCATAAGATGTTGGTTAATGGAGAAAAATAACCTTAGGAGAAACAAGACTCACTGGGGGAGCCAGTACCACTCTGGCTAAACAACATGAATATAATGCATGAATAACATAACCATTTTAATGATGTGTGAAAGCCATTGAGCACCAGCGAAATAGACATGGCTTCGGAAATTGATGAAGCACTAAGGAAATGGGTATTGATCAGAGCCCCAAGTGCAAGACTAAGTGCAAGTTAAGACTTTCTTGCTAGCTGTGTCTCCAAACCTGTCTATAAATATGAATGTTTTGCTGCACTTCAACAGTTCATTATTAGCTAACAAGGTAATTAACATTCTGTGTAAAGAATGCAATTACATCTAAAGGCCATTGTTGATTTTAGACACAATAAAAGAAGATTCTAGAATTTGCTGCATATTAGCATGCAAATTACAGCCTCTGAACTTTAACGAGCAGT
The DNA here is from genome assembly GCA_032164185.1 of Moxostoma hubbsi. Classification (NCBI taxonomy): domain Eukaryota; kingdom Metazoa; phylum Chordata; class Actinopteri; order Cypriniformes; family Catostomidae; genus Moxostoma; species Moxostoma hubbsi. The sequence continues at coordinate 6,727,338 of JAVLUX010000201.1, read as the reverse complement.
TCTTAATTGCAACCCCCTCATATAAGTAATCAAGACTGCACTCAGATACCATCAGATCAATAGTAATGTTTGCCATCTGAAAAATGCTTTGAGATTCAGGTGATTGTAAATTTGGACTAGACAAAACATGCATCTAAAAAGTAAAGAAAGCTGAGTAATAATTCAGTTTTGCATGACTTAAATTATGTTCGGAATAGCATACTACCTAGTAGATTGTTATGCTATTAGTAGTCACACGTAAACAGACAAGTGATTGTAGTATACTGTACAATACTCTTTATTTTGTCCAACTGTTTAGTCTCCACCCTCTGGTTCTCTCAGCATAAGGGATTTTGTGTATCCATTAAAGTGAGTGACTGAGTGTGGAACTCATTAGTATGCTTAATGGGTAGAGCAGAAGGTAGCCCCTTTCAAATCCACTGGGCCTGCATTCGTATCCATACTGCTTTGATCTTAATTCCTCGACTCGCACATCTACCCCTGATATATCAGGACCATATGTTTCTGTTCACTCACCGTATTTACATCTCAACTTTGCCACACACATTTCTCAAAGAGAATAAATGGAGCTCGTTCACTCTTGGGGCATTAGATACACAATCAGTGCAATTTTCTGAAGTATGTTCTTTGTAGTGACTGTGTAATGCAAAATACGAGTCATAAGCTCTGAAGATGGTGTTGGCTGTCTCTCAGAAGTCTTAGAAAGTAAAGTTTTGCAGTTTGAGTAGTGGAATATGTCTTTTCTGCTCAGCAGTGGGTCTGTCGTCAACCCTGTCTGTGTGGTTTGTCTAAATAATGTCTCAACTTGTCGCCACAGGAGGATGAATTTCAGCAACAGTCAAGCCAGCATGCTTCACTGAAAGCTGATAATAGACAGCAGATCAGTAGATTCATGCTCTCGGTTCCTCTCCCACACAATAAACCATCTGAAACCTTAAAAAACATGCTACTTTGGTTCTTAAACACACTTTGTAATGCTACCAGACTATCCAAATTCACCTCAATGCACTTGGTGTGAAACATAGTTTCATTTGAGACATCGCTGGTCACGATTAGGGATGCACGCAGATAGTTGTCACTCGGTAAACCGTTCGACGTGAGTACCAAAACTCGTATTTATTATTTACACGTCATAGAGAGCTGCATCCTGGCCCGAGCCCAACGGGACCTGAAAAAAATCTCTTTAACATGCCAAATGTGCATCTTAATGTACAGTATGCCTGTAACACTCTAAGGAATAGTTGCTCTCATCATTTACTCACCCTTATGCCATCCCAGATGTGTATGACTTTCTTTCATCTGCTGAGCTTAAATGAAGAATTTCTCAGCTCTGTAGGTCCATACAATGCCAGTGAATGGGTGCCAACATTTTGAAGCTCCAAAAATTACGTAAGTCAGCATAAAAGTAATCCATAAGACTGCAGATGTTAAATCAATGTCTTCAGAAATGACATGATAGGAATTGGTGATTCACAATCTTCATGCATATCGCTACCTATTGGGCAGGGAGAATAATTTCTAGCAAAAAATGACTTAAATATGGGTCATATCTCATCTGATGTTAAGATTTAAAACACTTGAGTCATATGGATTACTTTTATTATGCCAGAGCTGAGATATTCTTCTAAAATTCTTAATTCATGTTCTGCAGAAGAAAGAAACTCATACACATCTGGGATAGGTACACATGAGGGTGAGTAAATGATGAGAGAATTTTAATTTGTGGGTGCACTATCCCTTTGGATATTAGAGGAAAATCTTCCATACAATGGAAGTGAATGGTTGTCAAAATTTGGACACTCCAAAAAGCACATATATGCATCATAATAGTAATCCATAGAGCTCCTTTGGATGGCGTTATGTGGCACTGTCCCCTTTAAAGGGATAGTGCACCCAAAAATGAAAAGTCTCTTATCGTTTACTCACCCTCATGTCGTTCCAAACCTGTGACAGACATATTAGGTACTTAGATACTCACTTAACATTCATTTTTATTGCATACTTTTTTTTCATACAATGCAGTGAATGGTGGCTGAGGCTGTCCCTAACATTTCCTTTTCTTAGTCATACTGGTTAAGGGTGACTAAGTGATAAGGTTTAATGTCGTTGTCATCCATTACTCTCAATTCGTCTATTATCGATTGCTTGTCTGTGCATATTTAATGTTTTCTGTAATGGACTTTGAAATAAAATCGACTAGACATGACCTCCATCTTCACAGTTCTAATCAGCAGTGCCTATGAAAACAATTGCACACATGCGCAGACATGCTGCGGGTGAAAACAAGCAGAAGTTAACTCACTCCTCAGCTGTCTTTTAAAGGCATACTGCATTTCATTAACCGCTGAAAGGTTGATGCCATTATGTGACACGGTGGCTGTAGGGAGCGATAGCTCCTTGGTAGCTTTGCTGTTGCTTAGTTTACACAAAGGACAAAGTTGATGATGAGAGAGGGACTCGAGGGGGATTGGAGGGGGGCGGAAAAGCTAATTCATCACTATAAAACCTGTGGAACAGAACGTGTATAACTCTGCTTGTCAAAGGACCTCGCCAGTCCCACAGGCAGTTAATTAACTTCCCGTCCACACTGAGAGAAGGCATAAGTGACACAGGTGCCATCCCCCAAAAGCAACAGTGTGTGTGCACAGATAGCAGATTGAGTGGTCTGATGTACTCCCATTAGATTAAACAAAGTCAGCTCTGTAGTTTATCTCCACATAGCTAATGTAGTTTCGAACAAATTTGTAAAACTTTGGGGGGTGGGGGTGGGGGGGGGGTTCAGTCCTCACATCAGAAAAGGTGTCAAACATTTGTAATACAAAGCAATGGTGACAGAGACATTAAATCCAATTTGAGTTCTATAGGAAAGTACAATTTAGTCTGTAACCAAAAGGAAACTCACCTGAAATATCAATCGATCAATCAATCAATCAATCAATCAATTTTATTTCTATAGCACATTTAAAACAACACATGTTGACCAAAGTGCTTCACAATGTAGCATAAACAGATCATATAAATACATAATATAGAAAATATAAAAACACATAAAATAAGCAACCCACATTAAGCAGTTAAAAGCAAGTGAAAAAAGGCTTCCCTTTTCAAATAAGATTTAAAAACATCATCTGATGTACAAGACCTGATATGTTGTGGAAGGCTATTCCACAGCTGTGGTGCCGCCACTGAAAAGGCCCGATCTCCCTTTGACTTAAGACGGGACTTGGGGACGGTTAAAAACAAACTCTGCGAAAGACCTTAGTAGTCTAGAAGGCGTGCGTTGCTGAAGGAGATCCGTAATATAGGGAGGAGCCATGCCATGTAAACCCTTAAATGTAAATAATAAAATCTTAAAATATGAGTCCTCCTCTAGCTCATATTTGTGGGTCAATGGAATTATGAAACAAGACAACGAAAAGAACAAAAAGCTGGTTCACCTAAAAATGAAAATTCTGTCATCATTTGCTCACCCTCATGTTGTTCCAAACCTGATTGCCATTCATTCTTTCATGGAACACAAAAGGAGATGTTAGGCAGAATGGCAGTCTCAGTCACCATTCACTTGTATGGAAAAAATGCACTGATAGTGAAAGGGGACTGAGGATGTCCACAGAAGAAAGCAAGTAAAAAGGCTTTGGAATAACTTGAGGGTGAGTAAATGACAGAATTTTCATTTTTGAAATATCCCTTTTACAGGGGTGGAAAGAGTACTGAAAAATCATACTCAAATAGAAGTACTGTTACTTCCCAAAAATGTAGTGAGAGTAGAGTAAAAGTAGCTGTCCTAAAAACTACTCAAGTAAGAGTAAATGTGTAGCTCATTTAAAAATACTCATGAGAAGTGAGTATTGAGTACCGAGTTGCAAAACCTATGCCCCATTATAATGAACACCGTATGTCAACTTTTAAAATACATCACTTATTTATGATAAACACTACATGAATCTGATTGCAAAAAATAAAAGGGAGACATGATAACAGAAATGAAAATATTAAAAAGTTATTTTCAATATTCTGATGTATGAAACAATTACATTAAATTCAGTTTATGTGTAGTGTCTAAATTTCCCTTAATGCCAACAGAGCGTTATTGTTGTGCATAAAACATGTTCAAACAATGCAAGAAATGCAAAAAAAGCTAAATAAGCAGGATATCTTGGAACGTCATGTCTTGCACAATAGAGGAGGTAGAGCAGGCATGGGAAAAGTTGTTTGGTACAGGGGCTACATCACATTTAAAAGGAATAATTCACCCAAAAATGAAAATTCTCTCATCATTTACTAGGTGTATGACTTTCTTTATTCTGCAGAACACAGATTAAGATTTTTAGAAGAATATCTCAGCTCTTTTGGTCCATACAATGAAAGTGAATCAGGGCTAAAATAGCTCCACAAATCACATATATCAGCATGAAAGTAGCCTAATCCATGTGTCTCCAGTGGTTTAATCCAAGTCTTCAGAAGCGATATGATAGATGTGGTGAGAAACAGATCAGTATTAAATTCCTTTTATACTATTAATTCTCCTCTCTGCTCAGTCAATCTCCTCTTTAACTTTCTTCTTGTGTTTTTGGTGATTTACATTATTCCTGCATATTGCCACCTATTGGGCAGAGTGAAGAATTTCTAGCAAAATAAACTTAAATATTGATCTTTTTCTCACCCACACCTGTCATATCAATTCTGAAGTCATGGATTAAACCACTGGAGTTGTATGTATTACTTTTATGCTGCTTTTATGTGTTTTTTGGAGCGAAAAAAGTTTGGCACCCCTTCACTTACATTGAAAGGGTGCCAAACAGAGCTGAGATATTCTAATAAAAATCTTAATTTGTTTTCTGAAGAAAGAAAGTCATAGACAGATGGCTTGAGGGTGAGTAAATAAGAGAATTTTCATTTTTGTGTGAATTCTTTCTTTAAGCAGCACATGGGGGGCCACATTGTCCTCCTTTTGAAATACAATGTTCAACATTGATTTAGTTCTTGTATCTTTTAAGCCAAGAAATAATTGTGTTCTCATTCTAATGCATGATGCACAATTTTGCTGGTGGAATGTTCTGCTGAAATATTACTCTGCAAATGTTGATATTTTACTGTCTTTATAAAAGCTAATCATAATTATAAATTATTTTATCATCTCTACTTTCCTGGTAAAATCCAATTAACACTCTACATTAGGGGCAGTATTAAGAAAAAATTTACAATATTTTTTTTAAATATTTTTTTAAATGGCACTGTTTTATTCTATTACATGAATACTTCTACAGTTACTAAAGATATTCAACCAAAAGTAGTGAGTGGATTGTTGTTTGATTAATAGCCTTTATATGACGTAGCCTACTAGACAGTGATCAATTCGGTTACATGTACACTTAAAGTCCAACATTTTGATGCAAATACTGTTTTTGTCCCACTGTTTGAGACATAAACGACTGCATTTACATTAAATCCTTACCCAGACGGGCATTGGCGGAATTATAAAGTGTATTTGATAATTTAGGTGAGAACCCGCATTAGCGCTCAAACATTAGCTGGCAGCCACCTGTTAATCAAACAGCACGCAGCTACAGATGTTAGGAAATAAAAAGTAAATCTTTTATAACCAACCAGTGGTTGTCTTGCTATCACGATTGATGTAATGAACACCCCTGTTCTAGATGTAAATCATAGGCTAAATATAGAAAACAACTTGAGAAAATTTCTCTTTTTCAATAAACATCTAGATAATTTTATAATTATTGATAACATTGCATTAATCTCTCACATCAGCCCAATAATCTCAGTGATAGATAGTTAAATTAAAGGCTACATTATAGACACACAGAATCCAGTAAGCAGAAATATGAAATTTATCTCGATATGTTTCTTCAAATTAGATGTAGGATTAATGCTGATATCTGGCTTGAGCAAGTTAAACTCACATGACACGATCATGCAATTGGCCTTTTTAATTGCGAAAAAGCCCTTTCAGGTGCTGCCGTGATGTTCAGGTGTTGAACTGTTCTTGAGGTATTCTCCAAATCCATAAAAGTTGGCACCAGATTTGACAGGAGTCACGAGACTCTCCCTAGCCAATCATGTTGATAGATAAAAATAAAATCAAGACAGGGAAGTAGCGAACACAGACGGTGGGAAAATAACGCAGTCACAGTACAGATACAGCACTTAAAATGAACTCAAGTAAAAGTATATATATTTTAACTACATAAAAAAGTAAAATTCTTGGGAAAAATTAGCCAATTACAGTAACGTGAGTATTTGTAATTCGTTACTTTACACCCCTGCCCTTTTAACATGGAACATGTAATTTCTTCCCACTAACATGAACAAACAGAATTACAAATGTAGCGACCAAAATTAATGACCAGAATTGCAAAACTAATGATCCGTTTTAAAACAGCTCTCCCAAATGCACAAAACAGATAGTCCCTCCCCAAACTCATGCCATTGGTTAAGGCAATGCTGTTGTGTCGGGCTGGTCGGATGCTCGAAAAAACAAAGCAATGCTTTGAAAGCACCACAGAGCTATAGTGTTAACACTTTTTTTCAGCCAACAAAATACTTAGTTGCACATGAACATTTTGTTTTCAATGTTGATGGAGTATCAATACAGGTGCCAACAGCTTCACTTTAAAAATCAAGAGATAATTCATTAGTTTTGAAATTCAGTTGGTCAAGTAAATGGACCCTGAAGATAATGAACTGATATAAATGTAAGAAATAATGGGTTCTATAAGTTTTCTTTATTGTTGAATACTGATGACACGCACTAGCCAGATTAGCTAACCTTGACAATTAATGTCATGTGTGATTATACCAAAACACTCTCACGGCGAAATCGTCAGGATTCGTACGACTTTTCTAAATGTGGTTCATTCGTATGATATCGTGCGACTGCACTCGTTTGAACTCCTACGAATTTCACTACAGCCAATGACGTCGCTGGACATCGTTTCCATCTAATAGGCGAAAATGACTTGCTTCTGTCACACATAACAGCTTTCTAACATCCTCTACTGATTGGTTAAGTTCAGAAAAGTGGTTTGGGTAAAGGCATAATATTAATAAATATGTCCTTAACACCTTTGTTTTTAATCGGGACATGTCTGTGAGTGCACCGGAAAAAAGATATGTCCGTGTGAACACTGAAGGAATATTTATTGGTTTTGTGTATTTATTTATTTATTTATTTAACCCCACACAACTCGCAGTTGTTCCGTGTTATCTCATGCTGTACACAGGGCTGCATTAATAAATATTAATAACTATTAATAAAGTACAAATAAGTGCATGTCAGGTGGAAGATGTTTAGGAAGTGAGTGAGTTTTAAACTCCCGCAGTGAGGGAGAATGTAATCTAAACTCGTTCTGTGAACAGGAACTAGTCTCTCATCTTACAGGAATACATGTTAATTATTTATAGTCGAGATCAATGAATGAATGTACTGTATCACCGAAAGTCATTTCCTTCACATATGCAGCATTTTTCAGATCATATAAACAAACTTCAGTTTTTTTAAACTTCCTCTAGAAAGAACCAAATGTTAAAAATGTACAAACTGTATTTTTACTAACATATTTAGCAATATATAAGATTGTGTATTTAATGCATTATAAATGCATTTTTAATTTCAATTAAAGGTGATATTTTTAATTTTGCAATGTTAAAATACTTTCTCCTTTTCCAGTTCAATATGGATAAACAACTATAAATTAGACATTGATATAGAGTTTTCTGAAAACTGTTTGATTGTTTGTTTGCTCTGTTTGTTGGCGAACCAGTGGTGTTAATTTGGGTCGGGACGATCTGTTTTTGACCAATGGTGACAAGGGGGAGTGTTCGAGAAACCTGTTTGAAAACAGTCATCATGCTTGCAATTCTGTTTTGTTTATAATAGGGGCACATAAAATACACACTTTTAACTATTCATGGTTACATGGTTTAAAGTGTTTAATGCATTATACTGTATATGTACTATAATACAATATATACTGTACTGTAATATAATGCAATACATTATAGTTGTCATTTATCAATTAACATCATGCAAGTCCAGTAAACATGTAAAAAACAAACCTAAATCAATATTTGTTGTGACAGCCTTTTCCTTCAAAACAGTACCAATTCTCCTAGGTACACCTGGACAGTTTTTCTTGGTTGTTGGCAGAATATTCCAATCTGCTTGGAGAACTTACCACAGTCCTCCTTTCTATTTAGGCTGTCTCAATTACTTCCGTCTCTTTATGTAATCCCAGACTAACCCAATGATGTTGAGATCTGGGCTCTGTGGGGCCCATACCATCTGTTGTAGGTAGGCCTGTCAACCAGCAGCTCCTGTCTGGAAGAGCACGTGATCCGCTTAAGCGATCTGACACATGCGCCATCAACAGAGGCTCGTGCCAAACTCCCGCCAAAATATAAATGAGCAAATATAAACTTTGATAGTGAAAGCAAAGCGCTCCGGCTTTACTTTAATGATCAAGTAATGGCAAATGTTGTTAGTTGATATAAGCAGTGTTAATGATGCAGAGGAGGAGATGCATGTTTACTCTGTTTCTGTGGAGTGATGAAATTCTGAAATGAAATCTCAAGGTTTTGCTTCATGAGAAATAAGGGCTCATGGGTTTAATCAAAGAGCATTAAAATAATGTCTGAAAGTGAAGAAATTAGGACAGCAATATTTTACGATTGCAGAATGTAATTTAAATGTAATAACAAAATATATATGACATTTTTGATAAAAAATTCTGCCTATACTATAATATATTGGAGTTCCAAAACAACAGTGTAAATGTAAAACTGACCAAAACCAAAGTTGACCAAAATGAGAGACATATTTTAAGTTTTTAAAAATATTTTGATATTTAAAACATTATTTTTCATGTCATTTATAAGTTTTTAAAGCCTTAAAATGAAATCATGTATCCCTATTTTATTATTTGATTTACTGTATATCTTTGAAGTTAAATGTGAAATATGACAATTTACATGACAATTAATCATGAAAGCCCTAAAACAGACAAATACGTGCAATTATTTGTTTGACAATTAATTGTCAGCTAAATTTCATATTCATGACAGCCCTATTTGTAGGGCTGCTTGGTGAGAGCATATGTTCCAAGATGCTCTTGTGTGTAGCGTCTGTTGGCTCTCTCCAGACTCCTTCCTCTGTGTCTCTCCCTCTCTCTGGCCAAAAAAAAAAAACAGTACTGCTTGCCTACAGGAGCTTAAATGCTGGCATTGGGTGCTGGCATTGAGTGCTGGAGAGGTTAAGAAGGTCTCCATATAATGTATCGACTCGCTTACAAAGGCTTTGCTCAGACGGAGTGGCAGCAGAATCACGGGTCTGTCCTGACATTTGCCTCATTACTGGGCAAAACGTTCGGCCAGACACCATCAGTTGGAGCTCTGACTATGACAGATTTTTTTAATGCAGAAGGGGTGGGCAAAACAGTTTTTTTAAATCTAAGTTTTGACAAATCAACATAGAAAATAATGTTTTACTGTTCTCCGGTACTGAGCTCAACCTGTTTGCCACTCATAATTAGCCGTCTTGGTTCCAGAAGTATTTTTCCTATTATATATTTTTTCCATTGTGATTCCATAAAATTCCTCATGAAAGAGTACTAAATCATCAACCAAACCAGCCTGCTCCAATGTAAATCTCAATAATACAAACTTTGATTTGAAGCAAAAAACAGATTTTTTTGGATTTGAAAATCAGACAATGTCAAGTCAATTTTAGCACCTTTCACAACACACATAATTTCAAATCAGCTTTACAGAAGATTAAACTGTTATGTCTATATTGTCTATGAGTCATCATTGTGTAATTACATAAAATACGATTGTGAATTGTGTTTAAAAATAAGTAATTAAATAATAATTGTATTAATAACCCCAGTGAACAAGCTGAAGGCCACTGTGGCAAGGAACACAAAACTCCATAAAATGTTGATTAATGGAGAAAAATAACCTTGGGAGAAACCATATTCACTGTGGGGGCCAGTACCCCTCTGGCTAACATCATGAATATAATGCCAATATTACTTATGTATAGTGCAAGTCATGGTTTAAAATGATTAAACTAAGTAAGTGTTAAGGGACAGTGTTTAACCATAGATTTTGAATGAACTGTTAGATTAATGAATAATGCCTTTGAAGTCCATCCTGGATTAACAGCAGTAGTTCACATAGATGCAATTGTACTTTGTTAGTTGGCTGATGAAGGCTTTTGTTGGCAATTGATTGTCCATGTATTCCATTTCAAGAGCGTAGTCCATCAATAGACAGAGATGATGCAAGCAGATATCAGTGAGGTGCATCGCAGTTCGTCCTGGCTGTTAATTTCAGTGAGGTTCGGTGTGGTCCATCCTAAGTCCAAGGTTCAGACAATGGTATATGTAGTATACCATGTCTTATGGTTGGAGTTGGCATCAGTTCATCCTCTGAAGTCCATCATAATAGACTGAAGTGATGTCTGGCTGGCACCGGCTGCATTTAGTAATCATCACACAGCGGCACGTAGCAGTGGAGTCCAACAGGAAGCAGGAATGGAGCTGGATCCAGCTGGTTCTGGTGACCTCAGGATAGGAGACCCGAGGTTGAGACAGGGAAACAAATAAAATAATATAAGCATAGATGCCATTCGATTTATTGCAGAGTTAAAGATCATGGTCAATGTTTCTGGGTTCTGGTTCCAGCAGACTAAACTAAAGCAGCCTAATTGTGGGTTGAAGTTACATACAAAGGCAAAAGACTGCGTGCTTAACTTCTTTAATGAGGGGAAAGAACTAAAATCTATTAACAAACTATTTTAAGTTTTTGCTTAATATTCAGATTTATACAAATATATAAGTAGTTTGAGAGAGTAGGGTCATCATGGAAGTTGGCGGTCACTGCAGAGCTCTTTTGGTGCACTTTGTTTGATATGGTTCTCTGATTTGTGTATTTCCCCCACTCAGGATTTTAGGTAGTGCAGTTTTTCAAAAAATACAAACAAAGGCACACACATACCATCCCAGGTATTAGGGTGCAGAATCCCCCTCATAATCCAACAGAAGAAACAAAGGAGATGCACACCTAAAGCAAAATTCCATCAACAGTATTATAATCAGGGCTGGACTGGTAATCTGGCATGCCGGGCATTTTCCTAGTTGGCCGACACACTTTGGGGCCGATCAGGAGTGGACTGGCCAACGGGAGAACTGAGTGGACCGAGCAGGCCGCTGGTGCGACAGCAAAAAGTGCTGAATGGCCCACGATAAGCAAAAATTAGCCGCTGCGTTATGCAGAACGGACCACAAAACGGCAACGCAATATGCAGAAAAGAACAGCGAGTATTCGAGCATAGTGCAGTTCTTCACCAGAAATGCCACTATTACATGTGATTTAAAAAAAATACTTCTTTAGGTTTAAATAAAAAGCAGACTCTTGACTTCAACAGAAGCATACCATTGATCAACAACCTCTGTCTTTAAAGGTTTATTGTTAGTTATCGTTAAAAATCAAGTCCCCAATGGAAAAAAAAAAATATTGGATTTTTACTTCTGCAAACTTACTGTTCCTCTCTCAGAAGGTATTCAAATACCTTTGGCAAACATACCCTATCATTTTTAATTGATAACATTAACAAAAATTTGCATTTGTTGTACAGACCATTACTTCATCTACATTTAAATGGTTATAAATGGAGTGAAACCGTTTGAGATGTGATGTACACGTCCTTCTGATTTTTAAAGCATTATGTAATTTTTGTTAAAATGATTAATGAATGTGGGTATAAAGTGTTACCAATGTGTTTTAAGGGTGTACCTTAGGCAGAGATATGAGTGATGTGTTTCAAATTTACAGAAGTAGTATTTAGTTTAGTTCAGTGAACAGTCCAAGCTAACTTTACAAAATGATCAGTGTTATAAGCCTGTAGCCATTATTCTTAATTTTGTTGGTGACAGTTATGTATTGTAGCTCTTTGTTGTCTTATTGTTTTCTGTTGTTAGTAGGTTGTCCATTGGTTTGCCTAATGGTTTTCAAATAATTTCTGAAAATGAATGAGTATGCGCAGATGATGATGGAATGTTTTCTGAGGAACATCAGTCATCACTCATTATTTGTGATACATGCTTCATTTCTGTGTTATATCACATATTATTAAATTGTAATAATTATATTGAGTTTGAAGTTACTTTTGATTTGTATGAGGTAAAAATATGGCAATATAATATAATATAATATAATATAATATAATATAATATAATATAATATCGGATTGGAAACAAAGTTTATTATCATTGAAACTGGCAATTTGTACTACACCTTAGTCCTTGCCCTTACCTCAAACTCAATGTCGAAATCATTATGGTATTGTTACCTGCAGCTGAGGAATACTCAATAACCTTCCACCTGCAGGGATAAAATCATAATCCTCCTGTCTGTGTTAAGATGCTCTCCAGTTCACTGAATCAATACAATGTACAGTAACAATATATTTTTGTAAAGCTGTAAATATACGTAAATAATTTACATTTTAGATGCTTTCAAAATTGTCTATATTGTATGTTTCAGCATCATCAGCAAAAAAAATACATTATCATGTTATGTACAAATTGCTATGAATTAAAATGAGATCATGCTGGAAAACTATAGCAATGCATTAGTGTCTTGCAGCTTTAAACAAGAAACATGAATGCCAACTTGCTTGGTGAATTTGTTTATCCCGCATGAGACTGAGCATGCAGAATAGGAGTGGCAACTCTATAACTGCAGTGTGAGTAGTTACAACAACTGTTGTTTTACAACGGTCAATTTAGAATCCAATTCTGTAATTAACAGTAATTATTGTGTGCTGTGTCTTTTAAGCCCCTCCCATAAAGGCCAGCAGCCAATAATATATTTATTAGGTTGCAGTCATGGATACTTCCGATGGCTGGTGTACAGAGGAACGCTTGAGGCAGATGGAAGCTGTGAGAGAGATTGGAAAGGAAGGCTGATCCTAATGGTGCTGTATTTGCATCACATGCCAGGAAGCTGGAGGGGAAGGGACGACCCAGCCACCTGTTCCTGTAACCTCCCGAATGCTGTTAGGAGATACCTGGGGATATGGCCCTAGAATGTTCTCCAAGTTTATTTCAGATGGTTCTGGAATGAGCTTTTGAAATGTAGAGAAGGAACGTAGCTGATTTAATGTTTCTATATTGTATATATACGTAGATTGCATTTTATTACTAGCAAATGAGAAAAGACTGGTAAACAGTTTATTTTATGCAAAATATACTAAAAATTAATTTAAAAGTATTTTAAAACAAAAAATGTCTACTATGAAGTTCAGAATTCTTTTTATCTGCCAAGCAGGTTGTGGCTAGATGGTAACCCTCATTCTGCAGCCTGATCTTTCTGTGAATTTGGCAACGAAAAAGGTTCTTTAGATAAAATCTGTCTTTGCTTACTGAAATTCAAATCACTGCCCTCAGTGTCCGAAGCTGGAATTGTTGCTTAATGTATGGACACGTGTGAACTACAGTTTCCGGGTGTAATGTCCACAGAGGGGCGCAAAAAGTGAGTTGCTTTTAGTTGAAAATTATGTTATACAGTCAACAGGAAAGCATGTTTTATTTACCATACACCCTTAACCCACATCTCTGATGCTGCTGACACAATGTGCTATTAGTTATCAGGAAAATATAATATAATTGCAGTTGCACATTGTTCTGTTACGCAAGGAAAATTGTGCGTCGTTATAGTGAAATCAGCACTGTAACTTGAACCCTCACATCCATCCTTACTGCTTTGAGATGCCAGTTTTGCATGAGCCCTTTTTAATGATGAGGATGTGTGCTATTGTGTGAAGGGCTGTTATTTTCTGACACCGGTGCAATTTAACACATCACAGCTTGTGGTGGATTAAAGCAAAACTGGTCATTGTGAGCAAATAAAGCCTACCCTGATGCCCAGCCGTCTAATTAATGACCTCCCCAGGCTTTCTTGCATTGAGGGTGTTTGTTTGCACACTCTGTTCTTGGAAAAACTCGTCTAGTGTGTTTGTTTGGAAAATTGTCACTTTTCATCTTTCCGGCTCGTATTCTGAAATGTATAGAAGAGATGCATTATTCTTAATTTTGATGTCTGATTGTCTTTCTTTAGTAAGGCAGGATCCCTGTAGCCTCGATGTCTGCGCTCCTAATTTATAATTTATAATTTACAAGGCAAGTAGTCTATTTTTTATTTTTTTGATAAACCAGTGAATCAAGTACTTCAGATGAAAGGTATTTTATTTCATTTGACAATTAAATTTTGTATTTATTTATTAAATTGTATTACATTTTATTTTCAACTAATGAATAAGTCTGGCAAAACAGTAAAACATACAATATGTGTAATGCATAATACATACAAATATGATTTGATGAGAGCAATTGTAAAATTGGAAATATATACACATTTAGTGTGCCAAATTTTGACAGTGCTCGACACCTTACTAGGGCTGGTCATCTATACAGATTAAGTAAGCGATTTTAGCATTCTGAAGCTTTACACTGTGCATTCAACCTGACTAAGCAGTTGAATTATCCACGCCCCCTAATTCCAAACTCCACCCTCCAAAGATCGTTTTGAGACCAAAAATGAGCAGAAGAGCAGCATTGTTTGTTCCTGTGGCTGTCGAATTAAACAGTGGCACAATAGCGCCCTCATCTGAAAAACATTATGAATCAAAGCCTCAATGATCCGCTTCAAATGCAACACTATGAGAACGAGCAAAATGATTGACAGATGAAAAGTGTCAATGTCCGGGGTTCATGGACACATTTTTATTTGGTTCTTACAAAGTCTACAGCTGTCACGGAGACCAGTGAGATATCTCAGGACACTTATTTCTTTAATAGCTTTAATTTTATGCATACTTTTCCATGAAAAAAAATCACTTACATCACATTTAATTTGATTCCGATTCACAAGCCCTCCATTCAATTAATTTTGATTCAATTCAGAATCCTTTTAGGTATATTTTAAATTAAAATGTAAATTTTGCTTGCATACTTTATGAAAGCAATTTGATGATTCTACCAACTATGAGTAAACAATAATTTTTTTTAAGTAAATGTCAGTTATGAAGTAAGAAAAAATTACAAGCATTAGTACAAATAAAATCAACAAAACAAAGACACAAATTAAGAAAACTAAAAACAAAGTCTTTTTTATTTTGGTTCATCTGAGCAAAAACTGTATTTTTTGTTTTGGTTCAGAAGTTCCGCTACCTCCATTCCAAATGTTAAATGGTCAGAACAAAATAAAAGAATGGGAAATAGTTAGTTTTTAAAATGACAGTACTCTAGGGGGTGGGTGAAATACCAATTGCAGTGTTGCCAGATCTCGCAAGTGAAACAAGCAACCTGGTCTGGAAAAACAAGCCCAAAATAAGCCACATGCCTCACCAAAATAAGCAGAAATGAGCAATTAAATTCTTTCCTGTGTGGTGGATTTATCGGCATAGAAATATTAACAAGCAGTTAATTAACAGTTAAGTATAATTTTCATCAAATCTGTATCAATGCATCATATCTAACAATAATTCAGTGAAGACGTGAAACAACAGAGAAAAGTGCTTTTTACCTCTAATAATGTATTGCTTGTACCTGGATTAGCTGTGCAAGTATATGTAATAATTATACATTGTTGTTATAAAGGTCTTCGTTCACAGAATGCGACAACCTCAACGGGCATTTAGGCAAAGAAATGTGTGATGCAGCAGTTTCTTTCAGGATCAAAGCACATGGTTCATTTCTTCGGGCAATATGAAGTGGTGTAGTTCCAAAAATATACTGTAATAAACCCTTTGTTTATGTTTATTTCACTGTTTATGTTCACTTTAGACGAAAATGTGTTTACATTAATACCTCGCCAAGATTTTCTGTGATTTTTAAGTGTATTTACTGATTAAGTGCTTATCCGCATTACCGCAACTCCAAGAGCATTCTCAGAGCACACACGCAGATGCATATTAGCCGCATGTCAGTCAGTTAAACAAAAGTGCGGGTACCGTATGAAGAAATACAAAGTGATCTTTAAAGGAATGTTCCGGGTTCAATACAAGTTAAGCTCAGTCGACAGCATCCGTGGAGTAATGTTGATTACCACAAAAATGTCTCTCCTTTTCTTATAAAAAAGCAAAATTCGTGGTTACAGTGAGGCAGTTACAATAGAAGGGAATGGGGGCAATTTTTGGAGGACATTCATGGCAACAAAGTTGTAAAATTGGCTAAAACTTTCCACAGAAAAGGTTAGGAAAAGATTTTATCACTCTTAAATCATGTTTACACGTACAGTATATCCTTTATGTATTGTGGCTGTACTCAGGAACGGATTCTGACTTGCAAAGGCCCCGGGATCAATTATCTCCAAGGGCCCCCCTCCAAAAGGAACAACCTTAAAGCCCAGGGACCCCCTTATTTATTTTTAAATAAATTGAGGGACGAGTCAAAATACATACATCAATATTATGCCACAAATGCTGTCGATTGAGCTTAACTTGTATTGATCCCAGAATATTCCTTTAAGATTATTGTTTTTTCTCTCTACTCTCTTCTCAATTTGACCTGGTAATGAAATCAACCAGTGGTTGTCTTTCGATCGACTGTCTCATCTGCATACGGGACCATATGTACTGTATACTGTGTCACCTGAATGACTGTGTATTTCACTGGGTCTCTTACATCAATACCTCTTAAATTGTAGTAGGCCGGCACTTTGGTCCCCTACATTTTACCCTATTAGCTATGGCCCTGGCATGTTACAAGCGGTTGGCACATTTCTGCCACCACACATTATATATTGTCATTTTGCCCAGCCATGCTCAATATTAACATGGCGAATATAAATGTATGATTATTGCAATTGCAGTTGCACACAATGATGACATCATCACGCAGCCCTCAAAGCAATGTCGAGCAGCGCTGCTTTTGTCCATTCTCACTCCCTAAGTTTCACATTATCTCCCTAGGCTGCTTGTCAGCTCACACTACTCTTCCTAATGTGGCAGTTCCCATAAAGACGAATATAAAGGTGGCTTATTTGGCAGCGGGAGTTTGAGAAGTAATAATGCTGCGTACATTTATGGTGTTCCTGTTCGCCAGCTGACCTCTCGCAAGCTCACAGAAGAATTAATTTTCGTGCCAGTGAAACCCTATTCACTGTTACCTCATTAAAATCCATCCTATTGCTGTGCACATGGATTTACTACAGCATTATGCATTAGTGGCCGTCTTATATAACAGGCCAAGCCCCTCTCTGACTGCTTTGCTTTTCTTTTGCTAGCCAAGGCAAGCATCACTATAACTATTGCTCATTCTTAAAGAGGTATTTTATGAGTTGTTGAGGATAGCTATGCTATTATATAGCTAAACAATCAGCATTACGATTTTTTACTGGTGAATGATAAAACAGCTAAAAAATCACATAGTCTTTAAAGGAGGGACAAGATTTCAAAGGCTAATGGATGGAACTGCGTCTTGCCCTATTGGGCCACTACTGTATAATCACTAAATTTATTATTTGCTGATCTTTTACATGTGTTTTTATGCCTTAATCATAAATTAATTGATGTATTGAACACTGCTTTAGCAAATTCTGCTCATTTGAATATGTCACAAACAGGGTTGGGGAGTAACGGAATACATGTAACTTTAATACGTTACAATTTAAATCACTGGTAATTAGAATACAGTTACATTCAAAATGTATTTTGATTACTGAAGAGATTACTTTGCATTTATTGTAATTTGTTTAATTTAATATTTAGTCCTTTCAGATGGAAAACATTTATACATATAAATGATGTGATCCAAAGTGCATTTTAACAGCAGTGAAACACTTTCTTATGATGTGTTACATTCATACGAGCAGACAGAGAAGTACGTTTGAAGTAAGTTTGGAGCAGAAGAAATAGAAATAAACCTTGTGTAAATTTTCAGCTTTACGCTGAGCTAAAATGCTATTTCTAGCCATTGTACATGCACATGTTACCAGACACAATCATATTTATTTAATCATAATTATATCATAATTTATTTTTTTCTAGTAAGACCTTTGATATTAGGGCAAAAATCATATTCTTGATTATCATTTTTTATTATTGTTTTCCTGTAAAAATATCTAAAAATCCTTAAAACAAGATCAGTTTGATTCATCTTGTTTTAGAAACAACACTGCATAAGATATTTCATTTTTTCATAGAATATATTTTCAACATGTGTATTTTGTCACTGTACTGGAAGAGTTTTTATAGTCAAAACACGTGAAAAATCTACCAGTGCTGAAGAAGTAATCCAAAGTATTTAGAATACATTACTGACCTTGAGTAATCTAACAGAATGTTACAAATTACATTTTACAGCATGTATTATGTAATCTGTAGTGGAATACATTTCTAAAGTAACCCTCCCAACCCTGGTCACCAAGATAAAGTTATTATTCCTGCTTACATAGATGAGGTGTTGGTGAAATTAAAGGAATGTTCTGGGTTCAACAAAAGTTAATCTCAATTGACAGCATTGGTGGCATAATATTGATTACCACAAAAATGTATTTCAACTTTACATTGAGGCACTTACAATGGAAGTCAATGGGGCCAATTTTTGGAGGGTTTAAAGGCAGAAATATGAAGCTTATAATTTGATAAAAGCACTTGCATTAGTTATTCTGTTACAACTTGTGTATTATTTGAGCTGTAAAGCTATTTAAATCGTTTTTTTAAGGTTGTTTTAGAGTTTGTGACATTTTTAGGGTTTATGTCAATATGGAAACCGTTTTAAAATTGGAAATATTTTTACACAGAAATGGTTAAGTAATCGATGGGAAAGGAGAAAGCTGGGACCGGTGTGACAAACACATAGACATTTAATGACACTTTTCTGCATATTTTTCTGGCCACGCTCTTCCCAGATGCCGCTTGGCTCTGCCCTGCTCACCACACTTGCATATTGTTTATGTCTTGTGGTTATACTTATGAAACAGTGAGTATTTTGATGTTTACGGATTGGCCCCATTGACTTCCATTGTAAGTGCCTCACTGGAACCCAGATTTTTTCTTTTTTTAAGAAAAGGACAGATGAGTCTAAGCAATTTTTTGTGATTATCAACATTATGCCTCAAATGCTGTCGATTGAGCTTAACTTGGATTGAACACTAAATATTCCTGAAAAGTATATGACTTTTGGTGGTCTTGGAACCGTCAGTTAGAATAAGTTGAAAATTATAAACAAATCAATATGCATAATAAAAGCTGATAAACTGAATTTGAAGAGATTAGTGCAAATAAAACATTGAAAACATGGTATTTTTGAAACTTTTAGATTTAAAGAAAAATATAAAAAATGTGTCTGATACATTAAATCTAAAATACAGCACTACAATATTATTTACCTTTTCTGCTTTTGTTCTGGGGCCAGTAAAATCTGAACTACTTACTATGCATGTAAAAAATAATAATAAATAAATAAAAAAATATTGTTGAGCCCTGCTCCCATTTCCTTCAGAAAATGAAAAAATCTAGTTTATTTTCCCAGATCTCTCTGCCTCTCTTTCTCTCTCTTTCCATGTCCCCTCTAGTCACATTGTGCCTCTGGCTCTCTCTTGGCTTGATTCATTGTGATTTGCGGTTTGTAAAGACCTCATACAAGAGGGCAGCAGAGTTCACAGGTTTGCTGTCTGGTGTGCTGTTTCTCTGACAAATGTGCTCTTGGCACAGAGAAGAATCAGACAGCTCCTGTAAAAGAGTCAAGCGTCATACTCCCCATCACCACTCTGAGCACATGCAGTTGCGTATGTCTCCGTACATGACCCGGGGTTGTGAGCTGGTATGTTGACATTGTGGGCCGCATGGCACAGCTCATGTGCCCACTGTGGCAAGCAATCACAAGCCATCCTGACGCAACCTCTCCGTAGGGCACCACTTGTAGCGCAGCGCCCCAGCCTGTGGCGTCTCTTTCACAGTGCTCAGCTATAGTTTATTGTACTGGGTGTAGCTAACGTGATTACACAGTAATTATAGCTTTAATTGCACGTCATTGAATTGAGATTGGTAGGGCTGAAGATTCTATTTAAAGAAACACTCTCTCTCTGAGTTTTTACACATAGTGGATGTACAGCAGAGCTTAATCAGGGCAGACATCATGTTTAATTTGATGCATATGAAAATGAGGCTGTAATGTGTGGATCGTTCAGGCTACAAAACATTGAAAAAATGTCTTATTGCACCACACTTTCTTAGCGATACTTCAATTTTACAAATTTTTGCCTGAACCACTAAGATGCCTCCCTTGGTCCGTTGCCTAAAGCTCCAAAACGTCACCCATGGTGCATATTTTATACAGTATGTAAGTAACTCTGTTGCCTTGTTCAGCTCATTTCAGAGGATTTCAAAAATGTACCCAAGGCCAAATCTTATAATTAGGGCTGTCTATTTAACAAGTTAATTGGGTGTGATTAATTATATACAAAAATAATGCTTTACATAAATTAATGCAATTAATTATGTCCCTGGAACAATAAGATGTATTTCTACCAGAGCAATTCAAGCTTGAAGTTCCGCCTGTTTTCAGCAGGGGGCAGTAAGCGAAACTCCAGCTGTGTAGTCATCGCGCAGCTGTGCAGAGAACAAACCACAGTTAGGCATGCTTGACAAGAACAAGATGAGATCGTATAGCATTCAAACACAGCTGGACAGAGAGCATTTCTGAATGCAGGAATCTTGAGACATGTTTTTCTAAGCTTCAGACTGTTTAAATTGACACAGCAAAAAATGCTGTTATGATGTGTCAACCAAAGAGCTCTAAAAGCATCCGTCTGACGCATGCGTACATTGGGGCATCCTTAGAAAAGCTCTGATAATAAATATATCTCTGACAGATTGAATATACTAAAACAGTTCACTTAGAATCAACCTAATACATTTATGTTTGAGATGAGAACATAATTATGTTGTGTAAAGTCCAAGTAAAATTCAGCATAGTCATAAAGTGATATGATTACATTGATATGAAATCATCAAATTGATTTGGACTCGATACGGATAGTGTTCACTCAGCATTATTTTTACTGCTTGCTCAATTTACTTAATTAAATAAAATTTAAAAGGAGTTAATCCAACACAATTCTTTAGTATTTGGTCTCAACTTAATTTCATTGTGTACAATCCAACTATGTTTACTTAACCCAATCGTGTTGGGTTTATGTGAAAAAGATTTGTTGCATCAAAGTATTTCTGAAACAGGACAGGGAATTTACATTTACCAGCATGCATTGCATGAGACGGGATTGGGAGAGTAAATTTTTTCTACACAAAATGAAAGTAGGAGCTTCGTTAGTGTTTAATGTTCTGTTATGTTGGGATTTAGAGAAGTTTCACGTGATATGAGTGTGAAGCGATTGTGTTCCACAACTGCTTGCGGGTCCTTGAATAACGTATAATGCGCGAGTAAGGGCAGCCGGTGGACTTTCCGGTGACCTCCTATGGAGTTGGTGCCCTACGCAAACTGCATAGTATGCGTGTAGGGAGTGGCGGTACTGATATTAGAATATTGCACCATATCAAAGAAATATAAATAACAATTTGCAAAACTGCTGCATCCCACAAACTGAAATAAATGTAAAAAAGAAGCATGCTATTTCACATGTGCATTTAAAGTATAACTTTTAATGTATATAATCAAAGTGCATATAAATGTAACAATTCAAAATGACTACAATCTGAACAACATAATAAGTTGGCTCCGCCCTCCCTCACGCATCTTTGGTTCATTGGTTTATACTGTCTGATTGACAGGAACAACAGGTGAGGCTGTTAGTTCGCTTTTTCTGCATATCGCAGGGCCGTTTTGTGGACACACTGGCCCACCTGGTTCTTCCGATGGCCAGTCCGCCTCTGATCAGCCCCAAAGTGTGTCGGCCCACCGGGAAAATGCCCAGGATGCCAGATTACCAGTCCAGCCCTGACTGGGTCTATGGGGAGGGACCTGATAATCATGTAGTTTTCATATAGGAAAACCATTCATGTAGCTGATCATGCGTTTTGGTCACTGAAACCATGATAGTCATGTAGTTGGTATGACACATCAGGCTGTTAGTGGATTTGTGTGTATTTTTGGATGTAGATGTGATTAACTCTCACCTACACACTAAAGATTCCTCAAGGCAGATGCTTTAGGAATCTCCCAGTGGTCACCCTGCCCACACTGGATGCTTGTTAACTCAGCATGCATGTTAAATCACGGTCAGTCAGTCTTGCCGTGATGTGAGAGGTTTGGGGCATGAAGGCATGTAATTGACAGATTGATGTTTCATTCTTTCATTGTTTAGCTACACAGCCTCCACAATGGTTATACTGTATATCTGCTACACACACACACACTCAGACAGGTGTTAATTAAAATGGGAAAAAGACAATATTTGGCTTATCACAGACAAGAAGCTGTTTTGGTGTTTGCTGAGGTAATCACTATTGCTATTGTTCATACTTACTGTGGAGTTTGGGATTTTTGCTAATCCCTGTATGTAAGTGATCGAATTTATTGCACCTATGCCATTTATTCTATGGACATGAATGACATCCTGAATTGCATCTTGTTGAGGAGTGGTGCGCCCGAAGCAATGAGACTAATAATTGTTGCCTAAAGGACGATTTAACAGGCTAAATTTTGCTTTTTTTTTTGCTTTTTTTTCAAATTTGTTGAAGCTGCACTGACCAAGTATTTTATATAAATTTAAAATAAGGCCGTTTTGTATCACTGTAACAAATGGTCCTCATTGTGAAAGAAACAACCAAATGTTTCTAGGCTCAGACATTCTAGTTACACAAGAATGGATTCATTTAAAAGCGTACAAGAGAAAATGGATTGCCGAAGCACTCAGGGATATTACTTTTCATTTTGTTTCAGGTTGACTGTTTTCATTCGCCTTAAAGTTTTATGATCTACGTCTTGGAGATTTATCAGTGGGTTTATTTTATGAGTTATAGAGCCTACAGAAGCTAGATCTTTTGAGTAAATATATTTCTTTGTGTTTGCAACATTAACACAGATTCTTTTACAATTGAGTAGACGTGTGCATGTGCGTGAGAGGCTATGGGTTAAGTGATTGTGATAAGGCAATTCAGACACAATCAACATTCCCCTCTTATGTCGTAATTACAGTGGGATGTCCTTTAAGTGATTTTGGTCGGAACATAATGGACGCAGAGGGCTATTTCATATTCTCTCTCTGTCACTTTCCCGACAAAGACAAGAAGCTTTTTATTAATACTTCAACAAAATGAAGAGCAAAGAATGCACATTAGATGCATAATTGATACTTAATGTATTAATCTTCCTGCTATAAACAATTATGGAATATGTTAGACAATCCTTATTAGACATTCTTCATCAAAAGTACACAGAATGTACCAAGTTGAACATTCAGTATTCATAATATATATAAACGTAACTACTAATACCAGTTTGCTTTCATGATGGAGTGATTTTCATGAAACCTGTCAAGAATATTCGCTGTTCATATTTCAAAGCAATAAAGGCGATTGCAGAGACTTAAAGACACTTAAAGACATTTAACCCTTGTGTGCTTTTCACATGCAATGGGTCTTTTTGGACCCATTTTTATTTATTTATTTATTTTCCTTTATATGATTGGTACAAGACTTGGAGACTTTTCCTCCATTAGCTATCTAAACACACACACAAAAAGCTGGACTTTCATAAGTCTAAGGGGTCGTAAAAATAAGCAACACTTGTGATGTTCTGGGTCATGGTGACCCGCCATAGTAAATGAATATGAAATACTAAAATACAAAGATTATTTTGTCAAAAAAAAAAATTAATAAATCAGACACAATGCAGAATACAACAACACATAAATGAAGGGGTGATACTAAAAAACATCCACAATGCAGAAAACACACACACTCACTCAGAGAGAGAGAGGTTTGTTTGCCTATGTTGGTGATCTCTCATTGACTTCCACTGATTTCATATTAAGCTAACAATATTTTCTATTTCCAAACTCTACCCCTAACCATCACACAAACATGTGCACATCACTAGATTTGAAGATCAACATCATCGGACCAATTTAAGAGATTTTGATGAGGACCGTTGACCCTCACAGGTGTAGATACACCAAACATACCACACGGGTCGACGTCTGAGTCTGACCCCTCTGTGACAAAGTTTATGCTAGAATTTTGATGTTTGTAATAAATGACAGTTAACAAAATTCCTCTTTTCTGTGGAGCATTGTCATGTTTGACAGCATTTTGGAGCAAATGCAGCAGTTTGACAAATAATACTTTTTTATAATATCTAAATATATATCCAATGCAGAACTTGTGATAATATCTAGAAATGATGTTTGTTAGAACATGAGCTCATAGAGATCATGGAGCACTGAAGTCATCTACTGGCCACAGTTGTTATTCCAACAGATGTCACCGGAGACCCCTAATGCATGACAAATTGTGATGTTTTGACACTTTCAGTTTACTGAAATTAAGGTTTATTTTTTATTATTATTATTGAAGTGAAGATGACAAATGTTCTTGTTTTGTATGAAAATGAATGGTGTAATTTAGTAATTTAGAGCTAAATACCATAAAATTCCCCCCAAAAATGCACAACTTTACTCTTTCTACTTTAGGAAAATGAGTGTTATTACACATGAAAAATTATATATATATATATATATATATATATATATAAAACACATGCTCAGGTCATATTAAACCCATGAACATCACAAGCGTGACTCACAAACCAACAGTGCACAAGGGTTAACCCCCAATTCTCATTACTGCAATGCATTTGGGCGTTTTACTTTTACTATTCCTGTTGGTTTCATTGATAATTCTCATTAACATAACAGAGTATTTATATATATATATATATATATATATATATATATATATATATATATATATATTACAGTAAAAGAGAGACTGTTGTACAATGAGTTTTAAATTAAAATTAGTGAAAATTAACAATTAATCAACCATTCATTTTTTTTCACATTGCTGTAATAAGAATTGGGTGGTAAAATGTGCAATTCTGTCATGAATGTGATGTCACAATGTAAAAAAATTTTATGTTAAAATCCCTAAAAATTGGCCTTGTTTTCATAATGCTAAATATAATTTTGTTGTTTCTTTTGATTTTGGAGTAAATGGGACCAGGGGAATAATTTGACACTGTGGTGGCGTGCACCCATCTCTTACATGTAATCATTTTGAAATGGCTTGTAGGCAGCATTAGAATATCAAACAAAACAATAACTCCTTTCTTATAAACATGACAAACGCTGTGCGTCCACATTGGCTGTTAGTATTGACCTTGGCTTTATTTTGATATTTTTCAACTCTAATTTTATGGCGACAAGCAGAACAGCAGTGCTTTGACTGCTGTGTATCTACAGAACTTGTGCCAGGTTGTTGAATATACTTGAAGTTTCAGACAGTTGTACTTGCTAAACTACAATATTATTATAACGCAAGATGTGAACCTTGAAGATGTTTGTTTCGCTGAGCCAAATGTACTTGCTGAATCATATTTCTTACTAGCATATTTCAAGTGTACCCACAGTTGTGCTTTGATTCTGTGTTGAATAGGCTAATTAATTTCATATCATAAAAGCAGTACTGGTAAAAAATTAAATGGGTAGTAATATGAGCTATGGTAATCGTTTCAACTTCACACTGTGCCAAATTTAATCAGTTAGTTTTTACAAGTAATCCACCCCACAATTGTTGAGTGAAGGAAACTTTTTTTTAAATGTGGCTTTCCATGAAATGAAAATACACATTTCTGATGGGAGGTAATATATCCTGTCTTATTACTGTACTCAAACTATTCCTTTTGTGTAGAAAACTACCAAAGTTCCTGTTTGAAAATGTTTGCGATTAAGGATGGCTTCATCAGTTTAAGGGGAGTTCAGATTCGCTAAGCTTTCCTCAGGCTCATTCGACTGCCTGGATGGAGAATCCTGTTTTCTCGCGAATATATGATGAATGGCACGGCTGAAATTAGGCCAGATGTGTGTGAATGTATTTGTATAAGTCTGCTTTTTCTAAAGAACTTCAGACAACTAATAAAACTGAAGTACAAAAGCTCAAATATGCTAAATTTCACATACATGACATTGTGACACTAGGTTTACTTGTCACATTTATCTGTCTAATGAAAAAGACACTTGTACCAATCAAGTTTGGATACACTTCCGGGTAAATTTGTGGTTATATCATGTGTACAGTTCTGATTGGTGATGCTAGTGGTGCAGAAATAACACAAGTTACCTCTAAATCTTTGTAATTATGTTGAATATATCTTAATGATTACCATTCTGCTCTGACGAATTCTTATCATGATTTCAAAAACATACAGCTAACACTGACATTCATTATAGCCTTCTCAACCTCTCTCTCTCTCTGTCTCTCTCTATTGAGTCTCCATGGACTCTTCATTCTCTCACATCATATTTGTTGTAAAATATTAAAATGTTTTATTAAGTATTTTAAATGAAAGGATAGCAATTAGAGGAATAATTTACCCCAAAATGAAAATGGTGTTATCATTTGCCCAACTTCAAGTTATTATCCAAATGCTCTTATTTTTAAACACAAAAGTTGACATTTATGAGGAATATTTACTTAAGTCCCACCGTCACTTCTAGATTTAAAAAATGGTGCATCAACTTCACTGTCATCATTGACATCAAAACGGCATTGGTTCTTGCATGTGTAGTAACCGGATGTGCAATTTTTGAATTATGAACACTAACACAAGCTAAATGTGAGATTCAGTGGACGGGAGATTTGTCAGTTAATAAAGACATAAATTGTGGTCTGTTCTTCATATGGCTTTAGAAGGCTTAAAGGAGTAGTTCACCCAAAAATGAAAATTCCCTCATTATTTATGATATCCCTGGTATGTATGACTTCACCAGAACACATTTGAAGAAAATTAGAAAAATATCTCAGCTCAGTAGGTCCTTAAAATGCAAGTGGATGGAGATCTGATATTTTAAGCTCCAAAAATCACTGTAAGTCAGCATAAACGTCATCCATACGACTCCAGCGCTTAAATTAATGTCTTCTAAAGCGATACAATCACTTTTGGTGAGAAAAAGATCGATATTTAAGTACTTTTTAAATCTAAATTAATGGCTACCGCTTCTGAGTGGAAGCATGAATTAGAGTTTAAAAAGTACTTAAATATTTATCTGTTTTGCACCAAAAGTGAACGTATCACTTTAGAAGACATTAATTTAACAGCTGGTGTTGTATCAATGACGTTTACGCTGACTGCCTGTCATTTTTGGAGCTTCAAAAGAAAAATCACCATCCACTTGCATTTTAAGGACCTACTGAGCTGAGATATTTTTCTGTTTTTCTTCAAATGTGTTCTGGTGAAGAAAGAAAGTCAAACACACCTGGGATTTCATTAGTGTGAATAAATAATGAGGGAATTTTCATTTTTGGGTGAACTATACCTTGCTCACATGTCATAGGCTACCTTTATGGTGCTTTAATGGTGTTTTTTTGTTGTTGTCATTTTTGGAGATTGAAAGGCGTAGTCACTATGAACTGTCGTTGAATAGAAAAAGCTGTGTAAGGATCTTTTTAAAAACAAAATCTGTTTTTGTGTTCCACAGCATTCAGGTTTGGAATGACATAATTTTTGGATGAAATAGCCCTTTAAGAAAGCTAAATTGAGGTGTGTTTTGTGGAAAATAATGACTTGGAAGAGGGACAGTGAAAGGAGCATAAGGAGTGAAACTGTGATTGAACAAGAATGAACAATAAAGAAAAAACACAATGTGGCGATGCGCTTCAAACCGAGCATCACTGTTCAGGCTGAAAGGGAAAGAAATATGAGGTTTTCAAAACGTTTACCTCATTACTTTGATTTGTCCCCAAAAGGTCAGCGGTAAAATGCAGTAGAAGGCAGTGAATTGTGGAGGAGGTTAAAACCGCTTGGACCGACCTTTTCCATAAGAGGGAGAAGCAAATTGCAAGCTTTTTTAAAGATCTTCTGACAGGCGTTTGTGAAAGTGCACAGCACAGCATTCAGTGGAGCAGAGATGACAGAAAGAGAGGGATTAGTGAATTAGTGCTGTGCCATCAGTAATTAATTTGAATGATGTTATTGTCATGTTTAAATACTCCTGAGTAAACCATTCATAGTTTGATTTGCCCGTAAAGTTTAAACTCTATTAAAGCATCGCTCTGTTTGAGCATCCAAACACACCCATCACACTGACATTTGCTCGACCAATGCCAAGTTACTGTTTGTACAACCAGAGAAAGATGGGGCAGGTTTTCATTAAACCAGTTTGGAAACAGTGATTATTTTTGCAATTTGACTTGGTGGCACAAGTGTCACAGAAATAACTGACTTCAGCTTTAAATTAAGTTATTGATACTCTTTTCTATGGCAATTAAAGGGATATTTCACCCAAAAAAATAATGTTCTTTCATCATTTATTCACCGTCATGCCATCCCAGATGTGTATGGCTTTCTTTCTTCTACAGAACACAAATGAAGATTTTTAGATGTATTTCTCCACTCTTTTGGTCCATACAATATAAGTGAATGGGGGCCAAAAATGTGAAGCTCCAAAATCCACATAAGGGCAAAATAAAAGTACTCAAGACAACTCTGTTGATTAAATCCATATAGTCTGAAGCAATTTGATTGGTGTGTGTGTGTGAGAGAAACAGAACAATATTTAGAGATGCACCGATTGCAATTTTCTTGGCCGATTCCGATTTCCGATTTTTCTCCAAGTGTGACCTGCCGATACCGATTTTTACAGATTTTCTTTCTAAGAACTATTATTGACCGCATATACAAACAAAATCTACCTTTCTTCAATGCAAAATTTAATTTTCATAATAAAATAAATGATTAAACATTACAATTTCCCCCAAACAAAGTTACAGGATCTTCTCTGACTTCTGATATATAAAGTGCTCTGTGACTGGAAAGAGGTAGAAATAACAATTAACTGCAAATGAGTTGCTTTATATAACAAAACAGATGTCATTTTCCACTATTTTCATAAATGGACCTTTTTCTATTTTTTTACTCGTCTAACAAAACAATTCCAAATATTACAAGCCTAAACTGACGTGTCCAATACACTCAACATTGACATTAAGCTTACGTTAGATACCAAATATCAGAGGTAAAACTGATTGCTGCTTCGGGATCGGCTTGTCGTCACTCACCCCCGTTTTTCCCGGGAGTCTCCCGTATTTCACACCCATCTCCCACCCCCCTCCCGTTTTGTTATTTCTCCCAGGAAACTCCCGTAATTTGCAACACTGGTAGATGGGAGGAGACTCAGCTGGTGCTCTGGCGGAAAAAAAAAAAAAAAATATATATATATATACATGTAAATTTAACAACAGCTGGACGAAAGCATTTAATTTCATATCCTGAAGCCATATCAACAATACCCACACCTTTTGCAAAGTGTGTCGCACTGATTTTAATATCGGACATGGTGGAAAAAATTACGTTACTCGGCACATTAAATCACAATGGCACAATTTATATGTATTTAGCCTGTCTCTGCCATCCCACGGTTTACTTTAGCCTTACAAATATTACAAATTGCGAACTTTATGTATTTTTCACTCACAGTGAAGATCTTCAACGACAATGTCATGTTTCCATGCGGCTGTGACGTTATTGCCTGCGCTGCTGCCAACAAAACGGACCGGCTCGGAATCGGAAAGACGTGAGACTGACCGACCGGTTACCGGTCTGGGCCGAGCATGCGGAAAACCGGCTGATTCCGGTCCCTGGCCGGTCAATCGGTGCATCTCTAACAATATTTAATTACTTTTTTAACTATAAATTCTCCTCCCTGCTTAGTCTATTTCCACTCTGCTTTCACTTTCTCATTGTCCTTCTTCTGTTTTTGATGAGTCAAATCCTTCTTGCAAATTGTCCTCTAATGGGCAGGAAGGAGAATTTCTGACAAAAAACTAAATATGAATCTGTTCTCACCCACACCAAGTGGTGCAGTAGTGTCTAAAGAGGTGGGCATACTGTGAATTTAACAATAAAAAATAAATGAAAATGAAATACAATAAAACATGCACCTGGTCTCTAAAATTAATTAAGTTACATTTATATATGGTACATAAGTAAAATGTGTTATATATATATATATATATATATATATATATATATATATATATATATATATATATGACGACTAGTACTACTTCAGTAAAGGGCATAATTGTATATGCTCGTTCACAGCCTGTATTCAAACGCTACTGGCTCATTCAGTCTTTACAGGCATGAAAAGCCACCAAAGCAGTCTGGCTTGTCAAACTACAGCTCTGAGAAATATGAAAAATGAGAAATATGAGTCAGTGTATGGAGGTGAATGAGAATGATTTGTTCACTTAAAAGATTAATTCACTAACAAATCATCACTAGTCAAGAGGTAGTACATAAAGTAATAAAAGAGATTAATTTGAGTTGCTATGGCATGTCACATTTTGTTGGGTTTGCCCAATTCAATTAGGTTCTATATACACAAATTATTTGAGTTAAGATTACATAGTTATTTTAAATGAATGAAATTAATTTTAAACACTTGGAACCACTGTCCATGACTGAATCAAGTTCAGCCAAAGATTATTTTTGGAGCGAAGCACGAGGTCAGGTGAACAAACTTCTCTCATGAAAGCACATAGAGAAGTTTCTTGTGAAACAAGTGTCCTTCTTTGTTTGCGTTCAGCAGAAGAAAGAAAGTCATACGAGTTTGAGATGGCATGAGGGTGAGTAAACTCTTTGGAAAAAATATATTAAGTATCCCAAAAATAGGCTTCATTCATTCTTTAAAAATATGCTTAATAAAACAAGCTTCACTTTATTCTTTGTGAAATCCCCCTGAAGTGAGAGAGTGGGTGCGAGGGCCACGCCAGTTAGATGTTCCTCCACAGACCAGTGACAACACACAAACCCCTTTCCGCAGCCCGCTGACTTAAAGTTTCCTTTTCTCCGCCAGTGAAAAGAGCATGTGTGAGAGGAAGTAGACTGTGTGTGTGCTCTCATGTGTGAAGATGCAGCTTCTCTTACACGCGTCCCGAGCATATGTGTTCTGTCAGCTTCTGTGGACACGCTACAGCTGCTTGAATAGTTTCACCAGCTCAAGCTGAAGGGACACACACACACATCAGACACACACACACACACACACACACACACACACACAGAGAGAGAGAAATCACTGTCAAATCTCTGTTTCCAAGGAGACACGGGTCCAGGAGGCAAGATGCTGTAGTAAATAGCGGAGACACAGTCTTACAGGGGTGAAGTGCTAAGAAAGCGTCTAAGACCTGCAAAGAGCCTTGAGACTCGCTCTCTGTCTGAGAGCGGCAGGCATACCAGTTTAGTTTAATTTAAATTGTCCAAGCT
Organism: Moxostoma hubbsi; assembly: GCA_032164185.1. NCBI lineage: Eukaryota > Metazoa > Chordata > Actinopteri > Cypriniformes > Catostomidae > Moxostoma > Moxostoma hubbsi. The sequence goes on along the minus strand of JAVLUX010000201.1, from coordinate 6,695,866 downwards.
AGAGTAAATGGCATAAAAAGAGGCATCTCTTTCTGTATGGACAGGACAAAATAGAGAGAGATTTAGAGCAATTCAAATTTCAGGATGTGTGGGATGTGTTGGAAGTTGTTATTGGGCCTACCTAACGGTTAGCAATAGCATCTGTGCTCTGATACATTGAGCTATGGTGCCTGAGTTCAGAGATGCAAGTTTAAATCTGGCTTGGGACAATTTCAGGTCAACTTCGTGTAATTTCATCTAAAAATCATATTAGATTTTGCATGATAAAAAAGATGAAACGATTCATTAAGCACATTTTCCCCAAAAATTCTCATTACTGCAATGCAAATAAATCTTGTTCTCGTAAACAGTAATGGAAATATCCTGTCTTGAAAAATACAATAAAATTAGCATTTAAATTCAGTACAACAAATACTACCATGATGCATAGTTACAGTTGTACTTTTCAATTGTACTTTAAAAATGTGAATTAATTATTATTATTAATTATAATACCTAATGTTCAATGATATATATATATATATATACTTCTAAACCCATTTTTGTATTGTCTAATCAATGCTTTACTCATCTGACACTATAATCTAATATCTTTAAATTATCTAAATTACTATATTTATTATATATTACTAGGGCTGTCAATTTAACGGTTTAATTCCTTGCGATTAATTGTATAAAAAAATAAAGCGTTAAAAAAATATATGCAATTAATCGCAATGCCCCCGGACCGTAATAAGGAAGATTCCTCAGAAATGCAAGCTTGTAGTGCCACCTGTTTACTCCAGAGGGCAATAAGTGAAACTTCAGCTGTGTGACATCACGCAGTTTATACAGTGAAGAAAACAACCATCCACAACAAAGACATATAATGCATCCAAGAAAATAATTTCTTGGATGCATTATTTTCATGAAAATGAAATGTATTATATATATGTTAGAAGCAAACAAAGGATGTAGAATATTAACGGTCCTATGAATATGCTTAACCTGTTGATACGCAATTCCCCCACACATGGTAGTGATGTCACTCTGCTTACATTTAATATATAATTTACCTTCTATAAATGTAATTAATGATATACATATTTTCAAAGGTCTAAGGGATCAACATTGATATCCGATCTCTGTTTCACAATAGCAATGCTCCAGAAACAGCAATTTAGTTATTTGTGCCAGGAATACAAATGAAAACATGCAATATCAAAACGGGACTTCATACCTTTATTATGAAAACAGCATTCATTGGAAAAACATCCAATAGCACCTTTTGTCCATAAAAGTGATAAATCTGAGAAATATTGATAATTCTCCATTGTTTACATGAGATCTCGCCTGAAAGATTTACCCTTTGTCATCGTTCTTCAACAAACTATCCAATCTGAGGAGCATTCATGTAGTAAAACTATATATGATCTTATATATTAGAGTCTCATAAACAAAATGAGCCTGTCTCCAAAGTCTATTTTTAAAAATGCGGCATAGTTTTATTCATAATAGCCAAGCAATGCAGTCAGATTTTGTGCCATCTTGAAAGGCGGAGCCTTTAATTTTTCACTGTACGCCGCCTGCGATTTTACAGAGAAAAAAGCTTGTGGGAACCTCATTTTTGTTAGATCATCTTCAAATTTGAAATGTAACTTCTTTAGACTTGTGGCTTTGAGAACATTGTATTTCTGGTTTGTCTTGATACTTTTTCTTTATTGCTTTTTTAGATTATAAAAAGCACAGAATATTTCCATTACTATAAACTTCAGCTTCTCTCACTTTAAAAAATAAGAACATTAATTTTGACTTGGGAAATAAAGCCCAAAGTGTCTTCAAAAGATACTAAAACTGTGTCCATACTCCAAAGGATCCAGTAAATACAACCTTTTAAGTTCACATGTGTCCTTTTCATGGTTTGTGCTCAAAAAGGGGGTGCGCATCAACAGGTTAAGATTTATTAACCAGAATAAAATGTCGTCTTTTATTCCAGGGTGGTATATATACAAAAAAAAAAATTTTGACAATTTTTTATATTTACACATTTCAATTTCATAACAAAATGTTAGCAACATTGCTGGAGTATTTGTTAGAATCACCTTCCCGATCCCAATTTCATGGTGTACATGCTTGTATAATGTGTTTGTTAATATGCTAATATGCATTCAGTGTCTGATAATGAGGCTGCGTATGTGAATTGAGTCTGTTTGTGTGTACTTAAGTAGTCTCAGGCTGTGATTGCCTACTGCTGCAAGGACACTGATATTGTGGGTATTTTGAGCAGATTCTGAGGTCTGAAATTGTTTCCCAAGCCTGGGGGTTTGTTTTGCAAGATTTCATCCATGCCCGAGAATCATAACACTCCTGGAGAGAACGAGAGGAGGAAACGGAGCAATATACAGTGAAGTAATGAAATCATAAATGATTGTGTTTGTGTGTGGGCATCTTAGTGTGTATAAAATGGGGTACAAAAGTCAGAGAATGCTAGTGAAATGCTTCTATTTTGCTTCTTTTTTTTTTTTCAACAGTTTTTGCCTTTCAAATTAGATTATTAGCAATTATAGTGAAAAGCTGAATTGAAAAAAGTTCTTGAATTTCTTGAAGTAGTTGGTGTGTGTCCCCGTTTTTTTAATGACTGGCATGGACTCCAAGTTTGTGCAATACCTGATGGATGATCCGTGTTATCCGGCATGATTTGAGAATATTCCATTGTGTGCTTCAATGTAAGCAAGAAATCTTGATTTTCTGTACAAATTAGTTAACATCAGGGAGTAACTACAAGGAGAGCAGGGTAGGCAGCCGCCCTATGGCCCGGGGTGAGAGGGGGCCCGCGACCGACAACCAAAAGGAACCATAAAAATTCCAAAGGGCCCAACGGGTGATGAAAAACAACCGAGGCTGCCCAAGGAGGGTGTTCTGACAGGTCCTTTGCACTGGGGCCATAAGATCCAAGTTACACCACTGGTTAACATGGTCAATGTCATAAATTTGCTAACATTTAATTTTTGACCAAATAGTGCCTTAAATAGTGTCTTAAACATGTCTTATTCATCATATGTCATATTGATCCTGCATCATTTTGTTTTAGGTACAAAAACTTTCAAGTTTAAATTTGATTGAATTAGACTGAACCCTAGATTTCCAATGTGATCTCAGACTTTTGAACCCCAATGTACGTGCAAACAGAGTCACAGAGTGGGATGATTCCCCACATAATCTTTGATCCTTTGAAACTGATCCCAACGTGTTTCGGTTCGGTTTATAATGAATTAATAACTAAATAGGCCTATACTGAACTTGTTTCGTGCACATGCTGTCACTCACAGACAAGCACTAACAGACGAGTTAGGGGCCGTTCACACGTTATTGCGCACATCTGGCTGTTTCCCCCTTGTTTTCCTATGTAAACAAATGCTAGATGAATGTCTTTGACTGTTGCACCGTGTCTCGTTGTTTCATCAGCGACGAGCACTGGACCGGCACTTTTAAACACCGTGTCAAGTTAAAAAGAACTTCAAATTGTCAAAAACGCTTGTCGAGACATCCTCGCTCTGTTTCATTATTTGTGCTGTGTCTAAATAATTTTTTATCGCAGGTGTCACAAAGATTCAACGTTCTGAACGATTTCTGGCTGTAAAGAGAGGACTGTTGCATTGTTTCATATTTTTTAACCTTAGAGGTTACCAAAGTGCTTTACACTGTATCCCATTCACCCATTCACACACACACATTCACACACACACTCATACGCTAGCATACCGCCAACCCTGCAATTGGCAGCCGACCCGCTCTACCACCTGAGCCACAGCCGACCTGATCTTATTCCAGATTGTTCTGCACAAAGCAAAGTTTCAGCACATAAACGGTAATGCTATGCTTTTCCCCCTTTTGCTCTGATGAGGGGCTGTATGTTATTATTAACTGTATGTTAATGTTTCAGTATTGTTACAAATGTTGCCTATATGCTTACATAAAGAAATTGCCTATTGCAACCGTACTTTCTAGGAGAAGAAATTCAAAAAAATAATGAGCGATTTCGGGTCGGGTTCGGTCAGATAATCTGAAGGTATCGATCATGCTTGGTAGGGTCAGGCCACATGGTCTGTCTCGGGTATGGGTCGGGTTCAGGTTTCATTTTAAGGCCTCTGCAGACCTCTAGCAGACAGACATTTGTGTTCTGCTAAATGTTGTGGATGCAATGGTCTGCACAATTTGATTCCCTTCTTTCAATGCCAGGCTCTTGTCAGCATTTCTTCGCTAGTCTTCGATTCACATAGGGATAAAGCGTAATGATAATCCAAGCAATTGTGCCCTTCATTTATTGTTATAGTATCATCACTGTCATTGTCTTGTGATTTGAAGTGTTGAGCTATGTGCTATGCTCTGACGGGCTTCCTATGATGAAGAGAATTGGATATAAGTTTCCCTGCTGTGCGTCTTTTGTACCGCATCTAAAGACATGTTCACAGAAAGTTTGTCAGTGCCAGACTACAGTAAGAGCATGAAATTTTTCGAAACATTGCGGTTTTTGTTGCATTCTCATTTAATGCCAGTCACCCCAGCTGCACTGTTGCTGTACGCTTCTGGTTGGATTCCAGCATGAACACATAGCTGCTTTGCTCTGATTTTATAATTGCCAGTGAAATGTTGTTTGAACTGATGATCTGAACATATTTATGGTTGGCTCATCAATTTTTTTTTTTTTTTTTAGGAGTCTGTATTCAGATGAACATTTGGTGTTATACAGTGAGGGGAAAAAAGTATTTGATCCCCTGATGATATTGTACATTTGCCCACTGACAAATAGTAGGTTAATTTGAACAGTGAGAGACTCAGTACTTGGTGGCAATACCCTTGTTGGCAATCAAAGAGGTCAGACGTTTCTTGTAGTTGGCCACCAGGTTTGCACACATCTCAGGAGGGATTTTGTCCCACTCCTCTTTGCAGATCTTCTCCAAGTCATTAAGGTTTCGAGGCTGACGTTTGGCAACTCGAACCTTCAGCTCCCTCCACAGATTTTCTATGTTGTTAAGGTCTGGAGACTGGCTAGGTCACTCCAGGACCTTAATGTGCTTCTTCTTGAGCCACCCCTTTGTTGCCTTGCTGTGTGTTTTGGGTCATTGCCATGCTGGAATACACATCCACGACCCATTTTCAATGCCCTGGCTGAGGGAAGGAGGTTCTCACCCAAGATTTGACGGTACATGGCCCCGTCCATCGTCCCTTTGATGTGGTGAAGTTGTCCTGTCCCCTTAGCAGAAAAACACCCCCAAAGCATAATGTTTCCACCTCCATGTTTGACGGTGGGGATGGTGTTCTTGGGGTCATAGGCAGCATTCCTCCTCCTCCAAACACGGCAATTTGAGTTGATGCCAAAGAGCTAGATTTTGGTCTCATCTGACCACAACACTTTCACCCAGTTCTCCTTTGAATCATTCAGATGTTCACTGGCAAACTTCAGACAGGCCTGTACATGTGCTTTCTTGAGCAGGGGGACCTTGCGCTGCAGGATTTCAGTCCTTCACGGCGTAGTGTGTTACCAATTGTTTTCTTGGTGACTATGGTCCCAGCTGCCTTGAGATCATTGACAAGATCCTCCTGTGTAGTTCAGGGCTGATTCCTCACCGTTCTCATGATCATTGCAACTCCACGTGGTGAGATCTTGCATGGAGCCCCAGACCGACGGAGATTGACAGTTCTTTTCTGTTTCTTCCATTTGCGAATAATCGCACCAACTGTTGTCACCTTCTCACCAAGCTTCTTGGCGATGGTCTTGTAGCCCATTCCAGCCTTGTGTAGATCTACAATCTTGTCCCTGACATCCTTGGACAGCTCTTTGGTCATGGACATGGTGGAGAGTTTGGAATCTGATTGATTGATTGCTTCTGTGAACAGGTGTCTTTTATACAGGTAACAAAGTATGATTAGGAGCACTTCCTTTAAGAGTGTGCTCCTAATCTCAGCTCGTTACCTGTATAAAAGACACCTGGGAGCCAGAAATATCTGATTGAGAGGGGGTCCAATACTTATTTCCCTCATTAAAATGCAATTCAATTTCTAACATTTTTGACATGCGTTTTTCTGGATTTTTTTGTTGTTATTCTGTCTCTCACTGTTCAAATTAATTTACCATTAAAATTATAGACTGATTGTTTCTTTGTCAGTGGGAAAACTTACAAAATCAGCAGGGGATCAAATACTTTTTTCCCTCACTGTAGATGTGTGAAAATACTGCCCCCTACTGGTTACATGCTACTTCTATTGGAATCTTATGAACCAGTTTTGTGGTGTGAAAAAAAGAAGAAAAAAAGAAAAAGATCAATTAGAGCTTAAGCAGATCTCCCAGTGTAAAAAACATTTATTATAATTTGTACATGAACTTGTGAACCATTTTCCCTTCTGGCACATCCTTAAACACTTTAACATCATAAGGAACTTATGATGTTGCATTAGTTCCATTGGAGTAGTCTGTGCAAATCTAGAGGATCTAATTAGTAAGTCTGTGATGTTTGAGTGACTTGTCGTGTGGTATTAATAGCAAATAACATTTCTGCAAGCCCTCCTGTATTAAAATTAGTTAAATTGTGGTTTATTATTGGATCATCATCATTATTCATCCCTTTATATATTTGATGCATGCTGAATTGTGATTGGTATTTTTTTTCTTTACTTTACATTACTTTACTTTACCATCTTTATAACATGACAACTGATGCAGAATATCTGTCACACAGATATTAAAGCTTAAACACTTACCTAAAACATTTACTAGTCGTAGTAGTCTTTATGAATTGAGAAATGCCTTCTATATTCCTATTCAATTGCTGAATTTTAATAGAATTTTAAATTGAGCAAACAGGATACAGAATATGAATGAAATTCAAATAACTGTTTTAATTGTGCATATACATTTTCTTTATGAACTACCCATAAACATGATATAGTGCACACATCAAATAGGGTATTTACAGAAAAATTAGATGACATTGAAATTCAGTGTTTGAAATGCCATCAGTATAAATTAGTATTTAACAATTAGTACAATTAGTATTTTTAAATCTATATTATTAATATATATATATATATATATATATATATATATATATATATATATATATATATATATATATATATATATACACACACACACACATACACACACACTCACACGCACATACACACACAGTATATGCCACTTAAAGTGACAAAACAATCCACTTTTTTATATATAACATTTGATAGTTAAATATTTAACCTAATATTAACCTAAAAGCATGATGTTCTACATACAGTAGTTAGGAAAAATTGCACTCAGAAAGGTTTTTTTTTTTTTCTTTTTTTTTTTTTAAATGCCCCTGAGAATCCAGTGCAGGGGGCAAATATTGCCTCGGAGTGGTAAAGCTATTTTCTGATACTATACATTATATTTATTAAATTAACTTCCAATTCAACATGCTCTGGAGTATGGCCAATTCAATACAAATGCATTCTCCTGAATTGAAAAGGAGCTGATTCTTACATTCTGAATTTAACCCAACGCTGCTATTTCCACATATAAACAATATTTTTGTGTATGGACAGTGATGTGGCAGCTTACGTGGCTTACATCCAGAGGAGGGAGACAGTGTATTAGAAGAGTCAAGCCTAGAGCTGTGTCATTGTATTTACATTTACAGTATATATTACCATTACTCCTATTATCACTACTCATCAGCACTCTGATCCAGGAACAGATCTGTGACATGGGCTGTGAGGCTGTACAAAATTTTCAACCGTCACTCCTTTGAAATGAGCCCTGGATCGCTCAAGTTATAATTCAATTCTGTCTCCTTACTATCTTGGTCGCATATCCCCCGTAGCGCCCCTCAGTACTTTTTTTCTCTCTTTATCTTTCCCGCTCTTTAGATATATATTTTTCTCTCACCCTGCATATCTGGGGTTTAATGTGTGTCCATTATTCATACACACAGTCTGAATCTAAGCAGAGAGAGAAAGAGACTCTTAAGTGAGTCTGTAAGATGTAAGGGATGCAAATATGTCTCCCATATGTTTCACTCTCATTTACTCTCTGAGACGAGGTGTCACATGTTTTGTGGCTTGTCACCTATACAAGAGACAACCTAGAAGTGTGTGTGAAGTGTTACAGTTAATTCAGGATGAGCTGATCTAACTTAAACTGCAAAGATTTACACTGGTTGCCAAAGGTCTGGAATAATGTACAGATTTTGCTCTTATGGAAAGAAATTGGTCCTTTTATTCAACAAAGTGGCATTTAACTGATCCCAATGTATAGTCAGGACATTAATAATGTGAAAAATTACTATTACAGTTTGAAAAAACAATGAAACTACTTCAAAGAGTTCTCATCAAAAAATCCTCCACATGCAGCAATGACAGCATTGCAGATCCTTGGCATTCTAGCTATCAGTTTGTCCAGATACTCGGATGACATTTCACCCCACACTTCCTGTAGCAATTGCCATAGATGTCTTTTGGCACTTCTCACGCACCTTACAGTCTAGCTGATCCCACAAAACTCAATGGGGTTATGATCCATAACACTCTTTTCCAATTATCTGTTGTCCAATGTCTGCGATTCTTTGCCCACTCAAACCTTTTCTTTTTCTGTTTCAAAAGTGTTATTTTTTTCTTTGCAATTATTCCCATAAGGCCTGCATCCCTGAGTCTTCTCTTTACTGTTGTACATGAAACTGGTGTTGTGCGGGTAGAATTCAATGAAGCTGTCAGCTGAGGACATGAGGTGTCTATTTCTCAAACTAGAGACTCTGATGTACTTATCCTCTTGTTTAGTTGTACATCTGTCCTTCCAAATCTCTTTCTGTTCTTGTTAGAGCCAGTTGTTCTTTGTCTTTGAAGACTGTAGTGTACACATTTGTATGAAATCTACAGTTTTATGGCAGTTTCAAGCATTTTATAGCCTTAATTCCTCAAAATAATGATTTATGTCCACAAGACAAAATTCTTGGCTCAGTTCTGTCCCATGAACAATCCTGCCTCAATTTTGCCTAATTTCTGCCTCAGCCCTGCCTCAATTCTGTCACATTCATATTTGATCATTATTATTAATAATAATAAATTCTGCTGTATAAACATGTTTGCCTAAATTCTGTCTTTTGAACACTTCTGCCTTATTTTTGCCTTAATTACTCCTCAGCTCTGCCTTAATTTTGCCTCAATTTTGTTTCATTAGTATTTCTGCAACATTTTTGGCCTCAATTTTTCCGTATTACATTTTTTGCCTCAGTTCTCTGCCTCCATTTCTGGCTCAGCCCTGCCTCAATTCTGCCTTGTTCATATTTCTGCATCATTTTTGCCTTAATTCTGCCTTGTGAACACTTCTGCCTCAGTTTTTCCTAATTTCTGGCTCAGCTCCGCCTCCATTTTGCCTCAATTCTGTCTCATGAATATGTCTGCAACATTTTAGCCTCAATTTTGCCACATGAACATTTTATCCTTAATTCTGCCTGGTAAAAACTTCTCACTTCATTTTGCCTCATTTATTCCTCAGCTCTGCCTTCATTTTGCCTCAATTCTGTAAAATATATGCAATATGTTGCCTCAATTGTGCTGCATGAACATTTTTGCCTTAAATCTGCCTTATAAACATATCTGCCTTAATTTTGCCAATTTTCAGTCTCAGCTGTATCCATTTTGCCTCAATTCTGTCTCATGAGTATTTTTGCATAATTTTTGCCTCAATTCTGCTGGAAGAAGAATTTGTCCTTGATTCTGCCTCATGAACACTAGATTTTTGCAAATTTCTGCTACAGCTCTTAATCAACCCCACCCCCTTCCATGAACACTTCTGCCTCTTTATAACGGCATGAACACTAATCCCACAATTTAGTCTTATCTCTGCCGCATGAACACTTCTCCCTCCTTTGTAAAGTTCTCAAATGTATCGTGCCTCTGCCTCAGTAAATCAATAAATAATTTTTCTGTAATAGATGTTTGTTTGTTCAGTAATCCTTTCTCCTCTGGTATGCTGTATTGTTAGTGAGCAGCTGAGGGCTAGCAGAGATTAGCCTGTCTCAGGCAGGCAAGAGCCTTAGTTAGCAGAGGCAGAACTTCTGCTCTTAAATAGAATCTCAGCACGATCCTCTCAGTCAAGGCTTATTTCTCATCACAATTACTGTAGTAGAGTGAATAAGACTGGGGGCAGTCCTCTTTGAAACCGAAAACGCACACACACGCACTCACAATTTCCAGCAATCCTCTCAAGGAGAGTAAATGAGTGCTATTTCAAAGGATCGAAGTGGGATCAGATACTGAGCTTTTGTGTTATGTTTTTCTCCCTCCTTATCTCTGTGTGTGTGTGTGTGAGAGGGTGTATCATAAAGAACTTGTAAATGTTTTCTTGCACATATGGGTTGCATGTTTTATTACATGTGTACTGTATGTGCAGCTGCTTTAGAGGCAAATAATTCAGAATTATTTCTCAAGCAGACACTTATGCCTTGAAAGCTAACAGAGGTCTGGTGAGTGGTCCGGGCTGTGAGTAGACTGCCAATGCTCACCCTTTTCACATCTCTCCAGTCAGATGCATGCTGAATTGCTTTGCTCACAGTGTCAAGAATGAGTTCCATGGGTGACGTATCTATCAGTAGATGTTCTAATGTGATTGTTTTTTGGGTTCGGGTGTTTTTAAATTAACTAATTAATAATAGTCTCTTTCATTAATAATTGCATACAAGTGTTCTTACTTTGGAGGATAGGAAAATCTCTGTGCTTAATGCAACATGATGTGACGGACACATCCAGTGTGGACAGCTCCATTGATTATGATAGGAGCAATTTGCTCACAATGCAATGCACTGCTTGCGTCTGGTGTAGTCAGGGTCTAAGGCCACCAGGAGTCTGTCATTTGTGTTTATGTGTGGTTTCAGTTGGTTCTAAATATTATCCTAAATTTAGACAGAAAAATGAAATAATCTGGACAAATGTATTTGACAGAAACAATAACAATATGACAGGTTTTTTTCAATTTTTGCCTGATTCTAAATAAAAAAAAGCTTAATGATGAATTATGGTTTCTACGTAAAAACGTTTATATGCATAACTGCATGCGTACGCATTATTAGTGAATGAGACCTTGCATCCCTATGTAGGTGTCTCACATCAAGGCCACATTTATCTATGTGCTTTATGCACATCATTTGTATGCATCTTTCTGACAGCTACGGCAAAGCTAGTGTCCCTGATGGATGCACCTCCACCTTTCCCTCCCAATTCCTGTCCATCACCTTCATTCAAACTGGTCCCAAAAGCTTTGCCCTATGCCTGCCACCTCGGCTTGGTAATGAGGATGTTTGCATAGGGATATACAGCCTCATTACGTGCACTGAAAAAGATCAGATCCCACAATACAATGCTCCTTCGGGAGCTTAAATCACCATGACAAAAGCCCCGACATTGTTATATCAGGGGTGGAGATGTTTCCAAAGCCCCTATCTGTGTTCAGTGCTATGTCAACTTGTTGTGGACTTACAAGTCTCCTGGTGAATGTTTGGGACATGTTTTATCTGACAGGTATTGTTATTGTAGCCGTCTATGTGCATGTGCCAGGGAATCATTGTTACCTGGTGACAGTACAAGCGGGAGGGTCCCAGCGGGACCTGTCTGTTTAGACATCTCCACAAAAGACGTTAAACCAATGACAATGGTTAATCTTGATAGTTGCATAGCCTGAGTTTTAATATTAAAGACCAGGGATCAGTGCTGGTACTAAGAAGCCATATTTGGAGCGGAGAGGCATTTTGATCTTTAAGTGGACAAGTGGTTGTCTCTTTATCGGACCGGGAGGATGATGTCAGAAGTGTCAAGGAAAATCTAGGGGGGCAATCCCCTACTTGTCCCGGCCATGCCTTGAATCGGCATTTTGCTAGCGGTACATGATAGCTGTGCAGAGTTTGTAAAACTCACTCCCTGGCCTCAAGAGCCACACTAGTGACTGACGCTAGAGGCTGTAGCCTTTAGCGTCCTCGTTAGCATGCCGCCTCCCATGCCGGCTGACCCCGGTTTGAATCCTGCTTGAAATGGGTCGAGCAGGACCGGTTTGATATGCACACCAATATGCTGATAACTATCACAAATAAGGTTAAAAAAAAAACTATAATGTAAGAAACCCATGTTGATTTAATATAATCAAGTTATTCTCTGCTTTATTTAATACGTAAACAGTCATGCACTTGTGCACACTGGATAAGCCAGTAAGAACACGCCAGTAAGAAAGCTGTTTACACGCACCGCAAAATCAAGGTAATGGGCAAAAATCTATCGGTTTATGCTAAAACAGTTTATGACTGTAATGGAAGTTTACTCAGATAATGGAAAAACATTTTAAGGCGGATACCAGACCAAACTGTAAAAAAAACTCGCTTTTACTCTGTATTAGTCATCTCAACTTTCAGTATGTGCATTATTCCTCACAGTATTATTTGTTAATACCTTTTGGATGTGTCTTCACTGCTTACCTCTAACGTGCATTTAATAAAACCTTTTTCCTGAATGAGCATCTGCCTCCTTTCCAATCATAATTAAGTCTTCAACTTGTTTATTTACACAATCACTCGTTAGTTCTTAATGGAGCCGTTTGTATCATGAGGGATGCTGCACGGTCATGCTGATTGGTTCAGCTTCACTAACAGACTCTGTTACCATAGCGATCACCAGCTTGCCATCTGGGTCTCTGGTTCCCTGGACTATACTCCAGTCAACGTTTGGAGAGATCAGACATGCAAACAACAACAAATCAAGGGCATGATGATTATAGAAGTGATAGAAAGTAAAATAATCACAGATCATTTACTCCCCTTACATTGTTCCAAACACATATGAATTCCATACAATAATAGTGAATGGTGACTAAGGCAAACATTCTACCTTCTTTTGTGTTCCACAGAGGAAAAAAATGTCTTATGTGCTTGGAAAAACATTAGGGGGGTAATTAATAGCAGAATTTTGTGTTCTTTTGGGTGCTGCTGTTATGACATATGTGTGTTTGTGTGAGAGATTTGCACATTACATCACACTCCACGCGCTTTGTGCCACCCCGCTGAGGCTAAGCTTGAATGAGACGCACATGCCTGCGAGTGTTAAGAAGAGGGAGGTGTGTGTGTGTTAGACAGAAGCTTAGTTGTATGTGCTCAAGAGACTCACACACAACACAGCTTCTTCATGGCTTGCCATCGCTACCACTTGTGAGTAGATGAGTTTGAATTGTGTGTGTGTGTAGATGTGTGCGTAATTGTGCTGGCAGTTATTTGAGATAAGGAGAATATTGGGGTTTGCAGTTGTTTTGATAGAAAGAGCAGATGTTATTAACCTCATGATTCTGTTCTGTAATGAGCGGTCACAGGAGCGTAAATTCTGATAAACGAAAGAGAACATTTATGACAGCATGTCGATATGCACATCTTGTTTTTGTATGCATTTGTTCGGAGCAAAACCCCATGTCACTTGCATACATGTGAGCTTGACTGCTTTGGTAGTTTGATGCTTTATGTTTTAAGAAGATATGTTCGGATGAGGAGCAACATATATTGGGTCACGTATTAAATTCCTGCATTGAGTTTTTGGACTCATCTGCAGTTTGAGGCAAATGCCATGTTGTTCTCTGAGTCCACCTCAGGCGGTATTGCTCTAATCCAAGGGCAGAGGGATAAGTTTGGCTGTGTACGCCGAGATATCTCGCGCACGCAGACTGAAAACAAAGTGGACAGTGTTTACATAGCTCTGATGATGTCACACAAGACTATTTTTAGAAACTGTATAAGGCAGCACTTTCAGACCATATTGAGAGAACTGCTGTTTGGTAGGCTGAATGAACATTCCCATTCTCACCAGGATTCAACATCCACTCTTATTTTGGGTTTTTTTCTTTGGTGCAAATGTATCTGGAAAGTTTTAAAGGAACAATTTGATATACTCAAACACATCCTAGCTCATGTGGTTGAGCTAGACTGTTTCTTAAAAAAATGTCATTAAGTCATAAATAATAATATTTATTTTTATTTATTTATTTTTTGGATAACGAGACTTAAACATCCATAATTGAAGATTAATGTACCAGAGAAGTAATTTTGCAATTTAATTTTTTTATAGTATTACTTGAAGGTTTTTTGTATTATTAATAATTGTAAAAAGATTAATAAATTATCGTAAAATTATAAAATTATTGTGCTATTATTATTAATATTATTATGAATGTTTATTAATGTTTTAGTATTATTACAATTTAATTATTATTATTATTAATGAATATATTTTATTATTATTGTAGTAATGTTTTAAAGTATAAACCTCTCAAAAATTGTTTAGATTTATGCCTAAAACAAAAAACAAAACAAAAAATGCCAATGGGGTAATTCAAGATTCTTTGAAAAGGCTTAAAATTTTGATTTATAGGTAAATTTATCTTGGGTAGATATTTTGAAAACAAGACAAAAATACTGATTAAAATCTGAATTTTCTTTTATTTATTTTTTTGCATAATGACATCTTCACATTGTGAGTCATTTGCATAAGACAATGACCCATGTTTCTATCTACTCCTGTGCTCAGTCAGTCCCACTGTACATCTTCCCCTGCTGCCTGCTGGGCCTCATTCTGGGGGACAGAGGGAGGGAAATTGAGACAGCCTTTCGATGTCATGTGACCCTCCTCAAGGTCACCCTGGTCACGCATTACTCCTCCAGCGTGAGCCATGACTAATCACAAACTCTCTCTCTCTATCTCTATCTCTCTCTCTCTCTCTCTCTCTCTCTCTCTCTCTCTCTTTCGCTCTCTCTTTCTCTCTCTCTCTCTCTCTCTCTCTCTCTCTCTCTCTCTCTCTGTATGTATATATATATATATATATATATATATATATATATATATATATATATATATATATATATATATATATATATATATATATATATATATATATATTAGGGATGTACTGATCCCAATCTGATACCAGTGTTGTTTTTTTGCATAATCTTTTAGAATATCTTTACATTAGTGTGTGGAACTAATTGGGTGTGCTCTTTAATATGTAAAGAAACACAAACCTTTAACTACATATAATTTCAATATAAATGTATAGCTTATTAAGAAAAACATTCAAACATTAAATCGTGCACCTTTAACTTTTAAATCCTGACGCTTTTATTTTGACATTCTGAACTCTCCAGGAAGTCCTGTATGTTTCTGTTTGTAGGCAAGTTCACAGTAGTTTAATTCACTTCTTATTCAAATTATGGTAAAATGCACTGCCGGTGCCGTTCTAAATGCATATTATAAATGAAGCATCTTTTGAGAATCTACATATAAGATGTGGTTCGTGAGTAGCACTCAAATGTTGCGCGCCGCGTGTGTGCGCGTGCGTGTGTGTGTGTGTGTGTGTGTGTGTGTGTGTGTGTGTGTGTGTGTAAACAGTGCAGCGTCATTCACTGACCGCTGGAGCTGAGCCTGCATTTTATATATTTACTTAAAAAACTCAGTCTTTTGTGATTCACAGAGCTATCGCACGTCTTCAAGTGAATTTTATTGTGTTTTTATGGTTCTTTTATTAAATTTTTTGATCTTGACAGTAATGAATATGACTAACATACAATATCGGATTTGGACCGACTCCTGATCCGTCTAAAAGATCCAGGTATCGATCAGTGTATCCCTAATATATATAAATAAATATATATATATATATATATATATATATATATATATATATATATATATATATTATACGTATGTTTTATATATATATATATATATATATATATATATATATATATTTCAGTATTATTTAATTTATAGATTGTGCTCTCAAAAAAGCTCTGCTCAAAAAAACAAGCAATTTTTGCAATTTTCTCCTCTGAATTGCTCTTGAATGTGATTTGAAGGCTTTTTTTAGAGTGAGCATGGCAGCAGTCGTGTTTGTGACAGTAATGGGAGGTGGCGTGGTCCCATGGCTCCCTGGAAGAAGGCGTTCACATAAGCCCGCAAGCGAGAGCCACACTCCAGCGCTGAGATCAGACAAGCAGGATTCAGCTTGGTGGCACAGCAGTATTCCGTCCCACGGACAATGTGCTGATGCAATTAATGTGTGTGACATATAGTCCTTTTGGTGTGTCACATTTTGTGATTAAGTGTCATTGGTTGTTGATTGTACTTTCTTACTCTTGGTAGGAAGAAGGTACTGAAATTATACTTAAAGTAGATAAATTGATGTCAATTATAAAAGGTCATTCTGTTTTTGGGACATATTTAAGCAATAAGCCAGAAGAGGCTGTGCATTGTAGTGATTTTACCACAGTTAAAGGAATATTCCAGCTTCAGGATAAATTAAGCTCAGTCGACAGCATTTATGGGATAGTCACAGTGAGGCACTTACAATGGAAGTGAATGGGGCCAAACCATAACTTTAAAGTACTCGCCGTTTCTAAAGTTAAACCATGCACAAGACGTAAACAAAATGTGTTATTGTGATTTTAATGTGATAAAATCACTTACTAATCTTTTCTGTGTGAAGTTAAAGTATATCCAATTTTACAAGTATTTTGCATGATGATGCAACATCATAGACTCTAAAACATCTGTAAAAATGTGTGATTTAAACAACTTTACGGCTCAAATAATACACACGTTTTAACACAAGCATATCAGAATAATATCATAAAAGACACAAATGTTCAATAAACAGATAAATGTATTACTAGTAATACTCAGAATACACAATTCTTCTGCTGAGTAATATAGATCAAGTATCACTTTACGATAAGGTTTACATTAGTGAAGTACGTGTACATTAACTGGCATGAACTATCTATACAGCATTTGATACAGAAATTTGTCAATTTCTACACATACGAATACTTCTTTATATTAAAAGTTAACATTAGTTAATGCACTGAGAACTAACATGAACAATGAACCAAAATATTTGGATAAATTAACATTAACCAATATCAATAAATCCTGTAAAATGTAATTGTTCATTGTCGGTTCACAATATCTAATATATTTACAACTGTTAATGAATAGAATCGTTTGGCAAATTGTCGCTATAGTTACTGTAGGCAACATACGGTTGCCGGGCAACTTGATGCATTAATGTAGAATTATATTAATAGGTGGTCACAAGTGTTCGTGAATTAGCTATTTTACAGCGTTTTCGAATGTCGCTCGTCCAGTCAGAATGGAAAGTCTGAGCTATTTATAATATCCATTTTAATTTAAATTGTTAAATTAGGAAGTTATTACAAAGCAAAACTGTGATAAGGTGTATCCTTGATCCAAACAAAGCATTACAAATACAGTATGAATTATTTATACAAAATATTTATACACCTGTTGTTAGTATTTTAACACACTAAATGCTTGGATGAATGGCGGGGGCTTCTATATCACTGTAAAACATATGTGTAATCCTCATATAGATGTTCTTAACAGTTAAATTACAAATTAAACATATGAGTCAATCATATGTGTCATGTACTTTCCTAATGATGCTGACAATGTTAACTGCTTAGTGGCATCTTCAGCTGTCTACTTGACTTACTCATCTACACCATCCTATTGAGTCATATTTATAATTTTATATGGTTTTGACAGTCTTTAAACTGTGGTATGGGAACATTTTCCGGTAGCACGAGTCAGCAACTGCTGACACAGGCAATGATTGCTTGCATCAAAGAAGAGTTGGTGCATGTCTTATTGTATGGAACCTGATGATCAATGTTATCTCCCCAGTCCTTCTGCTGTGACTCACTGAATTTAATGGATTTCATTATTAACAATCATTTTTGTGCTGACAAAATGAGCGAATCTTAGACGTCACTACAATTTGTACTGTATGGCCACAGCATGGCACTGTATGTGTCTCATTACCCATCTGCCGACATGCGTCATCCTGAACATCTAGGAAGTTTAGCAACTATTCCTTTAAGAAACATTCAATTCATTGCAGAAACAGAAATTCCAACCACTTAGGTTGAAAATCCCTGTGACTGCTATTTCAAACAGCAGGAGTTAAAGGGATAGTTCCCCCAAAAATGAAAATTATCTCATAATTTACTCACCCTCAAGCCATCCCAGGTGTATATGACTTTCTTCTTTCAGCCGAACACAATTGGAGTTATATTAAAAAATATCCTGGCTCTTCCAAGCTTTATAATGGGATTGAATGGTACCTTAGATTTTGAAGCCCAAAAAAGCGCATCCATCCATCAAAAAGTAATCCATACGGCTCCAGGGGGTTAATAAAGGCCTTCAGAAGCAAAGTGATGTGTTTTTGTAAGAAAAATATCCATATTTATAACTTTATAATCTATAATCACTGGCTTCCTCTATCCTCTGCGATACGCTACGCCTACATAATACACTGGAACTCGACTCGTAAATGCATGGACGGCCGTTACCGGAAGCCAGTGATCATAGTTTAAAAAGTTATAAATATGGATATTTCACAGCTCATCTTTAGGGTCTGTGTCCCTTAGGATATTTAGTGCTCGCGCGAAACAACTGTGCAAGAGTGCCGCATCTGCCGTAAGAAAGATGAGCACTCTGTACTAGTACTCAACTGGCTGACTCAATCAACAGTGAAGAACGAACATTTTGACAGTGAACCCCCTAACCTAACCAACCCCACCGCCTTCCCCAACAACATTTTGGCCAGTTTCTATGTAAAATTCTGGGCCGATTTCTCTTCCCAGTCAACCCCTGCCTTGAAATCTACCCCATTTAACCAAATTACTAACAAATGGCATCTCCGATTTTACATTTTTGCATCATTTAAACTGTGATCACCTTCCCCTATGAGCTACTGAGCAGCCTCGGAGACACGGGTTCTTGACCTGTGGTTACTAGAAAGTAATCTCAGAATAAAGTAATAAAAAATCTTGAGCATGATTCGTGGTTGCATTTTCACTCTTAAATTATATAACAGTTTATTTATGGTTAGTTTTAGGGTTTTGTTTGGGTTAGGGGGTAGAGTTGTTAAAATATGCATTCCTGTTGACTGTTTTACATCACTTACAGTACAGCTAAAAATGCAGCTCGTTTTTGGCACCACTCTGTGGACATTTCATGCGGAAACTGGAGCTCACACTTGCCCATACATTTAACATCACTTCCAGCTTCGGCCACTGGGGGCAGTGATTCAAATTACCAACTGTCGCCGAATTCACAGTGTGATCAGTCGGGTTGGATTTTGATATTTGCTTTGGGCTACTTTTTGACCACAACTTGTGTGATCATGTTGCATTAAACAGTGTTCCTTTACCAGAACACAGTCATAAATGTTTTAAGAAAAAAGCTCATCAGCATATGTAGATGTTTTACCCATTGCCCGATTTCACGTTGCATGTAAACACCTTTATCTTCCTTCTTAACTGCTTATCCAGTGTTTGCATACCAGTTTATGTTTTGGTGTTAAAAGCATAGAATAATCAGATGATTTCAAATCTCATGTAAAACACACTTTTCTTGTGTTGTCAGATTTTTCAAAAAAGCTGATTTTTGGTAGTTATTAGCATATTTGTGTGCATGTAAACACTCATGTAGTTATGACAGAATTCGGGTCTCTTAGAGTGTTTTCAGGCATGTAGCTTTGCAGGGGCTAAAACTGTTACAATTTTGCAACTTCTTGGTTCCATTCGCTTTCACATGGCAACATTTCAAAACAAACCAAAACTGTGTTAAAGGGATAGTTCACCTGAAAATTATCTCATTATTTACTCACCCTCATGATATCCCAGGTGTGTATGATTTTCTGTCTTCACCAGAACACTCAGTAGGTGTTATATCTCAGCTCAGTAGGTCCTTAAAATGCAAGTGTTTGGTGATCAGATTATTGAAACTCAAAAAATCACAGGCAGTCAGCATAAATGTCATCCATATGACTCCAGCAGGTAAATTAATGAGTGAAGCCTGCACACGCGCTAGGTCTCCACGGCAACACACTCAACAAGCCATGTGATAAAATGCGTGGATTGACTGTCTCAGATGCGGAGGCAACTGAGATTTGAGGCGAGTCACTACGCCACCATGAGGACTTAGAACGCATTGGGAATTGGGCATGCCAAATTGGGGAGAAAAAAAAGGCCATATTCTTGTTTTGATTATAAATTACAGTGACAGGCTGACCTACAGATTTCTTCTACAAAAATCCATCAGGTATGCTCGTTGGATATTTTTTGGTTATTTGGTCCGTCGGCTTGCTTTCTAACCACAAGTTAACCGCTCCAGGGTTCGTTTGCAATTGGTCCGGGACCACCTCGTTTAGGTAGTAATGAACCAACGGTTTTGGAGCAGTATCGATCGAACTCTTGGAGAAAACGTATCAGTTTCCGAAACAATTGCTCCAAAGGAGCCACGTAATATATACTGTGACAGACAGGTTTGGCTCAACTGTGTTCAGATTCAGAGAAAACAAAGTGTACTGTAAATATTGCAATAACTACAAAATATACACTACAACCAAAACAACTTTGAAGCCATTTTACGATTTTCAGTTACTGAAGGCGTAGTTACTGTGTATTGCCTTTTTAGGGCAGCATAGACAGATTTATTCTTTAGTTATTGGGTATTTTTCTTAATATTATTACATGTTCACAGTAAGAGATATTACAGTATTTTCCCCTGCCATTTTGAATCATTTATTTAGAGTCATTTTACTTTACCACACATTCGAAAAGTCAGTTTAGTTTTGTTTTGTTTGTTTTCTCTGAAGTGCTTACATCCTCCACTCACAGCTTAACAACACAACCCAGCATGCCTCAGCTGACATTTTATTCACCTTTCATCTTTATATGGAATTATTTAATTCACTCACAACAAACAGCAACTTCAAAGCAAAGGTTGAACCCACCCAGTTTCATCTCAGCGTGAGGAACGTTCTCGCAAATCTGTCGCACCAACTTCAGAAAATGCCATCGTATCGTCGGTTTCCATTTGCGCTGTAAGTGCGTTCAGGCTTTGTCACAGTCCTCAATTCTTTGAGTTCATAATTTGGTTGGGGAATAGAGGCAAGCTGCGCTCATGTACAAGATAAAACCATAAAGAAAATCAAGAAATGCACATTATTCTTTATAAAGAGCGATTGGCGATTTTCTCAAGTGTAATGAAGCTGAGAGTCCACGGTGACCTTGTAACTGTTTCATCAGTGTTGAGGGTCACTATAAGAATCCATATAACCACATCCATTTTTGCTTTAGATCTGCTATTATGGGAAACATAATGTGTAAAGGTGATATGTTTTAGCACAGTCTCCATTCCAGCCATTAAAACTGATACAATTCTTTGGTCTGTAATTTGAATTAACTATCTCCTAATCTCATGTGGCTGTTAAATACTTAGAACATTAAACCTGGGATAAATTTATTTTATGTGGTCTGGTATGTTTCCAACAAGCACAGATGGCTCATGTTTCTCAGTGACAAACACTCAAATATACAGTTTTGTGCTCAATATTGAGTTTAACACACTCACTACTTAGCTGTGTGTATGTAGTTTGTATGCAGCGTGATTTCTTTCCCAACACTGGAAAGGAACCAGTCATTTAATATGCTAAACCCACATCTGATCCTGTTCTGCACCCAGCGGTCCTCATTTGCATGTCCAGTCATTTGTCCCTGTGTAATTTGTATGTCTGCTCACTCAAACTGGGTGATCTGTTCATGTATTCATAGCAGGATCATATTTGAGATGAGTGTGTTTTGGCTCTGGTAGGACTGCGTAGAACAGGAAATGCAAATGAGCATTTACAATATTAATAAGGTGGACAGCAGCTGCGTCGTTTCAGGCCACTAGAGGGAGCACTGCTCTGCATGGTCACTTTGTTGTGACACTTTGAACATGTACGAACAGGGCCTGAAGAGTTTGCAGTTCTTGTTAAAGAGATAGTTCAGTCAAAAGGGACAATTCTGACATTATTTACTCACCCTAATGTGGTTCCAAACCTGTATGATTTTCTTTCTTCTGTGGAACGCAGAAGGGGCAAATATTCTGCCTAAAATCTCTTTTTTGTGTTCCACAGATGAAAGAAAGCTAGATAGATTTGGAACATATGAGGGTGAGTAAATAATGACAGAATTTTCATTTTTGGCTGAACAATAAGAGTTTACAATAAGCATAAGTTGTATTTGTTAAAGGTGCCATATGTAAGATTCAGAAACCCTTGTTATTAATGACACCTGTGGCCATTAAGTGAACTGCAGCCAGCTACGTGTTGCTCGTGCTCGCGCACACACTCCATAGGGACACGAGCATCGACCAAAACAAAGAGACTGAACGTGATTCACCGGCATCATGCTGACAGATGAGGTAGCATAATTAAAATGATTGTTGTTGTGATTGTTTTACTACAAACTTTGAGACTGTATATTATATTTGACTCTTCAGTGCTGGAACAGTGCTAAAGCAAAGTGTGGATACAGTTCTGTCTATGCAAGACTGTAGTTTGAAGTAATCACTTTTCTTTGCATGATATATTGACTGCATTTATACAATAGCCTATGTCGGCTTTAGCTAGCTAGCCAGCTTTATCAATAGCTGTTAGCTAAATTTGGTGGATGATGACAGTAGCTGTTTATAAAATAGACTGTACATTATAAATATGTTGACACAATTCAGTATTGATGTGATTCCATCACAACTGTCATTTTGATATATTGATGCACTATTGTTTTATAATAACAGAATATATATATTTTATGTATAACCAAGTTACGTTACACTAATGAATGGAGCTTTTGCATTATCTTGAACATTTTTATAGCATTCCCTTCATGGGTTATTGTAGTTTGCTGAATATTTACAGATTAACATAGTTTATGACTAGTTACTGTGCAGGCAAGATAAAGTTACACAGATCAATCATTATGGCTCTATATTTCACATGCTTTGCAGTTATGTATTCTTACCTGTCCAATAAGAAGAATGCCAATTAAGGGTTTTACTCACCCTCATGCCATCCCAGATGTGTATGACTTTCTTCTTCTACAGAGCACACATTGATTTTAAATGATTTTTAGAAGAATATTTCAGCTCTGTTGGTCCATAGAATGTCAGTGAATGGGTGCCAAAATTTGGACGCACCAAAATGAACATAAAGGCAGCATAAAAGTAATGCAGTGTTTTAATTGATATCTTCAGAAGTGATATGATAGGTGTGAGTGAGAAACAGATAAATATAGTCCTTTTTGCTTGAAATTCTTCTCCCTGCCCAGTAGGGGGCGATACACATGAAGATTGTGAATCACCAAAAACACAAGAAGAAGAATGTGAAAGTGAAATTGGAGATTGACTGAGCAGGGAGGATAGTTTAGTAAAAAAGGAATTTACATATTGATCTGTTTCTCGCCCACACCTATCATATCACTTCTGAAGACATGGATTAAAGCACTGGAGTCTTTTTTTTAGCTTCAAAACTCATTCACTTACATCGTATGGACCAAAAGATCTGAGAAATGTTTCTAAAAATCTTCATTTGAGTTATGCAGATGAAGGAAAGTCATACACATCTGGGATGGTAATGATGAGAGAATTTTAATTTTTGGGTGAACTATCCCTTTAATAAATGCTGTAAAAACCATTGCTCATTGTTAGTACATGATATTGTGTGCATTAACTAATGTTAACAAATATAATCTTATTGTAAACTGTTACCAACAATTAAAAATAAATAAATAAATTATATGGATGACAAAACACATCACTCTTTTTATATTACCATTGCAATTTCCTGTACAGAACGAATGACTAATACTGATGGTACTGACAAAGAACCATATCCCTCACCCGCAATGAAAAGAATCATTTGAGATGTCTCTGAGAGAAATGAGACACATCAAGAAGTGTCATTATGGATCCACTTTGGGGGCGTTTGGAACTATAAATAGATGAGTTTTGATGTCATCAGCGATGGGGGTGAGTTTTGCACTCCAGAATTTCTGTACTCGAAAACTTTTCTCAGGGACTGTCTACAGGAGGCTATGGTTCCAGCTGTGAGAGGTGAAAAAAGGTGCTTTCTGAAGACCTTTCCAAGGGAGTAATCGTGATAATGCTGCACTTAAAATAGACATTTTCCTTTTTTTAACCTTTTTAACCATGGTCTATTTAGTCCTAAAAATGCCACCAACAGGCAATTCCCTTAGTCGACACAGTTTTTCTTGGCAAAGAATAGATTGGAGGCCATTTGGAAAGAATTGCTATAGAAGACATTTTCAGCACCAAAACATGAGTTGCAGGTCTGCTCTGATAATGCCTACCTGGTCTCAGAAACACGTCACTATACCTGCACTTTTGCCAAATTATTTTAACATGGCTCGTTGTACCTATCACGGCAGTTGCCTGGTGAAATAAACACTAGAGGTGTTGCAACAACTACTGTTATTAACTTCCACAAAGGAAACCTTTTTGCTCTGTTTATTCACACAATGCTATCTTATGACATCTGAACACTTTTACTACAGCGCATGACTTGTAAGGTGATATTAACATTTGCATTACATAAACAACTACATTTACAAGCTTATTCAAGCGTGATTGTATTGCGTGATGGCTCAACTGAACATTGCACTTGTGATGCAAAGGACGGAGTTACGAGTCCATATGAGGACTCGACTCGACATTTAAGTCGAAAGTGTAAAAAAGCACCACAAATTGATG
The DNA here is from genome assembly GCA_032164185.1 of Moxostoma hubbsi. Taxonomy (NCBI): domain Eukaryota; kingdom Metazoa; phylum Chordata; class Actinopteri; order Cypriniformes; family Catostomidae; genus Moxostoma; species Moxostoma hubbsi. Next base: position 6,671,209 of record JAVLUX010000201.1, on the reverse strand, counting down.
TGGATGCTTCAGCAAATGTGTTTTTTATGTCACTTTTGCTTTTAATGACACTATTGGTTAGGTTTAAGGTTTAGGGTAGGGATGTTGGTCCTGTTGATTTAAAACACGATTGAGCATTATACTTAAAACATAATCTGTTTGCAAATTTAACTCGTTTTTAGTACCAAACAGTGGGTATTTCACCACTGAACTGCCACGATCCATGTAATAAAGCGTGTAATATAATTTCATTCCTATGAGACCAGGCTCAATAAGGCTCGACCATGAACATGGTGCAGACCACATTGTGTTTTGTACTGTGAATTATAAGCTGCTGAAGGCATGCAACATGTAATATCATTAAAGTTGTTTCAAATTAAAAAAATTAAAAAATGTTGTTCAATTTTATATGACAAATGATTTTCGGTCCACTTGTTCTAGATGTTATCCACCAAACAGATGGCTATCCATAGGCACTGGCTTTTATTTTATTTTATTTTATTTTAAATTGGTCCAATTAGAATATCAGTCATGCACATATTGGCTGCTCTGGAGTCCGCGGGTAGTTGGGCAGCATGATGCATCGCCCCGGGCAGCTGGACACGTCTACAGTGTGCAGGGCAGGAGGATTTATCGAGATAAATTAGTCTATCTGCCAGTGCACAGATAGAGCTGTTTGGTGTGATAGCCATCTCTCAGAGCACCGATATTGAGGCCACAAAAATACAGCCTACCCTCATCATTTTAGCCCAGATCCCATCTGGCCTCGCGTGCCATGACAATAACTGCAATTACACACCCACCTACTCGTTTGAGGTGGCCAAGGCCTCTCGGGGGTCTTTAAGATGGCCCACAAGCTGAGGGTGATGCTCTGCCATATTTAGCACTTATTGGTTTCCGGCAATCAAACTGGAGAAGATAATGTCACTCCGAGTCTCTTAGCATCAAAATGGACATCTAAAGAGACCGGCACCCCGTTCCCCAGAGATTTAAGAATTAAAGGGAGAGTTCTCCCAAAAACTAATATATTATTTGACAATAATGTGCAAAGTGAAAACAATTAATAAATAAAATGTATCAAGGTGTTATAGAACAAATATTAACCAAGGGGATCATTGACAAATATAGTTGTCCAATGAGATAAAAAATTAGAAATCTTTTGAAAATCTAGTTTAAAATATTGTCAAGTTCGTAGAAATGCAATCTTTGAGCTAACAATTAAAATTCATTTAATAGCTTTAATAATGTGGTGTAATCATTAAGGAAGAGGTATAAAAATACTTTCTTTTCACCTTGAATACGTGAGTGTATGTAACTTAATCAGTAATTCAAAAATAAAATACAAATTTTATTTGTACTTGTACCCTCTATTCTAAGTCTTCTGTTGTCAGACGCAAACTTTTTTTGTGTTACTGTAATGTGTAGGTGCTGGACAGAGTGACCCAGGAGCAGAGTTAACAGTTCCACAAATATTTATTAATAAAGTCAGTAATGCGTCACCGCGCAGAGTAGAGAGTAGTGTGTTCGCTAGTGGAGTGTGTACATCAGGGAAGTCAGGAGGAGCTTGGCAGAATCCTCCATAGAAGCTTGCCGTTGAGAGAGATGTCCAGCTGACAATGCGAGCAACAGCAGAAGTGTAGATCCCCAGCATGCGAGCATAGAGCAGAAGTGAAGACTGGAAGGCAAACCACAACCCGAACAACACGGGCAAACCAACAGAGTGACAAACCAGGATCAGCTAGACAAGGAGAGCGAGGTTAGTACTCAACTTGGCATAATAATCTGGCAAAGAAACAGAGAAACATGAGGGCATATGTAGGGAGTGCAATCAGGCTGGAACAGGTGTTGCTCATCAAGCAATCATTGGCATGATCGGTGCCGTCCTGAGAACACTGAACGTTCCCATGACAACGCTGATCATACCAGTCGAGCGCGCCTGCAAAACACGAGGGGGAGAAAATTCCAAAACAACTTAAACAAACCTGCGGGTTTACCAGAACCGTGACCGTTTGAGGAACAGTCCCAAATGTAAGCCATTTGAGCTGTAAGATCAAAATGGCATGAGTGTAAGTAAATGACAGAACTTTAATTTTTGTGAACTATTCCTTAAAAAGAAGCCATACAGCTCAAATAGGACATCAACATTGTGATTTTTGACAGATAACATGGTGTGTTGAGTAGAGAAAAGGGAAATAATGAAGTTAGCAGAGTGAGTGCAAACCAGATGAAGTTTGGGAGTGAGGGTATCCTTCAAAGTGCTCGTAGCACAATCTCACATCACCATGTTTTCCAGTATGGAAATTGGTTTTGCTGATGCAGTAGGTTAGTGTCAACCAACAAACATCAATTACAGTATATGTGCTGACAGGACGGTGTTTGTGGACAAAAGGAAATGGAAAATGTGTGTGTTATGCCCATGACTGATATAAAACCACCACTAAACTTTTTATGTTTTTTCGATACACATGGTTTAATAACCATTAACATGGTTTAATTACCATGTACTCTATTTCATTAGAAAATCTGTCTTTGAACAGACATCAGGCACAGGGGATGAAACATTTCAATAGAACAAACATAGTTATATAATCAGTAATTATGTGAATCAAAAGCAACAGTACTGAGACATTGGAACTGACCTTTTTTTTGCACAGCTGGCTGCTCTGTGTGAAATGCTCACTGCAAATATTCATTTGTATTGTGCCATATAACCATGGTAATGTGGCTATCCAACAACCACAAATAAATGTAATATGACTGTTTAAACAGTAGGGAGGCGTATACCTGACATAAGTCTAGATGATTATTTTAATTGCATGGCATTGTTTCTGCTGCTACAACAAATATCTATCTATATACAATATAGATATATATATATACACACACACACACACACACAGTATATACTGTACATTTTTGGTCCACCTCTGTGTGGGTGTTCAGAAGGCATCCACGGTGTCATACACAGATGAAAACTTATAAGCCATCTTGTTATTGTTGATCAAAAAGTATTGAGAAAAGTGTATGGTTTATTTAGATATAATGGTAATGATGGAATAAAGTTGCTCAGTTGCATTGTTACTTGAAGCCATGTTGCGTTACATCTATTTTGACCATTTTATGTTCCAACGCCCATTTCTTTGCAAAAGAGGCTGGTGATGATGACAACCTTTCAAAAGAAAGCGCTTTGAGGACTAAACCGAGCATTTAAAATATAGCCTTTAATTACTGCAAAAGGGCAGATCTATCCGCTTGAGATTTCCTTTGCATTTCCTTGAGTGACATGCATGGTCATGATGTCCTGTGTGGTAAAAATCCTTTCATGCATTCATATGCTTGTGCCTGGGAGCCATTAACTGGTGTTGAGTTCATGCAAAGCACTGGTTCATTAATAGCCGCATGGTCGGCATGCTTTTTTGGGTGTTGACCGCTGTCATTAGCCCCAGCAGTGTGGCTCATTTACTGTGGACATAGACCACAGCTGGGACCTGAAAAGCCATCACCTGATGTACAAGAGGGACTAATGGGCAGCTCTGGCCTGGCCTGCCAGCTTGAGAGCACTTACACCTCCCCCATTAAAGCTTTGGTTTTCAGAGAGAAAAATGGAGTAAAAAAATTGTCTAATGGGCTAGGATAGGTATTGTCTTTTTAAGGATGAGTTTTCCCACAAAATACTCTGTCAAAATAAGTTCTTTATTGTGGAGACTTATACACTTGGACTTTTTCCAATAGCCCTCTTTGTCTGCCCTGTCTTTGTTCAATTACTCTCGTTCTGATCCTAAAATTTCTGTGTATTTCCAAGGTTAAGATTAGATTTTGAATCCCACATTTTCAATGTGGGACTTTTTATCCCACATTGAGGGGGTCAGACTTTTTGACCCCACTGTACTTCTATAGTATCTAGACATTAGTGGCAATGCAAATTCATTTTGAATAAGCAATTCTGCAGCATTCAAAACATCTCTGTTCTGGCTGGAAGAAGACATTTTGGCAAAGAGAATGATGGATGTTGCCTCATCTGTTCAATAGGCAACCCACCAGCCCCCACTCCAGCAAAATGGTCCCCTAAACTACCCTCAAGACAAAAGAGCTGTTTGCGAGGGTTCATTAATGAGGGAGATGGGACATGTGGCCATAATTTGCCCACGTGTTTATGGGCTTTAAACAAGTAGAAGGGAACATAAAATTAAAAGCAATACAGAGCTAAATTGCAGTAAGGTGGAGTGCAGATGGTTATTAAGTGTACTGTTTTGTGTCTGGGATGTGAGTGCTACTTATAAAACATTTTGATCACCTATGAACTGACAGTAATGTGATCAAATGAGTAAAAACCCCAGAGATTTAAAATCTCTGATTTTAAAGAGATTTAAAATCATTTTAGTTGAAGTAAGTTATTAGTGGGGCAAGATGAGATTCGTTATGTAACTCATGCAGATTATTTAGGAGACTAAGTCTTTTTTCTAAGCAAAAAAAAACCAAGAGGATCCCCATCACAGAGGCAATCATTGCCAGGTGATGGTCAACAACATAGCAACACCCTGGTTACCACCCACAACACCCCAAGCAACCCCCCAGGACACCCAAGCATCCACCCAGCAACACAGTAAAAACACCATGAATGTCTTATTGATCACATAACAACACCCCAGCAACCTTTAACAACACCCTACCATTGCCCTAACAACCCCCAATAACACCATAGCAACCACAAGGCTATGCACTATAAAAACCCAGCATGCTTTATCAACCAGATAGCAACGCCCTGACAACCACCTACACCATAGCAATGCCCTAGCAACCCCCCAGAACAATCTAGCAAACCCCCAGAGCACCCTAGCAACCACATAACAACACATCAATAAAACCCTGAATATCTTATTGATCAAATAGCAACACACTGGCATTGTGGCAGTGAGATTTGCACACACTTAAATCTACTTTATGAATGCAATTTAACATCCTCTCTGACAATCAGTCATAATTTGTGTAGTTATGCTTATTTTTTTTCACAGTGTTTACAACATTTTGTGCCAAAGCAAACAAACAGCGTCAATGTAATGCTAACTTTATTGAGCTCTGATTGCCATCTGAGAGCATTTCTCACTTTACACTTGCACAAAGAAATCCCTGATCTGTTGTGCCAATCTACAGCGAGAGGACTGTGTTGTGTGTGAGTGCCAGCTTGTGGGTGGATTCTAGAGGGTTTAAAGGGCGTGAGAGGGAGCAAAAAGATCTGGGCTGGAAGCATCTAGGGGCTTTAGTGTCTCTTTAGTGTAGTTATGACATGCATCCCAAACACACACAGACACATTCACAGACACAGAATACATTCATATTCTCTGGAGAAAGAAGCACCTGCAGGGTTTGGTAATTACTGGTTGGATTGCTTGAATGTGGTATTATGTGTTTGAATACATTTATTTAGTGCTTTCAATTCCCGTAACATTGTGGTCACATAATTTATTTCTTTGCATATTCAGGTTCAGTCTCAGATCCTGCTTAATAATGTATACGTGAATTCAAAAGACTTCACAGTTAAATCCTTTAAGACTAAATTACACTTGCTGGGTGAACAGGCTTCTTTTAGTTCACCTTGAATTTATTATGAAATGCACTGATGTTTCTGTTCTGGTAAGTTGTTCGCTTGGAGATATGTGATAGCGCACATTGCTGAAATTCTTTACCTACAGTAGGAGAACTCTGCTGGTCGAACAGTATTGATGATTGATTAAAGCTAATCATGGGTGTGGTAGTAAATATATATATATATATATATATATATATATATATATATATATATATATATATATGAAATCATAAAAACTGCATGCAAGATAGTTTTAAAATAATTGGATAAATGTTACTTAAAGTAGTTTAAAGGAATGGTTCAACCAAAACTTTCAATTCTCTCATAATTTATTCACTCGAATATCATCCCAGATGTGGATGACTTGCTTTCTTTTGCAGAACACAAATTATGATTTTTAGAAAAATATTTAAGCTCTGCAGGTTCATATAATGCAAGTAAAATTGTGTCCAAAATGTTGACTCTCCAAAAAGCACATAAAGGAAGCCTAAAAGTAATCCATACAAATCCATATGTGTTTTAATCCATTCCAGACATCCAGTCTTCAGAAGTGATATGATATGTGTGGGTAAGAAGCCTTTTTTTTCCTAGAAATTCCTCTCCAGCCCAGTAGAGGGTGGTATGCATGAAGAATGTGAATCACCAAAAACACAAGAAGAAGAATGTGGAGATTGACTGAGCTGATAAGAAAATGTATACTAAAAAATGATTTAAATATTTATCTTTATCTCGCCCACACCTATCATATCGCTTCTGATGACATTGATTTAACCACTGGAGTGTTATGGATTACTTTTATGCTGATTTATGTAATTTTTGGAGCATAAATATTTTGGTGCCCATTCACTTTCATTGTATGGACCAAAAAAACTTAAACAGTTTAAGCAAAAAATTATCGGTACTGGTCAATTTTTGTGCTTTACCCCAATTTTGCCATACAGCCCTAAACCTTTACCTTCATTCTTACTTGTTTATCCAATGTGTGCAAATATTGTGTGCATGTCTGCTTACATTTTGACTTCAAAAGCAGAGAATAACCTGATCAAATCTCATGTAAGCTCTTTTTTTCTTGCATTGTTGGATTTTTTTTGTTTAAGCTGATTTTCGATAGTTATCGGTGTGCATGTAAACACATTTACTGCTTGAAATTTCATGTCTGCTTCCCATTACCATTCTGAAACCAGGTTACTCTGAAATTCAATAAACATAACAGAAACTTGTGGTCTTTTTTTGTGGTTGATTTTTTTTTTTTTAATTGACAATGCAAGAAAACTTGTTTTTTATATCAAAGCATATACAGGCATGCGCACAACACTTGTGCCGGTAAGAACGCCGATAAATGTGTTTAAATGCAATGCAAAAGCATGGTAATGGGCAAAATTGTATCTTGGCTAATCATTATTTGCTTAAATATGCACTTAGTGTCTATCATAGTTAGGCTAGTTCTACTTTAGCATTAGTACTTTTTATGTTTAGCATTTTATCAACAGCGATTCCGTATCCCGGCAATGGGGCATCAGCATATTTGAAAAGGGTTGTAAATCAGCCAGCTTCTGTTTGGTGAGAGTCAGTCCCTGCTGATCACCATGTGCTTCTAGTGATTAGCATTGCTCCTCATTAGCTGGCAAAGGTAGTGCACCATCAGATAAAGCATCATTAATACAGGCCAGGCAGGGGGGCGTTGGGGGGCTTTGTGTTTGCGGTGAAGCGTGCAGAAAACTGGGCTCTGTCACTGGTGCTGACAGACAATGGAGGCAGCTGTAATTTAAAGCTGAGAAGAAGATTTGGAGTGATTTTTTTTCTTACTGTTTCAACATTGTTTGCGTTGATGGAGGCTTGTTGTATTAGAACTAGAGGATTGACAGGATTCTACACGCATTGACTTTCTTTTCACACAAAACACATCCCCAAAACAGCTGAAAGCCATACACGCGGTGTGTGACAGCTTCATTGGGGGTGTGAGAGACATCACAAAGGGCGTTACTATCTGGATTGGAAGGATTTACAGCTGCAAATAAGGCCCTGTTATTCTCTCGTACATTGGTATTGAGGATCTACGTTTACGGGGTGCCACATCTAGTTGCCATCACTCAAACACCTCTCAGTGTGATGCAATAGTGACAGCTCGCACTAGCCATGTGCATCTCACCTCTTTTTACGTGATGTGATAGACTAAAGCTTTCAACTCTTTGGTTCTTGCTCTAGAGAATGTTGAAACTCAAGACGTTCTGTTTGGATTACTGGCAGTTTCTTTGCCTGCAGCCTCTCAATGGTTTCTATAAAAGGTATGTGGTATTTTGGTCTTTGCTTGAAGGGATAGTTCACCCAAAAATGATGACTGAAATGAAATGAATCAATTTTTCTCACTCATGTCCATCCAAACCTGTGTGACTTTCTTCTGTTGGGCACAAGAGAAGGAATTTTTTTAGAATGTTAACACTGCTCTTTTTTTCAAAACAAAGTAAGTGAATAGCCTAAAATGTTGCCTCCTTTGGAAGAAATGAAATGGAAGAAAGAAAGCAATTTTTCTCTTCAACAAAATGCTTACTTTGTTGCTTGATTAAAAAAAATGGTAAAAGTTTTGTTAAAATAAGTGTTTAAAATTTTGAGTGTACATTATGTTGAGGAATAGAACATAAACAAGTTATTGTTTGATCCTTGAAAAAGCTTATCTTAAGAAAATGTGTTTTATTGCCGTCTTATCGATATTATTGAATAATCAGTAAAAAGGCTTTAATGGTGCTTTTCCACTGCACGGTGCAACTCGACTGGACTCTGCACGCTTTTTGGGGGTTTTCCACTGTGGATAGTACCTGGTACTTTTTTTAGTACCACCTCGGTCGAGGTACCAAGCGAGCCGAGCCGATACTAAATGTGACATCAAAATCCAGCAGATCACAGATTGTTCAGAGAGACTCGTCACTACCAGCATCGCTGGATTTGCGATACGGGCAACAGTATCATTTGTTCAACTTTTGAATTGTAAAAAGAAATGGCTGTGTCCAAAACCACACCATGGTCAATAAACGAGGTGCAGACGTTTATCTCGTTAGCGATGGACAAAATGGAAAAGTCTTTCAGGAAGTGTATCAGCTGTTGGCCGCACACGGCTACCACCGGACCTACAAACAGAGTAGGGAAAAGTTACAAAAATAAATAAAAGTGACTACAGAACCATGAAGGAAAACTGGAAGTGGTTCTACCAAATGGACACTATCTAAACCGGCGAGCAATGGGAGGAAGAGTGCCCTGGACTCGGCCACGGCTGGAGTCCACGATGGAGGATGGTACGTTAACTCTATACTCTGCTTGAAAGCTTTCCTTTATTTAGTTGACCAGCTTTTGGAAAGCTTGATTCTAAAACAACCAGGCCAATTTAACTGTTACACTTGTGTAAAATCACCATGAAACAACTGCTTTATGCAGCACAATGCGCTAGTAGCTAACAGCGAGCGGTCTTGTTATTGTTTATGGTCAGTAATGTTTGTGTCTCGTTTAAGATTATGTCGCGGCAGTTGAGACGGTGCAACTATGACCATAAGCCTATAATCCCACCAACGTTGAGGTGGCACTAAACAGCAGTGTAAAAGCAAACTCAGAAAAGAAAGCAAGTAGAGTCGAGTCGAGTCAAACCATAACGTGCAGTGGAAAAGTGCCATTATTGTTGAAGCAGTTTGAACACATGTACAGTCACCATACGCAACTCATCCAGCTCCCACGCCAGAGACGCCGGTTCAAGTCCCGTTCGGAGCGGGGCGAGCAAGGCTGGTTACAATGGTGCCGTGACCCGGATGGGAGTGAGGTTTAAGGGGGTGAGTATAATGGGAGCCAGCTGGTAAATAGCTGTGAAGTGTGTAAACCTCACTCTCCTGACTTCAAGAGGTGCACTAGCGACTGACGCTAGAGTCTGTAGCCTTTAGCCTCCTTGTGAACACACACGGCTCCCACACTGGTTCGAGTCCCGTTCGGAGCAGGAAGAGCAGGGCCGGTTACAATACAACCTACACGTTTCTCATAACTTAAAGTAGTTCAAATATAATCTAGCTCCACGTTTAAACAAAGTTGTTTTCTACACTACAAATTGCTAGTACCAAAAAGTGTTTTAAAGCTATTTCAATGAGAAAGTATTTTAAAATAAACAACAATCAGATTATGTAAGTTTTCAGTATTTATCTAATTAAATAATGTCAGCTGATAGTTTTATATTTAATTAGGGTGACATTAGACGATTAGGGTAACAACAGTAGATTGACCAGTAAAATGTATGCTAAATAAAAACTAATAAAACTAGGGGGAAAAAAAAAATATATATATATATATTTAGGTATGTATAAATAGTTATATAAGTCGAAACAGAATAATAAAAAACAGCAATTAACAAGTAATTAAAATATTTCACTTCAGAAAAGAAGGCAAAGTCCCTTATGGCTATACAGGGCTCCAGTGAACAGTAATTAATCATTTATGTGAACCACTTCATTTTCATTTTTTTTAACCAGCTGAACTGTCCAATAAAAACGAATGCTTGCAATTTTCTTCTAATTTTCTTGTTGTGTTCACAATATAATGTTGCAAATGTAGTGGTTTTTTTTTTGTCACTACACACTAATCCTTGGAAAACGTACATGTATCTCGCTACTGGAAAAGTTACACTATTGGTAAAATAGTTGAGCTACTGTCACGGCGATGAGAAATGTAGTTTTGCTATGTATTTATCTACTCCCTAACACTGGTTTTTGGCTCAGTTTCTGTACTTTCCTAGAGCCGATCATGTGAAAGTGAAATATACTTGTCAGAACATTTCAAACCCTAATGAATACCTCAGGAAGCTTTGAAATGATCCCATATCTTCTGTTTTCTCCATCTAGTTGGATAACTTGTCTGGACCATTGTCTGAATAGAAATTATGGGGTCGAAATAATCGAAAACACTGAACCCAAAATTGTGGAAAGGTGTCATTTCACTGATATGGAAGTGTGTCCTAGCTTGCGATCAGTGATAAGTGCAGGCCTTGGCATTTGAGTCTTCCCTCCCCTTTCCTCTCCTCTTACAGTTGTAAATCACATATTGATTGTGTTGTTCGTACCCTTTGCTGACGTTCAGGCGACTCTGACTTAAGCAGGAAATCCCCTGTCAACAGTCACAGCTGACCTTCTGTCCTAAATGTGTGCACAGTTTGCACAGCGTGGCCTCCCATTCATAAAACAAAGTTAAACAAAGCTTAAAACTTAGAAATCACATCTTGAGATCCCTGCATTCAGATTTGTGCTCCATCATGCTGTGTTTGAATGCAAGATCACGTTCTCATTAGACATACCATGATATCATAATTTTCACAATGGTGTGGTGTTCACGTTCAAACCGACTAACACCGGTATTACTGCTGGTTGGACGCTAAGTGGTACAATGGGGTCATTTTAGTTACGCAATATCCTACACAATAACGCAAGGCAGCTTGACTTCTAAAAATTCAAATGAAAATGTGTGTTGTTCAACTTTTTGAAAGATTGCTTTTCAACAGTTGAGATGGGCAACATCGCTTTGGCAATGAACCTATGAAGTAGGTGCATTCTCTCCATCATGGGCTACCGGTCGGGTATTTCTTTGCATCACTTATCGTGGGTTGTTGCAGGTTTAAAGTTGGTGTTTTATTACCTTTTATTCTTGGACCCAGTTTAGCTGCTTCGGAAGGGTAATAACTTTGAATGTGTGTGAATAAATTTGTTTTGTACCCACCTAGGACTGGACAAAAACTTATATAAGGACCTTTCCATTTACAATCACGCAAATATCCGTCTATGACAACAGTTGAAAAATTACTAATGCAAAATAAGATTTAAAAACGATTCTAAATGTAAACATAATAATTATAATGATGATAATAATCACTGATATAAAAGTTATGATTCAATATGAATGTGTTTTGTATTATTTTATGATTTAATCACAGATGAATAGGCTATATATAAAGTGACCCTGCAGAGTTGAGCTCACAACTAACTGCTCTGAGGAAATAAAGTGTGTCTCGTTTTGAAGGCTGCTTGCTAGGTAGGATGCGTCCTTTGAAGGCTGCAGTATACCGAGCATCCTCCTTTAAACAAGTCTTATTTAAATGAGACGACCAAATTTAAACGTAACGTAACATGGTTGCTATGACAGCACACCACTCTTTAACAAGTGCAAGCATTATTTTTTTTGTTGACATTTTTGTTTAAGCAAAGATTTTGGGATTGTGAGTGACCACGAAGAATACACCTCATGCATCCTCTGAATTCCTGTGAAAGAATGTCGCATTCGAAGGCTGGTATTCGAAGTGTCCTACTCGCTTTTCTGAAACGAGACTTGATGACGTATGCGGCCGACAAATGTGACCCCCGGAGGACGCATCCTTCCAAACGAGACACAGCCCTTGTGTTGTCTGGCTTTGGTAAGTGCGGTTTGTTCTCTGTCTATATTAGCCATACCTGTCAACACTCCCATTTTTCCCGGGAGTCTCCCGTATTTCACACCGATCTCCCGCCCCCCTCCTGTTTTGTTATTTCTCCCAGGAAACTCCCGTAATTTGTACGGCCCAAACCTTGTTATATATAATCAATATATTATTCCAAGGTTGTCCAGTTGCCAGATCTTGTATGAAACGCATCCTACTCACACAATCGACACATCATACAAATTTCAACCCATTTGTGACCTCAGCCTGGCAACCTACAACCCAGTTGTGCTGTTCATATCTGCGCAGATAGTAGACGCGGGAAGTTGAATGAAGCATCACTGGTAGATGGGAGGAGAAGACTCAGGTGGTGCTCCGGTGAAAAAAAATAAGTATTATGTAAATTTAACAACAGCAGGATGGAAGAATTTCATATCTCGAAGCCACATTGACAATGCCCACACCTTTTGCAAAGTGTGTCACGCTGATTTTAATATTGGACACAGTGGGAAAAATTACGTTATTCAACACATTAAATCCCAGCGGCACAGTTTGTATGTATTTAGCCTATGTAAAATGTTCATGGACATGTTAGTTGACAACTACCCTGTTATTTGACTTTGAGAAATGGAAACAAATGAAAGTGGAAATACTCCCTTCATTTTGTCACACCATCATTTCATGCTGTTGATTGTCAGCATTGGTGTTTCAGAACAGAATTATGCAGAGCTTAATGTCAGGGTAACGTTAACCTCTTTAGAGTCAGCAGCTTCAAGTTCCTCATGTCCACATCACTGAGGAACTCACATGGTCCGTCCAAACTGAGGCCAACTCACCAGCACCGCTTCTTCCCGAGATGGCTGAGGATATTTGGAATGAACCGCCACATCCTCACACTGTTCTACACCAGCACTGTAGAGAGCATCCTGACTGGCTGCATCACCGCCTGGTACGGCAATAGCACCGCCCACAATCACAAAAACCTGCAAAGGGTGGTGCGAACTGCCAGAAACATCATCGGAGGTGAGATTCCCTCCCTCCAGGATATATATAACAGGCGGTGTGTGTAAAAAGCTCGGAGGATCATCAGAGAATCATGGGCTGCTCTCACTGCTACCATCAGGCAGGCGGTATCGCAGCATCAGGACCCGCACCAGCCGACTTCACGACAGCTTCCCCCAAGCAATTAGACTTTTGAACACTTGATCTCTCATGATCAACAATCAGCACTGCACTTTATTAATCTATTATCTCACACTGGACTGTCGTAATTATTTTCTCCACAATAGAACTACAGTACACATACAATAAAAATAAAAAGTGTATATATATATATATATATATATATATATATATATATATATATATATATATATATACTTTTTATTTTTTATTTTTATTGTATGTGTACTCTATATTGTGTGTATTGTTTACTGTACATTGTATATTATATTGTGTTGTGTAATTATTTGTACATTTGTTATGTAAATTGTGTTGTGTAAATATGTTGTTCATTGTAAATTGGAATATGTCTCGTCACTGTTATGACTGTTATGTTGCTCGGAACTGCACACAAGTCTTTCACCTACTGTTGCACTCGTGTACACAGTAGTGTGACAATAAAGTGATTTGATTTGATTTAGAGCAAATTAAAATGATTCATAAGCTTTGACATTTAAAATTATTGTCGGGCAAACAATCCTGTCCATAATGAAATCAGACATGTATTCAATTGTCTTAATCAGAAATTGGCCTTTTATCCTGTCATACAATAGTTGAATTGATGAATTAATTACTCCCTTTTAGCTAAAGGTGATACTGATAGCTGTATTTATAGAGTTTAGGAGCGCCAGCTCTTTAAAGCCAGAGAGAAACCTCATATAACATAATATAAAGATGCTTCACTTATTTAAATGTTATTGTCATCACTGAAGAGCGAAGACATTCTTTATCACTGATTAGAATGTTCACCATTAAGCTACTGTATTTAAGCCTTCAATGTAATACTGTTGTTCAGCAACTACAGCATTTCTGCCTGTCCCTAATTTGGAATGTTCCTCATCTAGAGATCCTATTCATATTAATATGCATAGAAGTGCATTTCAGGAGGAGAGGGAGATCAATTCTTCACCATTTCACACTTGTGTAGAATACTGCAAAGTGGGGACAAAAACAGCATCACTTATACTGTATATACAAATGAATTGGTCATTGCTATTCCCCTCAGTTGCTGAACTGGGCGTAGACATCCAAGGTTGGAACCTTTTGAAGTCTAAAGCTGGATCCTTATAAAGAGCAAGAGTTGAGTCTTTCCCTCTTTTCTGAAAACGACCTCACCATTTATAGAGATTTTTGTTTGTAATTGTTCTGAAGAAGAAGGAGGGGTTCTCCTCTGTGTAAATAGGAATGAATACTTTATGCAAATATTCATAAATGTGTTCATTATTTGGATTTAAATGGATAGTTCACCCAAAATCTAAATTCTATCATCATTCACACACTTATGTTGTTCCAAACTCATATCACTTTCTTTCTTCTGTGGAACACAAAAGGAGATGTTAGGTTGAATGTTTGCCTTAGTCACCATTCACTTCCATTGTATAGAAAACAGATGCATTGAAAGTTTATGGTGACTGAGAAAAACATACTGCCTGTATGCTTGAAATGTAAGTGCAGTGTAGTTCTAGCGGGAAGACTAGCAGCCGCATATCATCGCACCATTAGCTAGGTAACTCCTTGCCAATCGCATGTAAGCCGTTGCTTTATATGTATGCTCACATTCTATCACACTGATGTTTCAGTGTGCTAACACGGCAACCTCCACCACCCCACCACCACCGGTTGAGTCCCGTCCTGCACGGGGGTAGACTCCTCGCCCCTGACTCCTATCTCCAGCAGAATCCGATGGTTCAGAGTACAACAACTTCGGACCGCCAGACAGGGCTTATGCCAAAGAGAGATATTACATTCCTGTTTTATATTCATCAAATAAATGTAATCTAAATCTTTACTCAAATCTGCGAGTCTTCATGATAGAACAATGTTTACAAGGTACCCGGTTGATACAGTGAGAGCTTTAACTAACTACTGGATTTACCAAAGTTTACCAGGCTAGTGATATCTAATCATTGAAAGTTTTATTTGAGGCAATTAGGATCAAGTATACTTGATATCCCAGAGAAAAACATTTTATCTTTTTTCTTTCTGTGAAGTAATCAGTTCTAAAAATTCTGACTTTGTGCCATTTTTCAGTGTTTTCTGATCCACTTGCAGAGACTGCAGCACCATTATTTGGATTCATGATGGTCAATTATTGTGGTATGATCCATTTCAGTTAAACCCACCTTTAATCTGCATGTACATAAAAATAAATAAATTAATTAATTGTTGTTAGTCACTGTACATTACGGTCAGTCAGGCTGTCTCTTCCTGTCTAAGTGGGTTGTTCTTGGCCAGAATAAGCTGCTGTACACTATAACAGTCTGGCAAAACTAGCTAATTAATAACACCTGTTCACAGTTGTATACATTGAATGGATGCTGAACAATTCATTCAAGTTTCTGAATATTGTTAAATGCTGTGATGGCAAAAAATACTTGCAAATATTTTTTAGTCACATTGAAATCTGTGCTAACAAAACTGTGGAGTAAAAAAAAAACATTGTAATGTTGTAAATGTTGCAAACCTAAACTCAATAATTGCTATAATTTTTTTTATCTCTACAACGGTTTGGCAGCAATTCTTTTGCAACACTTCTCTGTATTTGAGTCTTCCATTCTGATACCTGTTTTTTCCTTTGCAATGCTCCTTATTATCTGCGATCCATTTTGTGCTACCTAACAAATCTTTAGTCTGCTCCAGAGTATGTTAATGATGTGACTTCAGTGGTACAGCCGTACACTTGTACTGCTTTGAAATGAGGTCTAAGCCTCTGGCAGAACTAATATAGTGCTATTTCATGCTGGTCTATGTGGTACAGTAAGTAAATTAGATTTTTCACAGTGTCCATCTTAAAAATCGGATAAAATTGAATGCATTCTAAGCAAGCTACAATACCATTAAAAGTCATATAATGCCATTTTTATTATGAATTCATCCTTTCTTTGGCTCATAATGTGTTGTGGAGCACGTCTGATCAGATTATTATCAAGGATAAAGGCTGTATATGCAAGAGTGCAGACCTTTCCTTTTGATGGACACTGAGCTTTGTGTCTGTGTGCTCTCTGCCTTGAATGTAATGCTGTTTTTCCAAATTGCATTTTATTGAGTCTTATGCGCCTAACAAGCTGGAGACTAATGAAAGGGAGCAGAAAGATGGTGTTATGTGTGTCAGTTTTTATATCCATGTCTGTTCAGAAGTCTGTGTATGTTTTTGTGTATGTGTTGCAGGGTAATTAGTGAAAGAAAGGATGTTTTTTGGAGGATGTGGTCGTCTTTAGGGAGGTGCCTGATGACTAAAACAAAACAACTAAGCTGTTTTAGAAAAGTGTCAGTAATTATTACTATTAATACTACATTTTCCATTTGACAGGGAAGCAAGCGTTTTTCATAATTGTTCATATTATTTATTCACATTTGCTACTAAAAAATGTGAAGTAAAATATTTTTTTTACTTCCAGACTTCAATCAGTCTGTTCCTTTCAACTTGAGGTAGCTTTTTATTTTATTTTAGAATTATATTATTATATATTATATGATATACTACATTACTAAAGCTAGGAAATAGCTTTAAACGAACAACTTCAGCATTACGGCTCATCACAGCTGAGAGACACAAAAGACTGATTGATTACAGATCTCATGGTGCTTACCTCTTACCGGAGTTTCCACATTGGAGAAAAAGTGCAGTTCAAAATGGCGGAGAAGATTGCAGTTTATATAGTGAATGACTCTTGTGCATCGGTTACCATGAAATAGGGAGAATTACCCCCGCTTGGATGGCTATTTTTCCACTGAAAAGCTGATCTCCAGAAACCTGACAGCATCTCTGCTTGGGTGGGGCAAATTTAATTAAAATTGCGTTTACAATGAATGCATCTGGCGCCATTGGTGTGTGAATGTGAGTGTAAATGTGTGTGTGAATGGACACAGTGTAAAGCGTTTTGGTTAAAAATGCGCTATATAAGTGCAGACCATTGACCATTAAAATGACTGTTTTATTATACCTTTCATCCTTCAAATTTCCATAACCTTCATCACTTCTAAATATAAATGCACCCAAATGTCATAAATATAGATGTTAAAGGGCAGCCAATGCAGTGCAAATCTCTTTAACAATAATACAGACATTGGCTTTACCCACCCAAAGAGTTGCACTAAGGTGCGGTTACCCAGACCGGTTCGGAGGCACCACAGTGTGATAAGGTGTTGAATGTCTCATGCGAATATGGGATGCTTGAGCATTTTGAGCGCTTTAATACGGGACGGCGATCCCCTTGAAGTGTTCCGCCGTCTGACCATTTTAAAAACATTTTGCTTTCATATGAGACTCAATGCCATCAATGTGGGACCTTTCACTAAAGTACAGGACAATATGTGTCCTGTACAGGATGTAGCAATTTCACCCAAAATACGGGACACCCTGGCTAAAATGGGAATGTCATTAACCCTAGCAGCAACAATATTGCATATGCAACCTTTCCTGTTTTTGACTCCGTTGTCCTTTACAAATGGGTTCATATTTGGTGACTGCCTTCATGAAAAACGCAATTAATGGTTAAACATCCTTAGCAAAACACACATATGGTTACTATGACAACCAATGTGGACATGCTAGCAAAAGCGTCTGCACTAACAGGAAAAAAAAAATCTAGTTTTATTTTCCCATTTCTACACAGTTCTTTCACTGGCTCCTATCCAGCTTGTCTCCCCCCAGTGTTCTTCAAGGCCTCTCATTTATTTTGCCTTGTTTTCTTTCTACGTCTATTTTTCCCTGTGTGTGTATTCCAGTGTGGCTTTAAGTTACACTTTTGAGGCTAATCCATTTCCATGGAGTGTGCCAAGCCTTACTCCAATGACAGACTTTGATTATGATCTCATGGCCTTCTGCAGGATTGGATATCCTGTGTAAGTCTGGCCCCACTCAATCTTGACAGAATCAGCTTTTTTTTTAATAAAAATTCCATCTCTACAATCAAATTAAGCTATTGAGACTAATTAACTACATCTACAAGTCATGTTTCAGCATGTAAACACTGGTCAGACCCTCCTTGGCCTGAAATCCGTAGGGAGACATGTCACACTTGGCTGAGTGTTGGTCGAGTGGGCCTGCCAAACCTCTTTGACATAAACTGGGAGTTAACAACCTCCAAACAAGATGAGAGGGGTTTCAAGGAAGCATCTAGTTGAGGAGATTGAGTACACCAGGATGTATCTCTAGCATATTTCCTCTGACTAAAGCAACTCTAGAGCCTCACATGGGAACCTTTTATTTTTGCTAGAAGATTTCTCCCAGAGTGGAGCATTTGGTTATAGCTGCATAAACAAAGCTACAGACGCCTGAACATTAGAAGGTCAAGGAACAACTGCAGTAACATGAGTGAGGGAATGAATTACTGTTTTTTGCCCCCCCACTCTGGAGCACTTCAAGCATTTCACTCGGTTTGTGGTTGAGAGAAAGAAAAGAGGAAGGAGAGACTGTCTAGATGACTGGAGTTGAGCTGAGATGGTTACACAGCACATGCTGAGCTCATCTCTGACTTAGATCTACTCCACATTGTTTTGAAGACTTGTATCAAGCAGCCAGGCAGGAAATGCCCTGGTCATGTTACATCTGATGTGGAAATACTGCATTTCGGTCCGTACCATCAGGTAGGAGATCTTTAAATCAGAGGAGTGCAGCACAAGGTGGAGATATTTTCATGATTCACAGTTCTCTATCAGGACACCTGTTCTATCCATTCATATCTGGTGGTGTGGCTTTATCGGAAAGTAAGTTACAGATTGTGGCCTGGGGTAATCAGGAAATGTTGCGATGTGGTCATGTTCTAGAGAAGGGTTTTTTTGCTGTTGTTGTTGTTTTTTATAGATATTGATTATTGACTTCATGTGAAATACTTAGAATTTGTTACAAGTAAAAATCATGTGTTTTTCACATTGCAACCATTATTATAAAGTGCGTTCTTCTACTAAGAAATGTAAAGAAGCACTCTTTAAGAAATGACCAAAGTATACAGCGTAATATAAAATCCATTTACAAACCCATTAAGCTTTGACTCGTGGATGTCAATGGCTTAATTTGTTCTTTGTTTTTTAAATTGCATGCTATTTTAGCTCATTTAATCCCAAAAATCTCCTAGCTACAGTAAGTAGGCACATATATTTTACTCCTCGGATTGCCCATATTTTAAATTAGCGAAAGGATGAGATTTATTCTTGGTCACAATTGTAACCGGTAGGAAATTACAGTTTAATTTGTCTTAGTTGATTAAAATAGGACCCAATCAAAAATGACAAACAATAAAGGGACATTTTTTTTTTTACTAACAGACAATTGTGCAGGAAAAGCCAATGATTACAAAAAATAATTGCATATTTCTTTTTAATTTTACTTTGTGTCATTTATTGCAAAAATACTTCAAACTCTGTCATTTTATAATGGGAGTCAATCAGTTGCTAATCAAAAGTAAGTCTCTGTGTTTTCCCGCTGGTCACAATTGTGAACACATTCATGTTAACGTGTCATGTGAGCATAATTTATATGAGCCAAAGCTATCTTATTAATAAATCAATAATAGACCCTTAAAACATCACATGCACAACATATGGTGGTTGTATGTGTATTATAACAAGGTTTGCTTGCTTCCTCTTCTGGAGCTTTGACACAGACTTCGAAACCTGTATTTCAGAGGCACACAGTGGAATTAAATGGTTGTGGTCTTGTGAATTTTTGAACCACCCATGTAAACTTGTTCACATGAAATCAACACAGTCTGCACTTTCATTAGAATTGACAAGTCTGTGTAAAATACTTTTAATCCCACCAAAAACTGGTGGGATTAAATGGGTTAATATCTGAACTACCCCGCCTGCTTCCACCCATAGTGGCTAAAATTAGTGACTAGAGACTCTGAGTCAAGCCAGCTCATCCACCAAAGTAGCCAAATTATTTCCTTAAGCTCTGTAATTTGCTTCCCAGTATTTGAGCCACAGACTCATGTTTTTAACAGTAACTTATGTCCCCAACTTTTACAGTAGTTATGTAGTTGAAGATATGTTTGTCTTTTTCTTGTTGCTCTTGGCATTGTTCATTAAATTGTATTCTTTGCCTATACCTATAAACATGTAGTGATCTGTGACTGCCGAGCTCAAAAGATGCACCATAAAAGTACTTCATATGACTTCTGACTCAATTCTGAATAGCGTTGTATGAAAAGCTTCACACAACCTTGAAAGCTACAAAATTGTGTAGGGCAAGATTAACAAATACATTTTTATTCAGAACAACATGAGAATTTGGCAACCGTAGATCAAAAGTTCTGCTTCTGAAATCAGTCTGTGCTTACAGAAACTCGAATCACTGCTAAAGGCGCCAAAGCTGGAAGTGTTGATGAACGTATGGTCATGTGTGAGCTCCAGTTTCGGGATGAAATGTCCACAGCTTGGCACCAAAAGTGAGTTTTTAGTAAATGATGGTATACAGTCAACAGAAATGCATTTTTTGACCAAACCCCAACCCTAAACCTAACTGTTAGGGGAGTAAACATTTTTTATGTGACCAGAGGTTACTTGGATGTTCCTCACACAAATGCAACTTGAATTGATGCAAAAATGTCTGATGGGGATGCCGCTTGTCGCTAGTAATTCAGCTGAAATTACTGACATGTACCCTGAAATAAACCTTTCGGAAACAACATGTCGATTTCATGTATTATTATGTTGCATTGTTACTGTTAATTTTTTTCCATCTTTCTCTGACAATGTTTTAGGGTAGTTTTGATGCAAGAGCACCTTGTTCTCCTCTGTCAAATTCTCATTGTTGGGTCCCATGGTAGGACACTCAGGTTCTTCATCGTTTCATTTCGGTCTGTTCACCACTTTTATTTCTAGCATGAGCTCATTCTTTATATCTCAAGAAAAACTGTCTCATCATCAGCCTTGGGGCAAAAATCCAGACCTACCAGGACAAGAACCATCTTTCAGGAATCTGACTTTAGAGCAATTTGAAATTATTACTGATTTGAAAGGAATTTGTCATTTTGTTAAGAGCCCTGCAGTCTTTTCTAAAGGAAATTGCTTTTGGAAGTACTTGTGCCTTGAAAATATCAGTCTGTTGTAAAACAGAGCCACAGTGAAACCGTAGATGTCAGGCAACCTGATCAAGCACACCAAGGAGGCACAGGGTATTATTAATTTACTTTGTGTGGCATACTCATTTGCGTCTGAATGTCTTATACTCAATGGACAAACGAAGAGGAAGTTGTTCTTTTCTTGTGTCGTACTCTCATTTAATGAGTCTTCCAGATATGTTGAGTTTCCTATGGGTAGTCTGACTGGCTGTCTGCATCCGTGAGTTAACCACCAGTGCGTCACCAGACCTTTGCAGATGTTTTCTGAGACTTTGTAGGGGGCTCTTGGGGCCAACCTGTCTGCTGGAGCCTGTGTTTTGTAAAGGAATTTCCAGGCTTCTCTGGTCTCTGTGCTTGAGTGTTGCCAAAGGCCAGACAGGCTGTCTTGGGCTGTAAGAACCATAAACAGACTTCAAGTTGTTGCTCACGGATGGAACCTTACTGGTTTTAGAACTCTGTTACGCACGTTTTTCAGAGGAAAGCTTACAGACACTGCGTCGACATCAAAAAGAGATTTAAACATTTATTCAAAGGAGAAACTGACCTGAAAGTGGGCTTTCGGAAACATTTGAGTGGTCAAGTGGATAAGGGCAAGCAGAAGCAAAAAAACAGGAGCAGATCGGTGATTCGTCCGTGGGTGAGTAAGCCATTCTGTCTGATTCACGGCCACTCAGTTGGATGAGGAATCGCGCTGCAATTTGGGGAGAGTTTACAAGGGGAACACTCAGATAACATTTTTATTATATAATTTGCTTTCAGTCATATGAATACTTGTTTGTTTGGGTCTCAGGGAAATTATAGCAATAGTTAGCAATGTCTGTCTGTCTGTCTATCTATCTATCTATCTATCTATCTATATGTCTGTCTGTCTGTCTGTCTGTCTGTCTATAATTCTACTGTATATATACCATTTTGTCTATTGTTTTCTATATCCATCCATCCAGAAAGGATCATTGGCTGTCAGCTGGTGTGTAATTGGTATTCCATATTTCAATAAATTTCAGCATATCATCTTCATATTTATTTATTTTTCATAGGATTCCTCATTGACAAACATGTAAACATGAAACATGAGTGAAGGCGCTGTTCTCGTTTCCCTGACACAGAAATAATATTCTTATTTGCATCTATTAATATTTCAGAGGAAGGGTTGCAGTTTACACTAATTGATTGGGTTACATTCCACAGTGGAAACCTTTGACTCATTCTTTGGTGCAATGGATTGTTGTTTTAATTTTGAGGTGTAAAGTGGCCATTCCAAAGCTTTCTGTAAATGGTATAATTGAAAACTCTTTTGAATGGGTTCATACAAAGGGTTCATCTGTTCTTCATGCATTCTTGGATATTCAATCTGAATGAGCTCCACTGCACTCATTAAAATTACAGTACATCAGCTCTGCCTAAACAAAACAAAGTGAATCACCCTACCTTTCAAGTGCATTTGAAACATAATCCATCTTCCATCTTATCATATCACCTTTGATGCCTTTGCATGGGTATTGACTATTTAAAATATGTTAAATCTCTTGTGTCAAAAGATGCTTGTCATTTATTAGGTTATTAATTTAGTAAGGAAAATAATTTTCAAACGAATGGTTATTTTTTTTATAGCGGTGCTTGGATATATCCCTATAAACTCTTTTCTGGAACATCTCACATCTCCAGCCATCTGGCTGAGTGTACCTGCAACTTCATAAAGTGCCGTCACTTTAGAATACACTGAACTTTTTTTGTGGTCCAAATTTTGCCATTGGCCTGTCAGCTCTATGATTAATGATGGGATATTGGTCTGTCACCCCACCTGGTACTCCATATTTTATGCATTTCACACCACACTGGTCAGCACTGTCTCTCTCTGGTGCAAATCTAAAATTTATGCCGGTCATGACCTCATTGTGAATGGGTCACTCCATCGCGTGTTTAGTGCTGCCTGACTGCATGAGCCCTATACTTACAAACCATAGCCCAACCTGCCTTTATCAATCTATTAGTCATTCATTCTATCATTCCGTCCGTCCATCCATTTGTCTGTCTTTCTGTGAATTTATCTGTCTTACGGGAGGATCATTTTTTTTTATCTTAGCTGTCTGCTAGTGTGTAATTGGCATTTCAAATTTCTAAATTCTCTACTTGAGCTTGATATAAATACTTACTTGCTCAATAATACCTTAGATTTTGAACTCTGTAATTAATTATCTAGTCCTGTGAACATCAAAGATCTTTACTTTGCCAACATTTACTACTGTTGCCATTTTTCTCCTTCAGATAACCATTTTGGTATCTCACTACAAGTCATTTTCAAGGACCACTGTCTCCCTTACTTGTTATTGGACAGATAGTACTTTTCACCATAGGAAATTCTCAATGACATTTCAAAAGGAGTTTTGAACTGTTATTTTTTTTTTTACCTTATTTTGACATTTTTAAAAACACAGTATTCAAAATATGGCCTTCTCAAGAGTTCATGTTTTCATAGGAGACAACAAACCTGAGTGGATTTCGGCTGTTATGTCAGAGCTTCGCTATGTTAACAACAGTAAGATCACATGCCTTTATGTAACTCCAATAAACATCATTACCCTTGTAAAACAGCCAGGGGCGGCAGTACAGCGACTAAAGAGGAAGCTTTTAGGAAAGATGAGACTGCCTTTTTCCTACATTAAAATGGAAAAAAAATGCCAATTGAATGGTGTGGTCAGAAATATTAGGTAATTTTACTCTCAACCCAAACACAAAAACGTTTCCACAGCCTTTCTGTCCATGTGCCACATCTTTTGTTCGTGAGAATTGTTCAAATGATGTCTGGAGAGTGCAAATAGTTGGGTTGAAAAGCTGGAATACCCAAATGCCCCATAAACACATACATCAGAATGGTGTGGCAGACCTGAATTTTATGTTAGTGAAGTGTTGTAATTGTTTATTTTCATGATTTTCTTGACAACTTCATTTTATGTGTTGAAAGTCTGTCAGTACGTATGAAACCAATGGTCGCCATGGGGTCGGTTTTACTTTTGTCTATTTACACAAGCAAATGAAAGTCAATTTACTTATCTCTCTCTCTGTTTCTCTGTGAACACTCACCTCTGGAGTATTGATTTTAAGATGATGAAAGCTTTTTGATGTGCTTTTACTCCAGTGCAGGGCATTTTGAAAGCCACTTTTGAAGCCGGACATAAAATTATCATTAGGAATTGTGCTGTTTGAATGATGAAATGTTACAGAGCCTGAGAGTTAGACTGCAGCTTTTCTTTCACCTCGAATATGGATGTTCCGAGGCCAAACATGTTTGAGAATTATATTGTCTCTCCTCAGATAAACTGTCAGTTGTGAAAAGCCTTTCTTTTATATGCTGCTATTTGCCATTATATAGATGTGTTGGGCTCTCAAGCAAATAATCTCAAGCAGGTTTAATCAATGAGCTCTTTTCTCATTGGCCTATTTGATTGTATATTTCTGAGTTGATGGCTTCTTTGAATCTTTTCTGAAAAGCTTTTCTGCTTTAGAATTTTTCTTTGATCTTTTGAGATTATTACTATGAAAGCGTACTGTAACTTTTACAACTCAAAACTTGCAAAAATCTCATTAATTAAAACTGAGCAGCAAAAACTGTTTTTTGGCCTGTCTGGTCACGATGAGGTAATACAGAGGAGTTTGGATTGATACTATTACTCCTAAACACTGAAAGATCTAACAATAAAAGTAAAAAGTGGCAAAGTCTGTCAAACATTGTGCAAACCTGCATGTTAAGGTTAATGTCTCACTTCCTGGTTTTTCCAATGATTTTCAAGTGTTAGCTACATTAACATTATCACCGGCCAGGCAGAGTGAGACAGAGTGTGCATTTGCATCTCTCAGCGGGAAGTGTTAATCACTTGACTGTTGGAACTCCCTGCTGAGTTAATGGCTTCAAAGACTGAAAAAATACAACCGTTCTGTTTGAAAAAATCATTCTGTCACTGAGGCGGTGTCTTGTGTTCTCGTCAAGTGACCAACGAGCTTATTTTATTGAAGAATAGACAATACGTCAAGCTGATGTGAATGTTTTCATCGCACTCAGTTTTTGTCACCAAGCTTTTTTCTTGCACTAAAATGAGCCACAACAGTGGATGCATTTCTTTACTCACTGAGAGCTGCACGTTGACATGCGTTCTACAACAAGCCCTGATAGGATAAATAAGCAATCTCACACTTTCACAAGGAAAAGTTACTCCATCTTCATGATCACTTCTTTTGTATTGCGGCAGAAAAGATACAGGAAGAGAGAGAGCGAGCTCCATGACTGTGAGAAGAGGTACTTTTTAATGCAGAAATAATGCAATAGCATCTATTGATGGATAAAAATAACCACAATGTAAATTTTCCAGTTATGGTCAATTTTAAAATATAACATTGCGAAAGCTGACCGAACCTGCATTTGGATGAGAATATGTTATTGCTCTATGGAGTCAACAAGTATGTTTGTATGGCATATCTAATATGTCATATCATGACAGACTATTAAAAGAAGAAAAAAATGCACAGGACTTTGCACAACATGACTATAAATGTGTAAAAACATTTACATTTAATACTTGGGTCATATTATTTTATATAAAGTAACAATAAGCTTAATATTTGTATACAGCTTTAGATTATATCAATATATTGTAGTCTACATTTATATAACATTATGCATAAATGCACTTTTGAATAGTGCGCTTTCTACCAAATGACAAATGTTTGTTGCCCAGCTCTTTGCAAAATGTGACAATAAATGTGTATTTTTGCATTCTCAATAGGACATGACTTTAACATACAACCAAGCATTGCAGATGTGCAGACTGCAGAAAGCTTCATGTTGATTGGCTGTGAAAATATGGCTTGACAGTGAAGGGTTGAGAAAAGTCAAAAGCAGTCATTAAGTGTGGCACCTTCCCTCCATTTTTAATCAGTAAGTGTGACAGGCTCACTGACTAGAAGGACAAGATCAGCGAAAACAGTCACTAAGTGTGACACCCCCACCCAAAACACTAGTCTGCTAGTGTGCAGCTAGCTTTACATGGGAAAAGTGCATGTTTTAAATGCAAAATCACAAAAAAAGGCCCAACAAATGTCATAAAAGACAGAATTATTACTGTTTTGGGACAAAAAACATTATCGACATTATAAGTGGACCTTCATCAGTGGATAAATAATAAAAACAATTTGAAATGACCCCTTTAATGTATACATTTAAGTATTTACTGCCTTTTAGCATAATTTTTTCCATCCAAGACCAAAATATATATGTAGCAAATGATGCAGGAATAATATGAAAGAACCTCCATATCAATTAACTCATGCAGGCATCCAATCAGTATCCCCTTATATGCAATTCTTGGCTGATTAAAAAGGCTCATTCTTTGCAATGAACGTAATTATGCTTGGGAGAGTGGAAGGAGAGGATTATAATCTACAGGACAGAAAGAGACAGACAGAGGGGAAAAAGGAAATTCCTTAAGCAGGAAATAATGACGCACTGCCTCGGTTGTAACGAATGAAATAATGACGATGAAAGATTTCAGAACAAAGTGTACAATCTGCTTTTTTGGGGTTGAATCAAAATTATTCATTAAGGCAGTTGCTTTTCAACTGCCACTCAAAACATCTAAGATAATGTAATATCTAGGGAGCATGCCGAGAAGCGTACCTCACCTTCTTTGAATGCCTGCTTCAGGCACTTCTTTACTCCTGTGTATAAGAAGAGCCAGAGCTTGAGGTATAAACTGTAATTAGGGAGCTCTGTAATTTTGATGATGCATGCTTGTCACTCATTACTACTTTGCTTTCAGCTGCTTTCTCTCAATGTGATCCAGACTTATTCACCGTACACTCAGATGGTCTATTTTAAAATCTCACTGGAAGTGCTGGAGGAATAATTGGGCTGTTTTTAGGTCTTGGTAAAATAGTTTGTTATTTGTATATTTTTGCAGTGTATAGGATGTCTGGATAAATATTTTGACATTTTGAGATTATCGGCATTGACTGACACAACCGTGCCCACATGGACAATTAAAAGAAGGATGAACTTCACAGTGCACATTTTCTGTTTTTAATTATTTTAAATTAATTCTAAGTAATTATTACATAGTGGCCTTGAATACTCGTTGTTCCAAAAGTTGTTTGGATTGGGGGGTTGGGGGGTTGTTCGCTGTCCTTTTCTAAATATCGCGGCTCTGTTTTTTGGTCCGTTCCGCATAACACGTTGGCTCATTTTTGCTTATTGAGGCTAATTCGGCACGTGTCGCGGGTGACAAACCGGCCCACTCGGTTCGCCCGATGGCCATTCCACCCCTGGTCGACCCGAAAGTGCGTCGGCCCACTGGGAAAATGCCGGTATGCTACATTACCAGCCCAGCCCTGTAGCCATGTAGTAAGTAGGATAATGAACAGGCAGACGGTTGTTATCACAAAATAATCTTCCTGATGAACCTATCAGGGTTTGTTGTGCTATAACAACTGGCTGACAGTACATTACCCCTTACATATTGTATAAAATATGTGTTCGTTTAAATCTTAAGTGTGTACACCATTAGCATCACCAAACAAAATCGGATCAGATTTACAATTTTTGCTTTGATAAAACGGATTATAAAATAGACATTGACATTGCCCCTTTATCTATCGGTCTATCTATTGTTCTTTACTGTATATTTTTCTCCATCCATCCAGATCAAAGGTCCAAAATAGAAAATGAAGGATTGGGGTTGGCTTTTTCGACTTGGACCAGTAATTAGCCATCAAGGAACCATCCACAACACTTTAGAAAAACCATAGCAACCCCCTGACACCGCAGTTGTAATTTCAATTTGATTTATTAAGGCAAAAGTGTATAATTCCTTAATTTTTTGTTAGAATGATGTTGACAGGTGGCAGGTCTTCTAACCTGATTAGTATAATAAAATGGCAGCTTTTTCCCAATAAGTGGTCCCATGTCAATCTGTCTTCCTCTGTCCATAATGACAAGTATTTTCTGCATCTGAGCTGTTTTTAATATGATAACAGAGGAAGGAGGAGGTGTTAGGCTCCAGGCGGGCGTGCGCTCATGCATTGTTTACTGGCCCATCCGTCCACTGCTTGTCCATTTAACTCATTCCATTTCCATATAACGGTATCACCTACCAGTCCATGCTAGCTTCACAAGACACTGTGAATGATAAACGAAGCAATGCAGTCACAGATAAACGAGACATTAGAAATTCATTGCAGATTATTCATTCATGTGGAGTGATAATGGTGGGTAATGGCAGGCGGCGTAGGGAGATATCAGAGGGTGTATGAGTCTCAGAAGTGTTGTAGCCAAAAAACTTAGGAAAGTATGCAGTGCTTGTACTTGGACATTATCAATCAAGCATACATTTTTCCCCTCATGTGTCAAAACATTTGTACGAAACTTGAAATCAGCTGAAAACAGAAGCTTGGGCTTTTTAACTGCTGTCATTGCAAAGCTCTCTAAAGCTAAGAATTAGGGAACCTGGAAATGTCTGATATGCTTGGAACACTTAAACATTAAGGGAAACCTCTGAATAGATCAGGCTTAACAGCTAACAGACGCTTTCAAAGCACATCTGATAAAATATTTTGTCACAGTTGAAAGCATTTCCTACCTTTAAAATGATTGTTCTTATCAGCTCTGTTCCAAAACTTATTGAGCTGTCTCACTGTCTTAACCAACATAGGCAGCTACCTTCTAAGGCAGCATCCTAATCCCAAGTGAATGTAGCTTTATCCACACTGATCCATTTTCGTTTGAGAAATATGATCTATTTCCTAACATAATCTTTTTTTAACGATGTGGTAATGAAGAGCATTTTTAAAGTGCTCAGTTTTTGTTTGAGGAAAACACCGTTCCAGTGTGGATGAGCAGCATAAACGTTGGAAAATCAATGTGTTTTCAAAAATGAAAATGTATTAGTGTGGACGTGGCCTCACTTTTTCTTTTGAAAACACATCGATTTTGTCTTGTTTACGTTTAAGTCTCTCATCCACACTGGAACGGCATTTTCCTCCACTGTAAACGGAGACTTTTTTAAAACGTTGTCCATTACTGCATATATTGTTTTCAGTTTCCTGACATCATCTCTTTCAAATGAAAATGGATTAGTGTGGATGTGGCCTGGTTTTAAACGCTCTACATCCTCCACTCCACACAAATGTCACACTCACCGGAGATTCAGATGACAATTGATTTGAATGGAGTTTGGTGTTAGCATGTTGCTAAGCTAAAGCATTAAAAAACATGGCACACAAATATTGGATAAAATAGGCAATTTTTGTAATCAGAATGAACTATTTTTATCAATATTATTCACAATCGAATGCTTCTTCCACCATCTTGTGTAGTTTTCCACTGAGATTGTCGTAATTCATTTTAAGATTGCCTTCACTGTGAAGGATAGGCTAAAGATGATGCTGCCTATGAATGTGGCCTAAAAAGGTATCTTAGAAGGATCAGCATTTTCCAACAGCCTTTACTTTAAAATGCTGCTCATTAGGTTTTGGAATAATGCGACCATGTATAATTGGACAAATAATTTTCTAAGAGCTTTCAGTATGTTGTCCGTAAGCATTAATTGCAGCATTAAATGTGAACAAAGGCCTTTGTTAAACAAAGGCATGTTGAATCCTTGGGCATCATCCCCATTTGGCATCAAAGGATATTCCAACATGCGGGTGTCACCCTACCCCCTATTCACTATGAAAAGTATCTCAGCAGGATGCACAGAAGTCCTTTTAAATTAGCTGTGGCAAAAACACAGGGAAGAGGCAGTTACCGCACTGACAGCTGTGTGTGTGTGCGTGCGTGAGTGTGCGTCATTGCAGCCTGTAAACAGTCATTAAATCCAGTTCTCACTGCATGGTATGGTGTAAATACACACACATCCACTCTGTAGGGTGCCATTGGATCTTTTTCATGCCTTGGCCTCCAGCTAAATCTCAGGTAAAGATTGTCTATTTATGGAGCTTAATTCTGTTTGTATTATAGAGCTGTATATATCAGTATTGATTATAAAGCTACTCATTCTACACAGTCACAAAACCATTCAGCTCCGCTATAATAGACTGTGTTGCTGATGGGGATTTTAGTGTTGCTTTTCATTCATGCGAGCATCTGTCTGTCATCTGTTTGTTTATACAGTATTTCTCTTTTCCGTCCACATCTCTTTGTGAGCATGTAAATCAGGACCCTGAATGTGCACCCCCTTCCATGCCCCTCTCGTCGGAATGTCATTACCATGACATAATTTTGCAGAGAGTGGAGGCTTTCTGTCTTGGGCCTGGCAATGATAAAACTTGCATGATTAGAATGATTAGATACAAGAGTGATCTGCTGTATGAAAAAGTTTGGTTGCTACTTTGGGGTGAAAAATAATTATACAATGATGCAAGAAGCAAAAATTAACTTTGACAGATTGTTTACCATATTTGTAAATTGACTATTTGTAATTGCACACTGCTAAAGAGATTGGAATTCCACAAAAAAGGAAGAAAAAACGCTCTTTGTGCCAGTGATCAAACTGCCATCTGAGGTTGTGCCAGTGAAGAGTTGCAATACCATAGCTTGCTGTAATGAGATCCCCTGAGTGCTCTCAGCCAATCAGAGCCGAGTATAGGCTCCTAGCTGGAGTTAATTGGCTGCAGGGGTAATGCTGCTGCAACATGCCAGAACATCTCAGCAAAGCTGAGACCTCCACATATATTACAGCTTCTTTGTGAAACATATCTCTATACAGACTTAGTGGAAAGTCTCATATGACAAAGGCATCGCGTTTCAGTGTCGATGCACCTGTAGAAGTTTAATGTTTTTAAATGATAGTGTGTTCTTTTTCAATATTTTTTTGTTTTTGTTTACAATTAGCTAATGTATATCCTCGTTTCAGTACTAATTTCTATCTTTAAATATAACAACTCAAGCCTATATATGGAGAGAAATTATTTAATCGTTCTTGTTAACAAGCAAATACGGTAGACTGTACCATGGCTCCCTCTACTGGTTGGAATGGAATTGAGCT
Organism: Moxostoma hubbsi; assembly: GCA_032164185.1. Classification (NCBI taxonomy): domain Eukaryota; kingdom Metazoa; phylum Chordata; class Actinopteri; order Cypriniformes; family Catostomidae; genus Moxostoma; species Moxostoma hubbsi. The sequence goes on along the minus strand of JAVLUX010000201.1, from coordinate 6,639,895 downwards.
CTGCATTCTGGTGATAAAATATGACATGTCAATAATGTCAATTCCCCTTTCCATTAAGTGGCTTAATGAGCTCAAATGTGCTTGAATTGATTATCTTCACTTGTTTGTGTCTGTAGTCAGTTGCCAAAACAGGTTCTTGAGGATTTCAAAAACACTGTAGCTTCATTTGCCTGTAGCTACTCGGCCGTCTGTGACTCACACACACACACACTTCTTACTGACCTCTTAAGAACTGAAGCCACAAACTAAGTGCTACTCATCACAAAATAAACACAGATACTCTCATCCCGTTCACACTGAGGTCATGCCATTTGACATTTGCATGCAAAGAACCATGTTATTGCATGATAACACCGTTAGAAACTGCATTAACTGCTAAAAATGCAGATTTCTTTTGTACATTTCAGCACCGTGAGTGCTACCTGAATGATACCTCAAATACATCGAATTTTGAGTATTAGTGTATATTTATGTTTCTAAGCAATCAGACTTAAAGGGATAGTTCAGTTAAAAATGAAATTTCTGTCATCATTTAATCACCCTCAAGCCTTTCTGGTGATTTTAGGCAGAATGACAGCCTCAGTCACCATTCACTTTCTTGAATGAAGGTCACAAGATGCAATGAAAGTGAAAGCTGACTGAGGCTGTTATTCTACCGCACAATTCCTTTCGTGGAAAACAGTCTTTTTGTGCTCTCTACAGTAGTGAGATCTGTGGTTGAAACTTGCAAGCAGCTTGCAGAAGAACATTTTATGTGAGTTGTGTTTCGGCACAGCTCTTGTGTGTGTGTGTGTGCGTGATTTGGATGGTGTTGGAATTGATGCTTACGGTAGTCCCAGGTGGTCAGATGTAAAAGATAAAACAGAAATAGGAGGAGCCAGTCATAACGTGTGATTTTCATGTTCAAATAGCGTTATTCTATTAAACCAAAATATTGCTTTCTTTGCCAAAGATAAACAACACTCATATTTACATATTTTGAATTAATTAATTAATTAATTTTACACTCATAATGCTTTTACATTGAGAACAGGGAACTCTCCTCAGTCACCACCAGTTAACACAATATTTTAGTATGATTTAAAAAAAAAATATATATATATATATTTGAGAAGCAAAATGACATAAGACATGAAGTCTTGTTTTCAATGAAATCTCACAAAATTTTGTGGGGTTAATGCTCAAAACAAGAAAAAAACTATTTGCCAAAGTTGTAAGAAAAAAAGACCCCATTGGCAAGTAGTTTTTTCTTGTTATAAGCATAAATGTTTCTAAATTGTTTCTAAAAACTACATTTATCTTGTTTTAAAAATCTTTCTATATTTTTAAAGAAAAACAAGACAAAAATGCCTTACGGATGTCATTTATAGGTTTGGAACAACGGAATGGTGAGTAAATGGGTAAACTATTTCTTTAACAATACTTTACACAATACTGTTTGGATGCTGCATCATGCAGTTTCTTTCTTCAGTGAAATACCCTGTGTGCATGTACATTATCAGAAAGTCTGTGTAGCCCTACACTTTCGAGCTAAGCGCTGCATTTCCTCAAGGTGTTCACAGTGATATTTGTGATCATTAAACTTGACTAAGGGAGCCAGTAGCACACAGTTTAATGTTCTTTGAGTTTGATGCTTAAACCTAAGGCATGCTTGTGTCGTGTTTGCAAGCCGTACAGTATGCAAGATTTATTTGTGCCAGAGGGTGCCCCTTAACCCATGTGCGGGGGAAATGAGATACATTTTCAGACAATTTTAATCCCAAAACTCTGTTCAGACATGAGATTTTCCTAAATGTTGTATAAAGTTTGTGAAATGTCTATTATATAAAGTATTAATATTAGTAGTGTTTGCTAACTCAAGCATCATTTAATATTGCTCAAACTTAGGTTTAGGAATTGCAACTTTTTTTAAGAATTAAAATTCAACATGTAACTTGTCCCATGCTATTTGGCCTACAGATAAGAATGATACCACAAACACTGTTTGACCTTTTATTTTTTGGTTCCTGGGTAGCAAGTGTTATTTCCTTATTGCTTGTGCCTCAAAAGTTTAGAAAATGGCTATTATTCCCTACAAACTTTGCTTTTGTGACCAGGACAGTGATATTTTGAAATTTACTGATTTCCAATGAGAAAACAGGAAAATTTGTGTCTTTTCATTCACATAAAGTCAGAAAAAACAACATATGAATCCAAATGAACGTGTATTTATGCTAAAGTATTACAAAAATGACAACAAAAGATTTAGAAATTAGAGTTTTACGATTATACTGTAAATCAATTTCATGAATCAGCCTCCAAATGTAGTCTCCCATCATGTTCTAGTAATACTGTCCTTGGTAGCAGCGTTCAAAGTCCAGTATATCCTGATGGAAGTGCTCGCCTTGCTCCTCCGAGTACGCTCCAATGTTCTCCTTGAATTTGTCAAGATGAGCATCAAGGATATGGACTTTGAGGGACTTCAAAGGTGGAACTGAGGAGAGAAACCCATACTACCCCAACCAAAAAGAACTCAAGGACTTGATTAGAGATCTTGGACTCAAAGAGGCTCAAGTAGTGGAACTTGTTGGATGAAAGTGTGCAAGTTGCAGATCAGAGGAAGCATCACCAACCTTTTTCCAGCTTCCTGACCCTTCAAGATGGGCTCTGCTTCTGCCACAATGTAACCAGTCTGTTTGAGGCAATCGGAATCACCTGTAACCAGAATGAGTGGTGCCTCTTCATTGACAGCTCATCAAGGAGCCTCAAAGCCATGCTGCTCCATAATGGAGCTCTAGATAAGGAGTCGGCAGCCTTCAAGTACCTTCAAGACTTATTCCCTAAGCTGTCTGAGACAAAGGTCAAAGCCGGTGTCTTCATCGGACCACAGATAAAGAAGATCCTAGAGTGCAATGAATTACCCAAAAAGCTCACTAGTAAGGAGAAAGCGGCTTGGAACAGCTTTGTCGCAGTGGTTCAGGGCTTCCTGGGCAATCACAAGGCCGAAAACTATGTGAAGCTGGTTGAGACTATGGTGAAGAACTATGGCACAATGGGCTGTAGGATGTCCCTGGAAGTCCATTTTCTTGATGCTCATATTGATAAATTCAAGGAGAATATGGGAGCATACTTGAAGGAGCAAGGCAAGTGCTTCTATCAGGATATACTGGACTTTGAACGCTGCTACCAAGGACAGTATTACGAGAACATGATGGGAGACTACATTTGGGGGTTGATTCGTGAAAGTGATTTACAGAATAATCGTAAATCTCAAAAAACTTTTCACTTCTAAATATTTTGTAGTCATTTTTGTATTACTTTAGTATAAATACATGTTCATTTGTATTTATATGTTGTTTTTTTCTGACTTTATGTAAACAAAATGACACATTTCTCATTGGAAATAGGTACATTTCAGAATATCACTGTCCTGGACACAAAAGCAAAGTTTGTAGGGAATAATAGCCATTTTCTATACTTCTGAGCCATAAGCAATTAGGAAATAACACTTGCTACCCACGAACAAAAATTGTGTTACATAGTAAAGTCATTTGTTTTGTAGAAGGTGCTGTTACTTTTCTTAGTGATCCAACGTACAATTTTCTTAGCCTGATACGACATATAAATGTGATCATTTTGTGGCCCTTCTATGGCACTTTTGGCTCACGTCAACTCGTATGGTCCTCTGGACTTGTTCTCCGGTCCTTTGCAATTGCAAGTGCAGCGCTGTATGAGTTGAGCTACGAAAAAGCTTGTAAATGTAGTTGCAATAATGTAATGCAGGCATTAAAATGTATGGACTTACAAATGATGCACTATAGAAAAAGTATTTAGATGTCATTAGATACCACTGTTTGAGGAACAGAGCAAAATATGTCACCTATAATAAATGTTTTACAGTGCAAATTTATGCTTCATACTGCATTGTCTGAATTAGCCTACTGATTGGACATTAGTGTCATAATCAGTCATCTGAAGTCATCTAACCCTGTATATGCTAGAGCAATAGGAAATATGTCAAAATCGGAAAGAAAACTCTGCTTGTCAAACCAATTCTCAGGGACTCGTGTTCAGTTTCTAGTCTACAGTAGTCTAGTTTTGCTCTTGCTTATGGACGTCTTGCAGATATTTTTTATGAGCATCCTCCAATATGGCTATGTTTGCCATATGTTGGTGCAACATATGGTTGCTATGGTGCTATGTTTCTGCCAGCTTCATTATCGTGTGTGTGTGTGTGTGTGTGTGTGTGTGTGTGTGTGTGTGTGTGTGTGTGTGTGTGTGTGTGTGTGTGTGTGTGTGTGTGTGCGTGATTTGGATGGTGTTGGACTTGATGCTTACGGTAGTCCCAGGTGGTCAGATGTAAAAGATAAAACAGAAATAGGAGGAGCAAAGCAGTCTGTGGATTGAATCCTACTTTTCCAAGTTCCTTTACCCCCTCCAGCTGCTCTCAATTTGTGCATGTACATGTATGTCCCAAGATAGTCTTTTACCCCATTAGGACTGAGAGCTAATTTTCTCTGCATAACTCTGGAAAAATCACAAAGGCAATCAGTTATTCTGACTGACAATGTAAAGCCTTTTCATAAACTATATTTAGGAATACATTTGAATAGTGGTGGTGGCGAATGCCACAAAAGATTCCTAGATACCAGGATGGCCAGTGGCCGATGTTATACCGATATGTGTAACATATTGTGAACACTTATATTATTTTACCCAATATTGACTTTGTTCACAAAATGAGCAAACAGAATTTTTTTCAACATGCAGCCAACATGCAGCTGTAAAGACAACAAACAACACTCAGGCTCGATTGACACCATATAGCATGGGATAAGAATGCATTATTCATTATTGGAATTATCTATTATTAGAATTTGTAATTGATTGACAGCCCTTAGATGGATGGATGGATGGATGGATGGATGGATGGATGGATGGATGGATGTGTTGGTGTGTGTGTGGGCGGATAGATAGATAGATAGATAGATAGATAGATAGATAGATAGATAGATAGATAGATAGATAGATAGATAGATAGATAGATAGATAGATAGATAGATAGATAGATAGATAGATAGATAGATTGATTGATTGATTGATTGATTGATTGATTATAGTTCAGCTTGATTTGTAATATGCAGGGTGAATAAGCCAATTTGGAAATAGCCCCTAGCAGACCTCTCTGGGAGATTGGCAGATGTCTACCTAGATCAGTTTCACTAGGCACTCCAGTGATTATTTACTTAACACTGGTTTGCTGCAGTTGTTGGCTTTGCTTTACTGAGAATCTTTAAGTAATTAGCAGAGGACTGTTCTGGATCGGTTTGCGCTAACAGATCAAACATAGATCTAATGGTAGCCAGGTGCCACTACTTTAGATGCTGAGTCTGTGAAGTGGGTCATGGGGGAAGGGGTTCTGGGCCTCTGTGTTGGCTGCACAAGGCTCTGCCATTTTTAAGAGCAAAAGCTGAACATGAACTAATCGTAGCCACCACCTGCCGGAATCAGCTTGCAATCCCATTAAAGTTAAATCTCCTCTTATACAGCGAAAGAGTTTGAATTAGCCGTACTGTAGATTAACATGCACACAAAACTTGCATTCCTGGCACACCTATTATACGGATGCCGGGAGCTCTCTGCGGTTCAGACCTCTCTGTGGTGTGAGCCAAAGTGCAGAGGTCAGTGGCTCTCAAGGACATTTGCGTTTTTACAGGAACACGCACGGGACATTGATGCCGCTACATGCAATCTGCCGTTTAAAGGCGCGACAGTAAGTCAACACTTATTCACTAGAGACACTATAACAATGGGAGACAGCCTTGAGCTCCTGATTATAGCTAAATTTAGTTGTTAATATCATGGATCTGAAATTAATTGCATTAAAGTCAGTTTTGTGTTGTACTAGATACTGTAGGTGCAGTTTCATTTTTGTGCATATATACATACCATTGTGCATATAAAAAAACAGATTGTCTTGACAATCCCGCGACCCTGTACAGGATAAGCGGTTGACGATGGATGGATGGATGGATGGATGGATGGATGGATGGATGTCTTGACAATGACAACATTTAAGAAAGGTAGTCTGTGGTGGTGTGATCCTATAAAATGGATCGTTCTGTCTCTAAATTCTGATTAGAAGAGCCACGTATGTGCTAGTGTAAGAACTCCACATAAAGGAATCTTCGGGGTTCAATTGACAGCAATTTTAGCATAATGTTGAGCACCTCAGAAAATAATATTGACTCCTCCCTCCATAATAAAAAAAGAAATGTGGATTGATTAAGACATTTGAAGTGAATGGGGCCAGTCTATAAACATTAAAATACACACTATTTCAAAATGTGGTAACATGGTTTTAGTGTGACAAAATCTCTGTTCTACATGATGATGGTGTGATAAAATCCCTTACAAGGTTTTGGCGTTTATAATTTATTACATTTATAATATACTTCTAACAGGATGTGTATTTTAGCGTTTTTGGACTGGCTTCATTCACTTCCATTGTAAACGCCTTACTGGATACATGATTTTCTTTTTTTAATGAATAAGTGAATAGTCAAAATAAGTTGTAGTTATAACAGTATGCAAAAAATGCTGTTGTTTGAGCCTAACTTGTATTAAACCTGAAACCTTTTGATCCGTAGTGACCTCTCGCATTTTAAGATACTGTTAAGAAATTAGTTAGTCGTGACTATACAATTTTAGCCACATAAATAGTACTCATCTAATCATCAGTTGCCTTTGTTTTATTCACACACTCAAACAATGATGATACAATTTCATATCTGGCCACTGGAAGGACAGTGCCCACCCCCTTGGCAACCCACCAAACTACTATATGTTGTCTTACCCAGCTTGTGTTATTGCTTGTTCTCTGCCTGTCTCTCTTTCACCCTTTTTGTCTCTCTGTCTGTTTTTCTCTCTTTCCAACCCCCCTTTTCTAACTGTGGAAAAATGTACTGACCTTGCAGCGCAGTAAAAATAAAGCGCTACAGGACGAAGCATAAGAGCAAAAGCACAGAAAAACCACCTTCAACAGCAAACACACCGAAGGTAGACTGACAGAGGGGGTGAGAGGGAGGGAGTAGTGCAGGGGGAGGTGCTGAGAGGAGCAGAGAGAGAGAGAGAGAGAGAGAGAGAGTGAGGTGGAAAGAGAGAAACCAAGAGAGCGTGCGAGGGACAGGAGGCTGGGGAACAGGAGAGAGGTAGACAGCCCAGTGGAGTGCATCGTCAGGCTAGGTGTAGAACTGGAGGTTTTCCGGTCTGTAGTGACTCTTGCGACAACCACTCGGCTTTTCACAGTCAGGGATGACTTTATCCTGTCCTGTTTTGGCTTTCGAGTTAGAGTGCAAACTCCAGATGCTGCTATCTGCATGCTATTTGTGGCAGGCCAGCTTTGGGATGAAGTGAGAGGTAGGTGTGTGTGTGTGTGTGTGTGTGTGTGTGTGTGTGTGTGTGTGTGTGTGTGTGTGTGTGTTTGTGTATTTGCTGGTGTTTGGTGCCTGAGCATGCAGGTGTCTAGCAGTGATGACCGCAGCAGCTGTTGAGGCATGCAGCTATCTCTCTCTCTCTCTCTCTCTCTCTCTCTTCCGTAGTCTGATGTCATTCTTACTGATGCGGACCGGTTTGAGGAGACCGGGTTGTTTGTTTGCTTACTAAGCCAAACGGACCACATAAAACATTCAGACACTGACTACGACCCCCACTGTTTCTTGCCGTAACTTTGCCGCTTTGCTGATGGAGCACTATGTTAGGCTTGTGAACATCGCATTGATTCCTTAGATAGATCTCGGTGCGTGTTTGTTATGTTGATCCATTAGGATCATGACAGTGAAACAGAAACGACTGACGTAAACACATTTACTCCAATCATAAAGTAGATTGGCTTCCTGGCCCCATTAAAGGAATTAAATGCATTCACAAGAGTAAATGGGAAAAGTACATCCTAAAGCTATATTATATTATAGCCTACAAAATTCCTAACTGTTTCCATCTTGTTTTACTGTCTGTTAGCAGCCAGCAGTCAGTATTTATCTAAAGCAAGACATAAACATCTGCCTCTCTGTTTTGTTGAGACGTTTTTTTCTGGTTTTGTTATGTCTATGGTCTCTTCTGGTGAGGTCCAGGGAGTGTTTTGGCTCCTGTCATGTCCTTTGGGGGTGGATCTTCAGTTTGGGGGAAGATTATAAAGCATTAATCTGCCTGGTATCAGATAATGCAACTATAATGCTTTGTGGTTATAAATTCAGAGAGACTCATCTAAGTGGAGCCGGTTTTTGTGCACACACGTGTCAACTAAATTATCTTTGGATCTGCTGATGTAATTAGAGCTTACAGTTGAAGTCAAAAATTTACATACACCTTAGCCAAATAAATTTCACAATTCCTGACATCTAATCATCTAATAAAATATTCCCTGTATTAGGTCAGTTAGGATCACTACTGTATTTTAAAATTGTGAAATGTCAGAATAATAGTTGAAAGAATGATTTAATTCAGCTTTAATTTCTCTCATCACATTCCCAATGGGTCAGAAGTTTACATACACTTTGCTAGTATTTGGTAGCATTGCCTTTAAATTGCTTAACTTGAGTCAAACATTTTGGGTAGCTTTCCACAAACTTCTCACAATAAGTTGCTAGAATTTTGGCCCATTCCTCCAGACAGAACTGGTGTAACCGAGTCAGGTTTGTAGGCGTCATTGCTCACACACACTTTTTCTGTTCTGCCCACAAATTTTCTGTCGGATTGAAGTCAGGATTGAGGTGTGCTTGGGGTCATTGTCCATTTGGAAGACTCATTTGCGACCGAGCTTTGACTTCCTGGCTGATATCTTGAGATGTTGCTTCAATATATCCACATAATTTTCCTTCCTCATAATGGCATCTATTTTGTGAAGTTGGGATTGGCATTTTGGTCATTTTGTCTTCTCGAGTACTCTGACTTACTCGAGTACTCGTCGAGTACTCAAGGGGCAATTACTTGTTCATAACTGTATATATAATAACATGTCTGTCAAACGTCTTTGGCTGCTGCATTGCATCTTGTTGTTCCAGTGTTTCATCTATTCGATATTATAGGCTGTTATAAAATAGTATGTTACAAAATGTACAAAAGATTGCATAATCAAAATATAAAGCATCATATTTTATCATTATGTGAAGATTCACTGCCCAACTCTGAAAGAATATGCACAACGCACATCTGTCTGTTCTTCCTTCAGGTTATCATAGTAAGTGTGCACCAGTTTTTTTAGTGACTGTCTGAACAGTCTATTTTCAAATAACAGGAAATGCCGTAACCTTTGCGTTTTAATATGCACGTTAAGTTGAGTTTTGCTTTGAAGATGCTGCATTGTGTTCCATTTAACTGTGCTCTAGCTGTTTGAAACACTCGCCTGCTGTAAACTGCCAAACGTGCCTGTTGTGTGCGTGTGCGCGTGTGTGTGTGTGTGTGTGTGTGTGTGTGTGTGTGTGTGTGTGTGTGTGTCCAAATGATCGATCTTGTGAGGAAAGCTGCAACGCTCTGTATTGTTGTTGCTGTGATTTGATTCATGAAGCATTCCATTCAATTGGAGAGGCTGAATTTCCACCTTTCGACTGAGGAAAGTGCAACGGAATGACGGAATTTCCAAGTGGAAATTTTGTCGAGATGTAGGTGTGTGTTACATTACGCAGGGCAGGGAGGTTTAGTCAGTGACAGTCATTCACTTTTATTAAATAATATGCATTAACGACTAGAGGACATTTCTCAGAGATCTTTGTCCCCATGTGCACTTACAAAATGTAGTCTGTTTTTTTATGGTGGTTTTGGAGCAGTGGTTTCTTCCTTGCTGAGCAGCCTTTCAGGCTATGTTGATATAGGACTCATTTTACTGTGGATATAGATACTTGTCTACCTGTTTCCTCCAGCATCTTCACAAGGTTCTTTGCTATTGTTCTGGGATTGATTTGCACTTTTCACACCAAACTACGTTCATCTCTAGGAGACAGAATGCGTCTCCTTCCTGAGCGGTATGATGGTTGCATGGTCCCATGGTGTTTATACTTGTGTACTATTGTTTGTACAGGTGAATGTGGGACCTTAAGGCGTTTGGATATTGCTCCCAATGATGAACCAGACTTTTGGAGGTCCACAATTTTTCTTCAGAGGTCTGTCAAAAAAAGAGGCACTGAGTTTGAAGTTAGACCTTAAAATACATCCGCAGGTACACATTCAATTCAGTACAGTACTCCTATCAGAAGCTAATTGGCTAATTGTCTAAAGGCTTGACATAATTTTCTGGACTTTTCCAAGCTGCTTAAAGGCACAGTGTATGCAAACTTCTGACTAACAGGAATTGTGATGAAGTCAATTAAAAGTGAAACAATCTGTGTGTAAACAGTTGTTGGGAAAATTATTCATGTCATGCACAAAGTAGATGTCCTACATGACTTGCCAAAACTATAGTTTGCTAATTTTAAATCTATGGAGTGGTTAAAAAATTAGTTTTAATGACTTCAACGTAAGTGTATGTAAATGTGTGACAAGGAATATGTGAAAATATAAGTTTATAGGTAGAACCATTTTTATTTTATATTGCATTATTAGCTAATGCTCACCTTTTACAATACAGTATAAGACTGCAATAATAGAGTTTTAAAAAATAGAGAGTCAGGGGTGGAACAGTCATTTTAAAAGTGGGAAGACAGCTGTCAGAAGGTGGCTCATACAGACCCAACACTTACAGTGATAAATATATAAGTTTTATATAAGTATTATATTAATATATGCATTTTATTGACTTTTAAGGTTTGTAGTATTTTAAAGCTTCAAGTATTGCAAAATAATTAATAATTAATAAGCTGGTCCTGAATAAATTAATAATCAATTACAATAATGACAGTTGTGCATGTGCACAATTTTTTTTTTTTCTCTGTGCTTGTGCATTGTGGGATTTAATTGTATCCAAGTGGCTCGAGTGTTTTGACTAAATTCACCAAAATGACTATGTTCAGATCATTTAATGATTCAGTGACCATTTCTGGTGATGCCAGAAGGTGGTGACAAATGAGTGTCTTATGTGAAATGATGTAGTCACTGAATCAATGAACAAAAGAACATTTTAATACTTTAAAATATGTATGTCTACAGACCTACAAAGAGACTTCAGTAGAGGTTTTAAGCATTATAAGAACAAAGTAAATCTATAATTTCCCTACAGTTTGTGAGCTGCTAAGCATGACTTTTATCAAAAGACAACAATAATAGTCATACAATAATCATAATGAGTTTCAATATCATCCATAGGTTTTGATGTATAAAAAAGCATGTCTACATGTCTGTTGACTTAAGTAAAATGCTAAGAACACAGCAGATCTATATTTTTTCCTGCAGTTTGTCAACTGCACACCAACGTAGAGGTAAAAAATACTAAATACTAAAAATAGCTTTGGCAAAAACAACTGATCAAACTATTATCTTACAAACATAATGTAAATGGCATAACTTAATGAAGACTCATGCACTGATATAAACTCCACTTACAGTGTGTACTTAAAAGGATTGTCCTTTAAAATAACTCTTGTTTGTGTGCACCTCATCTCTAGATTATTGTTTTAGATCAACTTCAAAGCAGATAAAAAACATGGATAAATGAAAATTGTTGAAAGCACATTCAAAGAAATGAACGAAGTCACGTTGATCAGACTGTAGACTGACAGTCTGTTACGTAAGAATGTTTCATCTCATGAAACTCACCTGTGATTGGCTGGATGGTCACTAAATCAGCCCAAAGTAACAAAACACAAAGACTACTGTATACAAATCCACCATTTGGACTCAATATGGGTTTAGCTTGGAGAGTGATTGTTTATGTTGATCATGCATTCCTATAGACTAATCTCACAGTAAAATCCCAAATATTAGGTTGACTTTTCTTCAGCTGAAATCAGCCTGTGCTTACCAAAGTCAATCCACTCGGCAGCCATCTTTGGAACACTCCCGGGCAGGCTGGGCAGCTATTTTTCCATGTAAACAAGTGGCATACAAGTACAGCTCCTATATACTTGAATGGGGAATGGCCAAAATCTCCAAAACGGTTGGTCAAGATTACAATTAAAGGGTTACTTCAGGATTTAGCATTAAGCTTTGTATCAGTAGAAAACCAGTAGTATTTTCGAATTACTGAGCTCCCCCCCTCATATCCCCCTGAGACGAGAGATTTATTTATTTTTAGTCTGGAAAAAATCCTCCGATGATGCAAAAATCGTCATTTTGCATCATCGGAGGATTTTTGGGCCAGAGGCTTAAAACTACAGCCAGTATTCCGCATGTTTTCACCACGCCCATATGGGGCGGGATCTCACTCACAGAATCTTTCACCATCTTTCTGTAGAATCTAAGAAAACAGGCTCTTGCTCTGTGTAGAAAGTTTGTATACAACAAGTAGGCTAATCACGATGGCGGAAGGTAGTTTTGAAGTTGAAATGGCAGAAGGGGATTTCGAAGATCTGTTGCGAGAATCTGATGTTCGCGCTACCTGTACGAGCCGCAATACAGCGATGAACAGTTGCGGGAGATGGAGGAACAAGAGGCAGCCGGAGCAGCTGCTGTAGCAGGGGAGGAAAACCTGCTTGGCGGTCAGGAGGAAGAGCCCGGCCAGACTCGAGTTGGGGCGGACTGGTGGTGTCAGTGCTCTCGCTGTGCGCCTATGGAAACAGATAGAGAGTCCTATTGCTCTCGCGAATTTCAGTGATGCCATTTTCTTCTGGATGAGATCGCTGAATCCGCTGATGAAACTGCACCACTAACTTGAGCATGTATAACTGAGCACCCAAGTTTTGTACCACACATGGACAGGGGAGTCCTGGAAACTTATTTTAGGATCCCGAAGATAAATTGGAAACGCCAGCCAAAGCCCGCAGGGACAAACGGACGGCTTAGTGTAAAGTGAGTATTTTGTTTGTTTTTCTTTTTGTTACTAAGACGTCATTTACAGAGTTTGGACACCTGGAATTATCATAATGTTCTTCCCGCGTAGTCAGTCAATTTATCAACTAACTCACAATTTATAGAGTCACGATGTATCGTATTTTCAGATACTGCCGCCTGTAACCGGTAGGCGTGTTTTGGGAGTGGCCTCGTAAGGGCAGCAAAGCAAGTGCATTCTGGGAGTTGTTGTCTTTCAGCCACATGTGTAAAAAATACATTTTCTGCCTTTTCTCATTCTAGAATGCTTCAAATTCAAAAATAATTTCACATTTATACTATATAAATGACCAATTTTAAATACACATTCATCTTCCCAGAGGTGAAGTATCCCTTAAAGAACATTTTTCAAATCAGCAGTAAAATCTGACAACACTGATATCATAAATTGTGCCTCAGATTATGCTTAAAATGCTGTTTTCCCGGCTTGTCTAGCTAATGCTCATGCATTTTCTCAAGTTGATTGACAGGTAATGTCTGTATCTAGAAGAATCGGGGCTTGGTGGGGCTTCCTTTTATTCATCCATTATGGCATTCTAATTTCTCCCAATCATTTTAATAGAAGTGACCCATCTCTGACGAAATGCGAAACACTGCCCCCAGTGGTCAAAGTGGTAACTGTTGTTGGGCGTATGGGCACACGTGAGCTCCATTTTCCAGGTGAAATGTTCAAGGAGGGATGCCAAAAGCAAATTGTGAAGCAACTTGTTTTCAGCTGTACAGGCTATAATACACTGAAGAGGAATGATTATTTTATGAACTGAACCCCCCAACCCAAACCCCAAACCTAAACCTAACCATCAGTGAAAATTTAATGTTAGAGATAAAAATGCAACATCCGAATCTGAACCCAGGTCTCAGCTGCTGCAGATGCAACTTGCTTCCAGTCTTGCCACAGGAGAAGGTAAACACTAGAGCCGATGCGAAAAAGTAAATTAGGAGATGCCGCTTGTTAGTGTTTCGCATAATGTGGCCGATCCTTGGGAACTGAAAATCTCGGAATCAACTTGTGTTCATATTGATTGTAGACATTTTGAATTGGAGAGACTCGAGAATCTGTGAAAATAAAACAAATTGATCAACCACTATTCTGAATATTGGTGTAGACATGTCCCTCTCGATGTCAGTGGTTGTTATGGCCTTTTTTGCAGACACATTTGTTGCCTATAGATCACTTTTCATGTGACTTATTTCTGTACATCCATGTTTGCATTGCAGGAGTCAGTAACTGTCTGTTTTTCTAAACTGCAAGCTCAAACTTCCCAAAATACTTTGGTTCTGCTGCGATGGTAAATACAATTGTTCATTTGTTTAGTCATCCAACAATTTGCTTGACTCAAGTATATTTCAGACCCCTTTCTAGAGTTACAGTGCCATTTTGCTGCTGTGACAGCACATATCAACAAGAAAATCAAACGGAATCACACTGCACAATGATGTTATGATACTAATGATCTGAGTGTGTATTTCTGGTCTCTGTGTGCTGTCGGGTTATTGTCGTCAGCACAGATTCTGATGGTTATGTGTTCAGAATTGATTTTCCGGGCACTGAAATGCGGTTTGACATATGGGCTTCAGACTCCCATATGTGATTTTTGCCTTTATTGTAGTTGCTCTCTCTTTGAGGGATTCACTGGGCCACAACAAAACAAGTCTATTTCTGTATAACAGCTCCAGCTGCGTCTTGGGAACTGCTGGTGTCCTTGGTCGTGTAGTTTGGATTTTGTCTATGGTTGATATCATGTTGGAATGTGCCAGCGATGGTCACAAACAGATTTTCACTGTTGCTGATATCCAGTGAACAATGTACTGTCATTCCGGATTATGATCACTGATCCACCAATAAAACCATCAAATCATCAGCTTTTGTGCCATTAGGGATCATATGGAAAGCTGATGGTAATCCTAAAGCACTATGTAGGATTCTCTAAAAGGGTGCTCTGCTGGTAGAATATGGTGCTATCAATTGCAAGGTCATGAGTGAATTGAATGCACTGCACTTGCTTTGGATGAAAGTGTCTGCCTAATGCGTATAATGTAAAAATTAAAAGGAATAGGGAGAGCCTAACCACTGAAGTCTCCTCCATAGTCAAATACTAATTTTTTAGAAAGGGACTGTGACATTGTAATATTAAAATGTGCAGCTTGTCACGTAGAGGGTCTACAAAGCTTTAAATATTCTCCAGCTGTTATCCAGTTTAATTCAAATGAATGCTTTCCTTGGCACTCCATAATGGCTAACATCACAGCTGACTTTTCTTAAATAAAAATTGATAAAATTGAGGTCAACAAATTTAGATTCAGCTTTGAGCTCTCTGTCAATAGATGATATATCTACCTAGTTCTTTGCTCATAGCTCAAAATAAATGTCAAGTATTTGATTTTCATCCTTAGGCATTTAGTAGGGACTAAGGACAGTTTGTGTCACTTAACTTGGCTCATGCTTACTATTGCTGCAAGACTCATCCTTATATTAGTATTCTGAATGTAAGTTTGAGTCATTGCCCATGAAATATTGCAAAGCTGGCTGGTGCAGTTAGAAGCCAGAGCAAGTACCTTTATTTCTAAATATGCTGTGTCATGGTGCCATGTGGCGGTATTGTGAGGACGAAGCAGAGGGTAAGACATACACGTAATATGTTATAAATGACGTAAAACTGGACATTTTTGACAGATCCTTCATTTGCCCAATTATATTTTTTAGTTTGTATTTCTCAGGAACCTCTATCTTTGATTATCCTAATTTCTACAATAAAAGAAGCCTAAAAAATTCTCCAAAATTAACTTAAGCGCCCTAGTAGAATACATTTTGTCATTTTGTTGTTGTCGCTGTATCATTTTAAAATGACTTCACTGAGGAAAATAAATTAATTAATGAAGATTGTCATGTTCAAGCCAGACCAATGATTAGTTTTAACCAATCATCAACAATCTTCTACTTGCTGAGTTCTCCTAGGTCAGGAATTTAAACGATGTGCACAACAGGAGAAATATCATCAAATGAACACTTTAGCAGAACAAAAATGTCAGAGAAAGTCATCATAATTTTTATACGAACTAAAAGAAGCCTGTTCTCCCAGCCTAGCAGACATTTTGTGTTGGATCAACCTTGCTAAAACAGAGCTGCTCATGCTCCCAGCAAGCCCAGCAATTCATCACAACTTCACCATTCAGCTACAATCATCAATGATTAAACCATCCAGGACAGCCAGAAATCTTGGAGTTGTGTGTGACAATCAGTTGAATTTCACAGATCACATCGCAAGGACTGCCCAATCGTGCTGATTTGCCTTGTACAACATTAGGAAGATCAAGCCCTTCCTATCGACGCAACTCCTCATCCAAGCTCTTGTTCTATCCAGGCTGGACTATTGCAATGTTCTTCTGGGAGGCCTTCCAGCATGTACTGTCAAACCTCTGCAATTGATCCAGAATGCGGCAGCAAGAATGGTCTTCAACGAGCCCAAGAGAGTGCTCGTCTCCCTTCATCAAATTGCACTGGCTTCCAATGGTTTCTCAGGTTAAGTTCAAGGCATTGATGGTTGCTTACAGAACAACCACTAGCTCTGCATCCCACTATCTAAACTCATTTCTTCACACTTATGTGTCCTCCAGAAGCCTGCGTTCTGCAGGTGAATGGAGCCTTGTGGTGCCATATCATAGTGGCACTATATCACCGTCCCGGACCTTTACCTTGACTGTTCCCCGCTGGTGGAATGACCTGTCTAATTCCACCCGAGTGGCTGTGTCTTTAGCCTCTTTCAAAAAAATAGCTAAAGACACATCTTTTTCATGAACACCTAACCCATTCATACTGACGAACTACCTTCATGTTTAAAAAAAACTCTAAGCTATGTGTGACTTGTATTACAGTCATAGTGGAAAAGTTCTGTTCTTGTCTTAGTAGTTATTAAACCCAACTGTCTAGTCTGGACTGGTCAAGAAACGTCTTTCTTTCAGTGGTGATTCACTTTCCGTTTCTTGCAAAACATACCATGATAATCACAAGGTCTAGATGATTCCTGCTGGAAAATAGATTTTGTTTGTATAACAATTTCAGCAGCGCTGTTTCACATGTGCCTTCTATTTTAGTACATAATTGCAATGCTAGTTAGTCATTTTCATAATATGAACAATGACACGCTGTTTGGATGTTACAACATATTCACTGTTCCAACGAATCCCTCAAGCAAAGAATGTTCTTTTTTCTTTATAGTAAAATCTTGTGTTTAGAGATGACGTCAAGTTCATTGTAATTTGTGGCTTCTGTGGATATTGTCACTTGGCTGATGATAAAAACATTTTAAAAATCAGCTGAAGTTCCCAGGAATCCGAAGGAGATGAATGTAGTACCAATGTTTGCCAAATAAACAAAGTGTTGGGTGATTAAAGTATGTTTGGTTATGTAGAATTTGCTTAATACCACCTGGCCGTCTTTCAACAGGAGCCAAAGTATGTGTCCGTAGCATGCACATATACTATTTTTTTTACAAGAGAGCAACAATTCACATTAACTTTATCGTTGTCCACCTCTTTGAAAACAGGAGGATGGAATGAAGTGGGCTAAAGTGACCCCTGCTTAAAAGCTTACATTTTTGCTGGTGCTGGTCTTGCTGGTGGACCAAGTTAATTTCAGGTATCTGTATTGTGATTGTAATTAGTAAGAAAGCCTTTTTAGATATCTTTAATTACTCTTCAATGTATTAATCTGAAATCCATTTCCAGATATCTGAAATTACATATCGAACATGTTGAAATACATTTACAGAAATCAAAAATGAGCATTTTCACTAGTTGTAATTCAGTTGTTGATATCAGGAATGGATATGTGTAACAGTAACAAGGTAATAAAATAAATATATAAAACAATTGACATCTGTAATTCTGTTTTCAATAGGTGTGAATAACATATAATTGTGCTTAAAGAGATAGTTCACCAAAAAAATGAAAATTCTCTCATCATTTACTCACCCTCACGCCATCCCAGATGTGTTTTAGAGGAATATCTCAGCTCTGTAAGTCCATACAAAGCAAGTGAATGGGTGCCAAAGTGTTGACGCTCCAATAAGCACATAAAGGCATTATAAAAGTAATCCATACGACACCAGTGTTTTAATCCATGTCTTCTGAAGTGATATAATAGGTGTGGGTGAGAAACAGATCCATATTTAAGTACTTTTTTTGCTTGAAATTCTACTCTCTGCCCAGTAGGGGGTGTATGCATGAAGAATGTGAATCACCAAAAACACAAGAAGAAGAATGTGGAAGTGAAGGTTAAAGTGAATATTGCAGGGAAGAGAATTTTCACCAAAAAGGACTTAAATATGGATCTGTTTCTCACCCACACGTACAGTATCATATTGCTTTTGAAGACATCTTATGGATTACTTTTATCCTGACATATGCGATTTTGGGAGCTTCAATATTTTGCACCCATTCACTTGCAGTGTATGGACCAAAACAGCTGAGAAATTCTTCTAAAAATCTTTATCTGTGTTCGGCAGAAGGAAGAAAGTCATACACATCTGGGATGGCATAAGGGTGAGTAAATGATAAGAGAATTTTCATTTTTTGGTGAACTATCCCTTTAACTAGTGAAAATTGATTTAATATCCAGCATGTGATTAAATATGGCAATGGCTTGCAACATGTATATAAACTGGGATTTAACTAATGGCTTTTGTGCAATGTACATTGCTGTTTAAGTGCACGAAAACAAAAATTGCTTTACTGGATGAGTTCCAGTGTATTTGCACTGAAGATGTTTGACTGTAGGGTGTGTGTATGTGTGCATGTGCCAGCATGTGTGGAGTGAAGCGAGAGGGGCTGGAGGGAAGGGAGGACCGAACAAAAGCAATGCAATTGCCAGTTACCTCAGCTCTGTCAGGTCACATCAACCCCGCAGTGGACCAGCTTCTCGGAAAATAATCTGACACGCTATTCAAAGGAAATATTAATTTAACAATTTAGCAACATTTAGTTTTCAGTAAAACTCAAAATTATTGCTTAGTACAGCAATTCATGCATTTTAGATTTTCTGGCTCAATTTAATTTAATGACACTCAATGATTGTCAAAACTTTAAAACACATAAAACTACTTAAAATGTGATGAGTGGATTTTGTAGAGAAAGCGCTAAAATAAGCACTTTATAGCTCATACAAATTACATGCCCAAACACATTTTTCCCAACATACATACAATATGTTGAAAGTACAAGTAGAGTGTGTATTTTAGGTGCTGTGATAAGTCAGCATTTCTTCAAAGTTTTTCAAGATATTAGTCACCTTTCAACTTTTTTCTAGAAGTGCAAATAGGAAGGTTGTAGAAACAACAACATAATATATTATATTTCTACTGTATATACTTCTTAGCTATACAAGATCATAAAATGTTGTTTAAAATAGTTAGATGAAGAAAGTGTCACACAGCAGGACACTAATGACAATGCTTAAAAGTTCATGTCAATTACACTCTCAATTACTCAAAAAATCAATTAAAACAAAGTTGGCCAGAATATGTACATAATAAATAGAAACAAATATAAATATGTAAAACAGATTATATTTGAGAAAAAGTAAAAAGCTCTATGCTTTGACAAGCCCTGTTTCTACTATCCTTTAAACAAAGGATTTTTCATGACTTATTTTCTGCATTTTTATCAGGCGTGAGCATTAATCAGCAAGTCGCACTTCAGCTCCCAGTAATGCTTTGCAGTATGAATAAATTATGCAAATTACTATGTACTGCTCATAGCTTTACCGTTTGTATATTTTTATATAAGCTGCTGTTATTGTATTTGTTTTAATTTGCAGTTATTTGTCATGTTGTGATGATTCAGAGCTCATCTTATACTTAATATGTTGTCTTTGGTTGTCATCATTATTTTGATTTGTATGTCAAATAATTAGTTCCAACTGAGGTTTGAAGTTACGCGCACATGTGAAAATGTGCTATGTGCAAATAATTTCAAAATAAAAGTAATTTCAGTTTTATAAAATAAAAGCCATTGTATTTGCCTTACCTTACAAAGTTTTTTTAATATTCAGTCTGTAATGGGGTATGCGTGGGCATGTTGGAGCCTAGGGAAGCCACCTATATCACCTGTAGGACGGGCCGGTACTTGCACAGCAATGGGCCTGCCTAAATTACCCAGCGGCCCACCGGGAAAATGCCTGGTGCTCCCGACGGCCAGTCTGCCCCTTCTCCAATCCGAGTCGCTTGGTCTGTTGGCTAGTTGTAGATGGAGGAGATCAGCTAGCCGACCAGCAAAACGAGATAAAAACCAACTTAGCCAGGCTTGGAGACCACCATGAAATAGCTAGATGAGTAAACCAGCCTAGTCTGGTTTAAGTCTGGGCTTTTTTTTTTTGTAGGGTTATTTATTTTTTTAAAGGTCCTTTTTACAGACTGAATGATGATATGATATGGTTTTATACATTTTTATAGAGGCTTTTAAACTTGTTCTAGATCAAATTCAGAGAAGCAGTGCTGTGTTGAGTATCTACTATTTTGGTATGCATCAAGAACCTATCACGTCTGCTGAATGGCCCTCGTAAAGGTTACTCTCGACAGCTCCCATATGTGCTACACTATATGTGCAATTGCAAATGTTGCCCGAGACCACCTCAGCAGGTAACTCCAGTTTCTATGTTTTTCTTGGATATATCGCATCATGGATTCTGGTGTTTGCAATGTACAATAAATATTTCTTCATATATTTATTTGGCTAATGTCATTTTAAGTTAATGTTCAGTCATGCCTTGACTATAAATTTACATTGAAATGCAATGTTTGATATTCTGTAACCTTCTCATTCTTTCATGTGCAGTCATAGTGGAAGAGCTGCATGACTCAATGTAATGGAATTTCATTTTTTATTAATGGGCTAAATGGCTGACGCAGATTGTGTTGTTTTGCACCCTGACCTTGAAATTGCATGTAAAATTGTCAGTAGGAGAAGACGAATTAGACCTAATGGTCATCTGCAGTCTGCGGTCTGTTTCTGAATTTAAATAGCTGGAGTAGTTATGGGTGTTTTAGTTATTGTCTCCTGTTATAGGAAAAGAAGATTAAAAACTTTCCCACTATTCATGTTAATATGTCACATAGTACAGAAATTGGTAACACTTTACAATACGTTTCTGTTTGTTAGCATTAATTAATGCATTAGGTATCATTAACTAACAATGAAGAATGTATTTAAACAGCATTTATTATTCTTGGTTAAAGTTAAATGATAAGAACAAAATTGTCTACTGTTAGTTCATGTTAATTCATATCGCATTACCCAATGTTTACATGTACACCTTTTAATTTCAAAAATGTATTTGTAAATGTTGAAATTAACATTAACCAAGATGCTGTAAAAGTATTGCTCATTGTTATCCATGTTAACAAATGGACCCTATTTATAGTGTTACACAGAAATTTACCATGGCAGTAATATTTTCCACCAAAACGTTGACAACCGGTAATTTCTGCAGTTATTTTTATTCAACTTTGGTAAATAAGCCACGTCTGTCATCAAAAAATGAAATTACAAATCAACAAAAAGATTCTGAAAGCTTCTTATTCTTCCTGAAAGTGATCCAACAGTCTTGTGAGAACTCGTAATACTTTGTTAGATGGTAAAATCATATCATACAATTTGCCCTTTTAGACCAACCAATCAACATATAGAATTCCAAATAGATACAATACAGGCATCACATTTTAGCAAGCCTCCTATCCAACATTTTATTTAAAGAAAGGAAATGTCTCTGAAAAAAATGTGGTTACTCATGTATGCAATACAAATGACTGATGTATGTCAATAACCTCTTATACGCTTCCCTCTTCTCATTCCAAATCCCGATGTTTTCCTATTAAAGTCATTGTCGTTGGTTCATTTATTTTTCTCTATGGAAGTAAATGTCATATGTTTTTTACAAGTTACCTCATATGATTACATATGATTTCACCGTCTCGTGCTATTATTGTGAATTGTCATGAGACCGTGTTGAAGTTTACAATAGTAACAGTAGTTGTAGTAACTTATATTTTGGATGTTTCATCAAATCACAGTGATCATGAAAGGGAAAGTTCGGCTTGCTCTTTCATGCAAAGTATGTATGCATTCTGTATGCACACTTTGATAAATAGTATCACAGTTCTGTCGAGGTTCCTCAGTGTCTCAGAGTGCAGTCTATGCAAGCGTGCATATTGAAAACATTCCAGGCCTTCTCACGTTTCATGAAGCATTCTTATGCACTGAGGGAAAATGACTTTGACATGCGCCATGATGTTCTCACAAAGGTCCTTGTGTGAAACTTTCCACATGTGCGAGTAAAATCAATCATTTGATCCGACGCACATTCTGAGCCCTGGGATTGTTCTGGAATGGATGGCAGAAATAAGCGGTGTCTTCTCCTTTGTATGAGCACAGAGTGATGAAAAGGATTCACTCGCTTTTTGTATTAAAAGATAATCACTCAGACAGTTGGGTTTGGATGAATTTCAGATGAGTTTCACAAACGTCTCAGATTAATTGCCCACGTGTCTTTTTGTAAAATAAAATGAGTACATTAAAAACATTTTGCCCCATTTAAATTTTCACACATTGCACAGTCTATATATTAGTGTGTTATAATAGTGCAGTCAAACCTTTTACTAGTATAATATACACTCAAAATTTTTATTTTAATTTAACCTTTTTTTAAACAGTATTTTTGCCTTTGTTTTTCTTAGTAAAATATCTAAACACATTTACATTTATTGAAGTGTAAAAAGACTTTATTTTTCTAACCCTATAGTTAGTTTTAACCATGTTTTATGCCTACACCTCACAGATTTATGCTTTAAAGAAGAATAAACAATTTAAAATTGGTTAGGTTAGAAAAATAGGACCCAATTTATATTAGGTGTTATACTACTTCTCTATGTACTTAAGCATTAGATACAAGATACTTATTATGTACACATGTTGTTGCATTGTACCTGCATATAATTACATTTCTAGTAGGACTGCACGATTTGGACAAAAAATCATATTGCGATTATTTAGAAAAATATTGCGATTTCGATTTGAGCTGCGATTATGATGGTAATATTTTCCACATGTTAAACTGCAAAAAGGCTAATATATATATATATATATATATATATATATATATATATATATATATATATATATATATATATATATACTATACTATACTATACATATATATATATATATATATATATATATATATATATATATGTATAGTATAGTATAGTACAGTACAGTACAGTATAGTATAGTATAGTATAGTATAAATAAAATATATAAACAGTGAAACAAAGTCTTCTTCATATCCAAATGTTACCATCCACCGTTTATCTGTTTTTGTTCATTTTGTGACAGGATCTCAGCACACTAATCATCAACATTAGTTTTTAAACAGTCAGCTTGTATATTAGGGATGCTTCAATCAGGATTTTAAAATCTGATACCGATCTCCAATTTTCAATCTCATCAATCAATGCTGATCATTTAACTTTTATCAGCAGCTCTGTCAAAACTGGTTATATGTAAGTTTTCTGCTCAGTGTCACTGTTAACTACATTTCCCTGTTGGTAAAACCATAGTTGTTGCCTAGTTTTCGCTGTCAGTCAATAATTCAGTATACACAAAATATAATTTTTAAATATAAATGTTACTCTTTATTCTAGGCCTTAAAAACTAGTAGGCTTATATGAACTATTCTTTAGTAAATATAAGATAGCCCTAAAGAATGATGCTTAATATCAAACTGAAGTTGAACTGATAACCCATTGGTGTAATTACATTTAAAGTGAAAATTTTGGTTAGTTTGTCACCATTTCATTATTTTATTCATTATATTTAAAATATTTGATATAGATTTATTATATGTATGTTCCTTCCTTTTCATTTTGTTGGATGTTGGTAATATTAGTTCCGTTTTCGTTTGTTTCCGCGGGGAGTGTAATAAGGGCGACACGCTCTCTCGTGAGAGGTAAACGTTTCTGGACTATACATGTGTTACTGTTAATTCAGTTTGCTCAGTAATCATTTAATAAAGATGTTTGAATTATACCCCATCTTGTATTCTGCGTTATTATTATGATACCTGTGCCTTGCGGAGACTGAGATGCTGCTACCGCAGATAATAATAAAAAACGCTGCACGCACAACGCGCCAGTTTAGTGTAAATAAAGCGTCTAGCACATCTAAGCAAACGGAACCGAACTCAGAGCACTTCTGTTATTCTAAGCATGAGATGGAGATGTGGAGCACAGAACCGTCCTGAAAACACCGTAACAATGGGCTAATTTAATAGACTGTACTGAGCAGCGCAAATAAACATTGAAGGGAGCAGACTATTTATTCATTTAATTAAATTGCAGCCTTTGCTATTTAATAATCGCACATGGTCATATCGCGGTTTCGATTTTATTTCGATTAATTGTGCAGCCCTAATTTGTAGTTACACAGTGTTAACATTACCCCTAGCCCTAAACATAACCCAAACCTTACCCTAAACCCCTAACCCTACCCCTACTTCTAAACCTACCCATACCTCAACCTCAGTAGCAGCAAATGTGAATCTTGAGAGATTTTCGTAAAACAACATTTAGTTACACAATAAATACATTGTATTCTATGTATTTTAATGTTGGTATATCGTTGTTAAAGACAACTAATATATAGTGGAACCGAAAAATAAACTTAATCAAGATATATTCTCTGAATACATGATATATCTTACACAAATACCTTAATATTTTGCACAGTTTAGCAGTACATGTAGATGTATCTTGTTTAAAGGACATTGAGATCCTTAGATCAAGACAAAAATACTGATTAAGAAAATGTTTTGCAATGTATTTGTTAATCACAGGATCTCTGACCGTTTATTTGTAAGCCGGCATGGTTTCACATTCACTCTGACTTTGAGAATCACCCTCAATTCAAAGAAAGCAATCAGCTGTGTCACACGCACCACACCCTTCCGTTAGCTGAACCCTCTACACACACACACACACACACACACGCACGCACTCAGAACTTCCCTATTACACTATCTGTGCTCTCTTACACAGAGTTGGAACAAACAGAAACGCCACCTTTATACCTGGGGCACACAGAAGCATTGGGAGGTTCTGGTCGCCTCAGAGTGTGTATCCTGTGCCACAGGGAAGGGATTTTATATTGCAGGGCTGGATCTGGATTTGGTGACCTCCACTATTGGACTAAGGTGAGGGAGAGGAGATTGGTGTCTTGACTGCTGACATCATCTGCAATTTTAAGTAGCTGACAAACTTTGGAAGTGTTTACCTTCAGAGGGGTAGGTTAAGCACCTTTAATAATTGTTGGTTTAAGGACGTTTGACAGTTTATTGCAGAACATGTTTTTTATATATATATACACACTTTGCTGAGTGACATTAATCGTAGATGGGCTTGTTGTATTAGAGATCTTGAGTTATATGTAGAATAACATGTCCGTTAACTTTTTTAAATCAACATCGAGATTTTAGGTGTAAATGTAAATGAATGTATAAGGGATATATATATATATATATATATATATATATATATATATATATATATATATATATATACACACTATATTTCTTTGTGTAAATAAATATATATTACTTTAAAAAAAGATTTGTGCCACATCTCTGGATGGACAGACTATAAGAAAAAACAAAAGAGAATATTTCACTTTAAAATAGTCTCTGAGCTCATAAAATCTTGAGTGCATAATAAATATACACAAATTACAAAATGGTGTCATCCTTTTTTATAGATGAAGTGTAGCGTATAGCACCACAAGGACATTTCAACCTTCAAAAAAAATAAAAAAATAATCAACTACCCATTTGGAAATGACACATTGCAAACACATTCAGCAAACTGCAGATGGTGCTTGTTTTTTTAGGTATTCACTGCATAATTACTTACAGTATTTCTGTGAAGAGATATAGAGTTCACAGTGTTTGCGTTTGAAGAGTTTAGCCCCCCTCAGCCTTAAAGGGATAGTAAATGCAAAAATTGAAATTATGTCATCATTTACTCACAAAATTAAGATGTTAGGCAGAATGCCTCAGTCTTGATCCGCTTCCACTTTCATTGTATGAAAAAATGAGTGGCGTCAACCAGGGGGCGGTACTAGGGTCAGTGGACATTCGGGGCTTAGCCCAGACCTCTGTGTATGTGGGGTCATCCTTTGATGAAATATCAGAATATAATACACTTTATAATGAAAAACTGAATACATCTATGATGTGTCATTTATATAGTAAACTCTCACTAAAAAAGTCTCACTAACTTTTGTCTCAGATACGCCTATACTTTAAAACACGATAAAAAAAACACTATTTTGTCCCTTTCAGCTTTCCGTAGTTTGACACATATTGGGTATGGCTGTATACAGTTTTCATTGATTCATCAGGTGCATAAGTTTATTTACAAGAAAGCAGGTTGTAAACAAGCTAAATTGGTACTAGATATGTATAATAGCTAGATCGCCTAAAGTTTGCTATGTCTATTGCATCTTGTCTTAAAAAAAGAGTTTTGCTAAACACACAAATGTACTAAATCTTGACTTTAATGTTAACAAATTCCTCGAATACATCTGTATAATTGCTACTTGTTTTCAGGGTTATATATCTAAATAATTGGTACTTACTGCATCTGGATTGACCAACTCAACACAGTTTCCAAGACACACGGCCGCAATCACGTGCCGCAAGGTCTCTTGTTGCATGTGCACACAAACGGCACATGAGAGCTGGAAAGCAGCTGCCAAGAAGACATTTTTTCCAAGTATTTTGTGTTGTCAATACCATAGAAATACAAGAATCATTCATTTATATACAGTATATAATCCTAACTTCCAAATGGAATGTTAAAATAATAAAATGTAATATGTTTTCGTATCAACTTGATACCCAAGCATTGGTAATTATGACATCACTACAAAAAGATGATCAAAACATTCGGGGCTTTACGGAAAATATTCATGCCTTAAGCCCCGGTAACCCATCGCTGGAGTCGCCCATGGTGTCAACATTATTCAAAATGTCTCCTCTTGCGTTTCATGGGGGGGGGGGGGGGGGGTTTGGAACAGCATGAGGGTTAGTAATAGATGACAGAATATGAATTTACCTTGAATCTTGAAAGGCTGAGATCTATGATCTAAACATGTGATTTGCCCCTTGTACTGCCAACGCATCTTTCATTGTGATTAGATTGGAGTCTGCTGGTCATTTCCCATCAATCACGTTGGCTAAAGTGACACAAAAACACACAGACGGTCACAGCATCTACATGTGAACCTTCACTGTCCTTATTTAGCACTTGTTTAGCCTGGTGCTCCACTCAGACAGTGTCTGTTCCATAGTTTTCACTTTGTTTCGTTTTCTTTTATCCTCTCAAATGATGGCAGTGAGGGTCATATATCTGACAGCTGACTGAAGTCTCAGTCTGTCACAGACCGCCCACTGTCAGATGCCTGTCAGCCTTGGGGCGATCTGTATAGCGCCGATTGTCTTCAAGACATTGACAGCTGCTGTGCTGATCTCAAGCTCTAGATGGCGCTACTTTGTCCCTGCTGCTCAGGAGACAGAGTGGGGAGGATAGCAAAGCATGTCTTCCTAACAAATATGTTTATTTAGGCTCTGCCTTCACGGGCATTTTGGACGAGAAGGAGTGTCTGGGGCATGATAATGTCTGAGCACGTCCACCAATCTGCCGGCCTTTTTTGTTTGTGCTGGAGCAACAGAATTGCTCTTATGCCGTTATTCACACATGCCTCAAGCTACATCGAAAGAACACAGATTTGAAAGATAAAACGCTGTTATTTCCTGTTGCTTTCTATACAAGTACGAGAATTGAGTTGACCATAAATGGCTCTTAGTTACAACAGTGCCACATTGTTAATTGTTTACAAGTGCAAATTTTAGCTATTAGTTCCTTAATTAGGAAACAGTTTTGTGTGGTTACCAAATAGTAATTTAGGATTTAAAGGGATAGTTAACCGATTTTTAATTATGTCATCACTTTCTCAGCCTCAAGTCGTTCCAAACATTTATGACCATTTTTTCCCCGTGGAATACAAAATTAGAGTAGATATTTTGAAGAATCGTCATGCAGGTCTTTTCCATACAATGACATTTCATTGTGACCTTAGCTGTTGAGCTATAAAAATGTCAAAACGACACCATGTATGTATTAAAAAGAGCTACATCAGCTGAAGATTCTTTTTTTTTTTTCACAAAAAATCTCCTTTTTTGTTCCACTGAAAAATAAAAAAACAGCAAACATTTTCGGAACGACAGGGTGAGGGTGAGTAAATAATGACAATTTTAATTTTGGGTAAAATATTCCTTTAATGTTAAAAAATATCACGGTCAAGTGTTAAATATCAGGGGCATTTGTAGCTAATTTTGGAGTATTTGTCACATTGTAGTGTGAACGCAGCTATGGAGCCGAGGGAGTAATGAAACATCCTCATTTAAAATATCTCCATGTAATCTCTCCATGTAGCGCTGGAAAATCCAAATCATTTATGTGAATCTTTTCTTTTGGACAGTTCATGTAGATAATACTTAGCGTTAAGAACTGTGATTCAGTGTAGTTAGTTGGTTCTTTGAGAAGGTTCATGTAAATGAGCAATACATAAATGATTCACTGATTCAGCTGAGCTCCACAAAACCTTAAAGACACGTTGCATTCTTTTTATGAAGTTAAATATTTAGTGTATTGCTGCTGTTCATCACTATAGTTCGATTCAGTTATATAAAATAGGTTGCTTTATAGTCTTATTCGTCTATATTTAGTAGGGCTGGGCGATTAATCGTAAAAATATGTTATTTTCAATTACGATTTTGGTTTTCAACGATTACAAAAACGATATAATCGAGATAAAATGATTATTGTGCTGCATTCCGTTTCACAGTAAAACACCCTGGTGTTATGTCTTTAAAGCATCCCTTATTAAAGTTCATGCATTCAATGCCACATCTATGAGTTGTGTAAAGTGACCGGGGAAGAGAATGCATCTTATATATATATATATATATATATATATATATATATATATATATATATATATATATATATATATGTATGTATATGTAGTTGAACTACATTTTATAGTATAGATTGTAGTGATTTAGCCAACTACTTTTTTTAAAGGAGAACTTTGACTATACAGAAGTTTAAATATGTAAGGTATGAGAAGCTTGTAGACTGGGAAATTACAGTTTCAAAGTCACTTTCCAAACACTGCTCTTTAGAAATAAGACATCTGCGTTAAATAGAACCTTTCATCAAACGCAAAACAAACATTTTCAATTAAATGTTGTAATGAGTACACTAGCCTGACCAATCTGAAACGTCTTGTCAGGAATATTTGTCAGACAATATGGCAAGCATATGGTTTTCCTGTAGTTGACGACTAGCATCAGTGTAAAAGCACCAGCTCTGGTAAGTCTCAGAGCTTCACAGCTACAAAATATGATTTGTGGGAAGTTTAAGGCAATAGAGATTAGCTGTGATTATTGTAGGTTGTTCTATAGTCCCCCCCCATGAGATGATGGGCCCTTTAACATCATCGCAAATGCCACAGGATGCATTTATTACATTATCACCACTGGAAGACACAGCAATATTGGCCCAGGTGGCAGCTCTCGTCTGGTGGAACAGCATATACTCTTGAGCATCTGACAGTGACTGACCTTTCAAAATGAACCTTTCAACTGTAGGAAAGGTAAAGTTACTATTTTAGTCACAGGGGCACAGGAAGCAGAAATGGTTGTTTTGCATTGGATGGAAAAATTGCAACTGTTTTTGGCTGTCAGCACACTTAATCCACTGTTAAGGTCCTCCACCCACGAGCGAGTCATGCTGGAGGGCCACACATAGGCAGGATTCCTCAGATCAGAGATTAGGTATATAAGAGAAGCCAAAACAGGGTTTAAGCTCAGCTACACCGCAGATCTGTACGGTGTGTTGGGGGAGGGGACAGCAAATATAAACAGAGGTCAACATCAACCAAACACACCAACTCTCTCCATATACATACTTAATCCAGACTGATCTCACTGTGAATTCGGAGACAATAGGTCAAAAGTTTGTCTGCTGAAATTGGTCTGTGCTTTTCAGAATTTAAAGCACTGCCCCCCAGTGGCCGATGTTTGAAGTGATGTTGAGGAAAATGTCCACAGGGTGGCGCTAAAAGTGAGTAATATTTTGAGTTAATGATGTAATGAAGTGGACAGGAATGCATTTTTTATTAACTCTAGACCCCAACCCAACCATCAATAGAGGAAAACATACATTTTAGAGTGAAAATGCAACCTCTGACTTATTTCCTAGTTTCCACAGGACCAGAACCTGTCTCTGAGGTTGCTCGCGCAATGTGGTCAGTTCAGTCACATCACAGGAAAAGCCAAACACATTTGAATTGATGTAAAAATGTCTGATGGGAGGTGGCACTTGTCAATGACTCGATATCAGGGTGCGAGAACATTTGGTAGCAACATGTTGATTTCTTGTGTTATGTTGTTTACTCATGCAGTAAGTTCCGATATGCACAATGTTAAAGTGATAATTCAACCAAAAATTAGTTCTGATGCTCATTTTGTTCCAGAAATTTCCTTTTGGGGGTGAACTATCTGCAAATTTGTCCACAAACTAAACAGGAAAAGATTATCTGTCAATCAGGAAGCAATTGGAGCTCGCTCCATTTAAGCCAGTTATATGTTGCCGGAGTTGCAGATTAATATTGAGTCAATTTGGGACACATGTACAGTATTTTAGGAAGGATATTGTGTGATGAGAAACCGTATTTTACTTTTTACCATTTTTACTGCATTAATCTAGCCATGCACTCTTTAATTGCTGCTGCTCTGGGAAAACTAACAGTATTTGCCCATAAACAACTGATGCATCTCTACAATTAACAGGAAGTTTACTGATCTACTGATGCCTCTTACAACTATCTCAAACAGAAAGCTGTTTCTCTATTTGATCAGGTGTAAGGAGCACTAAGATAAGAGTGGCTTAATGTTCACTATATTACAGCAGGACGTACATACAAACATGCCACAATGATGTATACATTATGTCTGTTTCGAGTGCATTAGTGTATAATTAAGTGTACATGAAATGCGGGTGAGGTGCATTGTAAACTCGTTAAGTGCCTTAGAATGGTAATTACAATCATTCTAGACTATTATGTAATTGTTGTTATTGTTTCTATAGATTACAGTGTGGCTGTTACCTGCAGACTCCAGTCTGTAGATAGTCTAAAAGTAATATTCCAGGTTCAATACAAGTTAAGCTCAATTGACAGCATTTGTGGCGTAATGTTGATTACCACAAAAATTTATTTAGAGTTGTCCCTCCTTTTTTTTTTTTTATTAAAAATTGTTACACCGAGGCACTTACAATGGAAGTGAATGGGGCCAATCCTTAAATGTTAAAATACTCACTTTTTCAAAAGTATATCCACAGGTCATAAAAATATGCATGTTAACATGATGTTAGTGCGATAAAATAGCTTATTATCCTTTTCTGTGTAGAGTTATAGTCAATTTTATCACTTTGTTGCCATGTCAACATAATGGTGTAATCTCTAAAACCCTAAAAATACTGTAAAAGCTATGATTTAAAAAACTTTACAGCTCAAATAATGCACGAATGTCAATAGTAGAATTTGTTTGTGTTTTTCTAAAAATATACACTGCACATTTCTGCCCTTTAAACCCTCTAAAAATTGATCCCACTCACTTCCGTTGTAAGTGCCTCACTTTAACCTCGATTTTGTTTTGTTTAAGTAAAGGAGGGACTAGTTGAAATAAAGTTTTGTGCTAATCAACATCATGTCACAAATACTGACATTTGAGCTTAATTTATATTGAACCCAGAATATTCTTTTTTATATTTCTCTTTCTCGTTTCTGATTTAAAAAGACTGAGAGATTGGATGAACAAGGATGACAATATAACTGCTGGGAAGGAAAGAAATAAGTTAATTTAACCTTTTTTTCTTAATTATTTCATTCATACTGCAGATAGATAACGTAATTTCACACCATAAGACAAAATCCATCTCAGTGCGGATTTGTGTCACTGCAAACTGTTTCCAACAATGAGTTTTTTTCCAGACAGACGCAACTGAAATCTGAGATTAAGCCATTCATTGACCTCAGTCTGTAATTTGATTCACACTTTGCTGTGGATTCTCAAGGTTTTGTTTTCTTAGAGATCAATAGAGACCTAAGAGGAAAAAATGAGCCAAGCTGTTTTCAAATATGTCTTTTCCGTATTTATTATCTGAATTTGTTCCATGAGTTGAGAGTGCTGTAGTGAGATCAGAATGAGGTCACACTCATCTCTCTTGAGTTCACAGGAAGCTCAGTTGTCTGTCAGCCCAGACTGCATGCTGAGAATAGCAATGACAGCACAAGTGACAGCTGGTGAGGAATGGCATAAATAAAAGTGAGTGGTGATTCTTTGGGGATTTGAAACAGTTGACAGAGATGCCAAACATGGAGTAGGATCAAGAGTAGGTGCAATAGGAGTACCTAGTCCAGCACAGTCCTCTTAAAAGTTTACGACTACGGTGTGACAGGTATGAGGTATAAAAGAATCACATCTTTTTGAATGTTATGGTCCCTAGATATGGTTCGGGTTAGTCATTCATTATAAATTTTGGTTGGGCCAAAATCTGTTGGGGGGGGGGGGGGGGGGGGGTGTTCGCTGTCGCGGCGCCGTTTTGTGGTCCGTTCTGCATAACGCGGTGGCTCGTTTTTGCTTATCGCGGCCCATTCATCACGTTTTGCGGCCGCCCCACTGGCCCCCTCGGTTCTCCCAATGGCCAGTCCACCCGTGAATGGCCCCAAAGTGCATCGACCCACCGTGAAAATGCCCATTATGCCAGATTACCAGTCCAACCCTGACTATGGATTAGGTTAGGGTTTAAGGTTTAGGCTAGGGAGGTAAGTTTTGTTAATTTAAAACTCGATAGAACATTAACCTTAAAAACGTCATCTATTTAGGAGAAAATTTGACCTTCTTTTAGCATCGCACAGTGAACATTTCTCCTCGGAACTGTAAGGAACCACGTTGTGATGAGGAAGAGGGTGGGGCCGTGCCGTGAGTGTGCATGCCTGGGCCCCAATTGGGCTAATCAGCCGAGGAGAGGGATAAAGACGAGCTGGATGCGGCAATGGAGAGAGAGCCACACGCAGCTGCCGTGTGGGTTTATGTTTGTGTCTTTTAAGTTTTCAGTAAATATTACTTTGATGGTATGTCCAGTTCCCGCCGACTCCTTTCCCATTTTATTCCCCACTTTTACACACGTATTATGCACAAATGTAACCACAGTCACATGATTTTGCTCAGTTTTTTCAAACTCCTAACCACAAATGAGCGATAATAAAAGTAATAGTAATAGCCTTAGCAAAAACCACTAAAAAGACTTTCCTATGACCAGTGTGGTGTTGCAGCCACAGTTCCAGCTAATAAAGTGACAGATAAGTGGATCTAGAATGGAATGAATAAATTCGTCACACTGCTTTCCTTGAAGCCTCACTTTGACAAGCAGGAAGGGTTTTATTGCTCTGCAAGCCTTTTAGCATTAGAAGATTTGAGGACCATAGTAATGAACTCTGTCACGTGGCTCAAACAGCACTAAGTCACTGTGCCCTCCCGCTTCGTATTAGCCACAGAAAACTGTAATGGTCTTTTGCCTGACTGACTTCAACTACACTTATTTGTAACTTAAAAGAAGCAATTCAACAGTTTAGCAGTTTTCCGTCTTTCTGAATGTGTTCATGGTCGCACATCATTTGAGGTCCTCTTGAAGCTGAAGAGGATCTGGATTTTGGGAGTGAGTCACTGTGATTCATTGTTATTGAATGCATGACTACTCTGACTCATTTGATGTCCTTAGTATCCAGAGCTTTTACTTTTTCCTTTTCTGCGAGACATTACCAAACTGGGCTGTTTTTTCCATTGGTGATATGTACAGCCCATTTGGGGAAAAAAATGAAATGTAGCTTAAACCAACGTAAGCTGGTCTGCTGGTCTGATTTGCTGGTCAGTTGGGTCATTCTATTATTAGCACCATTATTTTAAGTTTAAATAGAGATAGGTATGTCTACTACTTAAATCAGCTGACTTCATCACCCATTGTTGCATTATATACCAATAATGTGAGTCCAAATCTGGGGGAAAACACAAAAAGATATCCAAAAATGATACTATTTTTAATAGTATAAAATATTGTTGACACATGTAGATTTTCAGTGAGTGCAATACATATATTAACTTTACTTTTCACATTTCTACCACCTAAAAATAATGATTTACTCAATGATTATTTACCCATGGCATTTCATATTTTGGTTTTCATCATAATTTATGTTAATCTTTTAAATTCAGCTTCCTGATGTGACTTCCTCTCACTGTTTTACACTTCAAAACCTGAGCTGAAGATCTTTGACAAAGGGCACGTGTATATTTTGAGGCTACCACAAAAGAACAGTTGATCTGACTGTCTGGGTCCCCTTGATCCAATTGGAACCTGTTTTAGTCTTCCTTCAGGGACTCTCAGAGAGTGAGGAACACATGAAATAAGAGGGACCCTATGGGAACGGCTTTGAGCTCTAACTCTAATTAGAGAAATCACATCTCAGCCATTGTCACCACTACCACCTGGAGGCTATTCGTGTTGTTTTTCCTTTTTCGTTTTTGATGACTCGTCTGAAACCACTCCAACTGAATTATTTCAACCAACTCCAGGGTCAAAACAGACAGCAATTTGTCCCAACCAAACTGCACCCTCTGCACAGCGCACTCAGGCTGGTGATAGCATCTGGGCTTTGCCTGAGCAACGCCCATTGTTTAGATAATGATGATGTCAGAAAGGAAACGCGTAAGCCAGGCCGCCCTCCTTATGAAGGACGGGAGGAGGAAAAAGAGAGAAAAGATTATAGAGATGTTGTTCAAACCTTTACTTATAAATATGCCTGTGTGTTTTTAGACCTCTTTAACCAGACAATAGATTCCTGTCTGTGAAAAAGGCGTAGCTGGAATGCATTTTTGGCGTTTTCCTGCACTTCGGACAGTTTTAAGGTGTTCCTCGTTGAGCTGCAATAAATCCACACAGCAGCCTTAAACCGCATCATTAGGACTCACAAATTGGAAGGCTGAGCTGTAATGTTCAGAAGGTTTGTTTTAAAGACGCCATCATGGGTGTGTAAACTGGCAGGAGTAATGTGGCCGTTGACAGAGTAGAGTAACAACCACTTTTTGGCTGCACTTCTCTGTCCAATCATGCCGTCTGGAGTGTGTCTGTAACAAACTATGAGCTCATGTTACCACAGCCGTTGAAACCTGAGCGAGCAAGGGACTTCCTTCATCCAACTCCTTGAGTCTCAGTCCATCCTGCAATTGGGCTATTTATAGAACAACATCCTTTATCATTCCAAAGGGGGCTTCCCAAATCTCCTGCTTTTCACAGCGTTCCGCTCTACTGTTCCATGGATGTTTGATTCTCCACCACAACCCAGAAGAAATCCACCAATCAAGACTCAGTGGGCTGGCCAGCTCCCTCCTCTTTGGGTCAGACTCTTTGTTTATATTCCCGCCATCACGTATTTAGTTTTCCGGAATGTGGAATTCCCTCCTCTTCTCCGCACAGCCCCCACATGCTGTATACCCCTCAGAGTACCCCTTCCACAAAGTCTGAGGGAGAGAGGAAAAAACGGAGAGAGCAAAAGAGCACGCGAGAGAGAGAGAGGGTGAGGATTTAGTGGTCTTTAGTCAGAGTAAGAGCGTGCCTCTTTATCCTGTGAAACGCCTTTGCCTGGCGAGAAGATGGGCAGCAACAGGCCAACGGGATGTTGATGTTTGAAGGGATCAAAGATCAACATGTGGTGTTTGCATTGTGCCTCAGACAGGAGCCAGTCTCTGCTGGAACTGGGGAGCTGGTAAGAGTGTTCAGGATCATATATGCAAATGTTTGCATTATGCATTGGGACGTGCGTAATGCATAGGGTGTATCATTGGATCTGGGTGTGTTTTTGAGTAGATTATAAATGTTTTGAGGGAAAACTGGTGAAATCCAGCTCAGTGGTCCTTTGTTTCTTTTACCTGCTTTGAATTATAGGGGATGTTCCTCTGATGCATAAATCCTTCTTCCAATGTGAATCTTCACTAACTTCTGCTTTTATTTGTGCGATATTTTAACTTTTCAACTCTTCTGCAGGATAAACACACTGAACACTGAAGAGGTTTTTATTCTTTCAAAAAGTAACATTTATCCCTTCCTGGGGCAACTAATTCTGTTAGTCAAAAGGTTTTATAATTCACAAAGACTTTTTTTCAATAAAACCTCAATGCCAATCATAACAAATGCTTTATCACTAAAGAATGAATGATTATTGCGCATTTTAGAGCCATGCCAATTATGTTGATTATTCAAGTAAAATAATTGCAATTTAAATAATTATGATTATTCATTTTCATGAATAGAATTTATGTTAAAATACTTATTTTATACTTATTATGCCTGCTCTTAATATAGGCTAATAAGTTGAGAATTGTGTTCTTGAATTGTTTTATTGCATGGAAAACAAAAGCGTACACAGAATGTGAACAACGCAACAATATTAAAATACTAGGTTGTCATTTATGATATGCTAATAGACTCATTTAAATGACTCTGATGGGCCAAAAAAATTGTAAATATAAAGTTCTGACACTACGTAAGGAAATAAAAATGGCATTTGTGAGTACTTTTTTTTTAACCTTACCTTTATTGATGGTTCGCGGCCTCATCGTGGAAAGGTGTCAAGTTGGCGTGGCCAACACAAAGGTCTGTTCTTATTAATCATAACAGACAGAGCTCTGTACTTACATTAGGTTGATTAGCCATAATGAAATGAATCTAATGCCTGAAGAAGTTTGTTCATGTTAGTAAAACACAAGCTTTATTTGAACAATAAGAGCTTTATGTTTGGTGCCGGCGCATTTCCCAGTCATCAACAGGGCTGCATTCATGCTACGTGCGGTGCTTGAGAATGGAGCTCGACCCAGTGCTCTAACGCACTCCCAAGTTGGAATTAATCATCTAAGCACTAAACATGTCATGTGAGGGACTTAAAGATCAGCAGAACATTACATGCAAATGCTGTATAGGCACAAACACACAAACTGACTAATGACAATAAAAACCCAAATTAGATATGCGTGTGTGATTTGTGGTATGGACATGCGTGCCAAAACACATGTGATGCTTTGACAGCTTCCTTTACCCCCTTGCCTCAGAAACATACCTAATGTTGTGCCTCAATTCTGCAATTGGCCAAATTAGTAGTGCAAAGTCAGTTCTCCTCAGTTAAGTTTATTTACAGTAAGTTTAAATGTTAGTGGCAACTTCTCAATTTCTGTACATATTCATGGCTAACAATGTTGGTGCTGTGTAATCAGTTAACAGCACAAAATCACCTTTTGATGATTCTCACGAAACCTGTGAAGAATATGATTTTTGATTTTTACTTTAATATCAAAAGAAACAAATATGATGTTAGATTTTGCTTGTAGAAAGTAAAGGCAGTTTTTGGAGCCATTAGCATTGTCTTAATGACAGTTACACACATTTTAACCTGCAATTTTCATTACTGCAATGCAAATAAAAAGATGGTCATTGTAATATATTTGTATTATTATGGTGTGAAAAAACATATATATTGTTTAAATTGTGAAGTATTTATACAGCATAATAGTACTCCCTTGATACTGCCATTGTTTTTCTCAGAATTGAATGAATAAAATAATTGTACACCACCTTACTGTGTTACAGTAATGAAAATCAATATTAAAAAAAACAACAACAATGAGAATCATAAAAGTAAAACATCCAAACGTGTTACAGTAATGAAAATTGGGGAGGCAAAATGTGCTTAAATGTCCTGAAAATACTGTCAAAATGCAAAAAATATGAATGGTCCTAAATGTAGGCTTCATTTTCTGAACGCAAAATAATGTATAATTTCATATTTTTATACTGGGGTTAAAAATGACAAGGATAATTAATAGGTTTCGTGAGAATCACCCATTTACTTTTTTAAAACATGGTAAATACTTGGTATTATATTATATTATATTATATTATATTATATTATATTATATTATATTATATTATATTATATTAATTGCTGTCGAAGTTAACAAGTTAA
Source organism: Moxostoma hubbsi (assembly GCA_032164185.1). Lineage (NCBI taxonomy): Eukaryota > Metazoa > Chordata > Actinopteri > Cypriniformes > Catostomidae > Moxostoma > Moxostoma hubbsi. The sequence goes on along the minus strand of JAVLUX010000201.1, from coordinate 6,601,696 downwards.
ATTTGTTTAACGCCACAATTTTTAAACACAGTTTAAAACACATTATTTGACCCTTTGAATAAACCGTAGTTCATGAGAAGTGAGTCAAGTGTGCAAATGTCAATTATGTCACATGCATTGTCCGTCGGGAAAACAGATGGTGGGAGACATTATGCTGATATCTGCGCCAAGCATTTTATCAATGTACCACAGCAGTAGGACATGCCCACAAAGCACAGATAGAGCTCAGAACTTTGTAACATGATTGCAGCGGCTAGTCAGCTGCCGTTTGAACACCTGCCTTGTACAAAAGTTGCAAGGCGCGGTGCGAGCGCAAAGTGAAAGTGTGAGCGTGAGTCAATCGTCTATGTTCCACAACTGCTACTGAGTCCTTAGATTAATTTATAACATGCTAGTAAAGGCAGCCGGTGGAGTTTCTGGTGCCCCCCTAGGGAGAATGCTTAATATGCGGATGCGGCGCAGCGATACTGATTACTGGCAAACAAAAACCCTGCTGCTGTCTACAAGGTTCTGTCACAGTGTCTCTGTTTGATGGTGCACAAGCCAATGCAGAAGTTGTAGACATTGCTGGAACCCTGCTGGTAATCTACACTGTCATTAACCCATTTAAACTCAGCGATTCCTGTGAAACAGTTGATATTCCAACTCAACTGCCAAAACAAACACACCCCTCCCTTCAGTGCTCTTTTGGAAGCTACGCCTCACAAATTCAAGCGCACGCCGATGTTGATGCGGCTCCTTGCCCTCGACTTATCATAAGTTCTCTTGGTCTGTTTTTCACTCATTTGTCCTCCTTGGAGTTTAGAAAGTTTGCATCATCCAGATTTGCCATCGCTCATTTTATGAAATTCCCTCTCGCTCTGCCCCCACCCCCCATCCTGTGCACATGCAAGAACCACCCCCGTTGCTGATTGGCTGGAGTAGTGTTGTGTGGATCAATCGGATACCATTTTCAGAGCCAGGGCTGTGTACAAATACTAGATTGTTTTTTTTTTTTGTAAGCACACCCACTAAACGGACAGCTAGCAGACTGTGATGAGATATTTGCAGAAATGGACAAAAAGTGTATTGGATTAGAATTAATGAGTGCACCTTTATTCCCACTGGTTACAATTGTGACCGGAGTCTAAAGGGAGTTTTTGATGTATTTTGCACAGCGTTGTCAATTGTAAATGACAGGGCAGATTTTTTGCATGAGTGGTACAAATGGTCACATGACCAGAGCTGTGCACTGTGCTCCTTGAAAGATTATGTCTGTCAAAACTCCATAAAAAGAAGCGAATAAATTGAGGTTTGTTCATTTTCTGTTGTTCAACTCTGTTGGTAGGGTAGGTTTTGTGTGGATGACTGAAAAATACATCTGGATGAAGCATATTTTGTCCACTCATGTTTATAAGGATATTGTGATTAATCGCAATTAACTACAAAAAAAATAAATAAATGAGATTAATCGGGATTAATATTTTAATTGTTTAACAGCCCTAATTATATTATATTACATTACATTATATATTCATTATTCATGGTTTTATATTGTATTGTTTTTATGTAAGATTAGAGTTTGTATTACAACCGTTTCTTAAATGAGATTCTAAGACTTAAAGAGAAATAGTCAAAATAAACAGGAAATTTGGTTGAGGTAGGGAAATGTAAATTACCTTGTACTCAGCTTCTGTACCTCAGCTTCACACTTAATTATGAATTTATGATAAAATACCAGGTTCAAAAACTGCCAAAAAGAAGGTAACTTGCATAATTTTGGCTTCATCAGATTGTTTACAAAAAACTATTATGTGCAGTTCAATTGTTTGTACTCAAGGGAACTGTAGATGACTCATGGGTAAATGGTTATTAGTTCCTCTATGGAAGTGGTGTGTCATAAGTCAATTGTTTCAAGTTTTAAAGATTAAAACAAGTGATCCGAACAATTTGGCACTGTTAAACTAAGTCTTGGTTTGACGGCCTCATTTATGTGAACTCCAGGAAAGAGGAAGAGACAGTATGCTTCATCTCTGTCAGATCTGAACACCTCGCCGTCTTGTTAGCACTTGTGTGCTGTAACCAATGTCAGAACCTCCCTCATCGACTTGACTGCCAGCCCAACTATTCAGCCCATAGAAACACTTCTTCTCGCTGACTAATTGGACCCTCTGGAAAAATCAAGAACTTCCCCAGCTGTCTAGAGTTATGGATTCAAGCATGACAGAGCCTCGTTGTTCTCCAAACTTCGCTTTGATTATTAAAATCAGCCATTTATATACAGCAAACTACATTAATGGCATCTAATAAGATACAGATCTCTTGTTAAAGGAATAGTTCACCCAAAAATGTAAATGCTGTCATCATTTACAAACCCTCATGTTGTTCCAAACACATATGACACTAAATATATTTTAAAGAATCTCCAAGCTGCTCTTTATTATACAATGAAACCATTGTGACTAGGAGCTTTATGGGTTAAAAGTTGTATGGACTATATTTAAAATACTTTTATAAGCATGATAGCTATCTTTTTTTGGTCCATACATGGTTTTATTGTATGGAAATGAGTAGCATGAAGATTTTGCTAAACTTTGCTTTTTGTTTCCCATGGGGGGAATAAAATCTAGTGGGTTTGGAACAACATGAGGGTAGGTAAATAATTTTTTTGTGAACTTTCCCTTTAAGGTTGGATTATTTTTAACACTGGTGAACTTTGTGGTAAAAGCCACCAGAGATTGTTCCTCTGACACTCTAGTGACATTTAAAACTTGAGCTCTAAATGCATCTTTTATACCATTTGAACACTACATGAAATTATTTTAATGAAATAGTAAAAAAAAAAAAAGAATGATGAAACATGACAGATTTGAATGTAGTCTGTGTCCATTTGAACAAAGAATCCATTTCTAATTAGTGTTTTGAACATCAACATGCAGATTTTAGAGTGCAGCACTCGGTTCAGTTAAAGCAGGCTTTCATCCTCATTAAATTCAATTTGCTGCTGTTCACGGTCTTATAAAATAACATGAGGCAGAAAATTAAAATGTGAGCTGTTTTACCAGTCAATCAGCTTTATCCCTCCTTGTAGTTTCAACTTAATGACACAACATTTTAGCCCATTGTATGCAACTTTTTACTGGAAATGGAGATTTTTTTTTCTTCTTTCATGCACACCCACTGCTGCGATAGCGGTTACCTCACTATCATGGTCTCTAAACACTTCCAAGTATTTATTTTCACATGTCTTCCTTTGAATCCAATCGCAGACGTGCCATCTGGAATAATGCAGGATTTTTATTGCATCTTCACAATAATTGTGACTTTTCCAGACACAGTCATCTATCACGGTTTAGACAGACCTAGAAAACACAATGGCTCTCCTCAGAGAGATGAGAAGACAACCAAACAAAATAAAAAGTGTATTTGCTGCCAACCTCTCAAGGGCCCTGCTGAGAGCTTTTTCGGGAGGCATCTGACACCCGAAGTCATTAGAGTCTGATGGTCTCTGTGTAGATGTGAGGAAATTAGCTGAAAAATTCACTGGCTCTGGGTCATGTCTAGAGGTCGCGATGTCACACAGAGACACCCGGGTGTGCATTGCGTGATAAAACAGCAAGTACTGTGAGGTGACTTGTGACTATTTCACATTGTCACTCCATCTGACCTTAAATCAACTGGCTGGGCAATTGCTGTTGCATTATATGCTGACCAACAAATGCAAAACACACAGGGTGGGTCTTTATGTACTCGCAACACTCACAGACTGCTAATATACACCGGTCAGCCACAACATTAAAAGCACCTGCCTTATATTGTTTAGGTCCCCCTCGTGCCATCAAAACAGTACCAAACCTGATATTCTGAGATGCTGTTCTTCTCAACACAATTGTACAGTGTGGTTATCCGAGTACCATAGACTTTGCCAGTGTCTGGCTATTCTCTGTTGACCTCTCTCATCAACAAGGCATTTCCGTCCACAGAACTGCCGCTCACTGGATGTTTTTGGCTCCATTTGGCGTAAATTCTAGAGACCGTTGTGTGTGAAAATCCCAGGAGATCAGTAGTTACAGAAACACTCAAACCAGCCCATCTGGCACCAACAATCATGCCACAGTCCAAATCACTGAGATCACATTTTTTCCCAATTCTGATGGTTGATGTGAACATTAACTGAAGCTCCTGACTCGTATCTGGATGCATTTATTCACTGCACTGCTGCCATATGATTGGCTGATTAGATAATCATATGGATGATTGTTGGCGCCAGATGGGCTGGTTTGAGTATTTCTGTAACTGCTGATCTTCTGGGATTTTCACACACAACAGAGTTTACTCCGAATGTTGCCAAAAACAAATAAAAACCAGTGAGTGGCCGTTCTGTGGACAGAAATGCCTTGTTGATGAGATAGGTCAGCAGAGAATGGCCAGACTGGTACAAACTGAAAAAGTGTACGGTAACTCAGATAACCACTCTGTACAATTGTGGTGAGAAGAATTGCATCTATTTTTGCATCTATTGCATCTATTGCGCTATTCTGAGATGCGGGTTGGCGCTGTTTTGGCGGCACGATGGGGAGCTACATAATATTAGGCAGGTAGTTTTAATGTTGTGGCTGATCGGTGTACATTTAAAGTGATACTACACCATTGTGAATGGGAGCAGTGTACTTTGTGCAGTTTATGTGAGAGACATTGATCGTCCACCTTCTTGTTGTTTTTGTGCACTGTAATCGTACAACTATGACCTGTGACTTCAAGGAAGCAATTTATAGGCTGGTTGTCATGGTGACCTCCCCTTTGAATCTGTATTTCAAACCATTTTTACAGAAGCTGTGGGTATTGTAAATAAAGACCTGTCAAGATGTGTGAGAATGGTATCTGCACCTTCGACCCACTGTCTCACTGGCTTCTGGTCTATGTCATATGATCTTGACATTTGCTCCTGCAGTGGATTGGGGTCTCATCGGCTCAATAGAGCATGCCCCTGATGATATTGCTCGTTGCTCTGAAGTCAGACTAAACCATGCTCTCTTGTTGTCGCACCAAGATTTGATACACCTGCAAACAGTGTTAAGAGCGAAAACTTCTAGATATCCACTCCTCTGCCTTCTCCTGTTCAGGTTGAACAAATGCAATCAATCTGTGTCAATGTTCTCATCTCTGTAATACTGTTCACTCTATTGCACACTAATTCAGTTAATTAAAAGATGAGTGTTTAACCTGGGAAGTTAATCTGCTGGCACTAAGCTAATGCAAGGATGTGGGAGTTTGTGAGGAAGAGGTGGTGAAGGTGTGAAAAAGATTCAGATTTGGCTTTAGGACTGTTCTGATCTAGGGTCTGTACCTTGGAAAGAGCATAAATTGAAACTGATTACTGTAAGTCCTGGGAAAACATTTGCATCAAAAATGAGATTTGAAGAATAGGGTTAGAAAAAAAGGCTGGGCTTGGGGTTGGTTTTGTTTTTTAAACAAAGATATATAGATATATCTAGGAAAGATAAAAGTAAAAAATAATGGATGGATAGATAAATGGCTAAGAGAGAAAATCAAAATCTGAGTTCCTGATCTTAGCTGGTTTATGCTTATCTAATTGGTCTTCCTGCCTGATTAAGCTAGTCTAGCAAGCCTCCCATTCTAAGCTGGTTTTAGCTGGTTTAACTGGTTGGGCAAACTATCCTAGTCTTATAAGCTGACCCAAAGTACTCAAAACCCCTCATTAACCAGCCAACTATACCAGCCGGGCTGGGAGACCAGTTAAGACAAGCAAACCAGCTTAGGCTAGTTTAAGGGTGTGTGTGGGGGGGGGGTGCAGTGTGTGATTTTAGGGTTGTTACCTATTAGGGATAGTGTTAGGACTGTTTGTTTGCCAGATATGTAGGACAAAATATTCTCACCTATCAAAATTATGGTCACCTATCATTGCCATCTCTTTCAAAGATGTACCTGATATTGCATTCTAATCAACGTAATTTCATAATGTGCCTTGGCCTTTACAAGTAAGCACAATAGAGGAAAGCCTGGAGGAAATTTATGATGGCTGTCTGTATACAAATGTGACACACTTCTCTTTTTTTAGCCGTCGCCTCAAGCAACAAAATGCTGTTGATTCCCTGTGGTATGGCCTGGAGTGTGTCGTTTGGTTTGTAAGAATTATGTATTTGATAGTTTACACTACACTGCGTAACTCTTAATCCCTGGTATGCAGTGGAATTTAATATCAAACATCCATTCATACAGGCTGTTGGTTGTAAAACATTAAAATGGTTTCATCTATATCTGAAGCTTACATTTTGGACCAAGGTACACTAAACTAATCATTCTGAAAGATCCTCTTTGGAGGACGGTTCCATTAAAGAGGGATTATACAGAAATTGTACTGAATTTTTAGTATGCAGTTTAGTTGCAAGAAGTACCGTTGGTCTTTTCACTCTTTGTATATCTATTTATTGCGAAACTGTCTGTATTCAGTGTATTCAGTTGCTGTATATTTTTCTGTTCATTCATCATTCTAGAGTGTGTTGCTATAAATGCAGTCAGTTGCTTTTATACTTCCATGCTGATATCATAGTTCAGCTTGTAATCATGTGTAGGATTGTGGGTGTGGATAATGAGAATTACAGTGAACTTTGGATTGTGCATGTCTTTTATGAGTGTGTATGAGATGTATGCTTTCATGTAAGGTTTGCATTTGGCAAGGCACATGACGTACAGTATGCGTTGAGTGGTTAGTGTTGTTCTTTAGGACTTGATATTAGGGAAATCAGCTTTTCTCAGTTCCTCTCCTTTTGCTGTACAAAACATTTAGAGAGTTCTAGGAAATAAATGATTCTTCTCAGAGTCCTTTGCTGGACTTGAGGAGGTGTATCGGTTAGTTATTCATCAATATGAACTATTTATCCTCTAACATTTGCTAGGTTGGTTGTATGTTAAGACACTATAAACGTATGGTTCTCTTTCTTTGTACAGTGTGGAAGGTGAGGCTCCGGGCAGTGAGGCGGGTCCCTCTCTGGAGAACAGTGGCGGTTACATACGAGGGCCAGTGACCCGCAGTGCCATCATCAGTGCCGAGCATTTTGACGGGCCACCGCTGTATGCTCACGAGGTACGGCAACGTCCACGGCGACCCAAACTCCAGCATTCCCAGTCCATTCTACGGAAGCAGGCGGAAGAGGAGGCCATCAAACGCTCCAGATCACTGTCTGAGAGCTATGAGCTCTCCACTGACCTCCAAGACAAACAGGTAGATATCTGATATCTAGCATATCTGAAATGCTACCAAGATTTAGATTTACAGTATGATGAGACTTTTTGGTGGAGAAAGGGGTGAAATTGTGGTCAATTGGCTTCGTCTTGTCCTTCCTTTAGCTAGACTTACACTACATGGCCAAAAGTATGTAAATGGCCCTTTTTCATATGCAGTAAACCAATGCACCCAAAGGCTGATCTGAGATCACTGAGAACTTTTTAGGATTTGAGAGATGATCCTCATAGCCCACTGCATGGTTAGTAAGCAATTTGTATTCAGAGTGCTGTTTGTGGCTTTATCCAAAGGTATGCTGCACACCAACACTGTGTGAGGTCCCTCAGAGCTGAAAAATGTGATTAGTTCTGCCTATTTTCTATCTAAAAAGCACTTGATCTGGTTTTGCACTGGAGTAGGTTATGACTGATGGCTTAGGGACCATGCTAACGGCATTCTTCAGTCTGTATGCCTTTATAAGGGATGAAATGGTGAGGTTCTTTCATCTTACCTGGCCCATAAATAGAGAGAGGCTTCAGTAGTTAGTACTGTGTTTTCCTTATATTTGTCTTTTTTAATTTATGTGGTCTTCCATTTTTGGCATGAGGTTTAGTCAAACCAGGGTCATAGTGTTTTATGGTACAATTGACTATATACCATGTGTCTAGAATACCATATTCACAAAAGTTAGTTCACACAAAAATTAACATGTTTGTCCACATTTACTCACCCTCATGTCTTTGTAAATTCGTATGATTTTCTTTCGTAGAACACAAAAGAATAATTTTTTTGTACAAATGTTAAAAATGATGCAAAATCACCATAAAAGTATAACAAATGTGGTTCATATTACTTGTATATTATATAAATAAGTAATTTTTGATTGATAATCCTCCCCTCCAGAGAGTCAGTAGGTTAGAGTTGGGGCTAGGTTTATGGTGAGGCCTAACCCAGTTTGTGAATTAATCATTTATACTGAATCAAACATGAAACAACACGAGGGCCTTGAATTTTCATTTTTGGGTTAACTAATACCTTCAGAAATGGGAACATTAACTTGTTAGGCAAAGGTTTGCTACTGTCACTAAAAGCGGTGCATGTTCTTTGTGTATTTCCACAGGTGGAAATGCTGGAGCGCAAGTATGGAGGGCGTTTTATAACCCGACATGCTGCGCGCACAATCCAGACTGCCTTCCGCCAATATCAGATGAACAAGAACTTTGAGCGCCTCAGGAGTTCTATGTCTGAGAACCGCATGTCCAGACGCATCGTTTTGTCCAATATGAGAATGCAGTTTTCTTTTGAAGGACCTGAAAAAGTCCACAGTTCCTACTTTGAGGGGAAGCAGCTGTCACTTACTGATGATGGGTCTAAGCTAGGAGCCTTGGTGCAATCAGAGCGTGGCGAAATGGTCCCCGCTAAAATGAAGTCTCCTGCCGTCCAGAGTGATTTCACGGATGCCATCACCGAGCTAGAGGACGTTTTCTCTCGGCAGGTAAAGTCATTGGCAGAGTCTATAGATGATGCTCTGAACTGTCGGAGCTTGCATGGAGACGAGGGTCAGCCTGAGCCTACCAGAGGTCACGCAGAACTGGATCCAGAGGTTACTTACCAGGTCAAACCTTCCCACAGCAGTGAACGCCGAAAACGAGACGAGATGACGGCATCCTACAGCGATGTGACTCTGTATATAGATGAGGAAGAGCTCTCCCCTCCTCTTCCTCTATCACAGTTAGTAGACAGAACTTCTAGCACAGAATCAGACCTCCGTCTGCGTTCTTTGAACTCTTCGCATGACTACTGGTCTCTAGCTCACAAAGACGAGAAAGGGGACACGGACACTAGCTGCCGCAGTACCCCATCTCTGGAGTGTCAAGAGCAGAGACTGAGGTTAGACCACCTCCCTCTGCTTACTATCGAACCTCCCAGTGATAGCTCAGTTGAGTTGAGTGACCGCTCTGACCGCAGTTCGCTCAAGAGGCAGAACGCCTATGATCGGGGCATTGCCAGCCAGCAGGGCAGTCCTAAACACATCCCTTCTCATGCCCTCCCACCTCGAGGACCTTCAAGAGATGACGATGCTCCTCGTCATCGGCCTCGGCAGCTGGAGAGCCACCTGGCAATCAATGGCACCACCAATCGACAGAGCAAGTCTGAGTCAGACTTCTCAGATGGTGATAATGACAGCATCAACAGCACTTCCAATTCCAATGACACCATCAACTGCAGTTCGGAGTCCTCGTCCAGGGATAGTCTTCGAGAGCAGACTCTTAGCAAGCAGACGTACCATAAGGAGACGCGCAACAGCTGGGACTCACCGGCGTTTAGCAATGATATAATTCGCAAGAGGCACTACCGCATCGGCCTGAACCTTTTCAACAAGTAGGTGAAGCACATTGAATGTGTGCTTTTTGAGTTTGGAATGTCATGAGTGTCATCTTGTTTTGAGAGACAATTTCATTAGCACCAATCAGAGCTGCGATAATAGCTGTGAAAGATCAGAGTGTGCAAACAACCCTGTTAGCTAATGTTTTCTCAATTATCAACTTATCCCAAGCACACAATGATCAATAGATTTGCATTTTCCACTAACAAACATTCATTATAATTTTGGTGCTTTTATTTAGCATTCCATGCCTGTGTGCATGCATGTGGTGCTGTCTGTTTGATTGCCACTCAGAACATTAAATTTGATTAGCGATCAACCAATTTGAAATCATGATGAGAGCACTATTCATTTAGTTGGAATGTTGATAACTTCATGTAAGATCCAGACAAGGGATGCACACTGCCCTCCAAAACCACTACAATGTAAAATCTTAACTCTGTGTAATTCAGACAAACAAGTTTAATTCTTTTTTAAGCATCTTACAGTGGTGGAGAGATTATCAGTGAACGTGCATTTTTATTTATTGATCATGTGGTCCTTTTATTTCTTATTGAATGGATTAAGGTTGTTGTTTGAAACTGATTTATGGGACCATGCATCCCTGTGCAATTTTTGTGCCAATACTTGTATGTGTTTGGTGATCTGTGTTTGTTAATTTGACGCTTTGTTTAAAGTGGGAGCCTCTAATCTTACATGATTGAGGATTTGCCTGCCTTTGCACTGAGCCATTAAGTTGCTTTTAATCTTGTGTGGTAACGGTCCAGTCACAAGAGCATTTTTGATCTAAGAGCTGCTTAGTCACACGTTGTGACAATTTCACTTCACAGTTCAAACTCTCTTTTTCTTTTATGTTATCTAGGAAGCCAGAGAAAGGCACCCAATACCTGATTGAGAGAGGATTTGTCCCAGACACACCTGTGGGTGTTGCACACTTTCTATTACAGAGGAAGGGGCTGAGCCGGCAGATGATTGGCGAGTTCCTAGGCAATAGGCAGAAACAGTTCAACAGAGATGTTCTTGAGTATGTGCACCAATCCCAATATACTAGTGTAAAGCAAAGCAAAGTTATGCAGTGTATTTAGTACTACTCATGCATATAAGAGAAAAGTTTTTGCTTGTTTGTTTGTTTTTGTTGTTTTGTTTTTGAGCCAACAAAACAAAAGCCTTGTTTTCGCTATTCTTCATAATTCTTGCCTCTGCAGAATGAATATGCTGAATTACATTCAGCAAGTATAATGTGGCCTGTGTAAATATACGTGTTCCCTCCTTGTGGCTTTGAGTGAATTTAGGATCATCACCAACTTTTGTTTTAGAAACTGGTTCTTTAAAATTACAGTGTCTCTTTTATTAAAACATTTACTTAGGATCAAAAGGTGGAAAACATCATTTGAAACTGGCTTTGCTCTGTTGTTAGTGTCCCTGTTTTAAAATGAGTGACAAATAATTATTCCAATCAGTCTAATTTTGGGAGGAAAGCATGTGAGGATACATCCTTGCCTTTAAATACAGTATTAACTGAGTTGTCTGGGTTCATAGAGTACTTCACCAACTCCGTGTGTCTGTGAGTGTATCAGCTCATTTTCACTCATAACTTAACTCATCCTCCCTTTTCAGTCTGACAGTAACAGTCAAGATAAATGGGGCAGATAAGGCCACTCAGACTCATTGCGGTCTGAAAGCAGTTTATAAAAGGCACTTCCTTAAAATCATTAAATCTTGATCAAATGCACCCAGAGTTTTCCTGGAGCAGAAAAAATGCCCCAAGAATGATTTTGAGACTGATAGCACTTGTTTTAATCAGGAGAATTAATTTGTCTCAAAACTAAAATTAGTTTGTTTTTTTTCCTCTCTCTTCTCCTGGTTTAATAGCAGTTGCCAATCTCAATATCAAAGATGCATGGAATAGAATGTCAATTAAATGAAGATAATTTCTAAAGAATGTGAAATAAGAAAATAATTTCCGACAAATCGTATAATCTACTGTTCTCATTTTCCAGCTGTGTGGTAGATGAGATGGATTTCTCAGGAATGGAGCTGGATGAAGCCTTGAGAAAATTCCAAGCTCATATCCGGGTGCAAGGAGAAGCACAGAAGGTGGAACGACTCATTGAAGCCTATAGGTGAAAAAAGAATCATGGGTCTCCGATTTGAGCTAACTTTCTGCAGTCTCTTAGAAAGAAAGTGCTAGGATAAGCTTGGGGGGTACACAGTGAAAATGGGTCAATGTCAGCGTTTTTATGTTCACTTTCATTTTGTTAGATGTTTATTCCAGATGAGCATCAAGAGATAGGATAGTTTGTTTTCTTGGCCTTTATTATATTTAAACAACACAAAAGCTTAAAACATTCCTTCAGCCCTTAAGAGAACGTTGTTTGATCGGCTGTGAAGGACCCCTCTGTCATTTGAGCGATCATGCTATCTTAGAATGTGTAAGAAGATTGCTTTAATGGTTGCCTGTTGCCCTTAGCTCTTCTAAAAATATTTTAAGAGCGAAACCCTTTCAGCTAGATATATTCTTTACAAATAAACCATTGTAAGCCTGTGTAAGTGTTATCTGAAAGAACATACAGTAGCTTTTTTGCACATTAGCTGTTTTACCTTTCACTGTCATGGAAGTGTATCTAGAACCAATTACTCACTAGAGCAGCTATCGATTCTTCCCTCTACTGAAGAGATATCCCCTACTCATTTGTTTCAGCTTTGATCATTTGCAGTCTCTTTCTTTATTTTGGTTCAGTCAGCGATATTGCATCTGCAACCCGGGGGTGGTGCGTCAGTTTAGAAACCCAGATACCATCTTCATTCTGGCGTTTGCCATCATCCTCCTCAACACGGACATGTATAGCCCAAACGTGAAGCCAGAGAGGAAAATGAAACTGGAGGACTTTGTGAAGAACCTTCGCGGTGAGAGTCAGATTTATGGTCTCTTAAATTTCAAACTGAATCAATATTAGCCTTGAATTTACCTTCCAAGGGATTCAGAGGTATTTGTCATACAAGAAATAATTAATTGAACTTGATGCATGTGCGCCAATTGATAAATGGCTTCTTTGGGATAGCAATTATAATTTTTCAGGTCACAGCCTTGCATAGCAATTGGGGCAAATTAAACAGAGACTTGCCTTTGACTTGGATATTTAAATTTGACTTAAAATGTTTACTGTGTCCTAATTAGATGTGACATGATAAAGCCATCTTTTCCATGATAATCTTCAGAGTTTTTGTCATAATTTGCCAAAACCGCAAAAATAGACATTTTTGTCGATCGCTTAATTTCTATTTCTGCTGTCTTTGGTATCCCTGCTCTCTGTGGAATCTCATTTGTCTAAAATCTTGTCCCAAATTACTGGAAATTAAACATTAAATATGTGTGATTGTGTCACGTCATCCAGCAATTTCCCATTCCACGTGGACAGAAAAATTGCTCGTCGGTGCTTAGGTGTCGAAATTCTTTCCAAAGATGTCCAAAAAGCCTTTGCTTGGCCTAATTGTCCATGGGTCTATAATTGTTTTCATTATGCTTTTTCTGTGCAAAGGGGTGGATGATGGGGAGGACATCCCACGTGAGATGTTGGTCGGCATCTATGAGCGAATCCGGAAACGAGAACTGAAGACTAACGAAGACCACGTGTCCCAGGTGCAGAAGGTGGAGAAACTCATTGTCGGCAAGAAACCGGTGAGTGTCGCTGTTGCTTTTGTCATCCAATGAATTATTTGGTTGCTTATTTATTTCGCTTCTCTCCAGAACAACTTTGAGGTAGTTTTTTTCAGCGAGGATCGAAACACATCACAAAACGCTTCATTTATCACACTATATTGTGAACTCCGCAATGGAGCTGTGGGAGTTAACAAGAGCGCTCACCTAAACCATCCCCTCTCTCTCATGTAGCGCTGGGAAATCCAGATAATTTAATCAGTTCTTTTGGCAGTTCATGGAAATAAACTGGTTAAAATAAACTATTCCCTTATAATTAGTGTTGGGAACTGTGGTTCATGTAAATGAACTAGTTCACATAAATGATTCACTGATTCACTTGAGCCCCCTGCAGTCTTAAAGAGACTTCAGTAAAGCGAAATATTTTGTGTATTTCTGCTTTTTATCACGTTATTTCGATAACAAGGGGCCAGTGGTGGCTCAGCGGTTAAGGCTCTGGGTGACTGACCGAAAAGTCGGGGGTTCAAGCCCCAGCACCGTCAAGATACCACTGTTGGGCCCTTGAGCAAGGCCCTTGACCCTACCTGCACCAGGGGTGCTGTTTCATAGCTGACCCTGCGCTCTGACCCCAGCTTAGTTGGGATATGCGAAAACAACTCCATCTCATTGGCTCTGTACCTGTATTCTGCACAATGACAATAAAGTTGAATCTTAATCTTAACAAGTGAACTGCTTGTTGTACCTGAACCATCCATGAATCAGACTTTGCAACACTACATATAAGAGAGAGGGCTGTAAAACATTTAGTTAGTTACCCCCCAATACTTTGCTAATCACAGGACAATTCTCATGGAAAAACTACTGGTTTAGGTACTTTGCTCAAGTGCACTATGGTGATACTTTATGGAGCGTGCCTTGTAGGTTTTGAACCTTCAACCGTTTGCTTACCAGCGCAGATCATTATCCACTAGGCTACACAGCTCTCACCACAATCTCTCTTTTCAAAGCCATCTCATCGCTATTTGTCATGTTGTGAACGTAGATTGACCACAGTTCTAGAAATAATGCTTTATCGATTTCAGTCATGCTCTAGAGGCATGACATGATTTAAGGCCTTTAGTTAAGCATGCCCTTTCATTCACCTACTGCATGTTCACTGAGAGAGCTACAGTATCTCCACTCTATGCAATGAAGATCTAAGGGCCTTTTCGCTCTGTCAGTCACAGTATGTAGACACTATGCCTTTATATTCTCAAAAGGGACATGACATTGAGAATCCGAGATGATTCTTTATCTACAAGATGTAGATGACAGATTTAATACTTACCATCTCCAGACCTTCACGGTGCCTGACTGTGGTGTCTTGGGTGCATGTGTGTGGCCTCATGATGAGTCATGTGATGAGAGTTACGTGATGCACTGCAGTGATAAATGGGATTAGCTTCCCACTGAGGCCATCAGAGTTACTTAAAGATTAACTCAACTGACAGTTCACCTGCTCTACAACTCAACTGCTACTGTATATCATGCTAAGTACAAAGAGTTACTTGAACAGACCTTAGTCAGGGAAAACAACAAACTAAATTTTATTTTGCAACAAACTAAATGGAAATCAGGCTGTGAGGGACAGGAATATTCTCATCTCATGTTTTACTGTGTTTCATAGGTCACATCTAATGATTACCACCCATGTTTCTGCAGAAAAATATTATGAAAAGATGTATTTTCTGTGTTTTGTTGGATAAACAATCAGACGGTACTTCTTTCTCTTATTTTAATTTATGTTGAATGAAAAATTTAGAATTAATTGATTAAAGTTAATCTGGTCATAGTATGTTGGGGGTTTCCCCACTTGAGCTGCGTGAACTCAACACCTATTCAGTGAACTTTACATAACGGTTAATTACCTTATTCAGACACATCATATATGTGAGATTAATCAGCTATATCCACAACATAAACGTTATATTACTACTTGCATCTTCTGCAGGGCTGGACCGGGAAGTGAAATTGGATTTTACATGGCAACTGGCCCAATGTGGGGCGGGGGGTTATATTATCGCATTTTGCGGCAAATCGGTTCTCCCGATTGCCAGTCCGCCCCTGATCGGCCCCAAAGAGCATCGGCCCATCGGAAAATGTCCAGTATGCCAGATTATCAGTCCAGCCCTGATCTTCTGTCAGGTTTGGGAGTAGGCTTAAGCGCAGGTTAAGTAAATGGGCTTTAACGAAAAATTAAAACAAACAATCAAAAACTACCAAGAGGGGGAAAAGTTACATTCCAGGGCTTGCGCTCATAAGACTGGCTGGGCTGGAGGAACCAGACAAGACTGTACTGGATCAGACTGGACTAGACTGGACTGGACCGGACCAACAGGACACATAGCTAACAGGGAAACATCCACAACGAACTGGCACAGGACAGAAAACACAATGAGGTTAAATAGGGAAGGAAATGAGGAGGGTAATAAGGGAAGGCAGGTGAGGCAAATTAACTAACAACAAGGTAACAAGGGGGGCAGGGTATCCCTACAACAGGACTGACATGAGTGCACATGGCAATTAAAACCAAACAAAGCCATGTGTTCACACAACATGTAACAAAACATGAGTGTCAGAATTCAGCCACAAAATTATTTTCATAAAATCAACAGAAGTGGCTGAACCTTGACATAACCCCCCCCCCCCCCCCCCCCACCACACACACACACACACTCCCCCACCCCCAAAGGGATGACAGGACCAAACAACACAGACACAAGAGCAGGGCTGGAAGCACGGACCAAGGCAGGACTTGAAGCACAGGAGGGAGGGTGGGGGAAACCAGGGGGAAGGCTTAAGAAATGGGATGGGGTCCGGTGGCCTGGGAGGAGGCGCCAGGTAAGGGTTGGCGAGGAGGTCAGGCAGCCTCAGGAGAAGGATGAGGTCAGGAAGCCTCAGAACAGAGACAAGGTCAGACAAGGCGGGGGCTGCTGGACAGAGGTCAGCTGTCAGGCGGAAGCTGATGAAGGGTCAGACTGGGTGGCGGCGGCCACTGACGAAGGGTGTAGACTTAGCGATGGCCACAGGAAGCTGGACAGGCTTGTCGATGACCACAGGAGACTGGACAGATTTGGCAGCGACCGCAGGGAACTGGATGGTGACCACTGGATTTTTACACACAACAATCTCTAGAATTTATCCTGAATGGTGCCAAAAACAAAAAAACATCCAGTGAGCGGCAGTTCTGCGGATAGAAACGCCTTGTTGATTAGAGAGGTGGACAGAGAATGGCCAGTCTGGTTCGAACTGACAAAGTCTACGGTAACTCAGATAACCGCACTGTACAATTGTGGTGAGAAGAATAGCATCTCAGAATGCTGTTCTAAGATGCGAGTTGGCGCTGTTTTGGCACGAGGGGGACCTCAATTTCAGAACTTCTTAAAGTACTTCAAAGAGTTCTCATCAAAGAGTCATCAACGTGCAGCACTGACAGCTTTGTAGATCCTTGGCATTTTAGCTGTCAGATTGTCCAGATACTCAGGTGACATTTCACCCCCCACTTCCTGTAGCACTTGCCATAGATGTGGCTGTCTTGTCGGGCACTTCGCACGCACCTTACAGTCTAGATGATCCCACAAAAACTCAATGGGGTTAAGATCCATAACATTATTTTCCAATTATCTGTTGTCCAATGGCTGTGTTTCTTTGCCCACTCAAACCTTTTATTTTAGTTTTTCTGTTTCAAAAGTGTCTTTTTCTTTGCAATTCTTCCCATAAGGCCTGCACCACGAGTCATCTCTTTACTGTTGTACATGAAACTGATGTTGAGCGTGTAGAAATCAATGAAGCTGTCAGCTGAGGACATGTGAGGCATCTATTTCTCAAACTAGAGACTCTGATGTACTTATACTCTTGTTTAGTTGTACATCTGGTCTTCCAAATCTCTTTCTGTTTTTGTTAGAGCTAGTTGTCCTCTGCCTTTGAAGACTGTAGTGTACACCTTTGTATGAAATCTTCAGTTTTTTGACAATATCAAGCATTGCATAGACTTCAAAACAATGATTGACTGACGAGTTTCTAGAGAAAGCTGTTTCTTTTTTGCCATTTTTGACCTAATATTGACTGTACGACATACCAGTCTATTGCATACTGTGGCAACTCTAAAACAAACACAAAGACAATGTTAAGCTTCATTTAACGAACCAAATACATTTCAGCTGTGTTTGATATAATGGCAGGTGATTTAATAGTACCAAGTAATAAATTTAGCATGATTACTCAAGGATAAGGTGTTGGACTGATGGCTGCTAGAAATGGGTCCTTTCTAGATTTGATCAAAAATGACTTTTTTCAAATAGCGATGGTGCTGTTTTTTACATCAGTAATGTCGTGACTATACTTTGTGATCAGTTGAATGCCACTTTAGTTAATGAATGTATCCTTATTGTAAAATGCTTCCGAAAAAACTGTATTGGTTGACGATTAGCATCTACCTTGACTAATGTCTGTTACTTCAATAAAAAGTAGTTTTAGGAAATTGTTCAGAGAATACCACTCAAGATCAGTGCAATATACATCTTCCTTCCAACCGAGGTGCCATTATCTCAAAGCTAATTTGCACTAATTTCAATACCAATGTGATCGCCTGTCACGCAGTTGCATTTCAAAGCACTGTGGGTTTTTAGAGCTGAAATAATTAACATTTAAGCTTTAATGGAATCGGCACACATGACTTTGTGCTAGACAACCTTTCTCCCTGGTGTATCTTCGGCACATCTTTTGAGAAAATTGCCTGAGCCCCCCGCCTGCAGACATTGTATCCTGGGTGCTGTAATTAGGTTTTTCAAAATGGGCTGAGACTTCCTCTCACAGTTTCATACAACAGCAGTTTGGATCGTGATTTACCTCCCTTCTCACCCCATTCACACTGCACAGCTCACATCTGACAGGTAGATGGAGGAGAGTCTTGATGAGGGAGAGAGAGAGAGAGAGAGAGAGAGTGAGAGAGAGAGAGAGCAAGAGAGAGAGAGAGAGAGACAGACAGACAGACAGACAGACAGACACTCAAGCCACTGTCCAGTCCTCTCAGTGTGATCACTCCTTTTTCATTTGTCTCTTTTTTTTTCACCTTACAGATTGGGTCTCTGCATCATGGCCTTGGATGTGTAAGTGAATTATAAATTTTTTATTGCTTTGAATTTCATAAAACAATTTGAATTATGTCCTATAATAATTGTATTATATTACATTAATATTAAATATTTCTACATTAATATAAAAAGTAGATTTATTACATTAATATAAAATATTTTAATCCTTTTTTAAACTGTAAACTTTTTTTTAATTTATGTCTATTTTATAATATATATTAATATTAAAAAGTAAAATTTAAATTGTCTTTTTTATTTGTTATATTCTTTTCTTATATTGTTTTTTTACTCCTAAAGAAATCCACTTAACCAAACAATTTTGAACTGTTTTGGGCCCAGTTCAGGTCAACTTTAACTTAAGGTTTGTGTTGGGTTCGGATATCTTATTAATTAAACATTAAATTAAAATAATTTGTTTTAATTTAGAAAACTTTTTATGAATTTATGCACACATACTTCATCTTTAAATCAAACTTGGAAAGCGTTTTCAGGCTTGGGTCGGGTTGGGTCTTAAAATTTGACAGTACTGGTCACAAGTCTCAGTTGCGGACCAGGTTCAGGCTTCATAATAAACAGTTGTAATCAATCTTTGTGGCGTGCAGGTGCTGTCTCTACCACATCGCAGACTGGTATGTTACTGCAGACTGTTTGAAGTTCCCGACCCTAACAAACCTCAGAAGCTCGGTCTCCATCAGAGAGAGATCTTTCTGTTCAATGATCTCCTGGTGGTAAGAAAGCATCTCATTCATGTTGCCTGAATTAATGTGTGACTCAAAACCATGATTCAAAAATGATAAATATTTTGTCTTGTTGTTATGTTTGTGTAATGGTCAGCACTGAAACATTTAGTCGAGTTCTAGGTCAGCAACTACACATCATGTGTGCACAAGACCGTCAGTAAATGTTACTCAGAAGAGCTGATGATAATCAAGAACAGATGGGGTCCTAATGTGCCACGCTTTTGATTCAGGTCACTAAGATTTTCCAGAAGAAGAAAAACTCTGTGACGTACAGCTTCAGGCAGTCCTTCTCACTGTATGGCATGCAGGTGCTTCTGTTTGAAAACCAATGTAAGTAACCTCGGGGAAGGGTCAAAACCCTTTCCATCCATATTGCCCTTTTCTGGACCATGTTTTCCACTTAAAGGAATAGTTCTTCAAAAAAAAAAAAAACTGTCATCATTTACACACACTCATGTCGTTCTATACCTAAGATTTTGAAAAAATATTCTGGCTAGTCTTTTACATATAATGAAATTAAATAATGTGTATGACTGTCTTTCTTCGGCATAACACTAACAAAGATATTAGAAGAATATTTGTGCTCTATAGGCCCTTACAATTCAAGTAAATGGTGGCCAGAATTCCACAGGTCCAAAAAAGGACATAAAGGCAGCATAAAATTAATTCATATGACTCCAGTGGTTTAATCCATGTCTTCAGAAGTGATATGATAGGTGAGGGTGAGAAACAGATCAATATTTAAGTCCTTATTATTTTACCACAAATCTCCACCTTTGATCAGCCCTGACCAGTTGGTGGCTGAATGTGAAAGTGAAAGTGTAGATTTACAATAAAAAGCAATTAACTATTGATCTCTTTCTCACCCACACCCATTATATTGCTTCAGATGATATTGATTTAACCACTGGAGTCTTATGGAATACTTTCATGCTGCCTTTTTGGACCTTCTGAGTTCTGGTCACCATTTACTTACATTGTGAGGACCAACAGCGCTGAGATAATCATTCTAAAAATCTTGCAGAAAAAAGAATGTCATACACATCTGGGATGGCATGAGAGATAGTAAATGATGAGATAATTTTCTTTTAGGGTGAACTGTCCCTTTAAAGGACATAAAAGTGAATTTTCTTTTGATTAAAACAAATTCATGTTCAAGTTCTCGTGTATTACAATGTATTTTCTCATGAAAATATAAAAATATCCATCATATGCAATTGTGAAATGTGAGAAAATCAATCTCTGCATACCTCTGAAAAGGGCACGTCCGAGTGCTGTCATGATCCGCCGTTCTGTAAATATTCCTCTCCTGCTGCTTTTTTTCAGATTATCCCAATGGAGTGCGTCTCACTTCAGCTCTTCCAGGTGCAGACATCAAGGTTCTCATTAACTTTAATGCTCCCAACCCACAAGACCGCAAGAAGTTCACGGATGACCTGCGGGAGTCCATCGCAGAAGTACAAGAGATGGAAAAGTTCAGAATAGAGTGTAAGCCTCCAGATCCCAGCTCATGTCATTCTAAACCTGTATGGCTTTCTTTCTTATGCAGAACACAATAGGAGATGTTTTAATGAATATGGTGCAAATAGAGGTTGCGTTAACTGAAAATGATCTGTCATTTACCAATTTTTTGAAACATTGACAGATAATTCCAAATGCTTTCTCTAATTTTGACAGATAAGTGAAAAGAAACAAGAAAACCATTTAAACCCAGTGCATCAGTTTTGATTTCACTTTCTCTCTCACTCCCGCAGTGTGTGTGCACTGCCATTAATTGGCTGGTATTAAGATGCGTTTAGGGCGATCCAATCACAAGTTGACAGGCACTATAATCAATTACAGACATCACCATTTACACCTGATTGTAAAATGTGCCTCTTTTGACCACAATTCAAATGATTTCATGACTGCATGCATCAATAATTACAGTATGTCAGTGTGTTAATGCATGCAAAAGAAATTAACAACAAAAGGAAAGCACAAATAAAATCTGCTCACTGTTTTTGCCAATTACTTTCTTTTAATCCTAGCGCAAACAAAACATTTAGAGCAGAATTCTCAGTAAGTTTAGTGCAGCAACTGTTTTAACTAAGCTTTAAATGTGCTTGCTTCACATCTGTGCCACTTTAAGTTGATATCAGGCACACTGAAGTTCCTTGAAGTCTGTACATGAGTGTATGCACTCTTTTTTATTGACCGACGCTTATTAGCTTTTAAAGCCCCACGTAACCAGCAAAGTTTTTTAAAATCTTGTTTTAAAAATCTTTTACCCTAGAACTCCATAGTCTCACCAAACTCACACTTCAATCAAAAATATATCATATATCCATTGTCATGTACTGTAGACCTACTGTATATGCCATTATATCGGATGATACGCTCCTGAATTTAGCTTCAGTATGAAACAAACACAACTATGATAGATAAAAATAGGCTGTGACAGAAATTTTGCAACTCAGTCCGACAGTAATGGATAAAGACTTTTTTTGGGGGGTGAAAACCTCTGCGCTGACCGATCTTCTCAGTATAATGGCAGTACACTGAGACTCACTTTAAAGCTTAAATAATTTACCAAAAGTACAATAAAAGTATTTACTGGTTGCACTGAAAAATGACTTAACTTTCAGGCTATTTCTCACCAAAAACCCAGTGGATGCGTTCAGAAGACTTGGAATATGACGCACGTCACATAAACTACATTTATGATAATTCTGGGTCCTTTTTTTAAGCTTTAAAGTGAATCACTATCCACTACCATTGCAGTGAAAATACAATTAAAGTTCATATTTTTTCCTTTTGTGTTCCGCATAAGAAAGAAAGACATATGGCACTGTTACTGCTGGTGAAAACATCCTTCCTTGTGTAAAGCTTGGGTAGAGCATGGCGCTAGCAATTAGGGTCATGGGTTTGATTCCCAGGGAACACAAAAACCTAGAATGCACTGTAAGTTGCTTTTGGATAAAAGCGTCTGCCAAATCCATAAATGTGCATGTGAAATGTAAATGTTGTATGCCCTTGGAAGTTCTTTGTGTGATAATAGAGTGTCTCAGAGCTGTTTTCCTTGCTGAAAAGACCAATGTATGTTGGTGTGGGACTGGTCTAGTTGATGGACCACCAAAATTTAGCTGGTTGACTAACATGACCAGCACACCGCTATCAAAACAAATCATGTTGCCTTTGCAACAAGGATGGTCATGATGATCTTTGTCAGCTGGATAACAAGTTTGAGCTCCTAAAATAAAATCAAAGCTCTTACTTGGGTCTTGGGTGAATAGTAGATCTTAGTGGCAGCACTTCAAATAATTTCTATTAACAGCCATGTCAAATGTCACTAAAAGAGATGTCAAAAGTTTAGGCCCATCAGGAAAGTGATTGTCTTTGAAAGGACATGATCCATGAAGTTCTTGTGTTATTTTATGCAGCTGAACTGGAGAAGCAGAAAGGAGTGGTCCGTCCAAGCATTTCCCAGAGCTCAGGGCTGAAGAAAGAGACAGGAAATGGCAATCTAAGTCGTACAAGTCTGGATGACAGCTATGCCGTGAGTGAAGGCCTCAAGAGAAGTGCCCTCAGCAGCTCCCTACGTGACCTTTCAGATGCAGGTGAGGTTACGGGCCACTTAAAGGGACAGTTCAGCCAAAAAATGAACATTCTGTCATAATCAACTCACCCTCATGTTGTTCCAAATCCTCCAAACTCAAAACACTAATCTTCTGTGGAACGCAAAAAAGGGATGTCAGGCAGTATTTTGGTCACAATCACCATTCACTTTCGTTGCATGTTTTTTTTCTCCGTACAATGAAAGTGAATGGTGACTGAGATCATTCTGCCTAACAGGTCGGGAACAACATTTTAGGTTAGGCAAATTATGACAGAATTTTTGCTTTTTCATGAGCTATCCCTTTAAGAAAGAACTAGCTTCAACCTCAGATTATTTTGTGTAGCCTTGTCCAAACAATACTTGCCTCCTGCCAAAGTAGCGTGCTGAATGCTTGCTTCTAAATCAGTGTTTGACCGAAATCATTAGCTTAGCCTTCATTATGTACCAGTGTCCCTCACCCTGACTTAAGAAGCTAGTTGCATCCTGACAAATACTGTATTATTCTTCACATTAGGCTGTTCTTCCCACTCTTTAATTGAACCTTCACACAATTTACGAGCTGTGATTTCTTCTCACCCTATCTATCAGTTTGAGGTATAAACATGGTAATCACTACACAGCAAAAATGGATCAGTTGACAGTTTAATCATGCTGTGTAAGTGTGAATTGAACTTAGCTGAGCTGGCCGCTAGCTTTACACCATGCGTGTGAACCTGTGAGATTTCTGGCAAAGCTATGAATATCCCACTCCAACAATCCTTTAGACTAGAGTGGCTTTCTTAAATCAGAACAGAGTTCATTGAAAGTATAGTATATGCCAGTCTTAAAGGAATAGTTCACCGAAAAATAAAAATTCTCTCATCATTTACTCACCTTCATGCCATTGCAGATGATTTTCTTTCTTCTGCAGAATGCATACAACATTTTTTAGAAGAATATGTCTGCTCTGTATGTCCATACAATGCAAGTGAATGTTGACCAAAACTTTGAAGCTCCAGAAAGCACATAAAGGCAGCATAAAGGAAATCCATATGACTCCAGTGGTTTGATCAATGTCTACTAAAGCAATCCAATGTGTTTTGGGTAAGAACAGACCAAAATGTAACTCCTTTTTCAACGTACGTCTTGCCATTGCAGTCTCGAGGCATGATCATGATTCAAGCTCGATTACATTTCCTAGTGTGAAGTGTAATCGAGATTGAAATCATGATCACCAAGGAGACTGTCAAGATTTATAGTGAGTAATATTTTAGTCTGTTCTCATCCAAAACCAATTGGATTGCTTAAGAAGACATGGATTAAACAACTGGAGTCGTATGGATTACCCTTAAGAAGCATTTATGTGCTTTATGGAGCTTCAAAGTTCTGGTCACCATTCAGTTGATGAGAGAATTTTCATTTTTCCTTGGTTTTGAGTGTTTTTAGTAGTAGTCTACATTTGGGCCACTGAATTTAAATAAAAAACAAAAACTGCGATCTACTTGCCAATTTTTCAGCCAATTTTCAGTCATAAGCTTTCAGCTTCACATACCATAATTTTTGTATTTATTTTTTATTGGTCAATGTGCATGTGTTGTTAAAGGGATAGTTCACCTAAAATGTTTACTCTCATATCGTTCCAAACTTGAATGACTTTCTTTCTTATGTGGAATACAAAAAGAGATGCTTTAATGAATATCACGGTCTGTCTTTTCAATACAATGTCAGTGCATAGTAACTCACTTTAAAGCATAAAAGGGACGGATAAAAGTAGTCTGTGCAACTCCTGCATCATATTGCAAGTATTCTGAAGGCATAGGATAGGTTTAGTGTTGGGAACCGGTTCTTGATCAGAGATTCCATTCCTAAAAAAATACCAGAATCGTATGATCTTTGTGACTTTCGGTTCTGTTAACAGTTCTTCTATGTGCAATTTTCTGCCGATGCGGCTGGAACACCATCCTGAAATACTCTGACAGTGTTTCCAGAAGCACATTTCTGCAGCAGCACTTTCCTGCACTGACTCTACAATGTAAAACACGCAACTCTACAAGTGTATTTGATTCCCGATCTAACAAGTTTTGAGCTGGCTCTGTTGAATCTACAGAGCAAAACATTTACGCTTATGGTATAGTTTGATTCCCAAAAAATTATTATTCTAATGAGCCGGTCCTTTTGAATCTACAGCGCAAAACATACAGCGCTTCCATTTAAAGTCTGGTATACAAGTAATCTTAAACAAATGTACTATTGAAGTATCACAAGCCTGAAGTACAACATTAAGCTACAAAACACACTAAACTGTCTCTGAAAATTTATTGAATGATGACCTGTGTCAGGGAGCCTGGGTAGCTAAGCGAGTTTTGACGCTGGGGACTACCACACCTGGAGTCATGAGTTCAAATCCAGGATGTGCTGAATGAATCTAACCAGGTCTCCTAAGCAACCAAATTTGCCCGGTTGCTAGGGATGGTAGAGTCACATGGGGTAACTTCCTCATTGTCGTCATTAGGGGTTCTCATTCTCAATGGGGCGTGTGGTAAGTTGTGCGTGGATCACAGAGAGCAGCATGAGCCTCCACATGCTGTGAGTCTCCGCGGTGTCATGCACATGAGCCACGTGATAAGATGCGTGGATTGACTGTCTCAGAATCGAGTCTTATCCTCCACCAACCAGACTGAGGTAGCTATGCCACCATGAGGACCTACATGGGCCTAGTGGGAATTAGGCATTCCAAATTGGGGAGAAAAGGGACAAAAAATTAAATAATTGATGACCTGTGTTTCTATTAAATCAAGCAGTGCAGTTACTGACTGGTTGTTCATATGACAATGTATAATTAAAGATGCACAAGCTTTATTGTAAAAAATCTAATATTATAAAATAAATTAATGAAATATGGCATCACATTTCTTGGTTTATATTTGTTTATTTCAAATTTAGTTAGGATCTATTATTGGATTGTATTTATGTCTCTAAAAAGTCTGCATACACAGTTTTTATAAGAATTGTATTACATTTATTTCTGATTTGTTATATCTGCTCTGTAGAAATCTGAAATGATCTCATTATTTGGTAACAAACAGCAGATGGAAGTAAAAATAATAATAATTACATTTCTCATTTCCAAATAATTCTTAAAAAAGGTACTAAAAGAATGACTGGAACTGTTAAGGAACTGGAATCATAAAGAGGAATCTGAATCGGAACCAGAATCGTTAAATTCCTTACGATTCCCATCTCTAGATAGGTTTAGGTGAAACACAGCCAAGTAAAAATCTTGACGTCCATTGCATATTCATAAGCGCTATGAGAGAAGCTTGTTCCCAGTGGCTTGAGTGTTTGCTCAAAAATGTGTGTTTTTAGCGCTAAAGAAACTGAAAGTTCTCGCGTGAACGCGTTTCACTGTGAACGTTCCTTGTGCTCACGAGTGCACAACGAATGTCATGATTTTCATTGAAAACTGACTTAAATTCATGAACGCGCAATACAAAATAATGGCTGCGATATTCATTAAAATATATTTTTTGTTCTGCATAATAAAGTCATATGGGTTTGGAATGATATGTGGTTGGGTAAATTAGGACAGAATTTAAAGACAACTTATGACTTATTATTGCTGGTAGTTGATGGGCGAGCTTTCATGGTCTTGATGATGACCAATGAACACCATCTCACATTGATGAAATGACAGGCCATTTTCCTGCTCTGATCCGACTGTATTGCTCCTCAAACACAACGCCACAAATGGCGTATTTTTCTGGGGTAATAAAATGACTAATAAATAAGAAAGCAGAACAGTGGCTCTTTATTGAATGTAAATCTTTGTCTCACTAAAGCTGCGGAAGAAGAGGGAGAGATTTCAGCCAAACAGATTATAGGTGTGACATCCTCTGCCAAAATGATGCCACATTAAGTCTAATTTGGTTATACAGCAGTTGATAGCACACAGCCAAACTACAACATTTGCATTTGCTTTCACACATCAAATAGGAAGTCTTAAATCATGACAAATGATAAACTGTTTGCTTGTTGTTGTCTGATTGTAATGCATTACTGTTGGGTTCTAGTGTAGGACTTTCCATTTGTTTGCAGTCTTCAAATCCCAGTTTGCTATGTCACTTTTGCCACTGCAGAATCCAAAGTCCAGACAGGATGCTAGAAATAGTTGCTTCCTGTTGCTGACATAGTGGTTAACAATCAGTAAATCCCCATCCTTTGGTCCTTCAAAAGATCCCTGCCCAACTCGCTCTTCCCTTCCCCCAAGGTGTTTCACCCTCTTTGGAGATTCTTAGCTGCTTGCATTGTGTGTCTCGATAGCGCCCCCTGTAGGCAGGCAGGATATATACGCCTCTATATATCTGACTGTTCGAGCGTGCTCTAATCTGTCATATTGCATGTCTCGCTCAGGCAAGCGGGGGCGCCGCAGCAGTGCAGGATCTCTAGACAGCAATATGGAAGTAAGTACTGTGATATAGGACGCAAGAACCTGTGACAGGACGCTCTTCTGTGTGACACTTTAAAACTACAACGTTGTGCTTTTATTTTTAAATATAGTGGCCCCAAAGAGTTTAGAAAGAGCTTAAAGGTATTTGCAAAAAGGATTCAGAAAATCCTTGCGGATGCTACTTGGTTTATTGTTTTGTATATAATTTGATGACAATTAGACATTTTATGTGTGACTTAAGTGCCCAAAAGTGTCCAAATACTTTTTGGGGCCACTGTATCTAGCTATTTCTCTGGTCTTTCTACCGTCTTTTTAGTTGCTTCTTTGCTCAGTAGTTACAGCTGTCTGTTTGTGTGTGTGTGTGTGGTGTTGTTTTTGGACTAAGTAGGCCACCCTGCATGCATGGGCTGCCTGTTCCCGTGGCGCTTACGTGGAATGACGGGGAATACCGCCCCCATGGCTTGAATCACATATCATAACATCTCCATGGTTCAACATAGCCAGCATGATTCAACTAATGCAAACATCCAATGTCATATACTGTGGGCTGCTTGTATCTTTTCATTTGGTAAATTATTTTTCGCCTTCCTGTTGGCACGTTTCACTTTGCCGCTGCAAGTGAACAATGGTGGGCTGTGTTACAGCACTTCAAAGTGTGCAAGCCTCCATTTCCTCACCATCATCCAACCACTTGACCTGTTCCTCTCCAACCCAGAGCTCCTTTTACTTCTCGGAATGCTTCAGAATTATTTACCATCTCTCTAGAGATAAAGATAATGAACTAAAGAGAGGATAGCAAAAGAAAAATAGGACTTACATCCATTTGGGTTACTATGTTAAGTTCTTTACAGGTTATCATGTGCACCAGTTTGACTGGCATCTCAGGCTGGGGTGACCACGTTAAACTGGAATACAGGATATCCAAAATACTTTGCGTACTTCTGCATTACTAAACTGACTAACTCAGTCTTGCCTGTTCCAGCTTCTGCATGCTATGCATGGCTTTCAGGGATCTGCTTCTGCATCTTTTTTAAATACATTAACTGCTGATGAATCGTTTTGATGCATTGCTTGACTGTTGTGTCCATGTGTTGTAATGCTGATTTTTAGACTGCTTTTGTGTAGAAGACTATTTTAGGCTACAATGTATTAGATTTGCTTTTCTGAACTTTTTCCCAATTTTATACCTGTACTACAGCTTACAATAATACATTAAGAAAACTGAATTTTTCAGTAGCCCCAAAAAGTATTAAAGGATTATTCACATGAAAATGATAATTCTCTCATCATTTCCTCACCTTTATGCCGTCTCAAACTCGTATGACTTTCTATCTTTTGCGGAAGACAAACAAAGATATTTTGAAGGATACATGAGGTGTTTTTGTCCATACAATGCAAGTCAATGGGGTCCAACATTCTCAAGCTCCAAAAAGGACATAAAGGCAGCGTTAAGGTAATCCTATTCAACTATAAATCATGAAATGTGCAGTGTCCTTGGTGTGGTCATCATTTTAAGCTCGATTTCATTTACTTTTCATGGGAAGTGTAATTGGACAAAAACACCACATATCTCCATCAAAATATCTTCGGATGTGTTACGCAGAAGAAAGAAAGTCATACAAGTTTGAGATGGAATAAAGTTGCGGAAATGATGATGAGAAAATTATCATTTTTAGGTGAACTATTCCTCCAAGCCACTCTTACTGAGGTATGAATGTCTTTGCAGGACAGTTTCTAGCCATTTTGGAATGCCGTTGTGGGAGGAGCATTGCTGCAGCCTCCTCTCCAACACCCAAAACCCTCCCCCCAACAAATAGATATGTTGTTCAAAAAAGTATAACTGTTTCTCAAAATTAAAAGTAGTGGAACATGCCCATAGTTAATGTGTTGAACTACACCTGTGAGTAAACATTAACACTAAACATAACTTTGAAACAAACGTTTCAAATAACATTGTTATTAATGCAATGACATTCATACTGTACATTTGTAAGTGTGACTTAAGTGTCCGAATATGTTTTGGTGCTACTGACTATTTATATGATGTATACTATATTACAGTATAATACTATATCTATGTTGAAATAAAATACTTTTATACTAATGAAAAATGACTATAAAAATCATTTTAAATACAAGTCTCATGTTTAACTACACCATGCTCTCTCTCTCTCTCTCTCTCTCTCTCTCCCTCGCCTTCCTGCAGGGGTCCATCATTAGCAGCCCCCACATACGGCGCCGAGCCACGTCCAGCCGCGATTGCCCCTCACGCCAGCAGTCCATCCCCAACTCCTCCTCCCTCCTGGGCTCCCTTTTCGGCACCAAGCGGGGCAAGTCACCTCTGCCTCCGCAACCCTCCCACCCCTCTCACCCGACGCTCATCTCTCACACCCCACACCCAACCAACCTGCACCACACGGCCCGTGAGGGCGTCACTGAGACCCAGGCCCAGATGCACCCGCACCACCCTCAGTTCTGCCACATACAGCAAAACCCCCCACCCTACCACCACCACCATCATTACCACCCACCAGCACACATTCAACACCCCACTCACCAGTACCACCCCCCGCCCGGCCACTCGCACACTCCTCACAGCCACGGGCCACACCCAACACACCCCTCACACTCCCAGCATGCGCCTCACCACCACAGCCAGCCTCCCGCCCCTCCTTCGGCACCCAGTAGCACCAAACCCAAACAAAGCGGCATCAGCACCGTGGTCTGAGCCCGTCTCCAAACTCTTTCCTCTGGGACTAATTTTGGCAGGGTGCCTGGTGGCAGACCTTGGGTCTCACTTTAGCTAGCGTACTGAAGATTGTGACGTGCGACGCCGGATTGTTTGCTGCCTGACAGGACATGATTTGGGAATGAGAACAAAGGGCACCTTTTATTTTATCAAGAGCCCGTCCCCTCTGGGAAGGGGCGCAACACTGTGTAGCACTGGCCTTTTCTTCTGGGGCTACTAGAACTCCAATCATCACCGTTGTTACCAGTCATCGCACAAGCTGTAGACTCCCAGACAAAGCTGCTGCTTCTTTTAGGCATGACGTAGAGACTTTTAACCCTCGAAAAGTAAGAGCATGCACAAAGACCGTGGAAACTGTTGTTTTGTGCGTGCAATACCTAAAATGCACTATCGAGTAGCCTGCTTATTAGTTTGCAGAAACAATGTTTTCAAAAGAATAGTTTTGGCCCTCAAACGGACTAATGACACAGGCACGGATGAAGCGTGGTATTCCAGTATTTAATGTAGCTGTAGACCACACATTTCTGTGATATAGTTAGGGGACTATATTGTGCCAATTATTAAAAAGCAGTGACTGAGAAAAAGATTTGCTTTGTGAATGTTGTGCATATAGTATTTTGTTAAATAATAATAATAATAATAATAATGTTATCAGCTATTATTATTATTATTATCATTAGAGAATATACTGATCGAAAGCCTCAGATGAAAACGCCGGATTATCTGTGTGCTCTCCAAGCAGGCGTTACTAGTTTCCACTAATACTCAGTTCAGCGTGACCCACTTGATTTGGTCGCCAATTGAACAACGTGGAAATTATTGGTTGCCTTTGAGAGATTCGGATCGGAATCTCCCAATCCGGGACAGCTGTATTTGCTCCAATTCCTTATGGCTCTACGTAGCGCAAACCATTCATAGGGTTCGCAGGAAAGGGGCGGGCGGGACAGTAACTTAGCCGAACTCACCGATGGATCCTCCACTGCAACATGCTGCAACATGGTTTTATTTTTTTAGCTATTTTTTTAAAGATGAATAAAACAATATGAAATAAATGTACATTTGAAGATGTTTAAGGTAAAGCTGGTTTAACCAAGAAGGCTATTTTGGAAAACACAACACATTTAGCATTGGGGAAGCGTTTTGTTCAGAATAGTGAGATATATTGGAGGAAAGCAGGCTGAGATTCAAAGCTGATCCAATTCTCTTCCCGTATTTCAAGGGTTTGTTTTAAGTTTGTGCTAAGATGATTTTCTCAGCGGTCTGAGGGAGTACGCCCTCTTCATTTCTCTTCTGTGTGGAGCTGGAGTGTTAACACACGCAGATATTCTTCTGTCCTCCTGTAATAATGCCTTTCACTTGCTCAGAAACACAGCTAATGTAATGTAATCTTATGTCGTATAAACTGCATATAACACAGTATGTAGCGGTGGGTTAAAATGGATGATTTTTGGTTAAAAATGTTTTTCACACATATCCCCTTTCTTGGTTTTTGGCTTGTTTTATAATGTAAAGTAGTTAAATGGCGAAGGAGCTGTGATTTGATGTAGTTTTGTGTGACGATGCTCTTAACTCAAGCACAGATCTTCTAAACAGCGCTTCTCTTTGTAAATAATCACTTCGTGTACAGGAAGCTCACTCTATGAGACCAATGTCAGCGGTTACTACATTTGCTGTGCGGTGTTTCTTTTTTCTTTATTTTATTAACTAATCATGTGCAATATGTATGGTTTTGTAAATTTAAAGTTTGCAAAGTTGTAAGTTCAAAGTGATTGTCCCTGTTTGTTTTTGTTCTATCATATTTCTTATATCATATGACGAACCCTGTATTGTTTCTCATCCCCACCGTCACATTGTTGACCCTGGTCTCTCTTTACCTGCAACCTGCAGTCAGGATTGTCTACTCTTGCATGTAACGTTATATTGTAACGTAAAAAATATTCTCTCAATATTGCATATTTACAGAGATATTCTCAGTGTTACAGTTGACCGTTGTTAAATGAGTGATGATAAACATATTTAAATCTGTAGAGTTCTCTACATTCAGCTCTGTTATAAGGAAAAGTCTTTATCCTATTTTGCACCAAAATAGTTTATCTGACCACTGGGTTTAAAATCAAACGCTGATAGTCAAATATTTTATAAAAGAGAATATTAGCGGTTAGACTAATCATAAGTGTCAGTGGAGCACATTCATATAATAGATGCTTACAGATAATAGAACATAAATCTGTGTATTCGTCATTATCAGAGTAACTTCCTTACACCTGGCTTGTTCCTAGGATGCATTACGGCCAGAAGATGTGTACAGTGCAGCATTAATCAGACTAGATAGTCCATTTCTGTGTACGAATGTGATCGCCTAAAGCCATTTCACACTAAATAAATTCATCCTGGGATAAGAAACATCAAGATAATGTCTCTTTTATATGTTTTTTAGGTTTTTCACCTTTGTGTTGACTGGTTTTAAATTCAGATTTCAATTCAGTGCAGTGTATTGTACATTTATTGTGGTGCTTCAGCTTTGTACAGTACTGGACAATTCAGGCAAAACGTCCCAAAGCTTTGCATGCAGCTGATGCCTAGCACCTCTGGTTGAAATATGAGCTTATTTAAAATAAATAAATGTGCTTTCTTTTTATTGTTTTCTTTCTCATCTTTTGTTCTGGTTAGTTGGATGGTTTTGTTGTTTTTGTCTATTTTTAAGTGAAGTTGGCTTGCTGTTACATTTTATGCTGCGCCACTGCATCTCGGCATGTATATCACTTGTTTACCCCCCTAAAAATATCATTACACTTATGTTTGTGTTACAAAGCCTGTGTCACTGTATATATCACAAACCATAGTGAGAGATTGTAAAAAAGTATATCTATAGAAATCTAATATGGATGATAAAGGGAAAGTGTAAGGGTTGGGTTGGGTTGGCTTGTACATACTCTGTATATAACTTTTGGGGGTTTTTAGGCCATTACATTGACGCTGTAGTCCTTTCCATCTTAACATGACACTGCTTCTGCTACCAAATGTACTTATTGAATTTGTCATAGGATCTTCTTTAATAATCCGACTGTTACATGACCGCCTTTCCACTCAGACATCTTTTTTTTTTAATTATTATTATTACCAAACAAGGAGAGGAGAGCTATGGTTTTAATATGCATTCTGTTTCTAAGTAGATGACAAGACCCTATTGATGTTTAACTATAACTGTGACCATGCTGAGAACATGAAATAAAACAATATACTGTAATATTCTTAACTTGTATTGTTCTGCATTCACACACAGTACATTAAGTTGCTTTAAATCATTTTGAATGTACAGTATATCTTGATCTTAGCATGTAAGGTGGTTTCCAAAAGGCAATATAAATATGTCAATATCCTTAATCAGGTGGACTAAAATGTTTCAAGGAACGAAAATGGAAAATTAACTAATGTTTTGCAGAACATAACCGAAAACCAGAACAAAGTCATTTAAAATTTTTACGGAGTGAAAACGTTATTTTTAAATGATGGCAACCGGTTATAACACGTTCATTTTGTTCTGATAATTTTTTTCATAAAACTACAGGCCAAAGGGTTTATTACAGTATATTTTTGGAACTACACCACTTCATGTTGCCCAAAAAAATGAAAAGTGTTTTGATCATGCTGCATCACACATTTCTTTGCCTAATTACCAATTGTGGATGAAACTTTCTGTGAATGAAGACCTTTATAACAACAATGTATAATTATTACATATACTTGCACAGCTAATCCAGGTACAAGCAATACATTATTAGAGGTAAAAAGCACTTTTCTCTGTTGTTTCACGTCTTCACTGAATTATTGTTAGATATGATGCATTGATACAGATTTGATCCTGCCGGGTTTTGACTATGAAGCAGATCTTTAATTGAAATTATACTTAACTGTTAATTAACTGCTTGTTATGATTTCTATGCCGATAAATCCACCACACAGGAAAAAATCTATTGCTTATTTTTGATTATTTTGGTGAGACAAGTGTCTTATTTTGGGCTTGTTTTTACAGACCAGGTTTCTTGTTTCACTTGCAAGATCTGGCAACACTGCAATTGGTATTTCACCCACCCATTAGCGCAGAGTATATACTGTCATTTTAAAAGAACATTATTAAGAAGTCTGCGGAACTTCTGAACTGAAACAAAAAAATACAGTTTTTTCTCAGAATGAACCGAAATGAAAAACATTTACTCCCTGTCCTTAATATACATACGAGGCATGAGAAATGGGCTTCACAATCTCTAAGGTCATGCTAAATTCTATATACAGTACAAGTAACTGTATAACCACTCTGTGGTTTTGTGAATGCTTTACTGGTTCTAAGAAAAGCAGATAAGAGTGCCTGCAATAAACTTTCTCCACTGACCTACACTGACTGGCCAAAAAAAAAGTCGCCATTTGGATTTAAATAAGCAGAGCCTATGATTGGATCTTTATTGCAGTGATTAATATAATTTAGCTGGCAACAGTTCTTTTAACCCTATTTGATGCAGTGTGTTGCTTCTCTTTTCTTAAACAACCATGTTGGAAAACGTATCCCGTGGTCGTGGAAAAGATGTTACTGTGTTTCAGGAAGGGAATCAAGCAAAGAAAACAACCAAGGAGATTGCTGAAATCACTGGAAATGGGTTAAGAACTGTCCAACGCATTATTAAAACCTGGAAGGATAGTGGTGAACCATCAGAGAATCTTGAATGATTATGATCGGAGATCACTAAAACGCTTGAAGTCACATCATTAAAAATCGACAGTAGAACTCAGGGTTATGTAAAATTGTAAAAGTAAGAGTATTTCCACACTGCACAATGCAAAGAGAGTTTACGGGATTGGGACTAAACAACTGTGTGGCCACAAGAAATCCACTTGGTGAGACTAATTGGAAAAAACAACTTCAATTGGCTAGTGAGCATAAAGATTGGACTGTGGAGCAATGGAAAAAGGTCATGTGGTCTGATGAGTACAGGTTTTCCCAAAACTAAAGTGATTGGTGCATCAGAGTAAGAAGGGAAGCACATAAAGTAATGCACCTGTTTCGACTCTCACGTCATCAATACAAGATCTCGGCCAAAAGCAATGCCACGAGGAATGAGCACCGTTATCAAAGCTAAAGGTAGTCCAACGAAATATTAGAGTATGCAACTTTTATTTGGCCAGGCAGTGCATTTTTATCATTAATAATTTTCTTTATTTTATGATCAGACTAATGCATTCTGCAAACAACCAGTAGGGTGATATACAGTGCATCCGGAAAGTATTCACAGCGCTTCACTTTTTCCAAATTCTTTTATGTTACAGTCTTATTCCAAAATTGATTAGATTCATTATTTTCCTCAAAATTCTACAAACAATACCCCATAATGACAACGTGAAAGAAGTTTGTTTGAAATCTTTGCAAATGTATTAAAAATAAAAAATGAAAAAAAAATCACATGTACATAAGTATTCACAGCCTTTGCCGTGACACACAAAATTGAGCTCAGGTGCATCCTGTTTCCACTGATCATCCTTGAGATGTTTCTACAACTTGATTGGGTCCACCTGTGGTAAATTCAGTTGATTTGGACATGATTTGGAAAGGCACACACCTGTCTATATAAGGTCCCACAGTTAACAGTGCATGTCAGAGCACAAACCAAGCCATGAAGTCCAAGGAATTGTCTGTAGACCTCCGAGACAGGATTGTATCGAGGCACAGATCTGGGGAAGGGTACAGAAAAATGTCTGTAGCATTGAAGGTCCCAATGAGTACAGTGGCCTCCATCATTCGTAAATGGTAGTTTGGAACCACCAGGACTCTTCCTAGAGCTGGCCACCCGGCCAAACTGAGCGATCAGAGGAGAAAGGCCTTAGTCAGGGAGGTGAACAAGAATGCGATGTTCACTCTGATAGAGCTCCAGCATTTCTCTGTGGAGAGAGGAGAACCTTCCAGAAGAACAACCATCTCTACAGCACTCCACCAATCAGGCCTGTATGGTAGAGTGGCCAGGTGGAAGCCACTCCTCAGTTTTCGGTTAAAGATGCCATTGTGGAAATTCGCTGTACACACTCAGACATGATTAACTTAATCCAAGAGTGAAAGAGTCCAAGAACAGGGTGGTTGCTGAGATTAAGCAAGTACATTTCGGCTGGTCATGTGATTCTAACATGGCAGCCACCATGTGGGTTACCCTCTCCATGTAGAAAAAAACAGCTTTGCAATTATTTCTTTAGGAGTAAAACTTTTTAATGAGGAAACAATTACTTTTAAAAGCTTTGATGAGCTCTTATTATACCACATTCTCTAATCGTCAAACTCTAGGTAAATACTTTGCAATAAAGATATCTACCGTTACACAACCAGCCATGCACAGGGGCTAAATTAGACTGAAGACAAACAGACAGAGCCAAGACATTACACATGATGCTTTGAAAGTATAAAATGATGTACTGATGGTATGTTGCAAGCAAGCATTTCCTTGTACCTATGAAGAATGTACACAGCACATGGGATAGCATTTGTGAAGGGCCTAAGTTTGTTTTTTACATGTAACCCACAGACAGGTGGTGAGAAAGGAACTCTGTGCTCTTTTGTTTGTGTCTGTCTAGCTTGCTGTGGGCTATAAATAAAACAGCTTTGGGGTTAAATTCTCATTGTCAACACTGATGGCTGCATCACTGCCCGTAGAAGGACTGCTAGGAAGGAGGTCGTCTGAAATGCTAACTATTATTATTTTAGTGGCTAATAGGAGGAATTATATTAATCTATGCACGAAATGAAAACAGTTTAGTAATTGGTGGACATTCACAATAGATGTTTTATAACCCAACATTGAAATGAATAGCAATGTCATATTTGTCCAGCTAAACACTGCACCCAAAATGACTTGTGTCATCATCATTGTGCGACGAAAACTGGCGAAAGGAGCTTCAGGGAATCGGAGGGTAATTGGGAAGGGTCTGTATGCTGATGATGAACCTAAACAAACTTTTAGTTTTGTCAAAATCGGCCAAGCTTGGAAAGAGGTTGATTCGACAAGTTGGTGGAGACTGTCTGCATCAATTTCAGTCAATGTGTTCCATTAGATCCAGTGCGATCAGCAATACATTCTGGTGATGTGAATTAAAACACAAATTTATTTTAAAATAAAAAATAACTAATTCTCTCCACAAATGTCATGTCAAATATATTCAACCCCCAAAGTCAATCATTTGTGGAGCGTCCATTACCCTTAATATCTGCAAATAAATGTTTCAGGTACATGTTCTCAGGCTTCGGACACCTCTCTATGTGAATCTTTGCACATTTCTCATGAGCAAAACTTCTAGAATTGACATTCTTTGGTTTCTGTGCTTCCACTGCTTAAAATGGGATTTTAATGATGGACTGAAAGGGCCATTCAAGGACATTCCACAACCCTTCCCTGAACCAGATTTTGGACAATTTGGATGTATCCTTGGTGTTATTGTCTTGCTGGAAATTCCAGTGATCACAGAGCTTCAATTTACACACTGAAGTCATCACATTTTTGCCACAATGGCCTGATACCTGAAATAATCCATGGCGTCAAACCACCCCCATAATAGGACTGACCCACCTCCATGTTTGACTGTGGGGATGGTGTCGTTCTTGTCATCAACTTGCCTTTCTTACTCCAGACATACTGCTGACCCATGAGTCTAAAACTCATGAATAATATATATATATATATTGAGGCAATATCACAAAAGCAAGAGTGGCCGAGTGCCGTAGGTAATCAGAATCTGCTGTTGCTGGTTCAAAAAAAAAAAAAAAAAACAGATGCGTCCAAGCCTCCGTTAGTAATTCAAAAATGTCACTTCAGAAATAGTATCATGGCTTGTGCTGTTTCAAACAAGTTATTGGATAAACAAGGATGGATGGATGGCTGGATGGATGTGTGTGTGTGTGTGTGTGTGTGTGTGTGTGTGTGTGTGTGTGTGTGTGTGTGTGTGTGTGTGTGTGTGTGTGTGTGTGTGTGTGTGTGTGAGAGAGAGAGAGACACACACAGAGCGTGTGCAATAACCTGTTGTCACACCCAAGCAGAGATGCTGTCAGCTTTCTGGAGATCAGCTTTCTCAGTGGACAAATAGTGTCCAAGCTGGGGAATTTCTCCCTATTTCGCCGGTGCGCAAGAGTCGATCACTATAGAAACCGCAATGTCCTCCATTTTAAACAGCACCCATTGTGTAATTAATCAGTCTGTTGTATCTCTCAGCTGTGATGAGCCATAATGCTGAAGTTGTTAGTTTAAAGCTGTTTAAAGCTATTTCCTAGCTTTAGTTGTAGTAATACAAGCGAGAGCTTTTGTATGTAAACTGCTAATGCGGATTCACTTCACATCTCCGAACTGGCTCCTACTACACACAAAAATTATCTTTTAACAACACCTGCTGGATAACATATTTTGTCAAAAAAAAGACAAACAGATGGCTCTTAGCACATATGCACTGCTCTTACACTTTTGTTTAGAACCGCACAAACAAAAGCGGAGTGATACACACACTGAAGAATCAAAGTTGGTGTCAGATCATCAGTGCTCATGGAATGTCTCTCGTCCCATCAGATTTGAGGACTGTAACTAACTGTTGAATATATATATACAAAATTCACCTGGCAAATGTATAGGCTATAAAAAGCTTAAAGCTGAAGTGTGTCATTTCCGCACCACTAGTCCCGCTGAATGGAATTGCAAAAATAAATATTTGTTTTCAAACAGCTTTCTGAGTCTGCTGTTGATCGAACAAACAGATAGTCCGCTGCATTTAAAAATAAGAGTCCACAGTGAATTATGGGCTTGTTTATAGTTAAAACTTCCACGTTATGTACCAAATCTTTATTTTTCCAGAGTAAGAGAGACTTAAGAATGTTTATGTAACATTCTATAAACTGCTTTTTAAAAACTATCAACTAATTAATCAGTTATTGTCCTTTACCACCACCGTAGTTATTATTGGTATCGTCAAAATCCACTATGGGCTGATCTAAAATATTATTTTGTTAGTAACTTAAAGTTATTGACTTTTACTGTATATCTGTACTGTACATGTTGTTTAAGAGGCATCAATTAGTTTGGCTTTTAATATTAATTTTCATTTGACCATTGATTTTATTTAATTATATTGTCTAGCAAGGTAGAAGACCAAATAGGCCTATTATTTCATTTCAATGTTTGGTATATTTTAGAGTTTTTCATGTCTAATAAAGTCATGAATTGCTCTGTCCTTCAGATGGTCACTATAGTAAAAACACTTGTTTTTCCAGGGCTACATTTAATTAGTGCATAGTGACAAATACATGTCCGATGGAATTTTTCATCCTGGTGCTAACTCTGTCCTGGATCTTATTCGCACGACTGGCTGAGAAGCTTTGTTTACTTTTCATGCGCAAATATCACCTCTAGCTGATTCAAAGAAGATTGACCATGAGGATGTAAATACTCTTGAGACTTTGAATGGACTGAAGGAAATGGGGCTGTTTGGGATCCAAACACCTGAAGAATATGGTGAGACTGACCTCTGGCTTCATATGACGGACTAACATAACATCATAGAGTTTCATCTGCTTGTTTGCCTCTCCCGCAGGCGGGTTGGGCCTCTCAAACACCATATATGCCAGGTTAGGAGAGATCACGTCTTTGGATGGTGCTATTGCAGTCAAACTTGCAGCACATCAAGCCATTGGCCTGATGGTATGATGCTATGTTAATTTACGTTGTAAGGACTATTTGAATAATGCAGATGTAACATTCAAGGAAGGGAGGGAAAAAGGACATGGGAAACTCAGGCTTCAAGTCAAAGGGGCTTATCAGCAGAACACTCTTTAGATCATTCTCATGCCATCCCAGATGTGAAAGACTTTCTTTCTTCTGCAAAACACAAATTAAGATTTTTAGAGGAATATTTCAGCTCTTTAGGTCCATACAATGCAAGTGAATGGTGGCCAAAACTTTGAAGCTCCAAAAAGTATATAGAGGCAGCATAAAAGTAATCCATATCTTCTGAAGCGATCAATCTGTTTTGGATGAGAACAGAACAAAATCTAACTCAACACTACAACACTTTTGTGACAGTGCTGAGGGCGGGTCGTGATTATACACAACCGGTCCCTTATCAGGCTAATTAAGCCTCCGAGAGGGACAAAGGCCGACTGCGGAAGGTGGTGCGATGAGAGATAGATCATTTACGGGCAACTGAACATCATGTGTGAGTTTGTATCTTTTGGTTTAAGTTTTTCATTAAAATATTATTTATATTGTCAAGCCAGTTCTCTCCTCCTCCTTTCCATTGAAATCCCTTTACAACTTTGAATAGTGCCATCTAGCGCTCTGCATGGGTTAAGCCCTAGGAAGTGTAATCAAGCTTGAAATCATGATTGTGTTTAGAGATTGTAATGCCAAGATGTATAGTGAAAAAGGAGTTTCATTTTGGTCTGTTCTCACCCAAAACAGATTGGATCACTTCTGGAGACATTTGGATTATTTAATGCTGATTTTATGTGCGTTCTGGAGCTTCAAATTTTAGGTCACCATTCACTTACATTTGATGGACATACACAGATAACATAATTATTTGTTTGTGTTCAGTAGAAGAAAGTCATGCACATCTGGGATGGCATGAGGGTGAGTAAATGATGAGTTAATTTTCATTTTTAGGTGAACTGGATTCCTTGGATTTAATGAATACAAATATTCTCCCCTTAAACTTGCAGATACCATTTAACATTGTCTCTGAAATATAGAGTATCCTGATAGCTGGAAACGAGGAGCAAAAGGTGAAGTATCTGCCCAAACTAGCAACAGGAGAGCATATTGCAGCATCCTACCTCACTGAACCTGCGAGGTAGTGCACTTAAACCAGAGGTTACAAACTAATCATACCTTAAATTGCTGTGATTATTATTATTATTATTTTTATTTAATTTTTATTGCATGTACTCTATGTTAGTGGCAGTGATGCTGCATCTATATTCCACCTATAGAAATACAGTGGTTGCAAAAAGTATTTGGGAAGCCACACTGTAAAATGTATGAATGCCATTGCATTAGATAAGAAAATATCAAACCAAGTGGTATTTATTTTTAAGAAAGATTGTAGCTCAAACACTTCACAATTTGAAGTTTGTTAGGTTTTAAATCATACAAAGTAAAATAATTGAATTAGGGTAATCAAGCATTAGTGGATCATAGCCAAAGTTAATTGGATTATCTACACCTGTGTTACTTGGCTAGTGACACCTATGTGACCTTGAGGGGAACTAAAAATCATGTTGGAACCAGTTGGGTAAAAGTACTTGCAAAAATGTCTCAGAAGATTAAAAAGGGCTTCTTTTGTTTGCAGATGCCACTTGGTTTGATATTTTCTTGAGTAATGCACTAAAATGCATACATGTTTAAAGCTACACTATGTAAGGTTTTTTTGTTTCATTAAAGCAAGTACACCAACACTCTGTCTTCCAAACCATGTATTTGCCATACCCCGATTCACTACGGTAAGCATATAATAATGATTCATATTTTAGAGCTGTCTGGGCGGATTTGGCGGGAAATTGCACACTTCCATCATTCGTCTGTGTGTGTTTATGTCACATCCGTAAATAAATGCCGATCGTTCCTGGGGAGGTGCTGATCATGCCAATGATTTACTCTCTCACTTCACCTGCTTCACTCTGATTGCATTCCCTACTTATTTCTTGTATTTCCTCTCTTTCTTTGCCAATTTATTGTTTGCACTGTCAAGTGTTAACCGTGCTCACTTGTATAGTTAGAGATCTCTCATGTGTCTGTTGGTTGCCTGTCTCTGCCAAAAAAAATTGTCATTTATGTCACAGAATGATAAACAGATCAATATTTAAGTCCTTTTTTACAATAAATTCTTCTCCCTGGTCAGTCAATCTCCACTTTCACTTTCACATTCTTGTGTTTTTGGTGATTCAATTTATCATGCATTCGCATATAGTTATGCATACATTTATGAAAAAAATTTACTTAAATATTGTTCCGTTTCTCACCCACACCTATCATATTGTGTCTGAACACATGGATTTAAACACTGGAGTCATATGGATTACTTTTATGCTGCCTTTATGTAGGTTTTGGAGCCGCAAAATGTTGGTACCTATTCACTTAAATTGTGAGGATATACAGAGCTGACATATTGTTTTAAAAATCTTAATTTGTGTCCTGCTGAAGAAAGAAAGTCATACACATCTGGAATGCCAGGATGCTGTTGTACAATATTTATTTATTTATTAAAATTCGTGAAAATGAAAGGCAGTACCAAAGAAATACTACTGTGATGAATCAATACTTTACAATTACAAAAAAAAAAAAAAAAAAAAAAAAAAAAACATTTATTTATTTGTATTGTGGTTATGAGAATTGGGGCATAAAATGTGTATCACTGTCATGAAAATAATGTCAAAATGTAAAAAAAAAAAAAAAAAAAAATTACTGGCCGTAAAATTCACTTCATTTTCTTTATGCAAAATGTCTTATTTTCTTTTGATTTTGGAGTTGACATGTTTTGTGAGAATAATCCAATAATAATATTTTATTATTACTCATAATCCTCCTCGTTAACCTTTTATATTCGGCATAAAAACATTTATATGCCATCTTTTCTCAGTTCATGG
This sequence comes from Moxostoma hubbsi, assembly GCA_032164185.1. NCBI lineage: Eukaryota > Metazoa > Chordata > Actinopteri > Cypriniformes > Catostomidae > Moxostoma > Moxostoma hubbsi. The sequence continues at coordinate 6,559,133 of JAVLUX010000201.1, read as the reverse complement.
CCACCAGGGGGCATGTTGTGTCAGAGTTATAGCTCTAGAATCAATGTGCAAATCTATTTAAACAAGCAATAATACAATACTTTCTAATGTGGTTTTCTTTCCTTTGTTCCTGTTTTTAGGGAACTAATGAGATTTTGAGGATGTGCATCGCACTTACAGGAATGCAGTATGCTGACAAAATACTGAGGGGAAAAATAAAATGTGTAAATATATACTATTTATAAATTTGTGTATGTACCGTCATGGTCACTGGCTCATCGTCGAGATGAACTCATGTGTTACTCTGTATCGTTTATTGTGAAGAAGTGAAAGGTGGGTGTGGAGATTGAGATGTTGTGGAAGAAGTTGAAGGACTTAGAAAGGCAAACATGGTGTGGTGCACCCCAGTCATGTGGAACAGAACATGCTTTTTGTACTCGGTTTGATTGTAATTGAATCAAATTTTAATATATAGTAAAGTGAATTTAGTGGTCATAAAATGAATGTACGTCATGGTAACAACAGCACTACATGACATCGAGCATGACCCACAACGTCGTGTGACCTTCTCGTCTGATCTTTTCAAGTTCTCCTGCCAATGATGTTTTATTAAGACGAATCCTTCCTTCTGATCTCCCCTTTAAACGAGAACGGTCGGGAAATTCCAGCTCGTTTTCAATAGAATAATGATGTCATCTTTCTCCCACAGGAGATGTCGAGCAGAATGTTGCAATCTTTGGTTCTATTGTGGAACGCTTATTGTATGTATATGGAAAGATAAAGTCTCACATGAAAGTTTTTTTATATATAAATTACACAGTATATAGAATATACTGAATTTATGTCCATTTGAATCAGTCTCGCAGAAATAAGTTTGCCTAAGCAACCCTATTTCTTCCACTGCCATTTTTCTTCCTTTAAGCTTGAAAATGTGATATTTCTTAAAGGCATATTTTCTCCAAAAAAGAAAATTCATCCTAATGTCGTTCAGAACCCATATGGCTGACTTCTTTCTGTGGAATGTTGATGCTGCTCTTTTCCGTGCAGTGAAAGTAGATGGTGACTGAGGTTGTCAGCTGCTAGCACTCCGCCTTCTTTTGTGTTCAACAGATGAAAGAAAGTCTTATGTGTTTAGAATGACATAACGGGGAATTTTCATTCGGAGTAAACCCATCAATCAAACTTTTCCCTCACCGCTAGTTTTTAGTGCAGTGAGTTTGTGTGCATTACATAGATGCTGCCAGAAAATGAAAAATTACTATTGTTTTAACACTCTTGAGTGTGAGTGTGTGAGTGTTACCATAGTAACAGGAAAGGTAATTAGCGTGGGCTGTTAGCAGTGCCTGGGACCTCCTCTCTGGTCCCTTCTTTCCTGTTAGACTGAGGTAATGTTCATGTGTGACACAGCTGGCCTTGCACTTTTTTCTGAATGAAAGTCTGTGTGGCCGTTCTATGGTAATCAGACTGCAGTCACAAGAGAGCTGCCTGGAAGCACCACATTTCATCTTCATTCTCATTTGCAGGAAACGTTTAAAGGAATAAATCCACCCGCCACAGCATTTTTGCCTACACGCTGTGTGAAATACGATCTGTAGAAAGGCAGTCACAGGATGTGTTTGTCTCTTTACGGCGATTACCATTCGGTCGGCCTTGTTTTGTCCTACTTTAAATGACCTAGATCAACTGAAACATCATTGACATATGAAATGTGTCTAAATTGTAAACTCAGACACAGTTTGTCTATTAACATGTGCAGGGGTGTTTGAAGTTTGAAACAGCTTGTGAAATAGCATTTTTCTAAAGTAATACCAAACCTTTTTTAATTACAAATAACATTAACATAACAATTTTAAAATTTTAAATTTTAAAAGTAATCCATACAACTCCAGTGATTTAATCCATGTCTTCTTAAGAGATCAAATTTATTTTGGGTGAGAGCAGACCAAATTATAACGCCTTTTTTAGTGTGCATCTTGCCATTGCAGTCTCTAGGCACAATCATGATTTTAAGCTTGTTATGGCTCTAAGAAGTGTAATTGAGCTTGAAATCATGATCGCCAAGGAGACTGCTGATAAAGGAGGTACATTTTGGTCTGTTCTCACCCAAAAACATTGGATTGCTTCAGAGAATCTTGATTAAACCACTGGAGTCTTACTGTATAAATGTATTTTATGCTGCCTTTATATGCATTTTGGTGCTTCAAAATTTTTGTACTCATTCACTTGCATTGTGAGGACCTACAGAGATATTCTTCTAAAAATCTTCATTTGAGTTCAGCAGAAGAAAGAAAGTCATACACATCTGGGATGGTATGTGGGTGAGTAAATGATGAGAGAATTTGGATTTTTACTTTATCACGCAACAACTTTGTTGTAAGTGTTCCAAAATATTTTCTGTTTATTTCCAAGTTTTAATGGAAAACGATCACATAGTTTCAATGTGATCTCAGACTATATATAATGTGTAAGAAACTCTAATATCGCAGTTTACAATAAGTTTATTATTTTGATTTCTATAGAGCAGTTGGTTCTCATGAAAGTTGCAGACATTCTGATTAATCTCTACGCCATGACTGCCATCTTGTCCCGCACCAGTCGCTATATAAGCATCCATGACCATGAGGTAACAAGCCTCTAGTAACTCAAATGAACCCATCCTAAAACATTTCCCATTGAGGTCACATGGTCAGTTTCAAAACAAGCCACAGTAAAAGCTTCTTACAAGGACCTCTCAATGGATTCTCAATTACAAAAGCTTCTTTGAGACCAATCATTGATCTGCCAGTAAAAGGAGTAGTAGAAGATCAAATGAAGGATGTAAAAAGTACAGCAAAAAAGAATAAAAGTACAATTCCTTAAAGGGATAGTTCACCCAATAATGACAATTCTCTCATCATGTATTCATCCTTATGCCATTTCAAACTTGTATGACTTTCTCCTATAAAACATAAAAGACGATTTTTTTTTCAAAATGTAAGTCCCTTTTCACTATAAAACTTAACATCCGGCCTGCAGTTGCCAGGTACTCAATCCCCTTATCATTATACACCAATAAGACATTGCATGTTCATGAAGACTGCAGATGTCATGATTTATAGGAAATAAGGACACAAATTTTGGTCTGTTTCTCACCTAAATCCAAACATATTGCATCAGAAGACATGAATTAAACCACACGAGTAGTATTTGTTACAGTACTTTAATGGTGACTGTATGTTGTTTTTGGAGCTTAAAAGTTTTAGACCCCTAGTATGGACAAAAACACATTATACTGTACACCCTTCAAATATTTTCATTTGTGTTCTGCTGGAGAAAGAAATTCATACGAATTTAACCGCTGGTTGCATTTTAGCTTTTTTCAACTCATAAAAAAGTTATTAGATTATATATGCTTTTAATGCACATTTCATAATTTCATGCAATTTCTGTCGATATCTGTTTTGTTAAACTGATCCTCTGAAGTCAGTGTTAAAATTATTTTGCAGAAGCATCAATATCAGGAAACTGTGCTTGCACTTTCTTATTGTTTGCGTGCTATGCTTAATCGTTAATGTAAACAGCCTTGTTAAAACTCATTTGAAAGCATACTGGGTTTCAGGTGCTGCTCACCAACACTTTCTGCAAGGATGCTTATTTCAAGAACAACTTCTTGATGACTCAGTTTCAAAAAAGTGAGTATAATGCATGGCTATAATTGATACCAGCCCTCCTCATTTTATTGCATAGCAAGACAAAGCACTTGCACATGTTGAAGAATTTCCCTCACAACCATACAAACCATAATCAGTCACTAACACTTGCATGCACTCTTCACACTGTTCCAATTACCCTTCACCTAATAACTCTAGGCAGTGCAATGCATTAGATAAGAGCATGCATTCAAAATGTGATTTAGTTCATTTTGTGAATGAATTGGGGTGCATGTTATTTTCAGATTCCCTGGAGAATAACGATGACAAAAGAAAGAAGATTGCCCAGGAGGTCTTGGCAAAAAGGGCGTATATCTGTTCATATCCTTTGGACAGAACTTACTGGAGTGTCCAAGCTGTCTCCTGCATTCTGAGTGGGCGACAAGACATGGTCCTTGGTTGTTACTAACAAACAGTCTTGGGTAGCTTGTGTCTTCCCACACCCCACAGCACTTATCCACTTAAGCATATCTCAGTTTAACCCATTTTTACTTCTGTTGAGATGTTAGCTAAATGTTAATTGTGTGAATTTAATTTTTGCCTTATTAAAAATGTTTAAAGTAACAAGTGAAATTATTTCTCACAATATGCAGTTAATTTTATCCTCAATGTTCAACATTGGTCTATAGATTATTCTGCCAATGATGTGTTGCAATAATATGCTTAGTTTCTATGACAAGCCTTCATAAAATACTTTGTTTTTAAAAAGTGCTTTTTAAGTTTAGTTCAATGACATTAAATGACAGTATTAGAGTGGTTTTGGAGCAAAACTTTTCATGCATATGTGAGGTAATGTCTTTGCCTGTAGGTGTCTGTGGAATTTTCTCTTCATCCGTAAGTGGCACAGCACATCGATTTTGCTAAAATGAATGTGGCCTCCAGTCATGTCTGTTAAATAATGCAAAAATGTATATCAGAGCTGTTTTTTTTTACTTGTTCTTAAACTCCACAGGCCTGTTGAAAACCCCCTTAGCACAGCTAACTGGCCTGTAATTAATTATTAATCTGTAGAAACTAAAATGTGATGATAATCTCTTACCTGAGGTGGAACTTGTTGTATTGGGATGAGTGTCTTGGGATAGCGTTTTTGTCCCAGCTCAATCTGTGGTTCTGAAAGGGTCCAGGAGCGAAAGGAATATTGGCTTCTCTCTTTGCTGAGCCAGTCGACTCAGTTTGCTGGACCACAGAAATAGCTGGAATGGGCTAGAGGAAAAACAGGGATTAGTTCTCTGGTATAGCAAGCTTAGCCTCTCTCTAGGCATGCTGAAGAATGATTTATTAGTGTTTATCAGGGATGTCTGTCTAATAGAAGACTGTTTCCCCTTATGCATGTGCACTGCGGGGTGGAACTGTGTACTCTTTTTCTCTTTTTGGTTTCAATCAAACCTTTAAAGTCATCCCTGGTCTCTTTAAAGAATATTTCATGGGCTTGTCCTTCAGTATGTCTTGAAGTTTATCCAGGCCCGCTCTCTTCATGTGACATTTAAACTCGGGAACTCTTCCACTTTCTTGAGAAGTCTCATCAGGCATCTTCTTCTTTAGCTGCCTGTTGTACTGAACAGGTTCAGACTGAAACTCTCCTAAAGAAGATACAATAGGAAGATGAGTGCACATCAAACACTTAACATCCTTCCACCAATAAAGGATGTTGCAGGTTATTTTTATTCACATGTCCACATTATTTTAGGATTCCCTTTACATGTCTTTGGGTAGAAATATGTACTCATAATAAACAGTGGTGCCCCAGTGACAGCTTTGTTCTTTAAACAGCACCTTTTTGTTGTTATAGTGTAGGCTTGTTTAAGATTAACCTATAAGGCAAAGAATTGGTGTTTTTGTATCACGTTATATTGTGTATAACACGGACACAGCTGACCATGAGAAAATATTAAAAAGCTCTGTCCTATAATGTTCTTTGAATAATATGTAGAGTTTAAAAGTAATATTATCTACTTTTTTTGTAGCCTGCTTTAAATAGTCAATTTCCTTTTATTCTAAATAATTATAGTCAATACTTTTCTGTATTGAAGGGATTATAAATACAAAAAAATGTAAAATCTTGTTTCTTCCGCCATCTTGGATTTATTTTTACACTGAGCTCATTCTAGAATTCCCTTAACAGGGAAGGATACATACAATGATACCTTAGAATCTGGTTTTCATGTAGGGAGTGCGTCTATGATTAAAATACCCTCTATTAATGCTTATAGTCTGGTCTCATTGAATGAATGTAAACTGACCTGTACATGCTGCTGTCTACGTTTCGCTGCAGTTTCCTGGTGAAATTAACACTAGAGATGCTACAACTACTGTGTGGTATAATCATTGTCACACATAAAACCCCCGCTATGTTATGATATCAAAACACTTTTACGTTAACACAAGATTTGGAAAACAAAACATTTTAACACTTGTATTACACACCCAACTACATATACACACTTATTCCTATATTATTAGCTTGTTTGGTAGCTCAGCAATTATATCATTGGACTTTGGGTTCAACAGTTGCAGTTCAAATCCAGCCAAAGAAACTCAAAAGTGAAAGTGCCATAGAATTGACACAAAATGATGTAGTTGCTTCAGTTAATGTGTTTTTTTGTTTGTTTTTTTTTTTTATTTGTATTAGTTATGCTGGGTAAGGTGTTGGTTAAGGTAAGGATGTCTGTTTTGGTAAAACTCTCATTTATCTTTTTGGACACTATTGGTTAGGTTCAGGGTAAACTTTTAGGTTAGGGAGGTATGTTTTACATAATAAAACCTCCAACGAAAATTCACCTTAAAAACCTTGTCCGATTAATACCTAATTTTGGCCAGTTTTGGCACCCCACCACTGGACATTTAACTTTAAAACTGCAGCCAAATGTCTAATTGTAACTGTAATTTCAGTTTTGCTAAAACGTTGCAATGCTCACGTAAATTTCATGAGACCAGGCTGCAAAAAGCAGGTAATATTACTGAGGGCACCTTTAAAATATTCTGATTTTACCTTGCTTGCTGTAATTGAAATGTAATTATTGTAACTAGAGATGCACCTATGTATTGGCCAAACATTGGTATTAGCAATTATGATAAAAGCAATTATCTGCACTATCAGGCATCCCATGACCACGGCCAATTATTTCCTGTCAAAATGGCTGAAAAGTATGTCAAACAAGTAGCCTACAACTCATGTTGTGTGTAAGAAAATGTGTCTGGTGTGGAATTACTTTGAATTAAATACTTTCAAATAAAGTATCGGTATCAGCAAACAAATGTAGTATCGGTGCATCCCTATTATTAACACCAAATGGGACATTTGGCTCATCTTATGAAAACATTACCAGCCAAATGGATGCATTGGAGCAGGTCTGGTCCAAACAGTAATGGTGGCTTGGAGTAAAGGTCAAAATCCTGATTTCTCTGATTCCATGGCAATCTGGATCTAGACAGGATTGGTCTAAGTTTGTTCCCATGAAGAATATTTTCTCTCCAAGGCTGTGGTCAGAGCAAGTTTAAGAGACAAATTAATGCTGTTGAAAAACATAACTCGTTGAGTTGCTCAAGTAGTAGAAACTACTAATGATAAAGATGACAATCATCTTTCATCAATGTGCTCATGTTCAGCAGGGAACAATAAATTACAGATTCTGAAAAGCAGATAAATTAATTTTAGGCAAGCACATGCTTCTCGATAACACAGCAATCAGCATTAGCCATGACAATGTAACTAACTTGCATCTAAATACTATCCTAAGCTCAGGAGATCTGTAAAGATGTGGGAAAGGTACAGAAACACTAGTAAAAACCCTATCTTATAGCTTAAACACCAAGGAATGCCCGTAAAGTTGACATTGCAGTGAAAGAGGAATTCAACACGAATGGCGGTTATGACGGTATGGCATGACCACAAAAGCACCTTTCTCAGCTCCTCTATACGTGCATCGTCTGGTTGATTTGAGTGCTGGTTAGATTCAAAACTGCTCTTGAAACCAGGGTAAGTGAAGTGAATGCAAATGGAGTCCTACAAAAGAGAACAAATAGACACATTTTATTTACATTTGGTAGCAAAAAAGGTTTTAAAATTTGCCTATGTGCATCACAAGAATTTTTTTCTTCCCAAGTCCCTTGTGAAATTTTTGAAGCGATGCCAACCTTTGCCAGTTCTCTGTGAAGTAGTTCTTTACCCTGAGATTTGGACTTCATCATTTGAATGTTGTAGGAATTACCAGCCTGTCCATCAGCAACATTGCCCACAAGCATATTTGGTGCAGATTTTTGTAAGGCACTACTTGCCCTGTGGATACCTTCAATATTTGCCTGAAATTATTGTAAACAGCAAATTATTAACTTCATGCCCATTCTTTTCCTGGCGATCATAAAGGATGTTTATCACCAATATAAGCAATTACTTAATTACCTGAATGAAGTCTTTCACATTGTTACACTGATGCTGTTTCCTTTGGAAATACTCTCTGTTGAAGCTATCAAGAGGTTTGTTTGTTGCCTTTGTGACATGGTTATTATTGGCTATGTCCTGATCTTCCTCTGTTTCCTTCACCAACCTTAGCTCTCCTCTCCCAAGATCGAATCCAAATCCTTTGGTCAAACTAAGAATCATGTCGGTTGATGGGAACAGGTTGCGGTGTACTGCGTCAATAAGCCTCTTGACTTGGCATAGCTGGCTTATACTAAAGCGTTGGAAGTGGAAAAATTAGCTAACTTCAACAATACCTATGTACTGTTCATGACACCCCTCCTGAAAAAGGTGGTTTTCTTGATTTAGCTGGTCTCCCAGCCTTGTCAGGCTGGTCTGTTGCTGGTTTTAGAGGGGTTTTGCGCAGTTGTCAGCTAGTCCATCTGGGAAACCAGTTGGCCGATCAGCCACACCAGCTGAGCACCATTTAGGTACAAGGGCCGTTACTGGGGTGGTACCCTCAAGATTATATAACTCTTTTGAATGTGTTTAGGGTACATAATTGTTTTCTTTTGTACATTTACTGTATATGTTTTGTTCCTCTGGGAGCAAAAAAGCATACCTTTTTGTCAACTCAAGGGTATAAACATGTACCCAAAACAAGGCTACCACCCTAGTAATGTCTTTTTTCATTAAACAGCACATTTTTTCTGATAGTGTAGGCTGGTATAACATGTAAGGCAAAGAAGAGCTGTGTCTTGGGTGAAATTGCAATTTTACCGTTTCATGGCTTCGAGGCAGTCGTGATGGACTACATTTCTGATAAACACCAGAGGTTCCTTAATGATGTTCTCCAATGGCTTCAGAAGGCAAATCGGACTCAGACCTACATCAAGCGTGTCATATAATCGTTCTGAGAACCTCAAGCTTGAGTTATATAAAATAGTCACCTTTTCTTCCTCATTTCCATTCAACCTAGAAAAGATCAGATCAGTCACTTTTCTGTATATTGTTACATTTTGAGCATGTGTGGAAGCATGTTAAATCATGGCTTTCTTACTTCATCTGCATTGAGGTCCATAGTCTTTTGACAGCTTTATCCTTCAATCCTTCCAGAACAAAAAGATGTAGAGCCTTGTCCATCAGATGAAATCCAGTTAGAACATTCAGGGTTTTTTTCTCTCTTTCTTTGGCACTCATTTTATGACCAGACAGGACTCTTTGAATTGTTTCATTTGGATAACAATCCAGTTGGAAGGCTTCTGCATTGATTTGCAGAATTTCAGATGTCAGTTTAGCTAAGAAAGGAGTATTATTATACTTGAAAACATAAATGATGCGACAAAATGGGCAATCTCCTTCACTGTTTCCACTCCCGAAATGTAGGGGATGCGCTATCTCCACTTGAACTTTTAGTTGGGAGTCAGCCTCAAGATAACGGCCCATGGACATTAAGGTATCTGATGGAACCTCAAAGGAGTTAGTCTGAAGCATTGTTCTCTCCAGTTCATTTTGCTGAATATTTGAATTCCTAATTGGCAACCTCTGCTTCAAATATTTATGTCCTTGAAGGAGATCTAACAGATCCAGCTTTGCTATGCCATATGGGTTTTGGAGTGTAGTTGTCTGTTTGGTGATACCTAGATCCACAACTCCTAGTTTGTCATCATCAGGTGCAGTGCCAAATATGGCTGGAATTTTTGAGGGTTTTTCAATTTTCCTGTCTCGATTGTGGACTTCGATCTCCAAAGGTGGGCCTGTGAGAAACTCGCGCAGCTTTCCAGGGCTTAGTAGACCAGTAAAAATTACATTCACATCCTTGAAGTAGATATTTGCATTGTGATCATGGCCTTTAGTTCTGTAAACAGGCATGTTGTGGAACTTGTACTGGCAGTAGACAGGAAGACACATTGCCTATTGTAAGATAAATATTATTGGTCATAAACAGTGAAGGTAACTGGTAACAAGTTGAAGGTAACATTTTAAAGGAATATTCTGCATTCAATATTTATTTAAGCTCAATCGACGACATTTGTGGCAATATGTTGATTACCAGACTCATCCCCCTTTTCTTAAAAAAAAAAAAAAAAAAAAAAGCAGAAATAGAATAGTAAAGATGTTTAAATCATTTTTATGGTCCTTTTAGGTTTTATGCCTTTACACAATCATGGGTTTTACACAGTAACTTTACATAGAAAAGGTTAGGAAGTGATTTTATCACACTAATATCATGTAAACATGCATATTATTTTCATCTTCTGACGATACTTTTGATACAGCATGTACACGAACATTTACGAATTGGCCACATTCACTTCCCATTGTAAGTGCCTCACTGTAACCCAGATTTTTGCTTTTTTTTAAAGAAAATTAAAGGAAATGCTGTCGATTGTGCTTAATTTTTATAAACCCGGAACATTCATTTAATATTTATCTGTGAATAATGTTACTGATCACTTCAGAAAACATCATTGCAATATTTACAGTACACAGTATATTTATTGCAATTAGAGGTGCACGATATAGGCGGCCGATATATTACTGGCCGATAACTGAGCAAATACAATTATTATTATTGTACTGATAGTGGAATCATCACTGAAATTTTTGCAGGTAATAAGTTCAGATGAATCTCAATCTTGACAGCTTGCGACTACTTTCCTTGTCAGACAATTCCAAGCATTGGTGGATGAGTATATACAGAGTGTGTGTTAGCAGGATAAATATTTTTAATCATGATAGTATGTCACGTTGCTCTGTGAGGATTATCTTGCCATCAATGCACCCTGTTAAGTTGGTTTTGGGCTCATTTAAATCAGGATCCTCTGCTGTAAGTAACAACATGCCGTTTCCCATATTCTTATATGTTTCATGAATAAGCTAAAACGTGAACACATTGTCAGTCACTTTGTTTGCACTTATTACTTCATAAAAATGGCATATCGTTACATTCAGTATACAATCCCTTTCAAAATGAGCCCAAACATAATGTAAGAGTGCAAAAAATCCTCACAGAGACATTTGGCTAGCAACAAGCATTTCAGAGCCTCACTATTAAATAAAATATCACTTCCTATATATCTTTAATAAGTGTATAATATAATGAAAATTATGTAATTAATAAATTAATTCTAAGAAATAAAATACTTGATATTTTGATTCCAACAAATGGCACATTAGGCTGAAGTGTGTACTAAATAACTACCTTAAGTATATGAAAAGGGACAGGAGAGGATGGCAGAGATGAAGCAGATAAAATAGTGATGACCAGTGGGTTGAGCTCAGCCTTTAGCTGCTCAGATAAAAGCGGCTGGTCCAGAGTGACATTCCAGAATCCTTCATTTACTCCACCAGAGCAAAATCCCAGGCTGTCAGTTAGTGTCATGCTCCCTAACATAAAGACACAGGGCATGCCAGGCAACTCTCAGAATAATATACTGTATGCATATTGAAAATAATTAAAGAGTTAATTCGCACAGAGTGAAAATGTACATTTACTCATTCTCATTTTGTTCCAAACATGTATGCTTTTTTTCATCAGTGGAACATAAGAGATTTTGAAGAACGATGATGCAGCTCTTTTTTGCATTTATTGAAACTCAAAGGTGACTGAGGCAATCATTCTACATAACATCTTTTGTGTAACACACAAAAAAGGAAAGTAATTCGGGTTTGGAAAAACATGAGGGTGAGTAGATCATGACATCATTTTTGTTATGGATTAACTTTAACAATGAAATTTGGTGTGTTATATGTCACAGCCACAATAGTACATATAAAAATGGAAACATCACTGCCATAACATTCCACACAACCATAATACTCATGCGGTGGATATGAGGATTCTGCAATTTACGAATAATAGTATGGCAAAATAATAGCAGGATTGGATAATAGCATCCACCCTGTTAACTCCGACTCTGGAATGAAAGTGGCTACATATGAATTGTCTGGCTCGGCTTTATGGGAACAAGGAAAAAATATTTCCCAAGCGAAGGCTTTCATCAGGAGTTGCCGCTGGGGGTCTGGGCGAGACACATCAAAAGCTAAAAAAGCAGTCGACCGGCTTTAGCTGGTGCCAATCCTCAGCCAAATAAGAGGTTAAGTAGCAAGGACCCTGCAGGGATGCCTCTTACATAAACAGATCCACCCCATAGTGCTCAGGCATAAGGGGAGACAGCCCCAAAATAGCTGCTGAAGTCACGTTCATACTGTATTATACAATTATATAAACATAACACACTTATAGGAAGCCTGTGAATAAATACAACTTTGTATGTTTGGCTACGAATTGTGGTTCAGACTGATTTCACTGTGAATTCTGCAACAGTAGGTCGCAAGTTCTACCAGTGAACTCGGTCCGCACTTACCGAAGTTCATAACACTGCCCCCAGTGGCCGAAGCTCGAACAGAGTGGCACGAAAAGAAATTGATAAACTGGGAATGCTCTTTAAAATGCCTTATTGCAAGCAAATGATGTCTCAAAGATTAAGGGATAATTCACTATAAAAATTCATCAAAATATATTCTCTTGTGTTCCAAGGAAGACGGGTTTGGCATGACGTAAGTAGGAGTAAATGATTACAGAATTTATTTTTGGGTGAACTATCCCTTTAAGGGATAAGCATGAGATTGTATAGATTCTTGACTTTAGGCAGAGATTACCTGCAAGTAGAGAAGTGAGAGAAAGTTCCAATGAAGCAACCTCCTTTTTTGGTGTGACCTCCAAGATTACTGCATTGTCCTGGATGGGTTTCTGATAGTGTGTCTTCTTTTCTTTTGCAAAGCCACCCTTAATAGTGACTGAGTTCAGACAAACAAACACGGTGACCATTGAGGTGCTACTCAAGAGCCATGACATTATCTATATAAATGAGGCTGTTTCACAATGTATAGCTATATCAAGCAATTTGATGAATGATCAGTGTCAATTCATCAATCCTTGAAAACGTACATTTACATGCATATGGCTAGGGTGTCTTTATGGGCTTTTTATATTCTCTATTTTTCATGATAACATTATAACATATGTAAAGTAACACTTTACAATAAGGTTCCATTTGTATACTTTAGTTAATTACATTATTTAACATGAAGTAACAATGAACAGTACTTTTACAGCATTTATTAATCTTAGTTTCATTAATGTTAATTTCAACATATATTAATACTTCAAAAATTTTAATAAAATCTAAAATTGTATATGTTAACATTAGTTAATGCACTATGAATGAACTTGACTTAATATAAACTATGGTATTATTATTAACTAACATTAACAAAGATTTATAAATGCAGTAAAAAAAATATATTGTTCATTGTTAGTTGATACTTAATGCATTACTTACTGTTAACTGTCAACCTTTTTGAAAAGTGTTACCATATAGTGCTGTAAAACACAATAATCAAGCTAATCATATTTTTTATATATATATTCCAGACATTTCTACCTGTGGCACAGCTTAGCTCAGAGAGCTTCCTATCATCAGTTGGTTCTGGATCTCTCTGCTGTTTTTTAGATGTCTCAGTTCTCAGAGTGTCCCTCTCAAAGGTGGCTCTCAGCTTACAAACCATCTTCATAATGCCACCTTTGAAAACATTTGGTGAGAATGTTTGCATTTTTTAATCACCAACTTCAAACTCTAATCCAATATTTGGCTTAAACCAAAATAAGTTTTTTTTTAAGGATGCTACTTGTGTTTTGTGCTGTGAAATCAGTATAATTTTCTTCCCTGTCACTGTACTGTATGACAGATGTGAGGATGTAACTACCAGATATCGCCGTCTCCGATTCAGGGGTAGGTAGCACCTGCCATATTTCAGATTTTCAGAGCAAATTTCACAAAAGTGTCACTGTCACCTTCCTGCTCACTGTAAAGCACATTACTGTCTTTAAGCCTATAAAAACATTCACTATGACTAATCCCCCTCCTCGAGTCAATGTTTAAGCCAAATGTTGTTACTGTATATTTGTCCTTTCTACGCTAATTGCACTTTATAAAGACATCAATAACAATATACTGCCTGATCTCATAACAATTATGTGACCGTGGAGACATTTGTGCAAAATTATATTGTTCCTTACATGTATCACGGCAGTCCCAAGCTTAAATGTCAACTGAGTGGCACAAAAAGAGAGTTACATTTTCTCCTCCAATTGCTCTATTGAGTTTTAACTCTAACTCTATATAAACCTAAACCTAACCAAAAGTGTCATAAAAAGCTAACTTGACTGTGACTAGGAGGAAGGGCCGGGCCGTGATGACACACACCTGGTACTGAGTTGACTAATCAGTGGGAGAGAGATAAGGAGCGGCCGGGACACCAGTTTGAGAGAGAGAGAGAGAGAGAGAGAGAGAGAGAGAGAGAGAGAGAGAGAGAGAGAGCGCGCGAGAGACGCACGTGTGTGTATGTCTTTGTTTTGTTTATGTTGGAAAGCAGTTTATGTTATGTTTAAGTTCCTTTGTGGCATTAAAAGTTTATGTTGCTTGTTCAGCCGGTTCCAGCCTCCTCTTGCCCACCTTACAGTGACATTTAAAATGCAAAAATTTAAGTATAGTCAGGTCCGCCGATAAGGGGGGACAACTGGACCTTTTGTCATGGTCCCGGGCTTGTGGGGTGCCTGGACATAATGTAGAGCACATCTAAATACATTCAGTGGGAGACACGGATGTGTGCAACAGTGAAAGCCATTGGGGTAGCACACACTGATTTGAAATCCTACCCATTATGCACTGCAGCGTTTAACTTATAGATCTTGCTAAATAATAAAGGTGTGTTTTAATGAACTTTTCATGATACAGTAGTTATTTTGATGGAAAATCTAATTGGATGCATAATCATTTTGAATGTTGATTTCAAATGGAAGATCATACCCATTTGATTTGGTTCCTGTGGCAGTCTGAAGGCTTTGGGTCTGTCATTCTTGGCTTTGAAGGACACTTTGTCATTGCTGTCCCACACTCTAACCATAATCTTATGGGAGGCCATTTTAATGAGGAGCTCTCTGGTCACGTTGAGCTTCAAAGTTTGAGACCAACTCACCCACACCTTGTTTCCTTCTCGCCAAGGCTTCAGCACCTTGTCAGAATGTATAGCACATAATTTCATAATATTACGATTTTTTTATATTACGACAAAATTAGAATGATTTTATAATGCATTGTTGCAGACAAATATAAACAATCAATACACAGCATGATTGAATGCTCAACCCTCTTACTAACACAGAGTGAATACAGTTAAAGAACCTCTTGAAAGATTATAATCAAATGTAGTAATTATGCTTTCTGTGGTAGAAAAAAATGTCTTTACTATAAACAGCAAGGTATACAATAGTAGTCTGAGGTAGTCTGAGGTAACCACTGACTGATGCTCTTAACCTTCTTTTAATGGTCCAGTAAAGCAAAACCTTACATAATGAATGAGTTGACAACTGTTTAGTTACCAAGTTAAAACTAAAATACCATAGTATAGTAATACCAGAATAAGCACAAAATTAAGATTTGTATTCCCATAGTTTTTGTTGTCCTGTATTGCCATGGTTTACCAAGGGGCTCCATACTAAAGTACAAGTTTAAAATGATGTGAAAGTTCTGAAAGAATAGCATTCTGAGATGATATGCTTCTCACCACAAGAGTGGTTATCTGAGTTACCATAGACTTTGTAAGTTCTAACCAGTCTGGCCATTCTCTGTTGAACTCTCTCGTCAACAAGGCATTTCCATCCACAGAACTGCCGCTCAATGGATGTTTTTGGGTTTTGTTACCATTCTGAGTAAACTCTAGAGACTGTTCTGTGTGAAAATCCCAGGAGATCAGCAGATGCAGAAATACTCAAACCAGCCCGTCTGGGACCAACAATAATCCATGCGATAATCTAATCAGCCAATGATGTGCCAGCAATGATCTCTGTGATTTTGACCATGGTTTTTTTTTTTCTTGGTGCCAAATGGGCTGGTTTGAGTATTTCTGTAAATGCTGATCTCCTGGGATTTTCACACACAACAGTCTCTACAATTTACTCCTGTTTTGGTGGCACAAGGGGGACCTGCAAAATATTAGGCAGGTGGTTTTAATATTGTGGCTGATCGGTGTATATCTGTTTAAAAGTCAATAAAAATGTTGTCGTAATCAACAAAATAGCCACACATGTTTCTGTTTTGGCGTCATGATTGTTGCCATAGAAACAAATAATTTCTGAGGACATGAACGGCTCAGGGGCAGAGCTAGGGGGTGGCCAGGGGTGGCCAAGGCCACAATGGACCAAAGCCTGGCCACCCCATTTGCAAAAGCCATTTTAGTCAATTTTTGTCTTGGGCACCATTTAGTTTTTTGAGGTGGAACCATCTCTGTTCAACAGCAAAACACACAGGATTTGTGCGCACACCAAGGTCACCGCACCTCTCCATTCTGGGTGTCACTGTATCCCCTCACCTCCCCCCATCCCCATCTGATGATACGAAAATGCTGCCTGAATATTTCTGTGCCACCACACACTGATCACTGGCCCCTGATCGGCCACCCCTGTGAAACTCCTGGCTCCGCCCCTGGAATCTTAAGAGTTTCATCTGGTAATTATACTAATTCCGGCATGACATGTCCTTCCAATCCAATCATTTACCTTAGTCTCATACTGCATGTAGACTTTAGCTGCTACACCAAACATCACTAGATCCACTCTGGTCGGCTCAGGGTCATCAGGAAGCATATTGTACTCAATGCAATAAAAGCTCTCGGCTCTGGGGGCCTCCAGTACCTCACTGTAAGGTTCTCTCTTTGGCTCTTTTTTACTTTTCTCTTTCTCAGACGTTGTTGAATACTCCACATTCTCTTCTTGGTCTAAGAAAATGACAGAGTCATCACTTGAAACTCTGGCTATTAAAAACATAATTCAAATTGTTTGCTTAAGATGTCAAGGAAAATTATGATTTGTGCATTGAAACAATAATGCTACCATACCTTTAAGGAGAGCTAGTGCAATGTTGACTGTACAAGTTACTGTGTAGTTGGGGTTAGTTTTACTTTTTTTTTTTGTTCGTTCAAATAGAGGGCTGGACTCTGACATCTCCATATTTGGATCTTCACTGTTAGTATCATGTCCACTGTCTGTGAGTAATGCTGATTTAACAGACCGATCATTGAGGCAGCGGTTCACCCTCTCCATGTCAAGTGATGCTGTGGAGTTTATTGAGTACCACATAGGTTTGTCCTGGATGAGAATATAGTAGAACCAGGGTTAGAGTGATGGTTTTACCATAGTACTCTAATATACAGTAGGGTTAGACTGGGGCTAGTTTCACACAAAGAAATTGTCACAAGGACTGTAGCTCAGCAATCATGTAACTATGAGAGATCAATTGCACAAATGCGTGTTCTCTCTAGCAGTGGTTTTGTTTGTTGGTTTCAAACACCAATTCCAAAACCTTCTCAAACTAGAATAATTTTTGTGAATTCTATCCTCTAAAAATTGTCACTAACATCAAATTTTTGTTATAGCTCTTTTTTTTTTTTAAGTGTCTGCTCAGAATGAACCAAAATATACAATTCTGTCATTTTTAGTCCCTGCTTTAAATGTAATTAATTTATGCAAGTTTATCAAATATAATATTTGTTGCCCTAACAATGTTTTGATATTTTTGTATGTTACTTTTCCATTTTTGTTGTTTCATGAATTGCTTTGAGCCTCGTAATTGTTTACTTTTTTAATATTGCTGAAAAGCCAAAAATAGGCTGTGTAATGTAGGCAATGTTCACATGAAAATATGCCAATAGTTTAGTGGCACCGTTCCATTGCAGGTTCCAACTTAACCCATAACATGCCATGCTATTGGGGCAACTTGTCACAAAAGGTCAATGTGTGTTCAATGTATCTCTCTTGCTGGGAAATTACTGTGAAAATGACTTTAATGTGTGTGGCTATGTAGAATTTTACTTTCAGTATAAACCTACCCTGAGGAAAAAAAATAGCTAAACAACAACTAGCGTGTGACAACTAGCCTCCTATTGCTCCCCCCTATACTTCTGTACTGAATGATAAGCCTATTCATGTCCAGTATCATGATAATTACACAGTACTCCAATGTGTTTCCAAGAATACCATAGTACTACTATGGTACCATGGTGCTTATATTTATTTATTTATTGTGAGTGAAATATCAAACCCAGATTTTGTGAGAAAATTTACACAATATTTAATAAAACATTAAAAACCGCATAGGCGTGTCATAAGAAAAATGGCCAACTGTAGAAATTAATTACAAACAACATCCGCCAGAAATCAGCAGTCTCCAGCTTTTATTACAAGTTAAATATAAAAGTTAAACAGAAAACTTACCATCTTTTTAGAATGATTACCAGCATTCTACCTACATCAGCGTTTGCGTCAAATAACTCATTTTAATCCTCTGAGAAAAGTCAAAACGTGCTGACACTATTTTTAACGTCGGCTTTTGTTATGGAATGCTTTGCGTCGCCTTGACAACCGGAGTCTCGTGAACATAATGAGTAGGGCGCGCCGGAAGAAGTTACTGTTTACAAACAAACAAACGCTCCACCCCTTCCCTTCCTGTTTTCTTTTATTTTCTTTTTTTTATTAAGTGAGCATAATATACAACAGTATACAGATATGTACAGAAATATACCATAGTGTACACAACATTAATTCCTTATTCAAAAAAATAACCACGAAAAATACTACAAGTCTTTTTTGCTTTTTTGTTGACAGTGTTATCCAAACAGGTGCTGCCTTCCGGTTTCTTTTAGTAGCCCAGAAAAGAACTGCTCTCTATGGGAAATTGCGCTGAAACTGCCCAAAAAGTGCTGTTCGTTTTGTTGAAACACTCCATTTCCCACATATTAGCTACTATAGATTAGGGCTTCTTTAGATTTCCACCAGAAAAAAAACTCGTTGCATCAGAAAAGAAAACACTGGATTTTGCAAAAAAAAGGACAATGGTGGGCAAAACTTTGAAGTAGGGATGAGCAATACCACTAGTTTTCTCTTTGAAATGATACCAATAATTTTTGACATTACTTGGGATAAAAATAGGTTATTTAAAATAATACTTTTGGCATTATTCAAGTCATTATTTATTTTTTATGGGCTAAACAGAAAATAATTAGACTTCTGTTTTGTTTACACTTACAAAAATTAACCATTCCACTACAGTAAGTTTAGCCATGGTATTTAGTTAAACCATAGTTGCCACACAATTAACCATGGTTACTACTACAATATTACTGTAAAACCACGGTTAACTATTTTTTTAATTACTTATTAACAACCATTACAAATATAGACATAAGTATTTCACCTTTAGATATGTTGTTATTTTAGTGTGTAGTCAAGAGGTGGGCATACTGTGAATTAATTTAAATTTAAAATTAATTTATTTATATATATATATATATATATATATATATATATATATATATATATATATATATATATATATATATATATATATATATATATATAGTTAATGTAAAATGTGTAAAAAAAAAAAATAGTTTCTTGCTGGCATGGTGTAGAGTACACTGCTAAGAACAATTGTTTGGTAACTTGTTAAATATGTATTTAAATGAATAGGTGTCATTATTGTTCCTTTTATTAGGCTTCTTAATAGGCTACTTTATTATTATTCTAACTAATAAACTAATTCATAATACGCAATAAACTGTTAAGCATTAATATGAGTGTAGTAGTGTTCACGTTGACACGTTATCTTGAATTACCATAGCCTACATAAAAATGTATGTTTTTTTTTATTTATTATTATTTGAGTACTATTATGTGCTTTTCTGTTTAGAGTGAAATTGTGTTCCTACTTAGAAATGTAATTGTAACTTATTTGATATCACGAGAAAAAGGAACTGTACGGACAGCAATAAAAGGCAAAAATAATAATAATAAGAAGAAGAAGAAAACAAGAGCATCAAAAGCTATCAGGGGTGCAATAGCATGCAGTGTTTTCATAAAGTTTAATTGCACACGTTACATTTAAATGTACATATATTTACGTTTAGCAGCGAAATAAATATACAGCTTAAATTATGAATTTCTCCAGGGATGCTTGTGGATCAGATGCTGGAATTGTCCCACCTCTTACTGAAACGGAAAATATGATTGGTTAGCAAATATCCAATTGCGTCTGAAATTAACGTTCTGATTGGTGAATCAGCTTAGTCCGACTGTCGGTCTTGCCAGTGCTCCACATTGCATCTCCATGCGCGTTTAGAGATAATCTCTGAACATTATTTTTAAAATAATAATAATAAAACACAATGCACTCAATGGTGCTGCGGGATCGCGTTATTAGATTGACAAAGTTCCGGGTCAAAAGCTTGTTGTTCTGACGGCCACACATATCATCGCTTAATTCAGGTGGGCATACGCAAAATCCTAAAACAGATAGGAGGGCATACGACGTATGCCTGCATATGCCCTATTAGACTACACACCAGAAGCTGTTTCTCTGATTTTCTCTCATTACAAGGCACTGGTCCATCTTCTTTAAACGAGTCTTGTGACGTCACAGGCGCTTGTCCGCTTGTGTTTTCAGCATTTATGAACGTTAAGATGAGTGGAAGAAGAAACAGTTCCAACTCTGCACAAGTATTTGCAATTATAGCCTAATCCATTTGGCTTCACTTTGAAGCTTGTGATTATTGTTCGTGGTAACCAAATAATAATATCCCTAGTTCAAAAATAAAAAAAAATAATTTAGAATAATATTTTTGTGTGAGGATCGATATTTTTGATACAACATCAGTATCGGAAGTATCAATACTTTTAGGATCAATCCGCCAATCCCTACTTTGAAGCTCAAAAAAGCACATAAATGCAGTATAAAAGTAATCTATACTACACTTGTTAAATCCATGTCTCTAAAGTGATATGATAGGTGTGGGTGAGAAACATCAATATTTAAGTCTTTTTTTACTATTAATCGCCACTTTCTTTTCTGCATTCTTTTTGGAGATTCACATTCCTCGTACATATCGCCACCTACTGGTTGGGCTGGTCTAAGGAAGAGAATTATAGTTAAAAAAAAAGGTACTTAAATATTGATCTGATTTCTTTAAGTTCTGATAAAAGCTCTAGTTGGGTGGTTAGCTAAAATGGGCCACTTTTTGGTTAAAGGAGCAAAATGTAACATGATATCAAGCATTTAAAATAATGCAGTCCTAATTCAAAATATTGGAAAGAGTTGTCTCCCCCGCCCCCTCCTCCCCAGACTCGAAGCTCACGCGGGTTGCCAGGGCACGCAACAGGAACGAGCAAACTGACAATGGCAAGCAACGAGGCTTATACTGTAAGTTGATCAGCTAATGTATACGTTTACAATGTTTTTATTTTTTGCCAATTATAAACCAGCTCATTTGGATTATTTATATCTCTTTCAATGTTAGCTAGACATATTGCTGGCTTCAATGACTGCAGAGTGCTGTGTTTGCCTGTTAACTTGTTACAAATCTGACAACCCGGGGTGTCGAAATACTATTGGGAAATAGGCAGTGGGCGGGATCACACAAGCCAAAACACAAACGGAAATTTGGCCTGGAATGGACATTTCAAAGTAGAATATACTGGCTGTAGCATTGCTTTCGGAGAAGCCAGTATTTCAACTTAGCATATTTCCTAAATCTCTATTAACATATTATGATAATACAATTTTTTACAGTAAATTTATTACATATTGCACCTTTAATCATCAAAAAACTACCAATAAGTGGGCATAAAATCAAATCATGTTTCTTTTTGTTATTTCAGGTCTCCTTTATCATTCTATATATAATATGTGTTATAAGAAATTATGTTTTGTTCGGCAATTAATTTGTCAGAAGTCTCCCAAAAAGACTACCATACCATCATCACGTAAAATGGGCCGCTTTATCAGGTTAAATGGACCAGAACATTTCAAACTTATCAGGCCAATGAATCAATTATAAATTAATTTCATTTTTTTAAAAAAGACATGACAATATAGTAGGAAAATACTATACAGTATAGCAGTTGCTTAAACTGTGTAGCAACAAATGTTTAGCATCACAATATATCACATTAAAGTTTGTTCTCTTAAAAACAGAACAATACTTTTGTTATAAATAGGATATTTGTTACAATCTTTAGAACATTATAATCATAAAAGTATGTTAGAAGTCATTCTACTAAAACAGTAGAACATCAGGCTACTAGGTGCTGAAATTTAATGTAAACCTGCTTGTGTGTGCATGTGGGATGGTGCACAGCTGAAACTTAGAGAACACTGGCTCAAATTATTATTTTCATAATATTTTGTTATTATATTATTATTATTATTATTATTATTATTATTATATTACTTGTAATTACTTGTATTACATGAGAGTAATGGTTGATTTGTCCAACCCCTTTCAGTCTCCCTTTGAAGTCTTACCCCGCCCACTTTAGCAGCAATTCACTTTTAACAGAACATGAACCTCTGTGGCAACAGATCACACCTTTTGGATTGTTGTAGGGGCAATTATGAAAGAACAGACATGCTCTAACTCTAACCTCAAATGGTCCATTTTACCTGATGGCCCACTTTAGCTGATATCACCCTATCAGATGTTTGCACTTGGTTTGATATTCTGTTAGCTTTTTTGTGTGTGAGACTCAAGTGTCCAAACACTTTTTGGAGCCATAGTATGTTAAATAACGTTTTAATCTATGATTATTATATGTCTGTGAATCTGGCAGTTATTTTTATTATTTAGCATGCCAAAAAAGCTTCCTGAATATTGCAATCCGACAGCCCTTTGCAGACACTGTTTAGCCCCCTTTCTGAGTCCCATACAAATGGTTAACTTCTTTTCCTTCCATCCACATCTACGCCCCCACGCGCACAGCGCGCACTCCGTTTCTACGACAAGATTGGGGGCGGCCTGGTGTTCAGATGACATGAACTTGGTAAACTGTTTGTATGCATAGAGGATCTGTTTAATCCATTAATCCATTTAGACTCTACAAATGGATTTTTTGTGAGCAAAAAAGGATGGAAAAGTCGGACGCATGCGATCCATACAGCCGACCCGCTCGCAGGACGCAATGGATCGTGAGCACTCTGGCGTATCATTACGGACTAGACCGTGGAGTGGAAAACGAAATTATAGTCCTCGCAACCGGGTTGGATCAATACCTTCAGGAGATTTTTCACCACCTAGACTGTCAGGGAGATGGGAAAATACCCGCCGAGGATTTTTACATTCTTTGCGAGATTTTGGGGCTGGATAAAGAGTGTGATTTGGAGGAGTGCGCGGGGATTTTGGAGAATCTACCCAAAGAGTTCAGCTTCAGGCAGTTTCATGCCAAACTCTGCGGTTATTTCAGCACCAAAGCTGGGTGCCACTATGAGAATGGGAGGCTGTTGGTTGGGAAGGAAAGCGAGCATATAGAGACGCAGATCAGACTCCGGAGCCCTTTGAGGCGTCGAGAGAAGCTGCTGGATTTGGGTACCAGTCAAAAACGAGAAAGCGGAGAGTCTTCTTCATCTCCCATTGTGGATAAACACGCGTCAGGTTGTAAGCAGCTGGGGTCGTGCACCAGGGAGTGTTACGAGGAAATCGTGGCCCTTGAGGAGGCTGAGGATAGGATAGCCAAACTTGAAGAGGAAAATGCGAGTCTCAGAGAGTTGGTGGAGGACATGCGCGCGGCTCTTCAGAGCAGTGATGCTCGATCATTGGCTTTACAGGTACAGTACAATATTTGTGATATTCGGGTACTGTAAATAAACAGGATCCTTTAGGATGTAACCCTAGAATGCATATGTAAAGATCAAAGATTGCACGGCTGTCTACTTTTTGACTATGTATATATATATATATACATACACTACCGGTCAAAAATCACATTTTAGTTAATAGTAAAGCCATCAAAACTATGGAATAACATAAATGTAACTATGGGAATTATGTTGTGAGTATATATATATATATATATAGAGAGAGAGAGAGAGAGAGAGAGAGAGAGAGAGAGAGAGAGAGAGAGAGTTATTTATTTAGGTAGTGTGTATATATATATATATATATATATATATATAGATAGATAGATAGATAGATAGATAGATAGATAGATAGATAGATAGATAGATCTTTGAACATGTGAACTGACTTTTTAAATATTTAGTTGAATATTTTTTACTCCTAGAATGCATATATGTTCTAAATGACCCTTTTATTACTATGGTGTTTAATGTATTTAACATTTTACATTTGTTATGTAATTAAATACCTTTGTGTTTAATACCATGTCAATATTATGTCATACCATGTCTTGCTATGCAAGAATAGTAAGTTGTCACTCAGCTAATGCTTTTATGCAAAGTGCTTGACATTACACTCATTACAGGTACAGTCATCATGAAGGAAAGGTACAATGGTAATAGCACCTAGACCACATCTTAATATGTTTGAATCTGCAACATTACCCTTTTCATTACGCCTCACCAATCCAAACAGCAAATATAGCTTTATAGAGTAATAGAAATATAGTATAAGCAAATAGGGCACATAAGGTTGTAATTTTACAAATATATAACTATTTATTTATTTAATAAATAAACATTTTATCCTAGTCCATTGTACTTATATCTATTTGTTTGTGTGGGTAGGGTTGTTAAGATATTTAATGTTACCACAAAACATGGAAAATTGCCCATATTACTTTTTTATATCTTTTTTTATTACACTGTCACCCAAAAGTCTTTCTTCATTTTCAATGTGCATGAAACTCTTTAGAATTTAATCAAAACCATATCAACCATTTTTAATACAATTATCACAACAGTCAATTTTCTGTGAAAACATGAGTAGTTTTATAAAGAACAAGCATTTAGATTTAATCTGGGTTTAAACATAAAATAAATAAAAGAAAGACATTATTGCTAGGTCACTAATCAAACAAGCAAATTTGTTTTATTGACCATGCTAGCACATTTGTATGAAAGATAAATGCCCTTGCTTTCGGTGAAACACACTAGATGCTCTGTGAAACATTCTCAAATTATGCTGGATAACATGGATGATCAGGTTTTGCTCAAACTTGTGGAGTTCATGCAATCTTGAGTAGGCTACATGCTGTTATTATAGCAAAAGAAGGACATACCGCATACTAAGACATTTTTCAATTTTCACTCACAAATTTATTCTGATAATCTAATTTATAATGAAAAATAATGAAATTAGAAAAATGCTAAATAAAAGCATCTCCTACTTTTGGACCCCAATGTAGGTGATTAGTTGTAAAATATGATTGAGCAACAATATTGTCTATATAAGGCCTATTTGTTTGTTAGGTTGGGTATAATCTCAAATACTTTTCTATGGCAATTTTGACATATGTTGGCAATGACAGGGACAACATTCTACGGACATATGTCTGTGTATGACAGGTTGGGCTGTGGAAAAGCCACTCCAAACACAAACCAGAGGGTGGCTGTTTCATTGCCCACCAAAGACGAACTGCGCAGAAGCCCGTCACCTCTGGCACCCTGAAGGATATCCAGAGTTTCCTGAAAGAGATGGAGTTCATCCGGAGTTCCAGAGACGGGCAGATTGAGGAAGCTATGCTCTTCAACCAAAAGCTGGAGCAAGAGCTTCGAGTGTCACGCGAGGCCATGCTGATGCTGGAGGAATGTAACAGGACTCTAAAGAAGGAACAGGTTGAGATGAGGAAGAGGGTGGAGGAGGCCAGGAAGGCTGTGCTTAGTAGCTTTATGAAAGTAAAAGAACTGGAAGCCAAAGCCAGTCATGTACCTGCCCTGCAGAGACATGTTCAACAGCTGGAGACGGAGCTCCTGTTCTACAGGTGAGTCACACACTTGAGCAATGAAGCTTGGGTTTGATGGGTGATATTGAAGGGCTAATTCCTTTTTAATAGCCAATAGGCTTTAGTTACATCACAGCCATGAACCATGATTTGCTACTTGCTAGTTTGCGATTCGGAGGTTGCATTTTCCCACTAAGATTACATTTTTACTCTACTGACGGTTAGGATTAGGGTTGGGGTTTGGGTTAGAGTGTATGGTTTATAAAATGTGCCTTCCTTTTGACTGTAATACATCATTTACAGCTAAAATTAACTCACTTTTGGTGACAATTTGTGTACATTTCACCCCCAAATCTGGAGCTTACATGTGCCAATAAGTTCAAGAACACTTCTAGCTTCGGCCACTGGGGGCAGTATTTAGAAATTTGGTAAGCACAGACCGATTCCAGCTGAAGAACCTTCAACCTACTGTCGCTGAATTCACAATGAGATCAGTCTGGAGCCAGTAATATTTTTGGTAATTTTTCCCAGAAAAGAAAGACAAAACTTTAAATGTGCATATCTGCTAAAAAGATAATTTTGTGAACGTTTAGGTATACACTAGCATATAGATGGCTTCATAGCTAACACACATGGACTTAATGGAATATTTCACCCCAAAATTATCATTCTCTCATTATTTACTTACCCTAATGCCATCTCAAACTCATACTTGATTACTTTCTTTCTTCTACGGAACACAGACGAAGATATTTTTTTAAAGATGTATGATGTGTTTATACAATGCAAGTCCATGGTGTCCAAAACTTCCACACTCCAAAAAGGACATAAAGGCAGCATAAAGTAAATCCATTCGAATAGAGTGGTTTAATCCATGTCTTCTGCAGAAATGGTTTTGGGTCAGGACAGACCAAAATGTAACTCCTTTTTACCATAACTTTACGTGATCAGGACTTGAAGCTCGATTACACTTCCTTACACTTGACACGAGTAGAGTCAGATTTTTTAAAAAAAATCTCCATTTGTGTTTTGCAGAAGAACGAAAGACAGACGCGTTTGAGACGACACAGGTGGGAGTAAATGATGAGAGAATTTTCCATTTTTGGGTGAACTATTTCTTTAAAGCTACATAAACCCAATTATGATTTCATGGGGTCTTTAAAGTACTGCAAAGACAAGAAAAAAACATCACGCTGTGTGACATACTTGCACGTTGTTTTGATTGAACTGCTGTTTCATGCCGTTTTAGCAAGGTACTTGTGGAGTATGCCTACCTAGGGATTGTGTATTCCTGCAGACATTTGTCACGGTGAGGTAATCTGTTTTAACATTGGGATAAGCTTACTTCAGCAACAATGAAGCATAAAGAAAAACATTGGCTTCTGTTTCTGAGGGATTCGCTGCTGTATATACACAAGATTCAGTCTCAACATAAAGATTTGGTAACTATCATAGCAAGTGAGGATGTTTACTTGTTCTGCAGTTGAAAAGGTATGAAAGAAATTGCAGAACTATTCCAGAGACATTAAGGAGTAGTCTATGGATAATGTTGCTGCTGTTTTTTACAAACCTTCCCTCCTGGAAACAATTAAGTGTCTCTCCATCTGCTTTGTACTGGGAATGACAGTTTGTATATTGTTATGGATTTTGTATTTAATACAGTAGCCCCAATGAGATTAAAGCACAATCTATTCAACATATACAATATCTTGGAGAAAGTTGCTGTTGCTGAGGCTAGTGCATTGTTTTCCTCTAAGCCAGACTGAATGTAGACAGTAAACAGTGTCTCTCATTACATAATGTAGCTTTAAATAATCTGACTCATAGTGAATTGAAATTCTTCTGGGTTCAAATAAATGGTTGTTAAAATAAATGGTTTCCACAGAACTTGCTGGCCCATATTCTGCCCCATACTGTAAGTGTGCCAAAATACATGCTATTTAGGTTGGCTTGATGTGGTTCTGCTGCTTGAGTGCAGACCTTGTTTTGTTTGGGTTTATTTAGTTGTCAACGTGTGTGGCAAATGGACTCCCATTTTGGTTAGCTGAAATTATGCACAGCTACTACTGGATGCTGCACATTTTGAGGTAGTTTGGGTTTTATACCTAAGCTCTCATTGAACTTTCCTAGTGCACAGCCATTTAATTTATGCTTAGAAGCTGTTAAACCTAACGTCATCAATGTTTACATATTTCTTGAATAGTAATTTTGTGGCAGCATTCCTGGAAATCCTGATAGATAGTCTTAAAACAGTTTTTTTCCTTGAATAGAAAATAATAATGCAGAAAAGCTCTTTGTGTAACTTCAATTAAAGACTAGCATTGGTATCAAGTGTAAAACTTGTGACTGAAGAATGTGTTTTTCTCATAAGCGAAAGGGCTTTTATTCCATTAATTAGAGAGTTGACACAAAATACATTTTTTCAAGAAAAGACTAGGCAAGACAAAGCATGTTGCTAGTTAAAAGGTGTACATTATTTTGAGACTGTTTTAAACTAAATCTAACAGTCATGAAAACGTCTCAGTATCCATTCTGTGATATGAGGGGGGCCCTTACTGACAGAGGCATGTTGACACTTTTTATAAACATTCACTTTTATACCTCCAGGCTACACAAATCTATGTGAAGTCTATGTTGGACTTTTCCAGGAATCCTTCCCATGGCCTCTCCATTGATGCTCTTAAGCCAAATAATTCATTCCAGATCACAATGGAGCTGACACATTTGGGGAGAGTTCCATTCAGACCAAGAAGGCCTGACCTAGACAGACTGAAAGTTCCAATCTATCTTCAAACAGTTTCCCCGCTCTACAGAATAATGGTTGAACACTCCCTAGCTGTAACCTAGCAACTACTCCCACCACCCTCACCAAGTTTAGTTTCCTTGAATGCCACTTTAGAATGTTTCAGAACAAGTTCCTGTTTGTTTATAAGTTAAACTACCGTACCAAATGTTTGCAATGTTTATAAAGAGTGTTATTTTGAGAAGTACTACTTTGCTTGTAGACTTTATTAGTCTAGGTTATAAATAAACTCCTTGGTTTTGGCTCTGTTTTAATATTTTAACATAACCAGTAACAGACCTCAGAACTAGACATCAGACTCACTCTGCGCTGACACTGCATAGATTTTGACCAAAATCAAGAGAATTTATCTTCATTGTTACGTGCTACCATTTTTCCAGACATGGTACCTTTTATCTGGCTGGATTTGGCAGATAATTTTGTCCAGCTTAATAAAATCAGGAGAGGCTATTAACATTGTCTTTGCCTGTCTGTAGCTCTAATAATAAAATGTTACTGTTAATTTTGGGATATTGGGGTCACTGCGGATCAGCCTTATGAACTGGGATCAGGCTCAAAGTGCAAATAACGGGGGAGTTGGTGGGTGACCCCCTTATTAAAGGCTTGAGCACCCTCAAAAGAAGTCAACACAAAAGGTTAGGTGCTGTCTTAAAATGCATTTTCATTTCTAATCTGGTCTTATAGAATCACATTACTACACCTACATTTTTCGGTAGGTTTTGTTGATTTATCACTTGAGAGAGCATTATTTGTGAAAACCTTATCTGTTTGGGAGAAAATTGATCTTGTTTTTAGTGCCACACATTGGACATTTCATATCGTAACTGCTGCGATACACGGCCTCATGAAATTTACGTGAGCATTTCAACATTTTTGCAAAACTGAAATGACCTGCTTCATTCCATGTATGGCTGCAGTTTCCAAGTGAAATGTCCAGCAGAGGGCGCAAAATGAAGTTGTAATCAGATGTGGTTTTTAAGGTGAATTTTAGATGGATGTTTATATATGAAAAATGTACCTTCCTAACCTAAAAGTTTACCCTAAACCTAACCAATAGTGTCCAAAAAGATAAATGAGAGTTTAACAAAACCGACATCCTTAATCGACACCTAACCCTAACCAATCATGTTTTAAAATGCAAATTCTTCTGAAGTGAAGCAATGAGTTTTTGTAAGAAAAATATCCATATTTATAACATTATCAACTATAATTAATGTTTCTGCTAACTGCCGTAATCAACGTGTGCTTCCACGTTTGTCACTTCTCACCGGAGCTTACACTATGCCTACGTCATACGCCGGAACTTGACTCTCTTGTGAACGCGCGGACAGCTGTTACCGGTAAGCCAGTGATTATAGATTATAAAGTTATAAATATGGATATTTTTCTTACAAAAACACATCACTTCACTTCAGAAGGCCTTTATTAACCCCCTGGACCCGTTTGGATTACATTTGTGATGGATGGATGTGCTTTTTTGGGCTTCAAAATCTGAGGTACCATTCAATCCCGGGATATTTTTTAATATAACTCTGATTGTGTTTGGCTGAAAGAAGACAGTCATATACACCTGGGACAGCTTGAGAGCTAGAGTAAATGATGGGATAATTTAAATTTTTTCGTGAACTATCCATTTAAAGTAAAAGTTTTTTGATATCATAACATAGCGGAGGGTGAGTAATAGTGGAAAATACATTATTAGAAAGTCACAATCAGTAATTGTACTTGTGATTTGTGTGACAATGAATAAAATGCACAAGTCAGTTTGCAAAAATGTATATGCTGTAGAGTAACGTTCATTCTATGAGACCAGGTTGGTAATATCATTTTGCAGAAATGCCGCCACAGCCAGTGTTGGGAGTAATTCATTACTATAATTAAATAACTTTTTCCATGAAAAAAGTAAGGGATTACTCTTCATTTTTCAGGAATTTAATTACAGTTACTTCTGATGTAATTGCATTAAATACTAAAACAATTTTGAATTTAAAATCGAAATTTAAAGCCTAATGTTAAAATTGATGTTTTCTAATATAATGCTGCCCACTTAAATTCTTTAATTTTTATTAGATTATTTTACTTACTTGTAAGAATTAAAAGAACAGTTGCATGTCTGTCCTTGTTCATTTGGTCAAGGTTGATATGGGTTTATAGAAAATAATTATTAATAAGTAATGCAATTACTTTTGAGACAGAGTAATTAGTACAGTAATCTAATTACACTGAAGAATATGTAATTAGTAGTTAGTAATTAATTACTTTTTTAGCATAACTTACCCAACACTGGCCACAGCTATGTAGTTTTCATGAGATCAGGTTGGGATTGGATGGTACATCAACAAACTATAAGAACTTTCATTTTTTATTAAAGATTTTATTATAATTTATAGATAAGGGAAAGTGTATATCTTAGGTTCTGTAACTGGTAATTGTATCCTTACTATTTGAAGTATAATTGTCCTGCAGTGTGTAAAATATTTTTTTTTCAAAGCACAAATATTTCAAATATTTTATTAGATCATAATATGGCCAAATACTTAAAGAAGAATTAGAAAAACATTAGTTTTGGTTAATTAAAACATGTCACACTAAAGAACCCTGCTTAAACTGCTTGAAATTTCATTTCAAATTACCAAATATCACAAGGATATAACAAAAGAAGATGAGTGTCTTGTCTAAATGTTTTTAAGATAGTTGTATAAGTGTGCAAGACATGCCAAAATACAAAACGGATTGCGCTAGACAAACCTCCACAGACTGTGCCCTGAATATTACTACAGAACACCCCTGAAAGTCTGTCTACCAGTAAAAAAGCTTGTTTTAACTGCCCTTTTTTTTTTTTTGCAAGGAAAAATAAATGCACATCATGTGGTAGCCACGTGCAGTGTGTTCTGGCTGGTTTGTGGCAAATCAGAGCAGGGTTTTCTTTGACGCCAGAATGCCCAAGGGCAAGTGTTGAAAAGTCCCTGGACTCAGCTGCATCCAATGGGCACATAGCTGTCTGAAAACAAAAACGGTGCAGGATGGTTTTCAATGCAGCTGCTATTGGGTGAAGAGGATTACGGTCATTTTCCATAGGTCATAGAGTAACCCATTCACACTGAGAGCACTGCGTTTTATCTGAGAAGAGAGGCGTGTCCACCGGCAATTTCTCATCTCCTCTGTTCAGTTCTTAATGCAGTTCTTCTAGCAATCGCACATTTTAATTGCTCACTTCAGCTCCCTCGCCTGCTGCTTTAATCTCCCCATCTGGCATGAAAATATTAGACTCTTCATGCACATGAAGGGGATGTCTATTAAAGGAATATTTCAAGTCAAGCTCAGTCAACAGCATTTGTGGTGTAATGTTGATTACTGCAAAAAATTATTTAGACTCGTCCCTCCTTTTCTTTAAAAAAAGCAAAAATCTGGGTTCCAGTGAGGCACTTACAATGGAAGTCAATGGGGCCAATTCATAAATGTTAAAATATTCACTGTTTCAAAAGTATAACCACAAGATGTTACAAATATGCATATTAACATGATTTTAGTGTAATAAAATAGCTTTCTAAGCTATATCCAATTTTGTAACTTTGTTTTCATGATGACATAACGACATAAAATTACCATAGAAACGATGATTGAAACACTTTTACAGCTTAAATAAGGCACAAGTTTTGACAGAAGAATAAATGTAAGTGCTTTTATAAAATGATAAGCGTCACATTTCTGCCTTTAAACCCTCCAAAATTGTGTCCCATTCACTTCCATTGTAAGTATATCACTGTAACCTCGATTTTTGCTTTTTTTTTCAAGAAAAGGAGGGATGAGTTGAAATGTTTTTTGTGGTAATCAATATTTTGCCATAAATGCTGTTGTTTAAGCTTAACGTGAACCCCGGAATAATCCTTAAAATGAATTGTCTGTTTCCTCAGAGAAGCAATGAAATTGGAAAATGTTGTATTTCTAGAGGCACATTTAAAGTTGAAATGTGCTGGTTTTGATTTTCCCAGTTTCATTTAGTTCCATT
This sequence comes from Moxostoma hubbsi, assembly GCA_032164185.1. Taxonomy (NCBI): domain Eukaryota; kingdom Metazoa; phylum Chordata; class Actinopteri; order Cypriniformes; family Catostomidae; genus Moxostoma; species Moxostoma hubbsi. The sequence continues at coordinate 6,526,466 of JAVLUX010000201.1, read as the reverse complement.
AGTAAGTTGATTCCCCTGAAAAAAGTATACACTAGGATCTGTGGCGCTATCAACCAATGGCGTGCATTTGCGATGGAACTATCTGGTTGAATATGCGACCAATGGCAGGAGTAGTGTTCAGAAAACCTGTCTGAAAACAGTCACTCTTTTCTTCTTTTGGCTTTGGAGTAGAGAATGCAACAGGCCTTAAAAGAAAACCTGAACCCTACTTGTATCAGATTTTTAGCCCGTACCTCACCTGAACCCAAAATCACTTACTCTCTTATTAATTTCTTCTCCAAGCAAGTACTGTTACAATGGGCTGTATTGTATGTACACGTACACAGTTCAGTGTTTCCCCTAGGATGTTTCAGCATATGTGCTGTTTTCATGCATCCACAAGCCTGCAACGCCAAACCTGTATTTACGCACATCGGTGGAGGAATTGCTTAAAACAACCTTAGAATCATTATAGATGGGTAATTCATGTTCGTCTTGTCATGTGTGTGTTTACTGGGGACTTTTAAAGGGCTCTGGAGTTAAAAATTGTTAAAACGTCAGAACATTTACAACCATCTTACCTAAATCTCACCGGGGGTTACAATTCTTACCCATAGTTTTATTCAGGTAGAATGATTTTTAAAGTATATAGCCTAATTATGGTCCTCTGTTTCAGTCTCGTTTCTCAGCAAGACGTGATGCAGTGGCAGTCATGTGCTGACTTACATATATGATGCTGTTCTTGGGAGATACCTTTAACAAAGACTTTACCAGGTAGTTGAAGGGCAGTTAACCCAAAAATGAAATTTCTGTCAATACTCATCCCCAAGCTTGTATGAATTTCTCTCTTCTGAGGAACACAAAAGGAGCTGTTTGGAAGGTTGCTGGTGTCAGTCTCCATGCACTGTCACCATATTTTTTCACATACATTCTCCCTAACATCTCCCTTTTCACTGTAGAAAGGAAATCATAAACTTTTGCAAGTGATGACAGAATTACAATCACTTTAAGAGTACATGTCAATACTCACCAGTTACATTAAATAATGTGGACAAAATGCATTGAAAATGTTAACAGATGAAATCCTGAGAGAGAACCATGTTAATATTATATATATATTTTAAAGATTTTAAAGAAAATTGTGTATTTTAATATTATGTGTATTATTATTACTATTATAGTGTTTATATTACTATATTATTATTATTTATGCATATTTTTACATACTAATTCAAACTGACAGGGCAGAGAAAATACCTGTTCAGGTCAGATGGAGCTCCAGATAGATCATGGAGATGACAGATGTAACAGGTGTTTAATTGTTTCTCTTCACCCAGAGTAGTTCTAGTAGCAGTTTACACAAAGCATTATTGATGTGTCTGCCTTTGCATTGTATTTGTGTGTGTGTGTGTGTGTGTGTGTGTGTGGTGGGGTCCTACAACCCCATTCAACAGCGTGCAGTGTAAAATGTGCACAGCTGACTGGGCCTAGCAAGTGTGATGTTGCATAAAGAATATTAATGAACCATGTGAAATCTCAGCAGCGTCGCTCATAATTTAGCCGTGCGCCAATGCTGCATGCATGTAGGGGAAACACTGCAGTTTGAACAAGACACGACTGCCCCTCAGCACACCAGAGCAGAAGGGAACATTGCCTTACCATTTATCAAGGGCTGAAACTTTGCTTGGTTCAGAACAATCTGGAATGTTCCAATGTAACAATCCCCTCTTTGCAGCCCGAACTTGTTCAGTATGTTGATTATTTATGACACCTGTGCTAAAAACAATCTAGACGCAGTGCAACAAATGAAACAGAATGCAGGTTTTTTTCCGGTCCTGCGCAAGATGCTGAAGAAACACCGAGACGTGGTGCTAGAGTCAAAGATGGTTGTCCAGCATGTGTTTACATAGGAAAACAAGGAAAAAACAGCAGGCGCATGCAAAAATACGTTCGGTGTGAACGGCCCCTAACTCATCTGTTCACACATGTCTGTGAGTACAAGTTCGGATGGCCTGTATATTTTTCCATTCATTACAAACCCAAACCCAAAGTCCTTCTTGGAAAAACCTGTCCGAACCAGGTGGCGTTGCAGACCTCTACTTTGGTCACCAAAGTGCTAGTGGCACAGAAATAACATCCTTCACATTTAGTATAAAAATTATTTCTTTAAGATGTGTGAAAACTCAGATTGGAAGAGTATGAGTTATTGTAGAAAAAATGTCCTCTAGGCTCTGCAATAGACAATACATTGTGATGTGATAATGACTTCACTGGTGTTCTTAAAAATATTTTGGGAAGTGAAACATTTATATGTTACAACTTCCACATATGTAAACGTTCTTTTTAGAATCCAAAAGAATGATTTCTGTGATATGCGAGCTCTCGAGCTATTTCTGGTCATATCCGACACTTTGCAGTCACCCAGAATGAGAGAAAGTGAAGTTCAACTTTAGATCTAACAGATATTACGCAAAAGGTTTCCTGAAGGCCTCTTGGCCCCTAATAAAGAAAAAGGAAGCTGAGGGAGGTTTAGATAGGGGCCAGGTCTCCTGGGGGAGGTGGTGGGAACAGACCTGATCTGTTCAGTTCAATTTCATTAAAAGCACCATCCCTGTATATCATTCTTGGAGATGTTTTTCTCTCCCTTAAAATACAAGATTGACGAAGCCCTCTGAGTAGACCCCAAGAGAACCATGAGAGTCAGACCTAAGGACAAAAGAGACAATACGGTGGGAGAGGAACAAAGGGAGAGGGGCTGCCATCTGGGGGAACAAGCAAACACACAGCTGTTTGTTCAGCGGAGAGATGAATTTCCACCATCTTATTTTACGTATCACACAGCTCAGACATGTTTTATGCCCCTCTATTTGCACCAGGTGAAAAACATGGCTTGGCTGGTCTTGGGGGGGTTCCAACACTGCTGGCATCACAGAGACTGACATGTTAAATGTTAGGCCGTCTAACCGTTAAAAAATAATCGGTTATTATTCAGAGAGCTATTATTACAGCTGCAGTGTGGCCAGCCTATGTGAAATGTGTCCGGGTAACCTGTGCTACCTCAACACACAATAACAGGATTGGACAGCTGTAATGAACAGTCTTTTTAAAATCCCCTGTATTATGTCGGAAGCAGGAAAGCAAATGACAACAAGATGAAACCTCAGAAAGATGTTAGAAGGTCATCATAGGGCAGTGTTTGTGGGCGCCAATGTTTTCTATGGAAGAAATGAAAGGAAAGAAAGTTGTCATTACTTCTCACCCTCATGCCATTTCCTAATTTATTTATTTTTATAATGTTTTTTTTGTTTTTTTTGCTGTCCAAAAGAAAAGGGGATATTCTGAAGACCACTGGTCGATCTTTTCCATGCATTTGCAATGAATGGGGACTTAAGCTATAAAGCTTAAAAAAACTCAGGATTTTGAAGATTTGGTTGTATAGCCAGTCTGATCTCATTAAAATAATGTGACTGTGGCAACGTTTTTGTAAAGTGACACATATCACATCAGTTCCGAGTTTAAGCGAGTTAAAGATTCTTCAGAACATATTGGTGTTTTTTTTGGTCAATGCTCTATTGAGTTTTAAATCGACAAAAAAACAATCTCCCTACCCTAAACCTTAAAGCTAAACGTAACAGATAATGTAGATGAAAAACAAAATTGCTTAAGCAACCACGTTATTTTGTGGTGGTTCTACGGTACTTTTGGCTCACGAGTCGACTCAAATGCTCTTCAGGTCTTGTACCGCAGTCCTTTACACTGCAAATGGTTGAGTTACTGCGCAACTGCATCATGCCTAAACAATGGTATAAATGTAGTCAGTTATGTAATGCAAACGTTAAAATTTATGACCTTTGAACTTGAAGTCTTGTGCTATTTTAAAAGTGTTTAGATGTAAGCAGATAGCATTGTGTGAGAATCAGGGCGAAAAGTACATTTACATTTATGCATTTAGCAGATGCTTTTATCCAAAGCGACTTACAGTGCACTTATTACAGGGACAATCCCCCCGGAGCAACATGGAGTTAAGTGTCTTGCTCAAGGACACAATGGTGGTGGCTGTGGGGATCGAACCGACAACCTTCTGCTTAACAGTTTAGTGCTAAAGCACTACACCACCACCACTTAAAGTACATGCTTATGTAGTGATAATCTGCCGCTTTACTCTTGATTTGTGTGAAGTGAATAAAAGTCATCGGGTCTGTTCCAAAACTTAGTGAGCTTCCTTACTGTCTCCTGCCTACATAGGCAGCTGTCTTCAATGGCAGCATCCATACTGAAATGCTGCCTCATTAGAGACCAATTTGCAACGCTCTACATAGGCGGTACCTCCGTGTATCATTCAAATAGTGCTCCTCATGCGCAGCACATGGGACACCGCTTGCAAATGATTTCAATACAGGTGACGCAAGAGAAACGACTCGATCTTCTAATGAGCCTAAATATGCACAACATACACATTTTATACATTGACATTTTTTAAATAGTCAGTTTGTGTCATATTCAACTTTTACTTATCTATACTTTTCAGTATTGAATGGATTATAAGTATATTTATAATCTAAATTTCTCTCGCTTTGTCAGCCATCTTGGATTTATTTTTCCACCGAGCTCATCAGGGTGCATTCTGGGATTGCATACCCGGGGAAGGATACATTCGATGCTACCTTAAAATTTGGCCAAAAGTAGATATCTTAAAGAGGCAGCATAATTAAGATATCTACCTTTTAGAACAGCCTTCTTGTCTGGAGCGCGCCTGTGATGTCGATGGACGCTCACTAGGCATTGGAACACAGTTCTAGTTCATTTCACCAGCTAACTGCTGTTATATGTACAATGAGCCATGTAAAAATAATTTTGCAAAATGTAGGCATAGTTGCGTGACTATGAGACCAGCTTGAATGTAGCATATATGCTGAAATGGACTATGTTTATGAGCACGTCCATGGAAGAGAGCAAGTCATATGGGTTTGGAACAACATGAGGGTGAGTAATTGATGACAGAATTTTCATTTGTGGGGAACTTTTCCTATAAATTTTCGTGAGCATTTTGCTCTGAGAACTCTGAAACGCCCAAGACCTTGAACGCTTTTCCAGCTCTCTGTTAGTTTTGTGAAGGCTTCAAACATTAGCCTCATGATGGTCCGTTTTCAGTTTGGATCTTTTCCATTCTCTTTCCATTCTCCTCCCACTCTTGGCCAGCTGATGCTCTAGCTCTGTAGACCTCAGCACTAATAAACTGCACACCTTGCTAACTTGTGGGAGAAGAAACATTCTTCGAAACCTCTTGCTTTTTTCAATAATTTCTTCCTCAAGAAGGACTGCTCCTTGTAAGAATTTTGACTTTTCAGAAATGGAATTGTCTGCTAAAATCCATTTGGATTCTTCTCCAGCGTTACTCAATTTCATATTTATGACTTGCAAAGACATGTAAACAGTGTTCATGCCTCCTTCAAAGCTCTGTTTACTGGGGCCGCCCTTGTAGTAACAAAAATTCCGGACTCTGATTAATTACCGTCTGGTTTCATTCTGAATCTCAAGGTTCCAGACACCCAGCGGCACCCCCAGCAGTTCATGTGAATTCCTGTGCCTGAGCCCTTAGACCATAATGGAAGAATCAACAACGTCTGTACATCCACCCGTGCACACATGTTCCATGTCAGCCTCTTTAGTTTTACTTTACCAGGTATCATGTTACAATGCGCCTACTCTTAATTGTAGACATCTGTTTTGTACACTCAAGATAAAATTATTTTTGTATCAGCATTTATCAAGGACCTTGCAGTATCCTGGCAGGCCTAATCATATTTAGTTCAAGATATTTATGGGTTTTATCTTGTAGTTGTTGTTTTATATTGACTCAATCCTCTAAATGCACTTCAAGCCTTCATTCCAACAAAATACTTCTGAAGTATACTGGGTGCTAGAGGGGGTCTGAAAGTTCAGGTCCCGCTGTAATAAACACAGGAAGTGCACGTCTTAACCACAAACAGATGGTGTCGCCCCATGTTAGTACATCACTCCGGTCCAGTATAAATAGTCGCAAGATACAGAAACCTATTGTTAGCAGCTTGACCACCAAAATAGAGTATGATTGGTGTCATCAGAGCTGTGAAGGTCAAGAGATGGGCAGCCAAAATCTTAAAGTAATATGCAGACTAATGAGATATAGCCTTTGCCACAGTTCTGTCTTGCAGCTGTTTTTTGTTTCACAACTTGCCCTTAATTTTCTACTAAATAAAAGAGGAAGAAAGTGTACTATACTGTAGCTCAGTGCTTATAGGAAGTTTGTCTTTTGCTTATTTGTCTAAAAAAAAAAATAAATAAATAAAAAAAAAAAAAATTCTGAAGAAGGAATGAGTGGTGCTAGCCTGCAAAACTCAACACCACAATGCTTGGGAGTGCTTGGCGCTTTTACTGGGTATTGCTATGTGGTTGCAACAGCATGCAACAGTCCCTGCCCACTTTTTAAATCGTCTTGGTTCCAGGTGTGTTTTTCCCATTCATTTTTTCCAAAGATATTTCATAAAATCCTACTTGAGTTCTAAGCCTTGAACCAAACCAACCAGCTCCGAGGTGAATCGCAGCATTTCAAACTTTGATTTGAAGCGTAAAGTATTTTCAAAATTGGACAAAAAGACAAAGGTACAAGACTGTGCACTTACCATCTTTAATTAAAAAATGAACTACATTCCCATGAAGCATTGTGAATTACATAATCAAAAAAAAAATATAGAAAAAAAGATATATACTGTACAAATACATTAGTAGATTGAGAGCGTAGGGAGACTGACTCGATTGCATAATTCACAGTAGCTCTGTCTCGTTTAGAAGGTTGCACACTAGGTAGGTAGGACATGTCCTTTGAAGGCTGCAGTATACCAAGCGTCCTCCTTTAAACAAGCCTCATTTAAAAAAGGCCTTCGTAGGACAACGAAAACAGAACTTATCATGGTTGCTATGACAGCACACGACTCTTTAACAAATAGTAAATGGTCTGCACTTATATAGCGCTTTTTCTAACCTCAGAGGTTACCAAAGCGCTTTACACTGTGTCCCAATCACCCATTCACACACACACACTCATACACCAATGGCGGGAGAGCTGCCATGCAAGGCGCATAGTGCTTTGAGTGAGAAGGGAACAAAGTCCCTTTGGAAGGGAATGTATGATGAGGTCAATTTAAGAGGGTTATAATGATGTAGAGAGAAAATAATATAGATTTTATAGATCTACTTTTAGTCTATAATACTTTATTTTAATTATATATTACTATAATTATACAAATTATATACTCTGCACCCGTCTTCAACTTGGGAAATGTAAGCGCAGCGTAGTTCTAGCAGGAAGACTAGCAGCTGTACATCATCGCACCATTAGCTGGGTAATTCCAAGCCAATCGCATGTAAGCCATTGCTTTATAAGTCTGCTCACAATCAATCAAATTGCTGTTTCAGTGTGCTAACACGGCAACCTCCACCACCCCACCACCACAAGTTGAGTCCCGTCCTGCATGGGGGTAGGCTCCTCACCCCTGACTCCTATCTCCGGCAGGATATGACGGTTCCGAGTACAACTTCTCCAGACCGCCAGACAGGGCTTACGCCAAAGAGAGACATTACTTTTCCATTTTATATTCATCAAAAAAAATGTAATCTTAAATTTCAGTCAAGTCTGCGAAGGTCGATTTCGAAGGCTGCATTCGTAGTGTCCTACTCGCTTTTCTGAAACAAGACAGCCTCGATGACGTATGCAGCCGACAAATGTGACCTCCGGAGAATGCAGCTATCGAAACGAGACACAGTAAAAGTGTCATGGAAGTGACTTACTCTCTTGATTGGTGGATCTTTCTTTTAAGGATCATGGGTAGTGTAGTTCTTCACTGGTAATTTCATTACTAAAAAAACATTTTTTAAAGATTCATGACTTAAGTAGAAGCTCATACCATCAATTAACAACCTCAGAGCCCATGCTAGAGGTTTGTCTTTAAAAGTTATCGTTAAGAAGTTATCGTATAAATTAAATTCCCTTTTGAAAAAAATTAATGTGATTTTCATTGTTGCGCTCTATAAGTGTTCTGAGAGGTTTTTTGAGAGCTGCTATTCAAATTGTTCTGGGTGATTGCTAGTATGTTCAGGGGTTTGCTTATTAGGCCAAGTCAAAAGAGCCTTTCATGAAGTCTCTATGATATTCTGGTCCTAATGTAAGTCTATACGTTTTTTTCTCTCGTGTTTTATCATTCGTGATGTGCAAATTGTAATTTTGATTACTTAGAAAAGTAATAGCACACCAATGCTGCTTGATTTAAAGGGATAGTTCACCCAAAAAATGAAAAATCTCTAATCATTTACTCATCCTCATACCATTCCTTTTTGTTTGACTTTCTGTTTTCTGCTGAACACAAACAAAGCCTTTTAGAAGAGAATTTCAGCTAGGTCCTCACAATGCAAGTGAATGGGTACCAAACTTTTAGAGCTCCAAAAGCACATATAGGCAGCAAAATAAGACACCAGTCCATGTCATCAGAAGTGATATGAAAGGTGTGAGTGAGAAACAGAACTATATTTATGTCCTTTTTTTTTTTACCATAAATTCTCCTCCCTGCCCAGTAGGTGGCAATATACATGAAGAATGTGAATCGATAAAAACAACATAAGAATGATGTGAAAGTGAAAGTGGAGATTGATAGTAAAAATGACTTAAATATTGATCTGTTTCTCAACCAAACCTTTCATATCACTTCTGATGACATGGATTAAACCACTGGAGTATTATGGATTATATTTATGCTGCCTTTATGTGCTTTTGGAGCTTCAGAATTGTAGTACCCATCACTTGTAATGTGAGGATCTACTGAGCTGAGATATTCTTCAAAAAATCTTTATGTTCAGCAGAAAATAGAAATTCATACTTAACTTGGATAGCATGAGGGTGAGTAAATACTCCGCCTCAAACTATTCCTTCATGGCATAATTAATGTCTGTGAAGAAATAATGCAAGATTAATTATGTGCTCAGGGTTTGAAACAAGCACAGAATCATCTTTGCTTAAAAGTTTCACGTTTTCGGCAAGCTCGCTTTTAGCTGGAACTACAGCACCTGCATTGTGAGGTTCACTTATCAGTGCTTCAGACAGCACATTTAAGTGTTTCAGATACTAGTACAGCCTGTACAGACAGTTCAGGAAATGTCCAATCCACCTCCACTTTTCCACTGAAAGAAAATGAGGAGAGTGGATGCTCTGTCAGGCCCCATGGCCAAATCTTTAAAGCCTCTCTTTAGTTTCCAATATGTGTGGAGCATAAAACCTTATGCTTGGAGTTTAAATTAAATTACTTCTGCATTGCAAAGAGACATGTCTAGCATAGCATGTCAATTCATCAATTCATGCTCTCACAAATACCACTTCATTCTCGTGTCTTCTGTCAGTTTTCAATCAAATATAACCTTGCACAGTTTAAGGCGGATGTTTGGAATACAATGGAGATGGATTCAAAATGAATGGAATTAAAAGTCACTCTGCAGGCTAACATATGCCAGATGGCTGTTCTGTCAAATTTGGTCTATGTGCTTGTTGTTATGCAGACATATTCTCTGTTCTCTCTCTCTCTCTCTCTCTCTCTCTCTCTCTCTCTGTGAAAGCCATACAGGGCGCACACTAGAAATGACTGTATTACCAGAATGTTTCCAAATTAGCCCATATGTTTTATGCATACATTTCAAAACACTGCTGTCATTTCAGCATATGTTGTATATGTGGAATGTTACATGTTGCATATTACATTTCACATTTTGTGAGTTTAATACTCATATTTGTTGAACTGTGCCACTCATGTGGGCAAGGTAAGTTCTAATCGGGCTCATAACATTTGCTGACCCCCTTTCGCCTTCTTATCACCAACATGTCAACTTTCCATTATTAATAGGCCTACCTCTTACTGTATATTGATGGCAATTTTTATAAACCTTATGCAACCATTCCATTCTAAACTGGCCTGAATTGTTTCCCTTTGTTTAAAGGGGCCAAGTGCATGTCGCCTGGAACTAATAGTGAGACTTCTTCCAAATGTCTGGAGTGAGTTGTCTAGAGAGCTTTGTTAACTGCTCTCAATGTGTGCTCACTCACCCAGTTCTACATACTCTGGGTTACCGTGTATTTTCAGGAGCTCATCTTCATTTTTGAATCTCATTCAAAAAGTAATTACAGAAAGCAGATCCTGTCAGCAGTATTAGTCATGTATGCAATTCTAATTGCATCTACAAGACTAACTGTGACATTGAGCAAAAGTAGCACAAGTTTTATGACCTGCCTTTTAAGAGGCACAAAGTCTTTTTTCTTTTGTATAGTACACATTATTTCAGTGCAACAACTTTGTCAAATAAACTCCAGTTAGCCTGTGCATCTGCAATCTTGTCATCACAATGCGTAGAGACCGTAATACCATCCTAATGTAAAATGGGTTCCCATAGCAACCCTGGCCGGCCTGTTTAGGGTCTCCTTGCTATTCCCCCTCTGCAGCTGTAGTCATCACAGACCCACGAACCCACCTTTAACCCATCCACCTCTGTTCCCACACATCCCACAATGTGGATTCCAAATATTGACCTTACACACTGCATACCACTCCAAACTGAAAGCGAAGTGTACCGAAGTATGATTTTGTGGTCTATAGTTATGACCGCTCTCTACACTAAAGAGTTCCTCATGGCAGCAGGATATATGCATGAATGCACCTGGTTTGAAATAATTTTCCCTTTTTTTCAACTCTCTGGGATTCATGCTGTTGCAAATGCATTTCTGAAGCCTTAAACTTTTTTCCTGCAGGCTAGACATTCTCATCTGGAAACATTTATACTTTGATTCATGAAAGCCCCCTATCACATTTCATGCGTCGCAAAGCACAAAAAAACGGTTGCATTAAAACGACAGCAACATAATCGATTGATTTTGCAGTTATAACTGCCTGACAAGAATAGTGATGTTCAAAATGTGATTATTTTAAAGTCAAATTATGTACTTTTAATGCCTGGCCTAAATTCATATGTCATACAATTTTGGTGGTAAAAATTATATCAGCCATACAGTATTTTACAGTATAAGCATGCATTTTGCATGATACATTTAGGGTCTAGTTAAACATACGCACACCAAGCACTTTATTAGGAACACTATGGTCCTAATAAGGTCCCCATGTGATCTTCTGCTGTTGCAGCCCATCCGCCAATCAAGTTTCAACGTGTTGTGCATTCTGACATGCTATTCTGCTCTCTACAATTGTACAGAAGGGTTATCTGAGTTACTGTAACCTTTCTGTGAGCTTGAACCAGTCTGGCCATTCTCTGTTAATCTCTCTCATCTGCAAGGTGTTTCCGTCTGCAGAATTGCCACTCAATGGATATTTTCGTTTTTTGGCACTATTCCAAGTCAATTCTAGAGACTGTGTGAAATTCCCATGAGATCAGCAATTACAGAAATACTCAAACCTGCCCATCTGGCACCAAAAAACATGCAAAAAATATATATTTTCCCCCATTCTGATGGTTGATGTGAACATTAACTGATGCTCCTGGCCTGTATCTGCATGATTTCATAATTTACACTGCTGCCACATGATTGGCTGATTAGATAATCGTATGAGTAGGTAGGTGTAAAGGTGTTCCTAATAAAGTGCTCAGTGAGTGTAGTTTTTATTATCTTTATGTCGCCATGCCTAGCTTCAGTTTCCCACAACCAACTTTGCTCGCAACTTTATCACAAGAACCAATTACCGTATTCAGATGCTCGTGGAAGGGCATCTTACTTCTTTGGTGTTAAAGGAATATTCTGTGTTCAATACAAGTTAAGCTCAATTGAAAGCATTTGTATAATAATGTTGATCACCGCAAAAATTAATTTCAACTCATCCCTCCTTTTTTTCATAAAAAGCAAAAATCAAGATTACAAAGAGGCACTTACAATTAAAGAGATTTGGGACAATTTTTGGAGTGTTTAAAGGCAAAAATGTGAAGCTTAGAATTTTATAAAAGCTCTTACATTCTTTCTTTTGTTAAAATGTTTGTATTACTTAAGCTTTAACGTTGTTTAAATCATCGTTTACAGGGATTTGAAGGATTACAGTGTTATATCATCATGACAATGAAGTTGTAATATTGGATAGGACTTTACAAAGTTTGGTAAGCGATTTTATCGCACTAAAATCATGTTAACGTGTCTTTTTTTGGCTATACATTTGAAACGGTATGTATAATAACATTTATGAATTGGCCCCATTCACTTCCATTGTAAGTACGCCATTGTAACCCATTGTGCTTTTTTTAAAGAAATGGTGGGATTATTCTAAATTATTTTTTTGTGGTTATTAATATTTACACCACAAATGCTGTCAATTGTGCATACATTGAATTGAATCAGGAATATTGATTTAAGTAAGGAAATTTAGACTAACTGGTTTGGTTTGATAAATATTAACTCCCAATTTGTCATATCATTGTTTCTCTCTAACAGTGTTCTTTGTTTTATATGTTGTAATGATATGAAGGATCAAACTTAATGCACATTTAAATTAACCGAAGCAAGTTGTTGCAATTTACAGTTTATTGCTGCTACTAGGTGAATGCATTGAACTGAGCAAGATGAAACCAGATCTGCTCCATAAAAAAATCTACTTTGATTTTTAATTTCATTTTCTTCTCTGCAGATCTGAGGTGTCAAAAAAATCAGTTCTCTTCATCAACAAACAGGACAGGCATTATAACGGGGTCAGCCGGACTGTGTCTCGCTGTTGCCTTGACACAGAACAAGATCGGCGCTCACCGACGGGCCGTGCAGACACCAGTAAGCCAAATATTGACATTACTCAACTTTTATTAGATTGTTATGTGCAGTATGTAAATAGTTAATATTTCCATTTCCACAAACATATTTTGAAGAACTTTTCATCTTTATTAATTAGGCAATATTTTAAAGTGCACTGATGCAGATTTATGTCTATAAACTATGAATCACACTTGTAGTGGAGGAACAGCTTTTTCGTTCAGTGGAGGGTCAGGCGGCGTCTGATGAAGAGGAAGAGAGATGGACCGGAGAACAGCAGAGACAGGTAGACGAGGTGAAGAGGATCCTCACCAGATTGTCCTGCTGTGGAGACAGGTACAATCAACCAGCATGCTGTCCATATTACTCCAATTTACATGCTGGCCATATTACTCCAATTTACATGCTGGCCATATTACTCCAATTTACATGCTGGCCATATTACTCCAATTTACATGTTGGCCATATTACTCCAATTTACATGCTGGCCATATTACTCCAATTTACATGCTGGCCATATTACTCCAATTTACATGTTGGCCATATTACTCCAATTTACATGCTGGCCATATTACTCCAATTTACATGCTGGCCATATTACTCCAATTTACATGCTGGCCATATTACTCCAATTTACATGCTGGCCATATTACTCCAATTTACATGCTGGCCATATTACTCCAATTTACATGTTGGCCATATTACTCCAATTTACATGCTGGCCATATTACTCCAATTTACATGCTGGCCATATTACTCCAATTTACATGCTGGCCATATTACTCCAATTTACATGTTGGCCATATTACTCCAATTTACATGCTGGCCATATTACTCCAATTTACATGCTGGCCATATTACTCCAATTTACATGTTGGCCATATTACTCCAATTTACATGCTGGCCATATTACTCCAATTTACATGCTGGCCATATTACTCCAATTTACATGCTGGCCATATTACTCCAATTTACATGCTGGCCATATTACTCCAATTTACATGCTGGCCATATTACTCCAATTTACATGCTGGCCATATTACTCCAATTTACATGCTGGCCATATTACTCCAATTTACATGCTGGCCATATTACTCCAATTTACATGCTGGCCATATTACTCCAATTTACATGTTGGCCATATTACTCCAATTTACATGCTGGCCATATTACTGCAATTTAAATGCTGGCCATATTACTCCAATTTACATGCTGGCCATATTACTCCAATTTACATGCTGGCCATATTACTCCAATTTACATGTTGGCCATATTACTCCAATTTACATGCTGGCCATATTTAGTGTCAGTGTCAAAATGTAACTTCTTGCCACACACATTTCTTGCAAAGTCCTGCCCTTTCAAGTGATCAACCGATCATCATATAGAAAAGCCAAGCTTCCAAGCAGGACAAAAATACTTTAATTGAAATTCCACTGTCAAATTGGCAATCAGGTTCAGATCAAATGCATATAGTTCAGATGAAGCTCCCCTAGACCCAAAATGGCACGTTTAGAGCCTCTTGTCCAATAAACATTGATCTTTTGCCCCATTGATTTAAATGGTACAGGGATCTGCCATTAAAGCACGACTTTAATAAGCACTCCATGGTACTTATATTGACATATTCATGTAGAAAAAGTGAATTGCATTAAGCTGGCACCACGCAAGCAGACTCCATACAACTCCATTTTAGCCAGTGGTGTCACACTTGCAGACTGTTTTGCTCAGATCTCACTCTCTTCAGTAGAGGGATATAAGATATAACTGACATGTGTACAGATAACTGACATGTCTGAATAAATGAGCAACGACCCAAAAGTGTTTTATTATCTACTCTCCCCCTTCATCGCTGCATGACTTTCACGAAATGAAGCTATGTCACTTAAAAGATGAAACTTATTGAAAGAAAATGTACATTTTGACTCTGGTAATTCAACAACAGAATCACCTTTTCAAGATTTATAAATAGAAACAAAAAGTTTGCTGGCTTTTTTGCATTCAACAGCACAGCACACTGAGGGTATGTGGAATTTTGGTCTCAAACATGGTGGCGTGGTCATACAGTGACATCACATGAAACTGGTCAATACTCTAATTCCTTGTCATGTAGAGCTCGCCGAAATAACAACAGTAGTAACATGTGAGCATAAACAATTGCAAAAGAGTGAAGAGAACAGAAGAGCCCTCCTTGGCAACCGAAAGATTTTTTTCAATCAGGCTTGATGTGCTTTTTCCCTTGAACTGAGCAGGTAGTCCCGATAGTCAAGGGACTGACAACCTCCTGCTAGCAAATGTTAACAGCTAACAATCACCTGCTGTCCGGTAATTATGTAAATGAAGCTCACACCTGAAAATCGCTGGCTTTACTTGAACAAACAGCGTGATATTGAATGTGTGATTGTGGCAGGGAGGAGGGCGGAGGGCAGGGCCCGGGTCGTGATTCCGCACACCTGGCCCCTAATTAGGCTGATGAAGCCTGAGAGGGATAATGCCGACCGGAGAGTTACGGGCAGCTGTCCGACACCTGTGTATGTTTGTCTTTTTGGTTCAGTTTCGTATTAAACTATTATTTATATTATCAAGCCGGTTTTCGCCTGACTCCTCCATTGCCAGAACTAAGAGCTTCGTTACACTGGTGCCGAAACCTGGGAAGGAGGAGGGATGCGCTGTAGTACAGTCCTTACAACTACCATCCACCTCAACGGTGCAGGTTCGGCCTCCTGCCAGGGGACGGAGGATCCTGGCCGCCTGAGAGCAAGGGGAGGAGGGGCTTCTAACCGACCACCTGGAGCAGTCAGGTCTGCTGCCAGGGTCAGAGGAGACCCCTACCTGCCGCTAAAACGCGGCAGGGTCAGAGAACCACCGACCGCAAGTGGGGAGGGGCTCCTGGCCGACTGCCTGGAGTGGGAGGTCCGCTGCCAGGGTGGGGGAGACCCCTTCCACCACGAAAACACGGCGGGCGTTCCATCCACCAGGGGCCGAAGGACTGCCTGCAATCTGCCCAGAAAGGCATAGCTGTCATCCACTAGAGGGTGGAGGAGTCATTGAAGACCAAGCTACGGTGTATCGTAGAACCAGATTTACAGTATAAAAACTATTTTAACAACCAAAAAGACAAACACACACAGGTGTCAGACAGCTGTCCGTAACTCTCTCTCTGTCGCACTGCCATCTCCAGGTGGCCAATTAGTGGCCAGGTGTGCGGAATCACAACCCGGCTCCGCCCTCCACCCTACCACAGAGATATTTTACACTTTTATTCCAAAAAATATTGAAAGGCACAAAGAGTAATATGTGCTTTATATCGATTATTTGTATGTATATGATAGTTGTCTTTCCGCATTTCTTACGAAAGTTTAGGGGAAGCTGTGCTTCCTGTTAAGTCTTTAAGCAGATGCCACTGTTGTCTCTGTATCTCTCTGCACCAGTCACAAAAATGTAATGACACTTGTGTCTGAGATAAACTTATGATTGTTTATTTGTTGCAGAGGTAAAAGTTGTTAACTTAAGTTGTTTTCAACCATTGATTTTGTTACACTTTCCTTATATTTTAATGCCAAACTGGCAAGTCACACCAAAGCCAATTTTTACATATATTTTCGCTCAGTGGACCTTAATGATGAAACACAAGCAAATTGTTCATAAATACAGTCTGACATAAATTATTCCATTGAATCAATGGGCAAATTTACATAATAATGGTTTTACAAACCATTTATTTTAAAATTACTTTGTAGACACACATTCAAACAACAAAATGAGTTGCTGGCTAATGGGGAAGGATGCTGATACAGTATTTTTCATAGTACTTTGGTAGTATTTCCAAAGTATTTCAAAGACCCACTTTTGTCATGTTTGTGGTTTCTGTGGTCTCAGGTGTGATGAGAAAGCAGTAAAGAAGCTGTTGTCTCATTTCGGGGATTCTCGCACAGAAGAGAGTCAAACGGCTGTGCTGGAGCTGCTGGAGAAGGTCACGCGACTCAACAAACAGTTAGAGTTGAAGGAGAGTCAGGCCAGAAGAACAGAGATGAACACAGACCAGGTATGACACCTCAAGACAGCGCAGCATTCAAGCAATGCTTTTTTCAGCTTGTGAGGGTTGGAAGAACTATGATATATAATAATAATAATATGTCTAAAATATACAAAAGTGTGATGAAGTTTTAAATGAAATACAGTATTGTGCAATGCTGTGTTCATGTCAGGTTGGAATTACTGTAATTATCATGTAAAATTATATTATATTGTAAAAAAAAAAGAAACAAATACACATAATACAATGAAAAAAGTGCAACTGCAATTTTTACTCTAATGGGATAGTTCACCCAAAAATAACAATATATTTCTCTCATCATCTACTCACCCTTGTCGTCTCTTAATCGCATGACCTTCTTTCTTCCACGGAACACAAACTAAGATATTTGAATGGAAATATGATATGTTGTCTGTTGTCAAATATGGTCTGTTTGTCCATATAATGCAAGTAAATAGTGACCAAATCTTCCTGCTTCAAAAAGCACAAAAAGGCAGCATAAAGGTAATCCATAATACTCCAGTGGTTTTGTCCATGTCTTCTTAAGCGATCCAAGCGGTCAGTTTATTTGAGAATAGACCAAAATATAACTCAGCAGTTCAGGCTCAGGTGGTAGAGCGGGTCGGCTGCTAAACGCAGGGTTGGCGGTTCGATTCCCGGCCCACACGCCGAAGTGTCCTTGGGCAAGACACTGAACCCCAAGTTGCTCCCAATGGCAGGCTAGCGCCTTGCATGGCAACTCTGCTGCCATTGTTGTATGAATGTGAGTGTGAATGTGTGTGTGAATGGATGATTGGGACACAGTGTAAAGTGCTTTGGTAACCTCTAAGGTTAAAAAAAGCGCTATATAAGTGCAGACCATTTACCATCTAGCACTCTGTCCATGCGTTGAGCACTAGAAATCATGATCATGCTTAGAGACTACAATGGCATGATTTTTAGTTTTTATGCTGCCTTTATGTGCTTATTGGAGCTTCAAAGTTTTGGTCATCATTCACTTGCATTGTATGGACAAAAACACATCATATCTCCATTGAAATATATCTTTTATATTCTAAAGAAGAAAGAAAGTCATATGAGTACGATGAAATATAGGTGAGTAAATTATGAGAGCGTTATACTTTTTAGGTGAACTATTAATTTAAGGATGTATTACTGGTCTGACTCTTCAAGATTACTTTTGTTGGTAAAGCCTAATGCATTCAGATTGATTTAGTTCATATTAAGTCATATTTTTGACTTTAATAAAACCAGTTAATTTTGACGTTACCATATGAAACTCATTACCTGAAAAAAACATTTTTATACAGTGTACAGTCAGCAGTTAGAATATGTATCAAAGAATTCAATAATTACTTCATGTGATATGTTAGTGTGCAGGGGCACAAGTTCATCCAAATAAACTTTGGCTGTTCCTTCTCTTTCATCCTTCTTACATCACCACAACACCAAGTGGACTTCAGTACTATCTGTTCTGTTTCACTTTTATGTTCATGGTTACTTTCCTGTGCAGGGGTATAAAATTGGATTACAAGGCACTTGCCCACTGAGCGGTTGTTATGAGAATGAAGGGCATCAAAGAGAAGCCACAGTGAGCGGAATAGCTCTCACTCTCCCACCCAAGCAACCAGCCACTAACAGCAGTGGGCACACCCACATGTGTGGTTGTGTGTGTGCCTATGAGAACAGCCAGTCAGCTGTGTTTTCCTGAGATGACCGCAGAAATAAACCTCCAGGTGTTACACAATTACATAGACATTAAGAATGCAGCTGTTAGACCAGAGGTTCTCAAATTTGGGGTAGCCAGAGATGCCGATGCGGGACTGTTTTATGAACTGTATCTTATTTAACTTATTGTATGATACGGTGTAGCCAAGCCATTTTTTTCCTCACATTTCAGAAAAAGCTAACACAATGCATTGTTGGAAATAAAAGGGCAGTAACCAAAAATATGCTCCTTTAGGGACACATGACATTTGATTTTTCCAGTTTGACAAGTTTTCCCTTACAGGTGCTCCACAAATTGCTCTATTTAGCACATTTTTATGTTTCTTCTACATCATGATTTATTTTATTTTTTTTGCTACATCTTTGATAAGTTATTAATGCACTAATGCATTTTTTCATTAGAAATTTTTATAGATAATGGCATCTATTTTATAATTGCATGTATTCATTTATGTGGAAATACCTACCATTATATAGTTGCATTTATACATAAATAGCATAATCTTGATTTGCATTTCTTCTTTTCAGACAAAAATGAACACGGCAATGTTTTATTGAAAAGGCAAGATGAGTGCACAGTTAGTTCTTCTGATTGACAACAGTAAGGTTTTAGTGACAGTGAAAGTAAATCAACAATATTAAAGAATGTATGATAGTGATTCTGTTCATTTTAGTTTGTAGGAGTTCCCAGAGTATAAAAACACAATTAATAAAAATATATTTTTTTAATCTGATTCTTGGAGAAATTATAAGTAATTACATTGAAAGATATTGTTTTAAAAAACTAGTTTATACCCCCCTAAATATTTTTATTAGAGCAATTTCTCTGGTTAGAAAATCAAATGGAAAAAAGATTATATTGTTAGAACATAATGTGTGACAAGGTATTTTTTTTTATTCTGGCATAATTTGTATAGCTATATATATACAGTTGAAGTCAGAGGTTTACATACACCTCAGCTAAATACATTTAAACTCAGTTTTTCACAAATCCTGACATTTATCGTTCTCTGGACATAAATGCCTTGTTGAAGAAAGAGGTTAACAGAGAATGGCCAGACTGATTCAAACTGACAAAGTCTACGGTAACTCAGATAACCACTCTGTGCAATTGTGGTGAGAAGAATAGTATCTCAGAATGCTATACTGAGATGCAGGTTGGCGCTGTTTTGGCGGCACGAGGGGGACCTACACAATATTAGGAAGGTGGCTTAAATGTTGTGGTTGATCAGTGTATTTCATCTCATCACATTCCCAGTGGGTCAGCAGTTTACATACACTTTGTTAGTATTTGGTAGCATTGCCTTTAAATTGTTTAACATGGGTCAAACTTAGGTAGCTTTCCACAAGCATCTCACAAAAAGTTGCTTGAATTTTGTCCCATTCCTCCAGACAGAACTGGTGTAACTGAGTCAGGTTTGTTGGCCTCCTGCTCGCACACGCTTTTTCAGTTCTGCCCACAAATTTTCAATCGAACTGAAGTCAGGGCTTTGTGATGGCAACTCCAGTACATTGTCTTTGTTGTCCTTAAGCCATTTTGTCACAACTTTGTAGGTATGCTTGGGGTCATTGTCCATTTGGAAAACCCATTTGTGACCGAGCTTTAACTTCCTGGCTGATATCTTGAGATGTTGCTTCAATATATCCACATAATTTTCCTTCCTCATGATGCCATCTATTTTGTGAAGTGCACCAGTCCCTCATGCAGCAAAGCACCCCCACAGCATGATGCTTCCACCCCCATGCTTTATGGTTGAGATGGTGTTCTTCGGCTTGCAAGCCTCACCCTTTTTCCTCCAAACATAACGATGGTCATTATTGCCAAACAGTTCAATTTTTGTTTCATCAGACCAGAGGATATTTCTACAAAAAGTAAGATCTTTGTCCCCATGTGCACTTGTAAACTGTAGTCTGGCTTTTTTATGGTGTTTTTAGAGCAGTGGCTTTTTCTTTGCTGAGCAGCCTTTCAGGTTATGTTGATATAGGACTCGTTTTACTGTGGATATAGATACTTGTCTACCTGTTTCCTCCAGCATTTTCTCAAGGTGCTTTGCTGTTGTTTTGCACTTTTCATACCAAAATACATTCATCTTTAGGAGACAAAATGCTTCTCCTTCCTGAGCGTGCGTGGTCCCATGGTGTGTATACTTGTGTACTATTGTTTGTACAGATGAATGTGGTACCTTCAGACATTTGGAAATTGCTCCAAATGATTAAACAGAATTGTGGAGGTCCACAAATATATTTATGAGGTCTTGGCTGATTTCTTTTGATTTTCTCATGATGTCAAGCAAAGAGGAACTGATTTTGAAGGTAGGCTTTAAAATACATTGACAGGTAATGAAAAAACAATTCTAATTGTGTTGTTATTCTTATAAACTAGTTATGTGCGTATTTACAGGGTCGTTTCTAGGCATAGGCAATCTAGGCGGTCACCTAGGGCACCAAAGTACACCAAACAAATCAATTCAAATTTATTTGTAAAGCACAATTAAAATAACTTTAATTCTGGTTCACACACCAAAAAGGGATGAGAACCCCTGTGTTAGACACAGCTCTGTTGCAACGTACCAGACATGAACTAAGTAGACGTGTGCTATAGGAGACCGTTAGCGCAGTATTTTTAAAAGACTGCTGCAACACACATGTATGGAAAAAAGGCACAAAAATTCTGGGCATAACCAGTTTGGGGTCAGCCTTAACTCGACTGCAAGCGGCATATGTGGATTTTTGACATATGGTCAGACAGGCCAGAAACAAGCATTTCTGAACTACTGTATTTCTGTCTGAGGAATTATGTGCCTCAGCTGAATTATGAGCCATCTACACATCTGGCAAGAATTCTCCTAACCTGGAGTTCATTGTGTGTTGGAAAAAGGCTTTGGAGCTTAGTGTTTAAATATGCACAAGGTCAAAGGTCACCTTTGTGTGTCTGCAGATGAGGGATGCCCTGGTCCAGGAGCTACAACAGAAGGCAGAGGAGACGGAGATGCTCCACCTGGAGCTGCAGATGCTGGAGACAGAGCGGGTGCGTCTCTCTCTGGTTGAGGAGAAACTGATGGATGTGCTACAGCTTTTGCAGCAGTTGCGAGAACTGGTCAGTGAATCTGTAGGGATGTCACACTCATCATGTCTCAACTAAGCCCAGCTCCATCTCAAAAGCTGAAGACATGCGCTGGAGGGCAGAACACTTGTTCTGACACGTTACACAATGGCCACACAGTCCTTTCCCAACACCACAATCCTGACCTGTCCTTGAAAGAAAATAAAAATCTGGGTTACAGTAAGACATTTACAATGGAAGTGAATGGGGCCAATACGGAAATGTTAAAATACTCACGGTTTAAAAAGTATATCCACAAGACGCAAACAATATGCGTGTTAAAAGGATTTTAGTGATAAAATTGCTTACTAACTTTTGCTGTGTAAATATATATCAAATTTTGCAACTTTGTTGCCATGATGTCGAAACGCAGTAAACTCTAAATCTCATGTAAAAACATCATTTTAAACATATTTACAGCTCAAATAATATTTTTTAGTTTTAACAGAACAATTAATGTAAGTGCTTTTATTAAATTATAAGCTTAACATTTCTGAGTTTAAACCCTCCAAATATTGGCCCCATTCACTTCAATTGTAAGTGCTTCATTGTAACCTTGATTTTTTTTTTTCTTATATATAAGAAAAGGAGGCACGATTCCAATTATTATAATTAATTTATTTGGAAATCCACATTAATGTGAACTGAGTTTAACTTGTTAAGAACCAATAACATTCCTTTAAATAGAACTGATTTGCTGAAATAATATACAGCACATTTTTATGTGCACAAAATGATCATATGATGGAGTGGTGGTGGTGTAGTGGGCTATAGCATTGAACTGGTAAGCAGAAGGTTGCTGGTTTGATCCCCACAGCAACCACCATTGTGTCCTTGAGCGAGGCACTTAACTCCAGGTTGCTCCGGGGCGATTGTCCCTGTAATAAGGGCTCTGTAAGTCACTTTGGATAAATGCATCTGCAAATTGCATAAATGTAAATGTAAATCAAAGTGAAATGTTTTATGCCATTGCATAGTACTTTCTGTGTATATTCAGTGATTTTGATTTTAAGCTGGTTTATTTATTTTCTTTATTCATTTTACATGGAATTAGGTGGGACAAAGTATTTATTTTTTTATTAAAAAATATATATATATATAATTTAATTTTAAAAAATAATCTTCAAAGTTTTGTTTTTGTTTTAGAATGTCTCAAGAAGATCTCTGGGAAAGATTTTGCTGAGCACATTGGAGTCTTGCAGTGATCCACAACATGGTAAAAAACAAAACCTCACAAAACTTTTAACCTGCCAGCATCGATCGTATAAACCCAGTAATCACTGAGCATTTTTACATGCATACAATACTCTGATATTTCCCAAAAATCAGCTTTTCAAACCCCCACCCCAATATATTCTTTTCACCTGGCTTTGCTGGCATGCAATAAAAATTTAGCAGAATGATTATTTGTATTATTTGGGATTTTTATATTGTGGCCATGAATTCAGAAATCATTCCTATGACTTATTAATACATGAGCACATTTTATTTATTTGTTCCTTCATTTTAGTTAAATAGTCACAACGTTTTATTAATTTGTGCCTGCAATTTCATTAATCCATCGTTATTTTACTATGTATTGAAGAGACTTCTATGGCTGCTGTTATGGACAGAGTCTGGGATTCCCAATAACATTGGAACTTTTATGATCATCTTAACTAACGTAGCTAGTTATTTTTACGATGAAGTAACATCTGTAGCAATTAAGTGCTTCATTACGGTAACTGTTGATTCCAAATTGGTGCTGATCACTTGGGCCAATTTACATCGATCAACCACAACATTAAAAACCACCTGCCTAATATTGTGTAGTTCCCCCTTGTGACACCAAAACAGCACCATTCTGAGATGCTATCCATCTTATCATAATTGTACAGAGTGGTTATCTGAGATACTGTAGACTTTGTCAGTTTGAACCAGTCTGGCCATTCTCTGTTGACCTCTCTCATTAACAAGGCTTTTCTGTCCACAGAACTGCCCCTCACTGGATGTTTTTAGATTTTGCCACCATTTAGAGTAAACTGTATGGACTGTTGTGTGTGAAAATCCCAGGAGTTCAGCAGTTATAGAAATGCTCAAACCAGCCCATCTGGCACCAACAATGATGCCATGCTACAAATCACTGAGATCACTTTTTCCCCATTCTCATGGTTGATGTGAACATTAACCAAAGCTCCTGATCTGAATCTGCATGATTTTATGCACTGCACTGCTGCCACATGATTGTCTGATTAGATAATCATATGGATGATTGTTGGGCTGGTTTGAGTATTTCTGTAACTGCTGATCTCCTGGGATTTTTTAAATACTGACAAACATGAAAGTTGTTTGTAACCTTGTTCAGGTGCCAAAATGTATTAACCATTACAGAATTTAATTATATAAATAATGATGGCTTCAGTAAGATGGTGTTTCAGATGTATTGGTGCTCAATCATATACATTTGTGAAAGTGATGGAATAAATGCATGTAACGTAAATGTCCACGATTTGAATCATAAGGAGCTCTCACGCAGCCTTAAGTTTTGTTACTTTGGCTGGAAATCTGAACAAATGCACACAGAACAGGATTCAAATGATGGCCGTCAGTATTGGCCCACTCATAGACCTATCTAAATATTAATAGATTGTCTGGTTAGAGTTGTAAAAAGACCTGGCTTTTAAAAAGACTATAGGCGAGCCTATTTGGACCAGCCACTGGAGGAAGAAGAGGAGGAGGAAGAGAGAAAGAAAATCTCTCATTGCACACTCTCACTCTACACTCCTGTGTTAAACATATTTTAATAATTTTTAAGGCATATTTAAGTTTTAAACTGTATAGTCATATTAGTCACATATTCTTAAATAATGTGTTTAATAAGAGCATATCGTCTTTCTATTGCCATTACAATTATGCTAATCAAAGAAGGCTAATATAACGTTATACTTTATTACGTGTCTTGTAAATTTAGACCTATCGTGTTGCATGCACAGACTGCCTTTTGATTTCAAAGCGATTTTTTTTCAACACTATTTTTATCTGAAAAAGTTTACAATGGCGTTCCAATGATCAAAATACATTATTACAAATTGTCCCATTGTCTTTGATAAACTGTGATAAGTTGCACTTCATGGACTTAACCCTTGTGCGTCAATAACATAAAGTTACTCAGAGGTCCTTACAGGACAAAAATGTCTGCTTCAAAAAACTGCCATAATAATATTATATATTTATATTATTTTCCACTTTCCCTGACTTTAATTTTTTTAACCAACATCAGTCCTGATCATAACTACCAAATATCCATTAATTCTCACTATTTTAACCCTTTAAATGCCAGTTTGTTTACATAATGCCACGTGTTTTCTACACACACACACACACACACACATTTCTCAAAACACACCCACACAATTTTAGCTGCATCATTTATTCAATTGGCCTGCAGTACTCTATAATACAACAAACAGAAAATAGGTAAAAAGCATGTATATGCTCCATAGTCTAAACATGAGAAAAATGGCGCCATCTGTTGGAAAATATTAAAACTTAACATTTTTAAGCCAGGGAGCCGGAATGAAAGCATAATATCATATAATTCGTGATGCTTTAATGGCACTGGGATCGAATTTGCCGTTTTAATGGGTTTCAATTGGGACATTTTTGTCATTAAGGTCCTGAGTGTAACTATTTTGTGTAAAGGAACTGAGGTTGAAATATCAAAATTATTAAAAAAATATAATAATAAAAAGACACAAATTAAGAGGGGTTCAAAGCTCTCTACTTTGATAACGATGCTTTTGTGAAAAGTTTCACGAGGGGGGAGCAAGAGTAATAAATTAACGCACGAACTGGTCACATTTAATAAAAATGAGGGCTCAAAATAAAATGTGGCGACGACTTGACGCAAAAAGGGAACGAATTAGTAAAACGTTCTCACTAAGTCGTGGGAAAGATTTCTTAATTCGTGGACACGAAAGCTTAACACATATCTCTTATGATTGATTTGCAGGAAAAGCACATATTTTGGAGGTGCTCAATGCTCTTTGTCATGAACTGGCTGCGTGTGAGATTCCAGTCTGTAGCGAGAGCACAGAGTCAGCAGTCGCTCGCCAACTCACTGCTCATCTCCTGCTAGGCGGTGCTGCCACCTGGTGGTCACAGGAAGCTATAGACTCTTTTGATGGAACTTTATAGCCACGCACTGTAAATGGCAATGGAAAATTGGACCATACTTATTTGTGCATACATTTGTAGTCATGTTTTCATATTTCTGTGTACATTTCATGCATAAGCTCTTTATCATTTACAAAGAAATATGTGACAATGTCTCATTTTGAAGCATCTCGTTTTTTCTAGTCTAAGCTAGTTTTTCTTCAAGATTTTCCTTGTAAGATATTTGTAAAATGTCATAAATTGAGTATCTTAAAATACATGTATATTAAACACTGGTGTTCATTACTTTCTTAGGTCATATGATATTGAACTGCCTGACCAAAGAACACCTGTTTGAAGATCTTTCGGTCACAGCTCATTAAATACACAATCTGACAAGTGCAAGAGAAAAACCAACAACTTATTTTGGGTGCATCATTTGAGTTGAAATAGAGCCAAAATAAGGCCTTCTCCTGCCAGTTATGTTTGTATCTCAAATACAAAATGCCTAGTTTTATAGGGCCGCATTCATGCAACTTTCATTGTTTCAAAATACTGAAAAATTTGTTGTAACTTTTGATTTAATCGTAACTCTTTTCAGTGGTTTGAGCATTTTTGTTGCTCTGTTTTTTTTAAACGATACCATGATTTGCCTCTCTCCAGCTTACTGAGAAATGTTGCACATTTTATTTGATACACTGCAATAAGAAAACCCTAGGTTTGTCAAACGTGTTTCTTATTTTACTGTTGTTCCGAAAGATGGAATAAATTTAGGATTATGCAGTTTTTTCTAGATACATCCCTTACAAAAAATTAAAACACAATGCATCTGAATCATTTCATACAATGATTTATACACACACTTGTTTCTCAAACATACATTTGCGTATACATTTCAGTTGTTTGTTTTTGGTTTTAAAACATCTAAAAAGTCTTTCAGTTTTCTGTTTTAAATAAAAGCTGAAATAATTAAATCGGTGGCATAAATCAATATAAAAAAAAAACATGCATGGTAGTGCATCACTATCCCTTCAACAGAGATTTGACAGAAGGCATACAAGTCGTAAGGTGACACTGAGCAGGAAAAACAGTCTAACGGAGATCAGAATTATGCACTATAATTATAACTATTATTCTAATAGTGTTTGTCCTCTTAAATGTCTTACTTGTGCAAAAAAAAGCATTTGTATTTGTATCTAATAAAGATTTGTTCATGTGACACGGATGGCAGAATACTCCAAGCCAAGCGATCATTTAACTCCTCACCTGTAAGATCACAAATGTTCTTTTGGCTCACGTTTGTACAGTACAAGTCAATGTGGCTTTTGAGCACAGTTACCATCAGGCTGTATCAATCATTTTTCTATGATGAGTTAATGAGTTGTTTAACAGAGAGAAGCCCAAAAATGAAAACAATAGCTCATGAAAGTGAGCTTACTTGGTGCTTGATTCTGAAGATTTGAAATCTTACACCATCACCACAAGAGTCCGGTCATAGGCAATTACTACAAGAAAGCAGACGGGCAAAAAAACTTACAGCAAATGAATCTCCTAAAACAAAGAAAACACACTCATCTATTTACAGCAACATGTGTTACCAATTATTTTACACATCGACCCTAATAAAAGCAATAAAATGCAGGGGGGGAAATTAAAAGAAACCGTTACAAACAACTGGGGCAAAATACAAAGTAAAAACAATGTACCACCTATGCTTCTCTTATGAAGGAGAGAATAACAGCTTACGTTTTTAAAACTGTTCAAGGGGTCAGAATAGTGTTAACTGTAGTGCTGTGGTTTGCACTTGCACATGGAGAAGAATCAACTGCATTATTTCATATCATGTGACTAAGAGAGTTTAAAGGATGGAGAGAGCAAACAGGGGATACATTTGGGTTGAGCTTGCTTCATCTTATCGCTCTCCTTCTCTGCTGTTCCCCACGCAACGGTCGAGCAGTGTGCTTAGCAACCAAAGGTCTCCTGGGAGGCGTACACCATGTAGAGGAAGCCATCTTCATCTCGTTCTTGTTCATAGATCTCAGAAATGGGAGTGGACACACTGACCATGCTGTGCTGATTGACGAGGAGGAAAAAGGCCTGGGTGGGGTTGAGCTGCAGTCTACGCCTACAGAAGGGAGTCATAATCATTATTGTGAAAGACAAAAACAAACATGGCGCTTTTCAGATGTATCAGAACGGTAAGGCTTCATCCACCCATAAATGCGCTTTTTTTGCCCCATGCACTACACGCTCTTCACCATGACTGTGTGGCCTCCCAGAACACCACCAGCATCATCAAATTCGCTGATGACACGACAGTCATTGGACTGATAACTGGGAGTAACGAGTCAGCATACAGGAGGGAAGTGGCTGATCTAGTTGGTGTCAGGACAAAAATCTCTCACTAAAATGTTAAGAAAACAAAGGAGATGATTGCTGATCCATGGAGGAGAAGGGAGCAGCCCTCAGCACTGCACATTGGTGACAGAGGTGAAGAGAGTGAGCGCTTTAAAATTCCTTGGTGTTCACATCACTGAAGATCTCACCTGGTCTCGCAGCTTCTACAGGTGCACATTCGAGAGCAACCTGACCAGCTTCATCACAGTCTGGTTTGGAAGCTGCACAGCTCAGTACCGTAAGGGTCTACAGCGGGTGGTGAGAGCTGCCCAAACCTTCACTAGAACATCCCTACCGTCGCTGGAGAGCCTCTACTAGGCTAGGGTCACCAGGAGGACCCACAACATCATTAAAGACAATAGCCATCCCAAACACAGCCTATTCACAAGACAAACCAGGCTGAGAAACAGTTTCTAACCGCAGGCATCAGGCTTGTGAACAACTCTCATCCACTGCCCCTCCCCCCAGGACTGCAGACACAGTTTTCTCTCTGTTAGCAAGAGGTGTCAAGCTTTACCCCACCCTGCCTACACACACATATTTATGAATGAGTCAATATTATGGACCACTACTGAGACTACCTCCACAGGCCTTTGCACATGACCATATCCATGTTTACAATACACGTGTACACTTTCTCTTGTACACTATTTTTGATTTATGTTCTAAATGATTGCTGTGGGGGGTTTTTCTCTCTTTCTTTCTTTCTTTCTTTCTTTCTTTCTTCAGTTGAACACAAAAGGAGAAGTTATGCAGAATGTTAGGGTCTGACAGTCTCAGTCACCATTCTGTTTCATTGTAAGGATTGTATTGTAAAAATGAAGCAATGAAAGTGATTGATGACTGAGGCATCTCCTTTTGTGTTCTATGGAAGTCAGTAAAGCCATTGGATGGGATTAGTTTTCCAGATATATGATATACTGTTACTGCAGATATCTGTAATGTAAAGTTAATGGTCAATTCGAATGGGATAAGTGATGTCTGTAGAAATTGCAGAGATTAATGTGTCTACTGCATGAACACACTGCCGTCCAGTGTTCATCTTTTCAACAAAATTACTGATGATAATGTTCGTTGACAAATGTTTTTTGCATGATGCATCATGACGATAATTATACATACAATTTCATTTAAAACATACTGTTGACAAGAATAAAACAAGAAAAATCCCATTAATATCAAATGTTATTAAGAAGAAACATCCAAAAATAATTGATTAATCTAATAAATCCTGTATGTTTGGGATTTCCCGCTAGAGCTGAGTGAACCGAAAAAGATGAACATCGGCAAAACGTTCCGCTTCACAACAGGGATAATTACCTCACACAAATGCATCCCATTTATATACAAGATTAATCACTATATCCACAAGATATAGGTAATATTATAACTTAAATCTGTACAGACAATGAAGCGAATGAACAGGTGAACTTGGACTATGTGCGTCAGAACGCATAACTTGCGCTGTGAACACCGTTTCCTTAAAAGGATCAGTCCTACAATTTTGGCTATGAACATTTTGAAAATTAAACAAACTTTTACAAGTATCTTTAAGATTCATTATTAAAGGGACATGTTAAAGATTTTATTAGCCATACTAGTCAAGCTAGTCAAAAAATTCAGATGTCCATCCAGTTAAATGGACAGGGCCAGGTTGGACAATAACAGGGTGAATATATTAGCCACTACATGGTCTGTGAATGATATATAGCAAACATATTTGAAAACATGAATTGATCATTTTATTTCTGTTAACAAATGCACAGATCAGCCACAACATTAAAATCATCTGTCTAATATTGTGTAGGCCCCCCTCATGCCACCAAAACAGCACCAATCTGCATCTCGGAATAGCTTTCTGAGATCATATTCTTATATTATAACCACAATTGCACAGAACGGTTATCTGAGTTACTGTAGACTTTGTCATGGTAGACCGGTCTCTGTTGACTTCTCATCAACAAGGCATTTCCAGCCACAGAACTGCCACTCACTGGATGTTTTTTGTTTTTGGCACCATTCAGAGTAAACTCTGTTGTGTGCGAGGAGGAGATCAGCAGTTACAGAAATACTCAAACCAGCCCGTCCACTCAAACATCACCAAATCGTGTGGCAGCAGTAAATAAATCATGCAGATACAGTTCAGGAGATTTAGTTAATGTTCACATCAACCATCAGAATCTGGAAAATATGTTATCTCAGTGATTGAGCATGGCATGATTGTTGGTACCAGATGGGAATTTCTCTAGAATTTACTCTGAATGGTGCCTAAAACAGAAAAACATCCAGTGAGCGACAGTTCTGCAGATGGACACCTTGTTGATGAGAGATGTCAACAGAGAATGTTCAGACTGGTTTGAACTGACAAAGTCTACGGTAACTCAGATAACTGCTCAATTACAGTACAATTGT
This sequence comes from Moxostoma hubbsi, assembly GCA_032164185.1. Taxonomy (NCBI): domain Eukaryota; kingdom Metazoa; phylum Chordata; class Actinopteri; order Cypriniformes; family Catostomidae; genus Moxostoma; species Moxostoma hubbsi. Next base: position 6,495,866 of record JAVLUX010000201.1, on the reverse strand, counting down.
GGTGACAAGAATATCATGTCAGAATGCGTTGGCACTGTTTTGGTGGCACAAGGGGGACCTACACAACATTAGGCAGGTGGTTTTAAAGTTGTGGCTGATCGATGTATGTTGAAAATTTTAAATTACATCAATTTCCCATATGTCTTGCCATTACGGGGTGGATATATTATGCTCGATCAAATATGACAAACACCATAAAATAAAGGAAAACAAAGCATAAGAGTTACAAACTTTAAATAACCCAAAGCAATATTGCGGTATGGCTGATATCCACCTCCAGTGTCTGTGATTTAATTTCAGAACATAAATCTTCAATTAAATGTCACAGTAGCATGACATAACAGGGTGGACAATAAATTAGCTCTGCTATCAGTGTCAAAACACATTTACCAAAAATGATGTATGATAGTGACAGAATGTTAAAAGAAACTAAATCCAAAGATTTAGCATTTATTTCTGTCAAAGATTTTTGACATGCAGCTCTGGGAACATAAGGAAATGACAGAGTACAACAGCTGAAAATTATTTAAAAATAAAATAATATTTAATTTTAAAGAATGTTCCAGTTTCAATTAAAGTTAAGCTCAATCAACAGAATGTGACATAATATTGAGTACCACAATAAATATCTTTGAATCGTCCCTTTTCTTTAAAATGAGCAAAAATGTTTTTTTCTTGTCTTCGTTAAAGTGAGGCACTTACAATAGAAGTGAATGGGGCCCATTTTTGAGGGTTAAATTCTTCTGTTAAAACACATTATTCTTTGAACTATAAAGTTGTTTAAATCATAATTTTTAGTAATTTTAGGGTTTGTTGTCATTTCATCATCATCATCATCATGAAAACAAAGTTGTAAAATTGGCTATAACTTTACACAAAAGGTTAGTAAGTGATTTTATCACAATAAATTTATGTTTACACACAAATTGGCCCCATTGACTTCCATTGTAAGTGTCTCACTAGAACCCAGATTATTGCTTTTTTAAAGGAGGTGCAAGCCAAACTTGTAATCATGTGAAAAGAAACAATATAAAAAACTTGTACTGAGGTCTTAAAAATCATAGAAATGTAGGAATGACCCAAACACGCTACACCCCAAGTCCCCATAAAAAAACAAATCAAATCCGATTAAGACAATAATGGGGGTGAGCAAATGATAATAAAATTGCATTACATTTTGGGGTTAACTTTCCATATGAATAAAAAAATGCTAAAGACATGTTGAAGTTCAAAGGAAATCAAAATCAACCTTAATTCAGTCTTTTTGGGTATGATGCGACAAGCTTTGTACACCTGGATTTGGGGATTTTTGGCAATTCTTCTCTGCAGATCCTCTAAAGCTTTATCAGGTTGAATGGGGGCCGTCGGTGGACAGCCATATTCAGGTCTCTCCAGATATTTGATTGGGTTCAAGTCCGGGCTCTGACTGGGCAACTCAAGGACAGGGTCATTGTCCTGTTGGAAGGTAAACCTTCGGCCCAGTCTGAGGTCCTGAGCGCTCTGGACCAGGTTTTCATTAAGGATATCTCTGTATGTTGCGGTGTTCAGATTTTCTTCAACCCTGACCAGTCCCCGAGTCTCTGCTGCTGAAAAACACCCGCACAACATGATGCTACCACCACCATGCTTCACCGTTGGGATGGTATTGCGCTGGTGATGAGCGGTGCCTGGTTTACTCCAGATATGATGCTAGAAATTGAGGCCAAACAGTTTCAGACCAGAGAATCTTGTTTCTCACATTTGGAGAATTCTTTAGGTGCTTTTTTTGCCAATTCCAACCAGGCTTGCATGTGTCTTGCACCGAGGAGGGTCTTCCATCTGACTGGTCTGAATAGTTATGTCAGTGTGATTTCAGTTTTTTATTTTTAATATAATTGAAAAGTTATTAAAAAAAAATCTGTTATTTGCTTTGTCATTATAGGGTATGGAGTGTAGTTGAATTTCTTTTTTAAAGCATTTTAGCATAAGGTCCAACTTAAAATCTGAAAAAAACGAAGGGGTCTGATACCTTCTGAATGCACTATAAATAATGAAATATTCATGATGAAGTCAAAGATCAGAAAGTATGATTGATTGAGACAAAATGTTCAGCTGTTAGTCAAATCACCTGACTGACAGCTGAAAGGGTCTTGGCAAGCTCATTTAGACTGAGCATATTTCACACAGCTACATTCCTTTCATTTATATATATATTAAGACCAGTTTGAATATAAGTGTGAATATCACTTGCTCAATGTAAGACTGAACAATACATAAATATATAAATAATAGTCTAGACATGTAGCCAAGTATTTTATGTATCTATGTTAAAATAACTGGATGGCAACACTGAGCTACAAATGTCCATGTTGGTTAGCCAGAGTTTTGTTTTCAAAGTATCTGTGACAAAATAACGTGGTGTTGTGCAGTTTTCAAGTTTCAATGTATTCCTAAAAGTCCCTTGAGGATGACACTCTAAATTGGCATACACTTGGATTCTCAAACCCCACTCGGCCTCTATCATCCACCAGACAACTAAAACCAGATGAGGCTGAATCTCAAGCAATACACTTGTCAAAATAACTTTAACATGAACAAAAGCTTTTTCTTTCTAAATTCTGCATCCTTTAAGACTCAACTCAAAGCAACCCTGATTTTAATACACCAACAATTTAAAAAAATATATATGACTACAAGTCATATGGCTACAGGACACTATGCCCTAAATTAACAATATACGATGAAGTGATAACACATATTAATTTAATATTTAAATCACACATTAGAAGTCCATGAAGAAATCCTTATTTGGGGTAAATTCCCCCATCTTTAAGAAAATAAATAGAACAATATACCTTTAGAGTAATTGCAATAGCGGATTTGAAACAGATCAATCGAACTTGGATTTTACCACATGGAGAAAGTAATATTTAGATTCAAAACAAAAGTTTAGTATGTGAACATAAACAGGAACTGCTTAAAAATGTATACTGTATCATGGATAAAGGACAATTTTCTCTTTAATCTTTAAAAGTAATCAGTTAAACGAAGCCTTCATCTAAAAAAAATCTTCAATTTGTCAAAACAAGGAAAAAGTTCAAAATTATTATGATTATTAAAAAGATATCCTGTGTGTAGATAGAGGTGAAGTTAAATTCAGTTTTTAAGGAGTTTTAAGTTTACCTGATTATCTTTACCAGCTCACTCATGTTAACATGGTCAGGAACGAGGAACTTGGTCTTGTCCAACACAGGAAGCTGCTTTTCCCCCTTATACCTCTCAATGATAACCTGTTGCCAAAACAATAAACAGACAAACTGATTTAGGTTAAGCCCGCTATACACTGAAGGATTTTTACAGTCCTATAAGATTGTTACTTGTCAGGCTGTATGATATGAACGCATTGAGATCATCATGGCACACTGTGTGACATTATGTCAGACTTTACGATACTCATCGGTGGTCCCAATCATCCCGATCAGTGAAAGTGATTGTTAATATAATAGAAGTGCAGTACTGTGCAAAAGTCTTATGCACATAAGATTTTTCACAAAAACATTTGACTTTACATGGTTATATTTATCTTCTGCTATAGTGTGTTAATATAAAATATAGATTTTACATTCCCAAACATTTCATTTTTGAATAGAATAGAGGAACTTGGAGTCCTGCAGCAGATGGCATGGGTCCCCACAAAGCCCCCACTGGACATCGAGTCAGTCTGGGATTACACGAAGAGACAGAATCAATTGAGACACCCTAAACACACAGAAGATCTGTGGCGAATTATCCAAGATCCTTGAAACATCCTATCTGCCAAGAACCAAGAAAAACTGTGTCCATGTGTACCCAGGAGAATTGGTGCTGTTTTGATGACAAGGGTGGTCACACCAAATATTAATTTAGCATTTTAATCAGCATTTCCGTTGCTCAAATACCACTCCATCACCTGTCAAATAGGCCTTTAATAAGACATCCTGATCACAAATAAACAGGAGGTTGCCTACAGTAATAATTAGCCACCACAAGCAAAGATTCATTGTGAAAAAAAGAAGACTTGTGGCCCGAAAAATTACAAAGTTCAGCGTACACATAGAGAAAACAAAAAGGTGGGTTAAAGTATGTCTTTCTCCTCTTTTAGATTAGTAACTTAAAGGCCACGCAAAATTTAGAAAATTCATGTAGGTTAATAATTAATCGCGCTTGCAAATTCCCTATGGATAATGCACAAACATGACAGATTTCTATTATTGTATCCAGTTGTATCTGCTGATTTGGATTTAAACATCCCATAATTACTTAATATAATTTTTTTTTATTTTTATGAAATTGGAGTATAATGTAAAGAAAAATGTTCTAAGTGTTAAGAAAATGCAATAATTTATTTATTTTTATTTTGTAAGCTTTGTATTTAATTCAGGGAATAATGCTTTATTCCACAAAGTATTTTCTGCTTATTTATTTATTTATTTTTTAAAAAAAATTACATAAAACAAAAAGAAAACAAACATTAGAAGAGCTTGAGTAGAGTGATAACTGGGCACAAATGTTGTTATGGTGCAGACACGGAGCAGGTTTCATTCCAAGGAGCTCAGTGGGGTTTCTCGGAAACAGTGAATTGGGGTGCGAGAGAGGAGTGGAATATCTCATCTGACTTTGCATCATATGACTGTGATGCAAAATTTCTGACACTGCCAGCTGAGAAAGTTCAACCTGCCACTGGAGCTGCTGACAGCCGTCATTGCGTCTGTCCTGTGTACATCTATACCTGTGTGGTTTGGTTCAACCACCAAATCAGACAGAAGGAAACTACAGTGGAGAGTCAGGACTGCTGAGAGGATTATTGGTGCCCCCTGCCCACCCTCCAAGACCTGTATGTCTCCAGAGTGAGGGAAACGTGCAGGTAGAATCACTCTGTACCACACACACACACCCTGCCCACTCCTTTTTGAACTGTTGCCCTCTGACCGGTGCTACAGAGCATTGAGTGCCAGGACAACCAGGCACAAGAATTCACTCAAAATTCTCTCAAATTTAATTCAACAACTGTTCATAACCCTACCTGGCTTTAGACAGAGCTGTGATCAGTTACACAGGCCTAGTGTAAGAGCAACACTTCAGATCTCGACATTTGAAAGAAATACTTGCAAGTAATATCTTGTTATCAATAACTCTTAATTTAAGGCACATTCAAAAAAAGTGGGAAGACTTCCTCACCGGAATTTTATTGGGATGTTGCTCTCGTATCTGTTGGACCTCCTTGCAACGGTCAGCTGAAAATAAGACAAAAAAAGATGAAACATACTTGACTGTAAACTCATTTTGACAGTGAGCTGAGCATATTATACACAACTAATTCCCAACATTGGTAGTAATTCTACTGGTACGACTTTATTTAAAATCAATAATTGTTTCCGGCTTCATATTTAACAATATTATAATTCATTCAATTTAAATTACAACTTACCATCTGCCAATTTAACAATACAATGAAGTGGGTTAAGTTTAATCAACAGGAATTGTGGCATAATGTTTATTACAACCAAAAATATTTAAAAATAAAAAAAGCAGTTATAGTAAGAGACTAACAATGGATGTGAATGGGACCAGTCTATAAACACTAAAATACAGTTTCAAAGGTATATTATGTGTTAACAGTGTGATACAACTGCTTACTAATCAAATCTATGTAGATTTAACTTTACACAGATGAGGTTAGTATTAGCAAGCAATTTTATCACAGTAAAATCATGTTAACATATTGTGGCACGGTGGAGGGCGGGACCGGCGTGTGATTATGCACGCCCGGTCCCGTATAAGGCTAATTAAGCCGTCAAGAGGGATAAAGACCACTCGCAGACGGCGATCGGGAGAGAGAGCTCAATTACGGACACATCCGTCCTCTTATGTGTTTGTCTTTTGAGTTTTACATTAAACCTTTAGTTTATACGTCAAGCCGGTTTCTCGCCTCTTCCTTGCCCATGAATTTGATCTGTGTTACACATATACTGTATAATGTTTACATCATGTAGCTATACCTTTGGCCTCATTCATTTCCAGTAAGTGCCTTACTGTAACCACAATCTTTTTACCACATGCATTTTAATGGGCTTTGATCATGAGGCATTTACACTTATGTTCAGTCAAAAGAGTCAACAGTTTACACTGATCAGCCACAACATTAAAACCATCTGCCTAATATTGTGTAGTTCCCCATCGTGCCGCCAAAACAGCTCCAAACTGCATCTCAGTATAGCATTCTGAGATGCTATTCTTCTAACCACAAAAGTACAGAGCGGTTATCTGAGTTACCGTAGACTTTGTCAGTTTAAAACAGTCTGGCCATTCTCTGTTGACCTCTCTCATCAACAAGAACGGCCGTTCACTGGATGTTTTTTGTTTCTGGCACCATTCGGAGTTAATTCTAGAGACTGTTGTGTGTGAAAATCCAAGGAGATCAGCAGTTACAGAAATACTCAAACCATGATTGTTGGTGCCAGATGGGCTGGTTTGAGTATTTCTGTAACTGCTGATCTCCTTGGATTTTCACACACAACAGTCTCTAGAATTTACACTGAAAGGTGCCAAAAACAAAAACATCCAGTGAGTGGCAATTCTGTGGACAGAAACTCTGATAACCGTTCTGTACAATTATGGAAAGAAGAATAGCATCTCAGATTGCTATTCTGAGATGTGGGTTGGCACCTTTTTGGCGGCAAGAGGTGGAGCAAAGATTACAATATTACATGTATAATTACTTAGGAGTGCCGACCTGATTAAAGCTGCACTATGTAACTTTTGGCCCTCTAGTGGTAAAAAAGCGGTGTCTTGCGGAAGAAAATTTTTTTGGTAATGACTGAAGTTGTGCTTCAGCTCTGCTCCTCTGCATGGATTAATGTGGTTCAAGACATCTGTGTACACTTGGATACAGGACATCTCATCAGAGCGAATGGACAAATAACTAATGAAAGAAAAAAAACGCGGATATCCAAAAAAATTTAATTTGAGCAGTTAAGTGCCATATCTTATGCTGTTGTTTTGACTTATTGGAAACATTGATGTTTTGAAATAAATGACGTTACAAAAGTTAGGCAACGTTTGTAAACATTAGACATAATTATTGCTAGTCTGATAAGGTCAAATGTTGTAAAGTTTTTATAACCGCAGGATATTCTGGCCAAATAGACCACGGTAGTAAATAATTTATAGATTGTCATTGTTACAAACCAGTGGTCAACATCATTTCAAGACTCACATGTCCTTGCCAAGCCTAGGACTAATGGACATATTTATATAAATTATAGCAATTCTAAGAAAAATACACACATGTGCTAGCAAATTGAAAAGTTCTGCATCAATTACAGTATAATTATTGTGTTTTACTACACACAAACAGATGTGTGTGTGATTACACAATTATACATAAACCATATCAATAAAGTATCTTACCCGTTGAGTAAGAAAAAAAGCCATCTCTGTGTCGCTATTAAATCCTTTCAGATCTCGGAGTTGTCGCGACCTCTGAAAAGCCAAGCCGATGTTGATTCTGGTTTTATTACGGACTCTGCCTCTTTCCCTTTTTGCTTGTAGATTGTAGACTCCGCTCTGTTTGGGGTTTCTTTGTTTTTACAACCAGTGATTCCCTGGAGGTTTGCCATTTTGAATGATCCCTGGCCAATTTTTTTTCGATCGTTGAGACAAACATTCAACTTCACGATACTACCGCACCAAACACACACTACAGTAGCCGGAGCATATTTTCTCTATGTACGGATATGACATTAACACGCACGGGCGAATGACATATGTATGCAATTTCCTGTGAAATCCATCTCGACAGCTCTAAAATATATAAAATCATAATTATAGGTTTATCAAAGTGCATTTGGGTTGTTTGGAAGCATGGTTTGGAAGATGGATTTTTGTTGCACTCGCTCATTAATAACATTTTGTTATTTTTTAACAAAAAAAAGTTACATAGTGTAGCTTTAAAATAAACTGGTCTTACTTGTCCTGACTGCAAAAATCAGGAGCCCCCGTCTTGCATGTTCTCAACAAAGTTGTGTGTGTGACACAGAAGCAGCTGTGAAGTTGTTTTGAGGGACTGTTGAATGACACTTTTTTTGGGTGAAATTTAGATTATCGAGAATGCACCAGACAGGACTTTATCGATAACATGAATATAATAGAATTATAGAATATAATACTCCATAATGCCCAAACAGGTTGTTTAATTTATATGAAAGACTCAACTGAATGTCTTTTCCATCCCAAACGCTACGGTTGTGGATAAAAGCGTTTAGGCCTATGCCAAAAGCCGTAACGCCAACCCGGCCTGCTTATTAGGTAAATTTGAAGGATATGAGGAAAGTCCCAAATTTGCTTCTAGATTTCCACTATGTCAATGTGCCATCTTTAACTGAGAGCGTGTCAGGATCATTAATGTAAATTACATAATGCCAAAGGTTGGACAAATATGTGACTATATCCAGATCTACCAACCAACATGGACACTTATCAACAGTAAGTGGTTAAAACAGTAGATCTATGTTTTTTCCTGCTTATGTTTTTATGATTATGCAATTGATGTGTGCCCCACCCTCCCCCACACCCTATCCCCAGTCAGCTCAGATTACAGCATAATTCACAAAAACGTGTATTGTCCACTCATCTACCCTTCTTAAGGACTGAAAAAAATACAAATCTATATCAATAGAGTATATAAATAGAGGCTAGCCAACTGCCTTTATGGTTTATAACTCACAAAGACTGGCTTGTTATTGTGACCAAATGTGCTAAATACCACATATTTGAACGCATGTAAATGTGTAAAAAAAAAAAAAAAGTTAAAATAATAATGATAATCTAAATATATTATTCTGAATAAAGAAGATTTGTAAATTAGTAATCAGTGATGATTAGCAGCAGTATTAGTACAAGAGGCCTATGAGCCAGGCTAATTTACTGACTAGCAAAGGTGCTCGCTAGTGTTGTTAAAACGGCTTTTAAACTTAATAGCATCCCTATATATCACTAAAAGTATTTTTATAAGCATGAAACGCTTTACATGAAAGTTTAAGTACTGTGTCACCTAGCTGCTAGCAGGCAAGTCACAAAAACAACCCTGGTAAACAAACACACATCTGCTGAAACAGCTCGAATAAAACTCATCTTACCAAAGCTTCGTCTCTGTTTGAAAGGTCTGTCGGACGGCATTTCTGGAGTTTAACTTGGTATAGAGAAACTGAGTCTCTATATGTTATTATATATGACGAATTCACAGTCGACCTCGCTTCTTTTCGAGCTCCTGACTCACTGTTATCAAAACAGCTCCAGACAATGTCCTGAAGCGAGTTTGTGACGTCATAGCAGGATTTAACGCTTGTGCGACCTTCGGGACATTTCTGTCTTTTTAATTTTAGTTTTTTTCGATCATTTTGGCCGTGTTAAAATGCCAACAAATTGTATGTATTTTGGGGGATTTTTTTATTTCAACCTCAGTTCCTATAATACATCTATAATACGCTGTGTACACACAATACTCAGGACCTTCAGGACAAAATATCCTCAATGAAACGGCAATATTTGATCCCAGTGCCATTGAAGCATAAAATCGTGAATTCAATATTGCGCTTTGATTCCGAAGCCCTGGCTTCAAAATTTAACATTTTAATATTTTCCACCAGATGGCGCCATTTTTCTCATGTTTAGCCTATGGAGCAAATACATGCTTTTTACCTATTTTCTCTTTGCTGTATTATAGAGTACTGCAGGCTAATTGAAAAAAATGATGCAGCTAAAATTGAGTGGGTGTGTTGGTATGGATGTCAGAGTGGTATGGTTGGTATGGATGCGTGTGTGTATTGAGAAATGTGTGTGCGTGTAAAAAACAATGTAACTCATGACATTATGTAAACAAAAGGGCATTTAAAGGGATAAAATCCTGGAAATGAATGAATATTTGGTAGTTATGATCAGGTCTGATGTTAGCGAAAGTGGAAAATAATATCAATCAATAATATTTTTATGTCAGTTTTTTGAAGTGGGCTTTTTTTTTTTTTTATCTGACACTGCACAAAAAAAATGTTAATCATTTACATATCCCAGAATGTGATGATAATAATAATAATAATTAAAAAAAAAAAATTAAAAAAAAAGAGAATATGGAAAATAATTCTTTTTTTTTTTCCATTAAAATAACAGTGCCATTATGTAAACAAATGGTTAAAACCATAACTGTGAACAAATGGTCCTAATCATAACTATTTGGTAGTTATGATTAGGATTGGTGTTTGTTAAAACAATTTTACATTTAAAGTGAAAACTATATTAATATATAATTTTATTATGGCAGTTTTTTGACACAGACATTTTTGTCCTCTAAGGACCTCTTAGAGAGTTAACAAGGGTTAACAGGGCAGAACATATGGTCAGAACATAAAACATACAGACCATTTGTAAGATCTTCAGAAATGTTGTAACTGTATTCTATCATATATTCTATATGTGTGTGTTTCCAATAATAGAAAATAGTAAGAATATACATCTTCCAAAAGCTTCTATAATGCTTTCTAATTTAACACATGTATTTATTAGTAGTATTGCCAGAATACTCTAAGTGAAAATATTAGTTTAAATAAATATATTTTAACACAATATAATGTCAATTGGTATGAGATGTTAAATGTTGACCACAAATGCACTTTTCAAAACCCTGGCACGCTCTGTTGAATGAAAAAGAAAAAAGTATGGATGCACCGATTGTGAAATTCTAGGCCGATACCGATGCTGTTATTTAATCCCCCTTTTGTGCCAGTGAAACAAAGAAATCTTCATTATAAAAAATAAATTAGCTGTTTTTAAGTCTTTCAGCCCTGCACACCGGCATCTGTTGCACTCTTACGTCATGCCAGAGTCGTGTCCAGCAAATGGCTGTGGGTGGTATTATAGTACCACCTGTTGGATCTTCTCCGAAACTGCAGCTGGGTAGGGAACTGTTGTCCAAGTCGACCGCAAATAACCAAGACATAAACAGATAAACATCGGCCAACTGCCATTGGTGAATGACATCGTATTTGCCGATAGGCCGATGTCAGTCAACAAAGCAAATATCGGCCGATACCGACGTGTGACCGATACATCGGTGCATCCATAGAAAAAAGGCTTCAATGTGTCCAGAACTTTGGACCTCAAAATCTGTATGTAGACAGACAGAAAGAAACAAATATTAATCCATGAACTGTTCCAAAACATTTCTAATTATTTGACTGCAAATTAACTAATGATCTAAATAAGCAGCATTTACAGTAACTACATAATGTAATGTTTGCTCATTCTCATTCCAGTGCTGATCACAAAAGATGATGTAAAACATTATAATGTCATTTTAAATAAATCTAAGAAGTAAATCATCAAAAGGCACCAAGATTGTAGTTTCTGTTGTCTATAGATATGGTGCCACATTAGTCAGTAGGCTTATGTTACAGACATTCTATTTCCATGTTATCTATAATTTGTGTACTTGGAGAGACTTCATATTTCCATTCTATATAAAATACACAGCCAATAAATAAATAAAAAATGAAATGCTACACTTTTTATTGTCCATTCTTGCACACACAAGTAGTTAAGGCATTTTATAGTGTCACAATGAAGCATATAGATGAACAACTAGATTTCTTGCAGGGAGAATATGAAAGAACAATAAATTAAAAAAAAAAACATTATTTTTATGATAAACAAGAGCATTACAAAGAGAATAATATTAAAGATGGACCTTACACAGTAAACCAAATTCATCCACTCATTTTACTTTCTAGTAACTATGTTACAATATACACTTTTCTGGAATATATGAAAAGCAAAACACTTTTGGCAATTAATTAGAAAAGACATTACTATGGAAACAGTACCATGATGATTTAGTACTACTCTGTAGGATTCTGAATGACAATCAGGAAATAGTCCTTGTCTGCAGAGAGAACAGAAATAAATACATTTCAAATTTAAGGTTATTATAATTCATATTAAGTCAAATTTCAACTCAAGTCAAATTTATTTATATAGCGCTTTTCACAACAGGCATTGTTTCAAAGCAGCTGTTCACATAATTATGGTATTATATATATATATATATATATATATATATATTAGTTACAGGGCATCCGGAAAGTATTCACAGCTCTTTACTTTTTCCACATTTTGTTATGTTACAGCCTAAATCCAAAATGGATTAAATTCATTATTTTCCTCAACATTCTACAAACGATACCCCATAATGGCAGCATAAAATAAGTTTTTTTTTTTTTAAATCTTTGCAAATTTCTTAAAAATAAAAAACGGGGAAAAAAATAAAATAAAAATCACATGTAGCTACATAAGTATTCACAGCATTTGCCCTGACACTCAAAATTGAACTCAGGTGCATCCTGTTTCCACTGATCATCCTTGAGATGTTTCTACAACTTGATTGGTGTCCACCTGTGGTAAATTCAGTTGATTTGGACATGATTTGGAAAGGCACACACCTGTCTATATAAGGTCCCACAGTTAACAGTGCATGTCAGAGCACAAACCAAGCCATGAAGTCCAAGGAATTGTCTGCAGACCTCCAAGACAGGATTGTATCGAGGCACAGATCTGGGGAAGGGTACAGAAAAATGTCTGCAGCATTGAAGGTCCCAATGAGCACAGTGGCCTCCATCATCCATAAATGGAAGAAGTTTGGAACCACCAGGACTCTTCCTAGAGCTGGCCGCCCGGCCAAACTGAGCGATCGGGGGAGAAGGGCCTTAGTCAGGGAGGTGACAAAAGAACCCAATGTTCACTCTGACAGAGCTCCAGCATTTCTCTGTGGAGAGAGGAGCTTCCAGAAGAACAACCATCTCTGCAGCACCCCACTAATCAGGCCTGTATGGTAGAGTGGCCAGATGGAAGCCACTCCTCAGTAAAAGGCACATGACAGCCTGCCTGGAGTTTACCAAAAGACACCTGAAGGACTCTCAGACCATGAGAAACAAAATTCTCTGGTCTGATGAAACAAATATTGAACTCTTTGGCCTGAATGGTAAGCGTCATGTCTGGAGGAAACCAGGCACCGCTCATCACCTGGCCAATACCATCCCTACAGTGAAGCATGGTGGTGGCAGCATCATGCTGTGGGGATGTTTTTCAGCAGCAGGAACTGGGAGACTAGTCAGGATTGAGGGAAAGATGAATGCAGCAATGTACAGAAACATCTTTGATGAAAACCTGCTCCAGAGCGCTCCATACCTCAGATTGGGGCAAAGGTTCATCTTCCAACAGGACAATGACCCTAAGCACACAGCCAAGATAACGAAGGAGTGGCTACGGGACAACTCTGTGAATGTCCTTGAGTGGCCCAGCCAGAGCCCAGACTTGAAGCCGATTGAACATCTCTGGAGAGATCGAAAATGGCTGTGCACTGACACTCCCCATCCAACCTGATGGAGCTTGAGAGGTCCTACAAAGAAGAATGGGAGAAACTGCCCAAAAATAGGTGTGCCAAGCTTGTAGCATCATACTCAAAGACGTGAGGCTGTAATTGGTGCCAAAGGTGCTTCAACAAAGTAATGAGCAAAGGCTGTGAATACTTACGTACATGTGATTTTATTTGTATTTTTTTAATAATTTTTAATAAATTTGTAATATTTCAAACAAACTTTTTTCATGTTGTCATTATGGGGTATTGTTTGTAGAATTGAGTAAAATAATGAATGTAATACATTTTGGAGGAAGGATGTAACATAACAAAATGTGGAAAAAGAGATAGCTCTTTTAAAAAATATATTTACCTCATCATTTACTTTCATGTAACATCCTTACAATGAAAGTCAGATTTATAGTGAATAAGCACTTAAATTTGTTTCTCATCAAAAGCTATCATATCACTTCAGAAGACATGGATAAAACCACTTGAGTTTTATGGATTACTTTTAAAAACTAAGCATTAGCTTCACATTTATGGATGTATTACAGTCACAGTAATGCATTTATATGAGCCATTTGTTGCAACATTACCACAAACCTAATAGTTAGCTGGATATGAGCATTATATGATCATAAGTACACTTCTGTTTACCTGGAGCAATCATGATCTCATTCTTCTTTGAGCGAACCCTGAGAAAAGTGAGGTCGTTCTGAGGGTCAATGTCTCTCACCATGCTCCGTGCCTTCATTAGCAGCTGCTGGATATGGGCAGCATATTGTACAGTGTTCAAGTTATCAAGGGTGCTTTTGACAGGGATGCCTATTGAAAGAGAGAGCACAGGAAACACCCAGAGGGATCAAAGAAGAATAAGATAAAGTCTTTTTTTTTCTTGCTTCCACTTAAACACTAAAAATATGGAATTAGAGTGTCAAGGTTTTGACAGCAATGAAAATATTTCAGAGGCCACCCAAGAGAAATTTAGGTTGCCAAAGCAATTGTAATGATATTCATACCACTTTAAATGTACAAGCAAGAACCTAAAAGGATTTTGGCCTCCAAGACTTATGAACAAAAAGATCTGGGTTACAGTGAGGCACTTACAATAAGTCAATGGGGCCAATCCGTAAACGTTGAAATACTCACTGTTTCAAAATGTAGCCACAAGACGTAAACAATGTGTGTGTAAACATGACTTTAGTGTGATAAAATTGCTTACTAACCATTTCTGAGTAAAGTTATATCCCTTACAAAAAATCTAGAGTTCTGACAAACGAGCCACAATTTTGCAGCAAATTTGCCATTCATTATGTTCGCATGCAAATTTGCCACAAATGTTTGCCTGAAGTTTGCAGCTCTTCACCAGTAATGATGAACATACAGCAAACCTTTGGCAACAATGGACAATTTGCTACATGTTTTCCGCAAAGCTCATTTGCATGTTAAACTGTGATTTTTGTAAGGCTATCTAATTTTACAACTTCGTTGCCATGACAATGCAAACCTGTAACCCTGCTCCTGAAGGGCCACTGTCTTGCAGAGTTTATCTCCAACCCTAATCACACCTGCCCTTTATTTTCCCAAGCAATCCTGGTGACCTTGATTAGTTTGATCAGGTTTGTTTGAATAGGGTTGCTAAACTCTGCAGGACAATGGCCCTCCAGGAGCAGGGTTCCCACTAAAACGACTGTAAAATCGACAACTTTCCTCTTGTGTAATCGATGTTCCGTATGAATGATGATATTATAAAATAAACTGGCCTTGTTTGCTTTCAGATATTCATACTTAATGCATTAAGAGTCTGATGAAGAAAAAAAACAAATCTATTATGGAGTAGGAAACAAACATTTTCACAGTCCCAACTCAGTAAAGTGGTCTACTCACCTTAATGTTAAAAAATAATGTAATAAATAAACTACAAAGGGTTTCAGATGCTTAGATAATGAAGAATAACTCATATCCAGTGTAAATCTGAAATGTAATTATGTTATAGATTAATTCATTGTATTTGACTATCTTCAAGCATGATTTTGACTGCATTCTTCAATCACCACCAAAGACCAGTTGACCAAGAAAAGAACCCTGAATATCAGCTACCTTCTGCATTAACAATGATGATTCCTTGCACTCCTTTCTGGCTCTGGATCCTCTTAAGTGTCTCCTCAACCTCCGCCTGCAAAATAAACACAAAGGTGATTAAATAAAAAAAATACACAAAAACTGTGGGTGTAACTGTTTGTCACCGAACAAGAATCAGCATGCACCTCTCTGAAATACCTACTGATATTTGTCTGCTAACAAAGGATCATATGTTTTGCATTTGTTTATAATGTGTATTCTATGCCGCAGCTGGAGTGAGCTAACTTAAGGTCAAGTCTCACACACGACAACGTCCTGCAATATCAGCTCACAAAGAAAACAAACATGAGATTTCAATTAAATACACGCAGTAGTCTGTTCAAGCGACACAGATGAAAAGATGAAATATACTTGCCATCTTACAAAAAAGTCGGTGTTTCGTTGCTATAGAAGATGGTAGTGTGTGTAAGGACGGTTAGCCTTTACTGCCGTCTGCTGGATTGGAGGAAAACAAGCGCAATTCTGCTTCTTCTTCTTCTTCTTCTTTTGGCGTTTTATGGCGGTTGGCAAACAAACGATAGGTGCATTCTCGCCACCTACTGGGCTGGAGTGTGGAGCGTTGATGGAGCGAAAAAATAAAACACTATTACCTTCTAAATCCTATTAAACAGTTATACCTTTCTTAAGTATCTCATTAATGCATTATATATGTTATGATGATTCAAGTCATTAAGCAGCAGTGTTTTAAGTGTAAGATTTCCTACCCCCATTTCTCTTATTTCTTCCAACAGAAGTACTCTTTCATTTTCATAAGCAGCAGGGACCGTTTTACCGACTGGGCCAATGCCCAGGGGCCCTTGACTACCAGGGGGCCCTTGACTGCCCGGGGGTGCCATAGGCTTTAATGCTGTGTGATCTAGTTTGGTGATCCCCCCCACTTGAAAACCTTTTTGGGCATGAACAAGTGTGGCCCTTGGAGATAATTGGCCCCAGGGCCTTTGCAATTCATAATTCGTCCCTGATAATTAGTACAATATATTAGTACATGCTCTACAGTTTCTGCTGATCCACATAATATACAATTCCCAGACTCATGTTTGTTCATTCTGTAGAGGTGAATCATTCAGAGCTGTGTGCCCAAGGCGAAGTCTGGTAATGACTGTGTCTACTCTTCTACTACCAAAATTCCCTCTTTCACCTCCTACTTGATTTTGAATATGATAAAGATGTCTTCCTCTCCCCTCTTCATTCCAAAGTTCTTGCCATTTCCCTTTATAGCTGAATAAACTCCTACATGGTCAGATACTTTTACCAGTTTTAACTTGAAAATGTGGGACATATACATCTGCTGAAGCTCAACCTGTTTCAGGATCTTTAAATCCATCAGTGAAAATTGTAAGCATTGAGTAGTAATTCTGCTCTTGATACTGATTAACCATTGCATCCTTTGCTATTACTCTATTTTTAACATTAATAATTTATTGCAGATTAAGATCTACTAATGGTAAAGGGAATAGCCAAGGTGAAATAGGTGACACTACTACTGTGGGGCTCACTTCTACATGTATTATTCCAAATGATTGGGCTTTGTCTTCTGCAATCCATCCAAAACTTCTTAGATTAGCTGACTCATCTACCCAGCATTTTACCAATACTTTTTTAATTGGATGAGTTTCATAGTGTCCTTTTCCTGTAATCCAATAAGTCAACGTTAACTTTAGTCTTCTAATATCAAGAGGCGGTTCACTCATTTCTACCTCATTTGTCAGGAAAGCGCAATTCTAACCTCAAAGAACTAGCTTTGTTTGTGGATCTCTCATGTTTTAAAGGTGCACTCAATACTTTTTTCCTCATTAAAAAAGTTTTACTCTAAGAAATTAAGTGCAATTTTGACTATCACCTCCCCCCTCACCATCCTGAACAGCACTGCGGCAGCAGTGGATTCATTCAGGTTCCTGGACTCTACCATCTCTCAGGACCTGAAGTAGGACACCCACATAGGCTCCATTGTGAAGAAGACTCAGCAGAGGTTGTACTTCCTTCAGCTGAGGAAGTTCAACCTTCCACAGGCGCTGCCGATACAGTTCTACTCAGCCGTCACTGTGTCTGTCCTGTGTACATCTATAACTGTGTGGTTTGGTTCAGCCACCAAATCAGACAGAAGGAAACTACAGCGGACAGTCAGGACTGCTGAGAGGATTACTGGTGCCCCCCCTGCCCACCCTCCAAGACCTGTATGTCTCCAGAGTGAGGGAAACGTGCAGGTAGAATCACTCTGGACCCCACACACCCTGTCCACTCCCTTTTTGAACTGTTGCCCTCTGACCGGTGCTACAGAGCATTGAGCGTCAGGACAACCAGGCACAAGAACAGTTTTTACACTCAGGCCATTTACCACATGAACAATTAAACTGCCTTGCGGATGCCCAAAGTGCAATATGCAATGTACATGTGGAAATTCACTCAAAATTAATAAAATAACTGTACATAAACCTATCTTGCACATGTATTACCACTTCCACATGTACTTTTGCCATTCTATGTTATATTTCCTATTATTTGTATGTCTATTTAAACTTGTTTTATATTCTGTTAATGTTCTGTGTGCAATTGCTTGTTTCTCCTATCACCCAAAAATAAATTCCTTGTGTATGTGAGCACACTTGGCAATAGAGCTCATTCTAGTTTGGATTCTGATTCTTCTTTTAAAAGCTTTTATATTATACATGGAGAGGTTACCCTCATAGGAGCTGCCATGTTAGAATCACATGACTAGCCAAATATACTACTCGCTTAACTCTAAACACATTGCCCACAAAATATATTTAAATTATTTTTTTTAAAGAAATTGCTTTTATTTTCAATTTTATAGCTTGTAGAAATCTTGAAAATAACATTGAAAAGACAGGAGTGTTTGCCTCTATGTCAGTTGCCATAAAAAAATTTTTTACAATGTATATACAAAAATGCACTTTATATACAAAGTCGCATGTCCTGGGTATTTGCATGGACCCCCTTTTTAATATTATTTTCAAAAATTTCACAGAATCACTCATTGTTCCTCTACCCAGCCACTTAAATGTTTGTATCCCCCAGGATACCAAAACATTGAACAACCCCGTTATTGGATACTTACTGTAGGTTACGTTAATAATGTCTGAATATGTATAGTGAATTTCTCAAATACCTTCTGAGAAACTATTTATATTGAATGATGATGCATCCACGCCACTATGTGTCACTGTAAATCCAAGATTAAACAAACAATAAAAGTCACTGAGTGCAGTTTTGCCCCGAGATTATTTCAATTTTATAACCTCCTCGTTTCTATCATTGGAGAGCGCGTAACGGGCCACTAGAATGTTACGACAGTTAAGTCACCATTTGCGGATGCCATACAAATGAATGGGGGAGCCATAAACTGACATATATCTGTCGCAAAATTGCCCGTGTCTCCTATTATAAAACAGCAATTTTATTGTGATAATCTTCACACATAGTTCATTCCTAAATTATTTGTTAAATTAGAACACGTGGTCAATTAATTAAGTGATGAGCTGTTTCCTCACAAAAGCAGTATTACAGCACACTGAAGGATCTTCTCAGTAGACATCTATACAAAAATAACGACCTCTTGTCTCCTCGGCAGTGTACCGCCCATAGAATGTCTATGCTACGTTTTGCTATTTTATGCTAAGCGTGTAGACTGCCTTAGAAGGGCCCTGCTTTAACACATTGCTACCAATAAGCTCTAAAATAGATTGCTACATTGGTTATGACAAATTTTAAATAATATTCCAGATTAAATTAAACTCAAATAAATTCGAGAAAAATTAAGGTCAATCTACAGCATCGAAAATTATTTATACTCCTTTCTCCTTAAAATAATAAAAATAAATCTGGGTTACAGTAAGGCACTTACAGTACAATGGAGGTGTATGGGGGCCAATCCGTAAAGGTTCAAATACTTACTGTTTCAAAATCATTGCCACAAAGCCTACAATATGCGTGTAAACATAATTTTAGAATTTTACAAGAAGAATTAACATTAAGTGCTTTAATAACATTATATACAATACTTAACTTGTATTGAATACGGAACATTTTTAAGTCATTTAAGCCATATTATTAAATAGCAGACTAATTTTGATGAGTGTATTTTGATGTACTGTACAGGTAGACTATCTGGGTAAGATGTAATACTAGTAAGTTGAAAGAATATGGAAGCAAACAATTTGTTCACACTATACAAAATATATATGTAACAGCTAAAATAAGAACAGCATATAAGAACAGGAACAGATTGTGTATGTGAAGTTTTTTTTTTTTTTTCTTTTTTTTTTACATTTAAATAGTATGATATGGTGTCGGTATTTTCTTAATATGCACAATTTCTTTATTTGTACAGTTAAAAAATGTAATGAATAAAATAAAAAAACACTTTTGGCTAGTTTTTACAGTATACCGTATATACAGTCTAAATTATATTTTCAAACCAGAAGATTTATGTAATTTTAAAATTACACATGACATAAGATGGTACAGTTCTATGAAGACAGTAGAAAGACCTCAGCAGACACACTGTGGGTTTATGAGTAAAGTTATTTCCCTTCCAAACATTGCCTCAGGTTTTCCATTTAATGTCTGCTGCTTGGTCAGCTTTACCCTTGTAGCTTACACATGGAAACTTTGAGTCGTTCCATATGTGCAGTTACATGAAGCTTTAATAGCAGGGGGTGCCTCACATTTGGTGGAAACATAAAGCAAACATCTCAGCTGAAGGAGCAACAACTTAGCAAAACTCAGAGTTCACTGTGGTTGATGTCATATGTTATATGCACTTCGAACCTGGAAATATGACCTGACAATACAATTAACATTGGTTTACTCTGTATTTATAAATTATCTGCATTATCAAATAAGTTATGCAATCTTTGCAGTTTGTGAACCACAATGAACAAGCTTGCCATTTCCTTTTTTTACACATGCAAGCATGCCAATACTACACCTTCTCAACCAGATTTATACGAGTCTATCAAGCTAGAACGGCATACCTTGGCCTCAAGTACATTCCAACAATTCACATCCAAAGCATTCATAATCAAACATAAACCCTATGTAAATGTGAACATATGTAAATGTAAAAATCATGCCTACAGCTATTGTGCATTATGTGGTAGGTTCACATAAGGATTCAAATGTCCTTTCAATGCACAGAGTCTGCAAGGCTTCCACTCTTTTATAACATTCAAGTACTTTACATGAAACAGAGAATCATTAGTGATGCTCTTGAGGTGTAAAATGTGGATATCTATGAGCAGAGCCATTTTCCCCCATGAGAAAAAAACCTTTTAGAGGCATGCTTTGTCTAGGGTTTCTCTTACGCCCGCAAATTCAAGTGTCTGCCGCTTTCTGGTCATCTTCACCATTTCCTCATCATGTAATAAATACTTTAATTTTACATTCAGAGACAGTGACTGGTATCTCAGATTCACTCATAAATAACACGAAAAGAGTATTCCATTTTAATACCTGTTTTCTGCAGACCCTAACTGTACCATAACTGGTAAAACAAAGGCCAAACTGCAATGTTATCCCTTCATCTTTTTGCACAAAACAAAAATCAACAAAAACAAGAGCTTGCACACTTATTTTAAGAGATGGGCTCCCTTTGAAATTGTGGGCAAATCTCTGCCTGTTCTTTCTCTGTGGTGTAACTGGACACCAGCTATTGCCCAATAGGGAATGCTGATTCTTGCCCATGACTGCTGACATGGTGAGGGAATATGATCCTGTGGCTATAACACCCCAAAAAAACAGCTCAAAATTTCCCGTTATCGTCTTGCAGGTGAAAAAGAAACAACATCCCAAGATTTATGCTTGTGCTGATTTTGTTTGCCATTATGTGCCAAGATCAACTTTAAGGAATTTTACGGATTCAAAACAAGTTAAGCTCAATCAGTCGCATTTGTGGCATAATGTTGATTACCAAAAATATTTAATTAGAGACATCTTTCCTTTTCTAAAAAATAAATGAATAAAAATGTATTAAAATAAAGTTATTGTGAGGCTCTTACAATGGAAGTGAATGGGACTTAAAAGGCACAAATTTATAAAAGTATTTACATTAACTCTTTTGTATTTCTTAATTTTTGTGGTAATCAACATGATGCTACAAATGCTGTGGCCACAATATATAGGAATATTCTTGTTTTTCATGTTAATGTTGGTTTTCTATACATAGCTGCTAATGTAACTACATGATCTTGTTTTGCTCTCTTAGTCTGACTGCATGGACTTATCAAACTAGTTGTTGCTTCACTTTGCAGCTGCTTATCTCATTGTCCTTCAGTGTTAAAACAAAGTTGTTGCATCACCAGAGATTATTAACAGAGAATCTAAATATACAGTACTATTTTTCTCAATCGATTTTACGCATTTCTCCAAACTCATAACACTGCTCTTAAAACAATTAACTCAACCATCTGAACACTTTGTAATTGTCCTAAACAAATTGAAAAATTTTCTTGATTTTTATAATTTTCTCAAAAGACTACACACCAATTTCTCTAATCCAAGTTTCATGCTTTCAAAACAGTTAAAAGACAATTCAACTAAAGTCAAATTCTCAAATGTACATGCCAGTTTACAAATCCCTTTATATGCCTCTGCTAATTAGGGAGATGCCGGGTTGTGTCCCTTTCGGAGCAGGGTGCTCAGGGCCAGTTACATTTGCAGGGCTGTTGTTAGTGGGGTGAAAGTCTAATGGTAATGATTCTAGGGGTCCAAAGGGGCCGCAACAGATTCTAAACTATATTTTAAATAGCAAAAATGGCCCAGAGCAATATACTGTCAGGTAGCCCAGAATACCTTGCTACAGCCCCGTGTGTGCGCATGTGAATTGTGCTGTGAATTCGTAAAAATTGTTGAAACACAACAATGTTCAATAATATACAGCTCATTTGCCTGTGTGGTTCCTGCACTGTGTGTAGGTCTGATGTCTGACCATCTCTGGTATGGAGTCCTCTCACTTTCAACTGCTTGTATTTTCAGCACACTTTACATGTGTAAATATTTGTAAGAACACAAAAAGATTCAACAACTAAGACATAAACTGAACAAGTTTCACAGACATGTGACAAACAGAAATGGAATAATGTGTCCCTGAACTAAGGGGGGTAAAAATCTAAAGTAACAGTCAGTATCTGGTGTGGCCAACAGCTGCATTAAGTACTGCAGTGCATCTCCTCATGGACTGCACCAGATTTGCAAGTTCTTGCTGTGAGATGTTACCCTGCTCTTCCACCGAGGCACTTGCAAGATCCATTTCTGGGGGGAATGGCCCTAGCCCTCACCCTCCGATCCAACAGGTCCCAGATGTGCTCAATGAGATTGAGATCCGGGAAATCACACACAGGTCGAGCAGTATGGCTGGTGGCATTGTCATGCTGGAGGGTCATGTCAGGATGAGACTGCAGGAAGGGTACCACATGAGGGAGGAGGATGTCTTCCCTGTAACGCACAGCATTGAGATTGCCTGCAATGACAACAAGCTCAGTCTGATGGTGCTGTGACACACCACTCCAGACCAAGACGGACCCTCCACATCCAAATCGATACCGCTCCAGAGTACATACCTCGGTATAACGCTCATTCCTTCAACTCATTCCTGGGTTTGTGCCCATAGGCGACATTGTTGCCGGTGATGTCTGGTTAAGGACCCTCCTTACAACAGGCCTATAAGCCCTCAGTCCAGCCTCTCTTAGCCTATTGCGAACAGTCTGAGCACTGATGGAGGGATTGTGTATTCCTGGTCTAACTCAGGTAGTTGTTGTTGCCATCCTGTACCTGTCCTACAGGTGTGATATTTGGATGTACCGATCCTGTGCAGGTGTTGTTACACGTGGTTTGTCACTGCAAGGATGATCAGCTGTCCTTCCTGTCTCCCTGTAGTGCTGTCTTACGTGTCTCACAGTAAGGACATTGCGATTTATTGCTCTGGCCACATATGCAGTCCTCATTCCTCCATGCAGCATGCCTAAGGCACAAGGTGAGCAGGGACCCTGTGCATCTTTCTTTTGGTGCATGTTCATTAATAGTTTATGGTTCATTGAACAAGCATGGAAAACATTGTTTAAACCCTTTACAATAAAGATCTGTAAAGTTATTTGGATTTTTACAAAATATCTTTCAAATGCAGTCCCCTGAAAAAGGGACTTATGCAAGTGGCTAGAGTCATTTCAATATTTCATACTTTTGCTTATTGATACACACATTTATGTACTCAATTATAAGCAGAATATAATCATATACTTTACAGTCCTGTAACCAGCTTGTATTGCATTATCACTGCATATGTCTATCCTTGTATTTTTATGCATGTATGTTTTACAGACTGAAGCCTCACATGCTCAATGTGTGCGTTAGAAGACAATTCCATGTTTCTTCTCTATCCTTATAAGGGTTGTAGCATTGCTGTACCAACATTCCCATGGGAAACTGGGATGTTGTGTGCAGCATTGTATATACTGTATTATTAGACACTTAGTATATTGATAAGTTGCTCTTTTGACCTGATGAGAGCTCAGAGCTGATTGCAAAGCAAGCCAGGCACCATTGTAGTCAGCTAGCCAGCCCGTGCACATAAACAGGATGCATGGAAGACATGTGTGTGTGTGTGTGCAGCGTGCTGAGTGTGATATTTATGAGTCTGGCTGTGAATGTATGTGCAGATTTAGCAAGCCACCTAACCACATCTGTCACACTTCAATAGTCATGACAATATGACCTGAAAACCTGAGTTATGACCTCGTCATTTGTACAGTACCAAGGGTATAAAACCCAAAAACCTTAACCTTAGTCCTCATGAGAGTATAACCGCTCAACTCTCTGGCTCTACGCACCTGTTTCCAGCTTTGAGGGCTCATCTCATTATCTGTACTTACATTTTTTTTTATTTATTTACTTTGTTCATTAGACAAAGACAAGGCATTGTATTATTATTATTAGGTTAATTACAGGACTTAGTCCTTGGATATATATCCTTAAGATATATCTACTAAACATTTTAGAATCAAATATACATTTTCTGTATTATTGCATTTATTATCATTATTTCATCTTTTTATTCACTTTATTTTAATTTTATAAAATAAAAGTTATTCATTCTACAAATAATCAGATTTATTGAAGTCATTTTCCATCTGCTGGATCTCACTGTGCCAGGGACGTTTCTTTTTGCTGATATATATATATATATTTATATACAGTGAGATATATGTATGTATGTATGTGTATATATACACTACCGTTCAAAAGTTTGGGGTCACTTACTCATTCTTTATTTATTTATTTATTTCACATTTTAAAATAATAGTAGTCAGCAAAACTATGGAATAATAGAAATGGAAATATGGGAATTATTTTGTGACCAAAAAATCCAAAATAAATCCAAAACTATGTAATATTTTAGCATCTTCAAAGTAGTCACCCTTTGCCTAGATTTTGCAGACATGTACTCGTGACATTTTCTCAACCAACTTCTTGAGGAATCACCCCGGGATGCTTTTTAAACAGTATTGAAGGAGTTCCCATCTATGTTGGGCACTTATTGGCTTCTTTTCTTCATATTTTGATCCAAGTCATCCATTTCAAAAACTTTTTTTTTTTTTAGGAAATTTTAGATTTGTAATTAAATAAATGTATATGTTTTGGCAGAATAATATTTTGTCTACAAAGTTAATTTCAAACTTTTAAGCATACACCTTCAGATCAAAAGATTTTTAAGATCATGAGAAACATTTCAGACAAGTGACCCCAAACTTTTGAACGGTAGTGTATATATATATATATATATATATATATGTGTATATATATATATATGTGTATATGTGTGTGTGTGTGTGTGTATATATATATATATATATATATATATATATATATATATATATATATATATATTTGGCAAATTATATTAAAAAGTACATTATTTATATAGAACTTAAATTGCACAATTAAGTCAATAAATAAAGAAAATTCCAGAATATTTACGGATTGCTGCTTGTGTTACACATAATTCCTAATTTCCAATTTAACCCTCCCCTCCTAGTTTTCATTGATACAAAATCCTCAATGACTTTGTCAAATCTGCCCAGCATTCACATGGTTGATACTTATTTTCTCAAGACCACTGAGTCGATCCTATGTCATGGTATACCTACACTGTTTATTATGGTTATCTTATGTTTGTTCGGAATGTAAGATTGCACTATGAACATTTATAATCCTAACAATTTAGAGCATTTTAGGCTGAGTAGCCTGTCAGGAATGACTTGGGGCACCTTTCACACATCATGAGCCAGGGGTGGGAAGGCACGATTTGGGGCACCTTTCTCCAATCACAATCTATACATCGTGCCGCCCCAGACAGAGCATTGCCGCCCATATAGGGGCCTGCCTATACCGCCTATGCCAGGATGGTTTTGACGTATTTAGTTTTACTGTAACTAGTTATGTGTGTTGTCATGAAGTTCTATGATTATTTAAAGTAAATTAATAATTTGGTATTAAAAACATGTCAAGGTGTCAGCAACATACAGTAACAGCTACAGCTGTGAGGTCTTGAACATCTGTATAAACAACAAGAACAGAGTACAAGTAAATACTGGTTGATGATCAGATATCTTAAGACAGAAACACTTTGTTTGCCTAATGTTGTCTAAATTTCAGTCTGTGTTCTGAGAGTTTACATTGGATTTGTGCCAGAGTTTGACAAATTGGCTCTAACCTTTAGGACTTAAAGTCTCTAAACAACTAGATACAATTTACTTACTGTTATGGTTCCAAACGCACAGAAAATAATAGAGAAAAAAAACTAAGAAAATACTTATACATATATATTTGCATGGGCGTTTTTAATTCAAACCATATTGTGAATTACTCCCTGCCAAGAGATCAACAACAAAAGACGTTACAGTTACAATCAGGCCCTCCTATTTCAATGCCAAACCACCAAAATTGTTTTTTTCCACTCATTATTCATTGCAATAAATTGGTTGGCAAATGTGATCTGTTGTTCTGATTTGAACAGGTCTATACACTGACAATGTGCAGTCACCACTTCATCTGATGATGAGAAAATGTATGCTTTTTTTACTCCTATATTTGATATGTCCTGTACCCTATCATGAATATATGTGTAGTCACTTCTGCCTCTGAGAGAATTGGTCAATTTACTCTTACTTACTGTAAGTGTTAAAACATGTTAAAAACTTTTTGATTGTGCAATTCAATGATGAGAGATTGTTTGTAAAAAAAAAAAAAAAAAAAAAAAAAAAACATTCTCTCATCATTTACTCACCTCATGTGAACTCATGCCATCCCAGGTGTGTATGACTTCCTTCTGTAGAACACAAATTAAGATTTTTAGAAGAATATCTCAGCTCTGAAGGTCCATACAATACAAGTTAATGGGTGCCAACATTTTTAAGCACCAAAATTCACGCAAGGGCAACATAAAGGTACTCCTTGACGACTGTTAGCCATATAATGTGTACAGTTATAAATGTGACCATAAGTGACAATCAAAGTATGCCTCGTTTAGAAACAATTTAGGTTACAAATGTATTATTGAAGCATTTTCAAGACTTGGAACACTGAGACAGAGAGATTGTTACCTACTTTGAAGTTAGATCATTATAGCTATTATAAAAATGTTACTATTTTTTTCCCCACTAACAGTCGCGTTGTTGTTGTTACAGTAATAACGGGTAAATTAAAGGTTATGTAGGAGTACGAACGCGCGCGCGCGCACACACACGCACACACGCGCGCGCGCAAACACTGGAGACGCAGGACGTAAAGCTTGACATCATTTCTCCTCAGCCACATGCAGCAACAAGGTGGTCTGCCTGTTAGTCACACACATCCTAGCTGAGGCGGTAAGTATCCTAAACTTATCCCGGTTTTATGTGCGACTGCATGTGAACTATTACTAAACCCTTTGTAACTTCATGAAGTAAATGGATAATTTAAGAACAGGCGGTCTCTGATATAACGGATTTGCACTGCCGTCACAAAGTTATTGTGAACGTTTTCTTTTATACGTTCTCTTTCTTTTTAGGCTACATAGTTAGCTAATGGAATGAAAATTAATTCAATTTTAAAGCAGTACAAAACAACAATTGTTAGTTAAGTGATTTGTTTAGAGTGAAGCAAGATGATACAAATGTTTAAACTTCGAAGATTCAACTTGTGCTCGATTAAACAGTTCAAACTCCCGTCTTTGAGTGTTTGATACAAACTTAACCTCTACCTAACAAACTTAAACTATGCAGACTTGTGCCTTAGAGAGTAATTTACTTTGTCCGGTGGTTTCAAAAGTACGGTTATTTTAATCGTTTCATCTTGACTCGAAACCATGGGCTGTCTCTTCAAAGCCTAAAGAGTTGTCTACCTTTTGTGTGCGTGTGTGTGTGTGTGTGTGTGTGTGCGTGCGTGCGTGCGCGCGCGCGCATCAAATTCAATCGCGCATGAGGGGCCGTTCACACCGAACGCATTTTTCGTTTGTGATTGTCTATGTAAACATGCGCTAGACGGAGGTCTTTGAACGTTTCGCTGCGTCTCGCTTTTTGTTTTCTGGAGGGCCGCGTTTTAGACGCCATATCAGGTAAAAAAATAAAGGAAGAACGCCAACTTTTAAAAGCGCATCTCGAGACACACGCGTTCTTCTATACGTTGCGCTGCGTCCAGGGTGCGAATTGCACAATGACCTATGGGTGGGTTGTTTTTGGGGTTTCTGATTTAATTATAAGGTTATATAGCCTGCGTTAACACATGTGCATGTAACATTCCAAATTAGGTTTAAGAAATAACAATGAATATTTTTTTCACGCATTTGTTCATCTTGTTTAATTTATACATGCAATATTGTTGATTGTTGCAATATTGTTCATGTTAGTTCTTAATGATGTTACATTGCTAATGTTTTATATGAAACTGTATGCGTGTATGAAGAAATTGACATATAGGCAGGGATGGATTACCAACCAGGCCAATGAGGCCAGTGCCCAGGGGCCCTTTCTGCAAGGGGGGCCCCCACTCGACAACTTTTGGCCATGAAAACGAAAGGGTTCTTTTGGCGCAAGAACACGTTCGGTCTAAGCGGGCCCTATCCACCTTATTTTTCAGCTAATTAGAGCACCGTCATGATCACAACCAGCAGAGAGAAGAATGATGCCGGGAAAATGCTGCTTCAACTTTCTTTGCACCAAAACGGCATCTTGTTTCATTTTGGTAAAATAATAAACGTTTTTTACTCTCCGTTCCTGTCAGAGAGCATTCTCAATTTCTTAGCGTGCATAGTAGGAACCAGACACGCATATCTCGCATTCGGCAACTCTTATGAAACATCACCTTTTGGAAATATAGAAATGCATCAGTGGAGGTTATGCAGGTACATATGAAGGGAGGTTTACATGGAGACAAGAAAGACTGCATCGTCACAATCTCGGTAAAGAAAAAGCTGATTTTATTATCGTCTCTTACAACAACACATAGCAACAAGTGAATTCTTACATTTTTTACTATAAATGCTGATGTTAGACATAATTCTGCTGTACAACCTGTTGTTGTGTGATAGTTTATAAACCCAGATAAATAACTCTTGGTTTTATAACCTTCAAGTTATTTTCACTGCGGTCAATGCCAGCAGAACTTAAACACATTCGCCGGAAATGCCGCTGCGTTGTAAAATAAAGTGGCTAACTTTGTGTTGAGACACAGCCCGATAGTGACTAAAATCCAACAGTGGTTGAGACAATGGAAACCATTTTTTCGAAACAGGTTAGACTATCATTTATTTTCTTCCGTAGAATAACTTTGGCACTGTGTGAGTGAACGGTTTCAGGAACAGTTTCAGTTATTATTAGTGAAATCTTGGTTGAATATACATGTCGATTCTTTTTGGGGTATTTTGTATATTGTTGTGACGTTTGCTTTGTTCTTTCCATATAGGTTATGTTGTATAGCTGGTCAAAAGACAAAGATGATATTTTTTAAGGTTAATTAGTTTAATGTAGGCCTACTTTAGAGATTTATAGAGGCTTGTATTACTGCTTTAGTGGGTGTTAGTTTCTTGTTGCTGTCAAAGCATCCTGTGGCTTCATCAGCACTTCCACACGTGGTTACTGAAGGAAAGCTGTTATAACAAACTCAAAGTACTCAAAAATAATTTTGTTGGTGTTACCTAATGTATTCAGAATTAATCGGTCATGTTAAATAATCATTTTGACTTAAACAAAACTAGTTAATATAGTTAGGTAGGTTAACGTTTTTTTCAGTGTCCACTCAAGAACTTTTTTTTGTGCCTATTTTTTAGATTTACGCATTTCAATTTCATATCAAAATGTAATCAAACTGCATTATGTAATTTTTAACCAAATTAAATTAATAACATTTTATTGTGGTAAAGATTACTTGATACAAATTACAATTTGTTATGAAATTGAAAGGTATGAATCTTAAAATATTTTTTTATAAATTTTTTAGTGCGTACAAAATGGGTGTATACAAGTAAAGTAGGGACACTTAAAGGAATGGTTCACACAAAAATGAAAGTTCTCTCATCATTTTGTTAAGCTCATAGTTGCACCGTTAATATTTAACTGAGGTACAGTCTTGTTTTTGCATTCAAGATGTTGATAAGAATGCTATGTTTGGAATGACGCTGTGGGGGAAGGGGGACTAGAAAAAGGGGACTTTTTTTTTTTTTAAGCTTTTGTCTAGAGAACCACACCACATGCAACTTGACTTCAGAGGAAACGTAAAACCCTGAAAGCCTCCTGCCCTCTGCAGTCCACTCCACACCTCACTTAAAACTCTCACTGTAGTGTTAACACGGCATGGCTCTTTAACATGCCTTGAGCAATACAAGCCACTCACACCTCGGCAAGTTAAAAAGCGTTGGCTGCTCTTCCAGTCAAATCTTTTTTTTGATCATTGTTTTGAAATGCTGATTGGTGAGAACTTTGTTTCCTCTATAATTATTGGAAATAATAATAAAAGTGTATTATCAACAGGATGGGAAAAATCTCAGACATTGTTTAGTTTAGTTAACAGAAGAATGCATCTAAATTAATTTAGTTTGTGCAGGTAGGTATACATGAGTAGCTGTAGGGGTTGCATCTAGGTAGCACTTAATGTTGTGTACGATCTTCTCCAGTTTCAATACAAGTTCAGTTCAACTGACAGCATTTGTTGTAATGTTGATTACCCCAAACATTTATTTTGGCTTGTCCCTCCTTTTCTTTAAAAAAAGAAAAAAAATCTGGGTTACAGTGAGACATTTACTGTATAATGGAAGTGAATGTAGGGCCAATCTGTAAACGTTAAAATATTCACTGTTTAAAAAATGTAGCCATGAGATGTAAGCATCATGTGTTAACATGATTTAGTGTGATAAGATTGCATACTAACCTGTTCTGTGGAAACTTCATTGCCATAATCATAATGCTGTAAACCCTAAAACAACTGTAAAAACAACAATTCAAACAACTGTACAGCTCAAATAATACATGGGTTTTAACAGAAGAATTAATGTAAGTGCTTTGTAAAATTATAAGATTCACATTTCTCCCTTTAAACCCTCCAAAAATACACCCCATTCACTTCCATTGCAAGTGCCTCACTGTAACCTTAATTTTTGCTTTATTTAAAAGGAAAAGGAGGGAATAAATGATTTGTGGAAATCATCATTATGCCACAAATGCTGCCAATTCATCTTAACTTGTATCAAACCCAGGATATTCCTTGAACTTCATGGGATTCCTTTTGAGTAACAAAATATAATACAGTTCAGAGTTTGAACCACAAACCAACCAAAATATATTCAGATTACTGGTCAAACAACAAGGGTTTTACAGTGATTGATTGAAGGGTTGCTTTAAAAGGCCAAAGTTTACTTCACGTGTCCACATTGCTGAGCGATGCGTGCATAGTATGTATGACATAAATTTTGTCATAATCCAGTCAATGCAGCCTGACCGCACACTGGCTAGATTTTCTTGACTTGTGTACCTGGATCGGTATCGGCTCCGACAAGCCCGATCCAAATCCGATACTATGTATTAGTCATGTTCATTACTGTCAAGCTTCAAAAATGACATAAAAGAACAATAAAAACACCATTAAAGCAGTTCATATGACTCGTGCATTTTATTTAAAACCTCTTGCAATTAAAGACCTGCAATAGCTCTGTGAATCACAAAATGCTGTGTTTTAATAACTAAATACATTGTATGTGCATTGCCTGCGCGTTAGTGAATGGTGCTGCTCTGTTGACACAATCTCATGCACAGGCTGGTGAAGCTTTAGCCTCGCCGGTGCGCAATATTTGAGTGCTACTCAAGAACAGCATCTCAGATGTAGATGCTCAATAGTTTGGTTCACATATAATATGCATTTAGAACGGCACCGGCAGTGCATTTTACCAGAATTTGAATAAGACGTGAATTAAACTACTGTGAACTTGCCTACAAACAGACACACTTACAGGACTTCCTGGAGAGTTCAGAATGTCAAAATAAAAGCGTGAGGGTTTAAAAAGTGCACGATTTAAATATATTACTGTTGTATTTAAAATTAAAAGTCCATAATATTAATACAAATGTATTATTATTGTCATCATTAGTATTTGTTTACAATTTATAACTATATAGAAGTTGAATGGGTTCCAATAAATAACTGTTTGAATGAAAAGTGGACTGATGTCTTACAACTAAATTGAACAAAAAAGAGATCTGAATCCTTTAAAGTCCAGATTCAAGTTGAAACATTAAAAAAATGATGCATCCTTGGAAAAGCCATTTAACTTGAAAAAATATGCCCCAGAGACCTCAGCCAAATTAACTGCAGAGCAGGGCTGTTATTTTCTCCTATATAAGAAACAGGAAGTGTTCCTTAAGACATTCCTCGTTTGGTTGGGAGCTGTGTCCAGAGCAGGGAGAACTTTTCTACTGGAGACTTGAAGACTGGATTTACTGTTAATTTTGCTGCTTTATTATCCAGAATACTAGTTAATAATGAAATGTTTCTTAATAAGCTATACATTTATATTGAAATAATGTGTAGTTAGAGGATTGTGTTTCTTTACATATTAAAGAGCACACCCAATTAGTTCCACACACTAATGTAAAGATATTCTAAAAGATTATGCAAAAAAACAACACTGGTATCGGCCTGGGATCGATATCGGCCGATACTGAGATTTCTGATATCGGATCGGAAGAGAAAAAGTGGTATCGGTGCATTCCTACTTGTGGATGCGGTCATCATCTGTGTGCATCATCTGCACATTGACTGTAATAAGAGTATCACATAGAAGTTGTAGTGGGGATGCAAACACGTTCGTATTCGCTTGTGGTCAGAAGAGTATACTCACAAAGGCAACACGGTCGACCAGGCGCGATTCGATCCGAAACCTGCAAAAGCAAGACATCCTCAAGGATCTTTTCCTACTTGATCTAACTTATAAAAATTAATTTTGTCAGCTTGATGCAATCAGATGAATACAAACTATTAATTTAGACTTTACCACATGAAGCACACATTTGAACCTTTTTTACAGTGTGGGGTGAGGGATTTGAAAATGGTATTAATCTCATCCTGCATTATGATGCAGACATTGATAATACCTAAAATTGCATGGCTTCTTGAGGAAAAGTCTGCTTTCACATGTCTAAGCAACCATCCAGAATTCCCTAGCAACCACCTAGCATTGTGGCAGCGAGTTTGTACTGGCAAGTACCACCCACATTTTCTTTTTTAAAAAAAAGTTAACTTGAACCCCCTTCCCAAAAAAAATAACAATTTAATTACATCCTTGATTGTCTAAAGGGGTCTTCACTAAATAAATTTTAACTAAATAAACGGTGCTTGCCTGGCAAGCATGCAACAGATACACATACAAAGTTTGAAAAGGGGTCTCTTTTGCTGGGTAAAGGCCACATTTCAATGAGCAATCAAACCTGAATAATTTGGCAGGTATCGGGGAGCCTCTAGTTACAGTAATATGAATGTTCTATTGGCTCTGTGCTTTAACATATTGGTATGCAAATGAATTTGTTTTTCTCAATGCTAGCTGGAATAACAGCTGCAGTGCTTTGTAAAATACACATACTGTATAGTATTTTCCCATAGCAGAGGTTTGGTCACACAAGGCTGGATTGTTGAATGTGTTGAATCACAGCTTGATCCATGGTAACTTGTCTGTGTACCAGAACGTTAACATTTCCTCTTTCTTTTGAATTCTTAGTCATGGTAATGGTTGTTATCTTTGGAATCTTCACACTACAAGAAAAGTTCACACATCACAATACCACAACTCCCAATAATACTTTGACCTTATACGTTTAAAGCCACTTCTAGGGAAAATAATGGCACTTTTTGACTGCATGTTATGATTCAACTCGACTCTGCTCGCTTTACTTTTCTGAGCTTGCTTTTCCACTGCAGTTTAATGCCACCTCAACGTGGGTGGGATTGTAGGCTGATCGTCATAGTTGCTCCTCCTCTACAGCCATGACATCATCTTAAACGCAACACAAACTTTACTGACCATAAACAATAACAAGACCGCTAGCTGTTAGCTACTAGCTCATTGTGCTGTATAAAGCAGTTGTTGCATGGTGATTTGTAGGGCTGCACGTTTTCAAGTTTTTCATTAACCGTTAACCGAGGCCCTTAACGGTTAATACTCGGTTAACCATAGTGTGCGCCAGGGATGGAAATGAACTTTTTTGTCCACCGGCCACTGTGGATTTCAAAATCTACCAGCCACTCAATGTTTTTACCAGCCACTTTCTTGTTTTTAACCGACAATGTGTAACTGCATGTGAAAATTAATACTACAAGATCTACAATACTTAAGCCATTTATTTAATCTCAAGTCTCAATGAAATACTGGCATTTTCTCTTTCTCTCTTATAGCCTACACACACAAACCATGAACTGATATTCATTTCAGTTCGCATACGAGGAAAACACAATGTTACGGACGTGAGCGCTCTGAAAGATGCTTTAAAACTTCCACAGAGACATCAAACAGAAAGCACAAAACCTTTCTTTAAAGTGAATTTCGTTTTGTATTAATTGTGTCTTAATTTTAATCAATGTTTCATCAACCAATTGCCTGGATTTAATAAATAAGAATTAAATATAGCAGACGATATAATCACGAAGCGCGGAGGCGCCGGCGCGTGAACTGGAGCTCGTCTCATAAATGAACCGAAACTCAGTGTATAAGGTAGCCTTGCCTCACAAATAATTCAAAACTAAAGAAAACAGACACAGACTGCTCTCTGCTTATGTAATCCGTAAGAAATGTGCATTTCTCTCTGGTGCGTTACTGCGAAGACCGCGAGTCAGCATCGTCAACTTCATCTTTGCAAATGACACGGACAAAGAAAAGACTTGTTTATTAATAAATAATTAAAATATCTCCTTGCTATATTTTACATATTCATAATCATTACTTTTGCCGGTTCTTTGTGACAGATTTTAGGAGCTTTATTGGCAGCGCCACGCCCCTTACATGAGCGCGTCACCGCACCCACCAGAATAGCCCTGTTTTTTTGTTAAGGATTTGTTTACTGTGTGTGTGATTCATTTAATGGAAAGCACATTCACTGAGTTGTCTTGCTAATCAGTGTCTCCTCCTTATTCAAACTAATTTGTCCTTTAACAGACGAACGTCGCATGATGCTATTTTTATTTACCCGCCACGGTGGCCAGTAGGTGAAGCGAGTTTACCCGCCACAACACAAAATCACCCGCATTTGGCTGGTGGCGGGTGCTAATTTCCATCCCTGGTGTGCGCGCCGCAACCCCGAGATACAGACACACGAGAAAGGGGTAGTTCATTTTTAACACCTTTAATAACTGGTTGGACCACATTTGAAACGAAATTAATTTATACAAAAATAAAACGCAGTGGTAAGGACAGAGCAGTTAAAGTAGGTCACTGACTTTTGCGTTCGTGGCCTGTGAACAAGGCCCTAGAATTTAATGCTGCATTGCAATACTTGCATTTTGCCCCGTCATTCTCGATTTTAAAGTGCTCCCACGCTGTGCTTTTCTTTGCCCGCTTCATATTAGAAAACTGGTCAAGACTACTTCTTGTGGACATTACAAATGTCTGGGAGCGCTCTGGCAGTCTCTGGTGGTGCAAAAATGTATTACAACTAAATTCAATGCACGCCATTGACGCCACTTAACCGAGCAAAATGTTTCACTCGGTTACGCAATTTTTAACGGTTAATCGGTTAACCATGGACACCCCTAGTGATTTGACACAAGTGTAACTGTTAAATTGGCCTGGTTGTTTTAGAAGCAAGCGTCCAGTAGCTGGTCAACTAAATAAAGTGAAGCTTTCAAATAGAATATAGAGTTAATGTAAAAAAACGTACCATCTTCCATCGTGGACTCCATTAACGCCGTGCCGAGTCCAGGGCACTCTCCCTCCCATTGCTTGCTGGCCTAGATAGCGTCCATTTGGTTGAACCACTTCCACTTTCTACTTTTTGAACCTCAAAAAGAAGTTCGAAACAGCTGAGCAATGACACAGTGTTTGCGAACATTCAGACACTGGCCACGCTAATGCGGAAGGCATTTAGAGGTTCATTTAACATTTAGTTCTATTTAACAATAGAAACGTGTTGTTAATGTCTTCATGTCTCATTCTAAAAGTAAAATTCAATCAGTAAATTAAGCTGTATTAACTAATCGATGATGATTTAAAGTGATATACAGTAAATGCTGTAGATAATGTTTAATTTGTATTTTACCTTTTGCATTTATAGCCCTAATGCGATAACACACTGTATATGCAGCCATAATATATACTGATTACACTCTGTTATTGTAATTTATGATGACACTGAGACCCCATTTACACCTGGTATTAAGATGATTTTCAAGATGATTCCGATTTTGGTGATCTGATCACATGTGGTCAGCGAGAAATACAGTCCTAAACCGAGTGTAAAAAGTTTTGTGATAGGATCACAAAAACCACATACGAGTGTGGTCAAACAGATTACGGCATCACATTTCAGGCGTAAACCCTAATCTGTCCTGTATGTGTCCCAGCAGCAGGGAAGCGCCACCCCTCACCTGTCACCCCCACCTTTGCGCTAACACAAGAGTTTAAACTTTGTCTGTTATGAGCGGCTTTAAAAAGAAATAACAAAACGATATGTTTAAAAGCATATATACACACAAACACGAGAACTTCACAGATCTTCTTCAGTGTGTCTGAAATCAACATGTAAGGACACTTGTGAGAAACACGAACATCTGCTGCTCAGGTTAGTACTAGTATTCCACTAAAATAATGGACAATTCTTGCTAGAAATTGTACTTTTGTGCTGAGATGAAATTTCATCTGTATCTGGGAGAATTTTTTTTTTTGGCGGTTTCTTTCTCTTTTCTGACTATATTACACTTCAATGTAATGTCGTAACACACTGACATGATTGATGTATGTCGTCATGAAACAAAGTCCCTCCTCTCCAAATCCGATCACTAGTTGATGCATTTAAATGACCATGAGTAAACAGGGACGTGTCTCTCCTGAACACGTAATCGGATCACCCGAGACACATCTTAATACCAGGTGTAAACGAGATCAAATACTACAGCAAAGTGGGTGTAAAAAAGAGTGTTAATGGGTAGAATACATTGAACCTAATGAATCTTACTGTAGGCAGATGTGTGATTTGCTTTTGGCTGCTGATGGCACATGAATGAATGGGTACTTAAGAGTATTTGAGTAGATCTGATTAGTTTTGTAGACTAATTTAAAAATAACTCGCGTGATATGTTCTTGGAAAATTTCTCTAGACAAGTGATTGTACAGAAGTAGGAATGTTTGCAGCAGCTCGCTAATAAATCTACACACTTGTGTTCATGTGGACCGATCTTCACTGACTGAACAGGAATGGCAGTAAGGTGTTTTAGTCAAAAACTAAAATTAATATGTGCAAAATTTCATTTTATTTTAGTTAGTTTTGGATTCACAAAAATGAATCTTATTTTAGTTTGTGTTTCAAATGTTTTTTGTTTTTATTTCATTCCACAAAAATGTTTCTGTTGTGTTTTTGTTTTATTGTAGTTTTTAATGTATTAATTTATATTTATTAGCTATAATAACACTGATTAATTTAATTGTTGTGCTAGCTTATCTCCCTCCATCAGCTCTTGTTTGTTATTTAAGGTTGCTTCCGTTCGTTTTGAGCATAGTATACTTTGAATAATGAATGGGGGGAGACTTGTCTGTGCCACTGCTTTGCTGACTAGGTGGGTTTGGTTGCATTGGCCTGAGATGTAATTCTATTTGGTCTGTAGTTAGACAGCTGTCTGGCAGGCAGAGATGGTTCTTCCAAAATCAGCTGAACGTCAGCTGATCCCACCTCCCCCACACATTACCAGCTTCTCCCTGCTCTGGACACAGCTCCCAACCAAACGAGGAATGTCTTAAGCAACACTTCCTGTTTCTTATATAGGAGAAAATAACAGCCCTGCTCTGCAGTTAATTTGGCTGAGGTCTCTGGGGCAAGACACCATGCATATTTTTTCAAGTTAAATGGCTTTTCCAAGGATGCATCAAACAGGCTTTTGCAAGTACCCAAAGTCAAATTGGGAGCTCTTGATGGGAATTGTGGGAGTAGCTGTGCTTGACACTCCTGAATCGGGTTTACTGTAGTCTCAATGCTTGCAACTGCGCTGCATGCAGATGTATCAGTGAGATTGGTCCAGCGCAGTCAGGATGAGCAGCACGTTATTTATGAAGTGTGGATGTGGTGAAGAGTGTGAGGGAGGCTCGGCTGTATTCTTGCAGTCTCAGAAATAGGCAAAAGTTGTGTCAGTTTTTCGTGCAGTCTATAAATTCATTGTTGAATTTTGGGAGGCTCTTGACAAGGAAATTGACAAGGTTTCTTCTTTTGGATCAATTCAACATGTGAGGAAAAACATGAATGTGAAGAGACAAGATACAGTACTTTTGCTGTGGCTCTATTCTGTCTCACAAAACATGATTCTTCAGTCAAGCTTAAGATGGGTTCACCTTTTGACTTACTGAAACTTCATGCTGAAACCAGCAAATGTTGAACCCCCCAAAGCGTGGTTGAGCAGAATGATGGTACATACTTTGCAATGGTAGAAATGTGTAGAGATTCTGATATACTGTCTGGTATATTCGGACCATGATGCACCATAGACGTACACTGCACTTCTAGCTTAAATTTGTGTTGTTTGTACAGCATAACTGTTTAATTTTTAAAGCAATATTCAATTCAAGTTAAGCTCCAACAACAGCATTTGTGACATAATGTTGATATACATAAAGTATTTCAACTCATCCCTCATTTCCTTAAAGAAAAAAACAAAAGAATCAAGGTTGCAGTGAGGCACTTCTGTTAAAACTTGTTTATCATTTGAGTTGTAAAGTTGTTTTAATCTCCGTTTTTAGATTTTAAGGTTAACTGTGTTATGTCATTATGGTAACGAAGTTATAAAACTGGACTTTGCAAAGAAAAAGTTATAAAGTGATTTTATCACTAAAATTATGTTAACACACATTGTTTGTCTTGTGGCTATACTTTTGAAACGGTATATAAATGCGTATGAATTAGCCCCATTCAATTCCATTGAAAGTGCCTCACTGGAACCCAGATTTTCTTCATATCCAAATGTTACCATCCACCGTGTACCTGTTTTTGTCCATTTTGTGACAAGATCTCAGCCCACTAATCATCAACATTAGTTTTTAAACAGTCAACTTGAATATTAGGGATGCTCAAATCAGATTTTTCTACATCCGTCACCGATCTCCAATTTTCATCTCCTCAATCGATGCTGATCATTTAACTTTTTAATCAGTAGCTCTGTCAAAACTGGTTATATGTAAGTTTTCTGCTCAATGTCACCTTTAACTAAATTTCCCTGTTGGTAAAACCATAGTTGTTGCCTAGTTTTTGCTATCAAAAATAATGTTGATTGATTGAATAATTCAGTATACACAAAATATAAATGTTACTCTTTATTCTAGGCCGTAAAGACTAGCAGGCTTATACAAACTATTCTTTACTATATATAATATAGTCCTAAAGAATGAGGCTTAAAGTCAAACTGAAGTTGAACTGATAACGCATTGGTGTAATTCAATTTAAAGTGAAAATTGTGGTTAGTTTGTCACCATTTCATTTAATTATTTTTATTCATTATTTTATTTAATTTAGAAATGCACTGTATTATAGTAACTAAATATTTGATATAGATTTATTATATGTATGTTCCTTCCTTTTCATTTTGTTGGATGTTGGTAATATTAGTTTATATTAGCTTCACGCATGACGCGCCAGTTTAGTGTAAATAAAGCGTTTAGCGCACCTAAGCAAACGGAACCGAACTCAGAGCACTTCTGTTACTCTAAGCATGAGATGGAGATGTGGAGCACAGAACCGTCCTGAAGGGAACAGACTATTTATTTATTTCATTAAATCGCAGCCTTTGCAATTTAATAATCGTGAAAGGTCATATCACGGTTTGATTTCATTTAGATTAATTGTGCAGCCCTAGTGTATAGTGAGTTGTGCGTGGAGAATAGAGTGAAGCCTACACACACACGCTATGTCTCCGCGGTAACGCGCTCAGCAAGCCACGTGATAAGACGCGCAGATTGACAGTCTCAGATGCGGAGGTAACTGAGACTCGTCCTCCGCCACCCGGATTGAGACGAGTCACTACGCCACCGCTTAGAGTGCATTGAGAATTGGACATTCCAAATTAAAGAGAAAAGAGGAGAAAAAAAAAAAGAGGGAAAAAATTGAAATGTATTTTTATGGAAATCAACATAATGCCACATGTGCTTTTTATTGAGCTTAACTTGTTTTAAACCTGGAATATTTCCATGTTATTACAACTTGGTAATGCATTGTAGAACACATTTTAAGGTTAAATACCCAGCAAAAAATAACCATATTGTTGATACTATTACTGTGATATAAAACTACTCCTAATGTGATATAAACATTTTGGTCATACTGCCCACCACCACCCCAAAGTGTATTGCTAAGACCTCATTACAGTTATAAAAATGACATCAAATATTTGTTTTTTTTGTGTTTTTCAGGAAAAGGATGCTTTGGCAGCAGTGGCATTCTTTAAGACCAATGTGAACTGAAACGTGGGCAGAAATTGAAGCTGACGCATCTTAGACTCTTTTCCTTTGTCATATTGAGAATTGAAGAATGATGAATCTGTCTCCTCTTGTAGTGTGTTCCACCTAGTTTCTTTCTCTAAGTGCTTTGACTAGCTTTGGCCTTGTGCTTTTGGTTTACAAATTACAGACTGGAGAGAAAAAACAAGCACAAAATGGACGATCCATGATCCTTCTTAGATGGCATTTTTTATTGTAAAGCAAATTGTCATAGACCATAAAACCACAACCCATTTGGCCAGAACAGTAAAGCCAGAAGTCTACTCCTGCTGTTAAGGTATTTCCTTGAAATCATCTGCTGAGCTTTTCCTCTGGAAAATCCACCCAAACTTTAATCAGCCCTAAACATGATTTTAAGAAGAAAGCTGTACTTAGGCGCTCTGCTAGGAGCTATTTTGTTTTTAATGATAGCTGCTCACACCATTCAGAAGGCCAGTGTTGTGCCAATTGCAATATTACCCGCTCAAAGCACTGTCAGGATACAGACGAAGAACCAGACACAGTCCCAACCTGTTACGGAGCCAAGGCGAGGCAATTCCTGTAGCTGTCCATCTTGTGTAGCAGACACAGGTGTGTCTGAGTGGTTTGACCAACGCTACAATCACAACCAGCAACCGTACCTCACTGGCAAGGAAAATGACATAGATCCGCTCTCGCTAAAGTGGTGGCTGGTAAGTGCCAGAATGCAAGCATATCATCTATGGTCTATGTTCTTATAAAAGATAATTTGCATACTGTATAATCAGCTGAATGGTGTTTTCAGGCAGTTAAAGGAAAAGCATGCAAACGCAAAGTGAAGAAATGGTAATGTTAATAGAACAGGGTGTGGCCAGCCAATGTTACACCATATCCAAACTTTCAACCTCAAGTTTCTTTTAAAGCTGATGTTTGTATTTTTTTATGTTAAATTATTTAATTCTCATATCCCAGTTTAATATGCTGAGACAACTGTAACTAAACTATTTTTAGGTTGATTTCACCTAAAAGCATGGGAAGCGCTAAGGCTAGGCTACCTCAAATGTTTTCTGTAAAGCCCCGAATTTATTTTTATCATCTTGTAGTGATGTCAGAAGTACCAGTGCTAAGGTGTCTAATTGATACTAAAGCAGGTTTCCCACTAGCAGACTCCAAACAACTAAATTTTGCTCGAGGATGTCATACATGCGGACTGTTTTGCAGAGATCTCACTCTCTTCAGTCTGACTTTTGACACATTGATACAAAATGGTGAAGTGGTGATGAACATACCAACTCACTGCAAGTCTCTTCTCTGATATCCTGTCTCATGGAGCCTGCTGAAATAGCAAAATTTATACCGCTTGAGCATAAACAATTGTAATAGTGATTTTGGATGTGTTCAGACCTTAAGCACAGAATCAGCTTCATTGCCAATTATGCTTCCACATACAAGGAATTTGTCTTGGTGACTTGGTGAACAACAAGACAATAAAGCAGCAAGACAGATAATAATAAAAAAAATCAAAATAAATAAATAAATAAATAGAAATAGAATAAGAGTTAAAATTTGATAGAAAATAAAGTACGCAATAAGAAAATACATATATACATACATGCATACACACACACACACACACACACATACAATTGCACTGTGTATTGCACATAATTATTGCTCAATGGGGCAGTTTTA
Organism: Moxostoma hubbsi; assembly: GCA_032164185.1. NCBI lineage: Eukaryota > Metazoa > Chordata > Actinopteri > Cypriniformes > Catostomidae > Moxostoma > Moxostoma hubbsi. The sequence continues at coordinate 6,453,438 of JAVLUX010000201.1, read as the reverse complement.
ACTGTTCGTAAGATGGATAGCCTGAGGGAAAAAATGGTTCTGGTAGCGTCGGGTCAGAATGCAACCGGTAGTGAGCAGTTGTATTTTCTTCATGGTTTGGTTCGTTATATTTTAAAATGGACCGAAACATTTCCGTTGTTTTTATCCATCAGTAGTTGGCTTTTGCATTATTTCTTCATTGAAAAGTACCAGTTCTCATGGTCATGGAGCTCTTTCTCTCTTCATCCCGTGACCACACACAAACACACTCACTCTCTCACACACATACACAGTAAGAGTGAAGCCACATTTTTATGTGTGTCTGTTCTGCCGCTATCCAAAAGATAGAAAAAATCATGAAGATCGACTTTTATAATATGGCCGACAAAAGTCTATATCTGCATTTTGACGATGCAGTCCCTTGCAACTGTATATAACAGATTTGTATTTGAACTGTTAACTATTCTGTTGCGCCATCCAGACGGCAAAAGTTCAAAAAGGTATTGGGTTGGGGGAGTGTTTTTTCCAGCCCTTTTTCTCACTTTGGAAGTGTACAGTTCTTGAAGGGAGGGCAGGGGGCAACCAGTAATCCGCTCAGCCGTCCGAACTGTCCTTTGTAGTCTTCTGATGTCTGATTTTGTAGCTGTACCAAACCAGACAGTTATTGAAATGCAGAGGACGGACTCAATGAGTGCAGAGTAGAACTGTATCAGCAGCACCTGTGTCAGGTTGTAACTTCCTCAGCTGGTGAAGGAAGTACAACCTCTGCTGTGCCTTTTTCACAATGGAGTCAATGTGGGTCTCCCACTTCAGGTCCTGTGAGATGGTTGTGCCCAGGACCCTGAATGACTCCACTGCTGCCACAGTGCTGTCCAGAATGGTGAGCATGAGAATGGTGATTACTATATTTAAACAATGTATTTTAATATCAAGTAGTATATTCAAGTTAATGATACCTGCTTTTTACAATATCGATAACACAAAATACAGACTCAATTAAGTACACACGCATTCGCAACAATTTAACCTGTTGATGCGCACCCCCTTTTTGAGCACAAACCATGAAATGACATACCTGAACTTAAAAGGTTGTATTTACTGGATCCTTTGGAGTATGGACACAGTTTTAGTATCTTTTGAAGACACTTTGGGCTTTATTTCCAAAGTTTCTGAATTAGTATATTGTTATTTTTTAAAGTTAGAGAAGCTGAAGTTTATAGTAATGGAAATATTTTGTGCTGAACATGTATTTATAATCTAAAAAAACAACAATAAAAGTACCAAGACAAACCAGAAATACAATGTTCTCAAAGCCACAAGTCTAAAGAAGTTACATTTCAAATTTGAAGATGATCTAACAAAAATGAGGTTCCCACAAGCTTTTTTCTCTGTAAAATCGCAGGCGGCGTACAGTGAAAAATTAAGGCTCCGCCTTTCAAGACTGCACAAAATCTGATTGCATTGCTTGGCTATTATGAATAAAACTACGCTCCTTTTTTAAAAATAGACTTTGGAGACAGGCTCATTTTGTTTATGAGACTCTAATTATAAGATCATATACAGTTTTACTACATGAATGCTCCTCAGATTGCATAGTTTGTTGAAGAACGATGACAAAGGGTAAATCTTTCAGGCGAGATCTCATGTAAACAATGGAGAATTATCAATATTTCTCAGATTTATCACTTTTATGGACAAAAGGTGCTATTGGATGTTTTTCAATTAAAGCTTGTCATGGACAATTGACCCAAGTGTGTGAACTGGATTCATCTGTTGATCGCGTTTTCACAAAGGTATGAAGTCCCGTTTTGATATTGCATGTTTTCATTTGTATTCCTGCCACAAATAACTAAATTGCTGTTTCTGGAGCATTGCTATTGTGAAACAGAGATCGGATATCAATGTTGATCCCTTAGACCTTTGAAAAAGTGTTTAATTTGTTAACATTAATTACATTTATAGATGGTAAATTTATATATTAAATGTAAGCAGAGTGACATCACTACCGTGTGCGGGCGATTGCATATCATCAGGTTAAACATTCCTGTCTTGGCAAGATACTGGAAACTGTGTTGAGTTGGTTCATTCAGATGCACTAAGTACCAAATATTTAGATATATATCCCTGAAAACAGAGCTATATACTGTATACAGTTGTGCTTGAGGAATTTGCAAACTTTAAGTCATGAGCCAGGACATTTGTATTTTTTGCTAAACTCTTTTATTAAGATACAATGCCATAAACAGTCTATTTAAAGTCTGCCGTCTTTTAAATCTAACTTAAAACACCTGACGGTTCAATAATAGGCTAAAAAACTGTCAATTGTGTACACTATGTGCATTGAATATATCTCATATCTCTGCAGTTAAGGCTCTGGGTTACTGCCCAGAAGGTTGGGGGTTCAAGCCCCAGCACCGCCAAGGTGCCACTGTTGGGCCCCTGACCAAGGCCATTGACCCTATCTGCACCATATCATTGCTGACCCTGCACTCTGACCCCAGCTTAGCTGGAATATTCTGAAAAAAAATATTTCACTGTATATGTGTATAATGTGTAAATAAATAAATAAAGGCTTCTTCTTCATCACTTGTGCAATACCCTCCCAACAGTGAAGCATATTGGTAGCATCATGCTGTAGGGGTGTTTTTCAGCAGAAGGGCTGGGGGACTGGTCAGGTTTGATGGAAAGCTGAACGCAGTAAAATACAGAGATATCCTTAATGAAAACCTAGTCCAGAGCATTCAGGACCTCAGACTGGGCCAAAGGTTCACCTTCCAACAGGTTAATGAGCACACAGACAAGACAATGCAACTCTTTGTTTGGCCCAGCCAGAGTCCGGAATTGAACCCAATCGAACCTCTTTGGAGAGACCTGATAATGACTGTTGACGGTCCCCATATAACCTGATAGATCTTGAGAGGATCTGCAGAGAATAATAGCAGAATATCCCCAATTCTAGGTGTACAAAGCTTGCCGCATTATCCAAAAAGACTTGAGGCTGTAATAGCTGCCAAAGGTGCTTCAACTAAGTACTGAGTTAAGGGTCTTAATATACTATCAGTATGTATATTATAGACTAAAGTATAGTCTTGCAGTATACTGACACCTGACAATATGCGTAAACTTTTTCAAGACTTGTTCGTAGCATTGTTTGCTAGTCAATACACAGCCTACAGCCTCTCTAAGCCAGAGACTGAATAGCTTTCAGAATTCTCAGGCATGCCTCTAAAGTAGTATCCTCATAACTGCAGATATAATTTCCCTTGTCTGGTACATGGACACACCAGGAAAGACAATTTACTACTATCATGTGCCTGCCAAACATCATTAAAACCCACAGTGGTGGATCCCCCAAGCTGTAGTCATTATCTGGTTTTCTCAAACAAAAAAGTAATTCTCCCAAGGGAACACAGGAGCAAATAGGCCAACAGTCTGAATGCACCACCCTTTGGCCCAGCCATGTGTTTCAGTAAGGTTTAATTTTGCTTAATTAAAGGCTTTCAGCTTTTGCATGACACTAAGAGTGCACCAAGATAAGCTTGGCATTGGTATGCCTGAGGCATCTTGAGTTTCCATCCACGTGGTTCTTAAAAACAATGGGCAGTATTTTTAAGGCACAGACAGTGTGCTATAACACAGGAATAATACAAACACAAAGCCAGGCATACAAATAGTTCGAAAACATCTTCACTTGAAATGTATATTCTCTATTAAAGCTGATTTGATAGTATTCAAATGTTTGCATTTGACTGTAGATTTTAGGTTTTAACAATTATATTGTTTTGCATAGTCTTTGCAGTCATCTGACGGGACTATCAAGGATGTCACCCAGAAGATGTTTAAGATCATCTCTCCCCCCGTGAATGACACTCCTCGGCAAAACCAATGCCGGAAATGTGCAGTTGTTGGAAACTCTGGGAATCTGTTAAAGTCCAAATATGGAGCCTTGATAGATTCCCACACAACTGTTTTTCGGTTTGTTCCCTCTTGTGATTTAACAAGACTTTTAGCTCTTTGTATGACCAATCACAATAACTTTAGTTTCTCAGGTTCTGTTTTAGGCCTTTAGTTTAAAAGTTTAAGAGTGAAACCTAGACAATGTGCATTTTTAGCTTTTTTGCACAATAGTTCACCCAAAAATATTTTGTCATGATTTATTCATCCTCATTTGTTCCAAACCTGAATGACTTTCTTCTGCGTAACACAAAAATGATTTTTTTTTTTTAATGAATATTCCTGTCTGTCTTGTCAATATAATGGTAGCTCATAGTGACTCACTATAAAGCTTAAAAAGGACACAAAAGTAAAATAAAAGTTGCTACACATGCATCATATTCTGAAGACGTGGTCACATTTACCTGATGAAGATGGCATGGGAGGATGTTGAGCACGTTTGAAATGAGCAAAAATGAACTGCCAGGCAGTTTCTTTTTTTAATGCTGCACTTTATTTTCTGGGAGAGTGAGATTAAAATAGAAACTTGTTGCTAAAATGATATCCCTACAGAGGTCACTGCCAAACCAAGAAATTGACACAGACTGTCACATTGTGGAGGTAAATGTGACTGCCTTGAGTCTTCAGATGGCATTTGATTTGAAACAACTCAAAAGTTTAAGTAATTTTTCATTTTAATCTTGACATTCATCACGCATTTATGATTGCATGAGCGAAGCTTGTTCACAATGGCTCACTTGTTCATGTGAAGTTCTCGTGTGAAAATGCAAGCAACTGTGAATGAGCTTCCCTCTGACATTTTTGGGTGAACTGTTCCTTTAAGTTAAAGTATTTTTGTAATTTTCAAAACAAGTACAACATGTTTAGCTTTTTATTGATGTAATAATTGTAGTAGTTTACTTTTTACTAATGTATTTCAACTGGAACTTCCCACAGAATGAATAAAGCCATAACTACTGGTTACGAGGTAGATGTGGGTAACAGGACCACACACCACTTCATGTACCCAGAGAGCGCAACCGATCTCGGCCCTGAAGTCCATCTTATTCTTCTTCCCTTCAAACTGCGAGACTTGCAGTGGTTGACCAGTGCCCTTTCCACGGGAGAGATCAAAATGTACGTCTTTGCCAAAACTTTACAGAAAATGCATTGTTTGGTAGGCCCTTGTTTTTTTCATTATATTTTTATAATTAGTTTTGTGTGCCCTCGCATTCATTTTACGCATTCACTCACAATAAGTTTAGCATCCCCTTGCAAAAAATTAAACATAGTTTTATTCAAAAAAATATATAGACTCAATTTGGCTTGAATATTGGTGTGTGTGTGTGGGGGGGGTATCCTCACCCAATCCCTCCTGGAACTACGCCCCTGTGTAGACTACAGTAACCATATTTTTTGGTTTTGATAAATTAACAATGGTTTTACTATGGTAACATTGTAATAACCATGACTGTAGCAAGCATGGTTTATCTTGTGGTTACTATGGTTTTACTACAAATGCCATGGTTAAACTATGGTTACTTTAGTAAAACCATGTCTAATTTTCATTAGGACTAACCATTGCTTTACTACATAACAATATTTGAACTATGGTGTTTGTAGTAAAACCATAGTAACCACAAAATTATTATTTTTATTACCTGTATTATTACTAGGTTGTCACTATGAATATCATGGTCCTCTAAGGGGCTCAGTGGTTATCAGAGACAGCAAAGCTTAAAAGATTCCGATTTCACAAACGCTCTTGCGCTAAAATAATTTGTGTATCTCAAACAGGACGTACATGAGAGTAAAAAATCGTGTACAAGCTGATAAAGACAAGGTGAGTGTAAATAATTTAAAGATGTTAAATCCATAAACAGGTCTGTCTGTTAAGCCTTATTCCTTATATTGTGTTTGCATTCCAGGTGATAGTTGTAAATCCAGCCTTCTTTAAGTACACACATGACTGGTGGACAGAGCATCATGGAAGATACCCGTCCACTGGGATAGTTGCTATTATATTTGCTCTGCACCTCTGTGACGAGGTATGTACTTTTATAGACAGCCTACTAAAATATTTGGTAATTCCATGTAGATTCAATAATTTAGTGTGACATTGTCATAAGTTGATTTTCTAAGTGCTTTTTAAAGACCCCATGAAATCATAATGTGAGTTTTTTGCCTTTTTGTCTATGTCTGTTAGCGTTTAAGCCATCAATATGCTTGTGTTGTCCTAAAGGCTGGCAAAAGTAACTTTTGGAGGTGAAACACATTTCAAATTTATAGTCTTTCTCTTCTGGGAAAATGGACCAAATATTTGGACGACTCATCTTGCACTCATTTATTTTGTCCATTATTAAAAGTAAAAAACGGCGAATAGGCTAATTGATTTTTAACGACAACTTGGAAAGCTTTAAAACTATAAAAACCACAAGCTCCGAGGTTCTTAATTGAAGGTTTATGCCATCAGTCTGTTATTTCAACTAAAAAAGACACCACTACCTGTCATTCAGCAGAGAACGATCCACCAATCTGTGAATCGCAGCCAACAAAGCTCACCCAAAAAGCTCTGCAGTGGCCACCCACTCCCATGACTCACTCTGAATGATGCAATCAAAGACTTCCTACCCCATCAAATGTCTTATATTGATGGTTGGTTTGGTTCTTAGAACTTTTATGAAGGATTTAATGAAATGATGGTTAAAAACATGGAAACAAGATGGCTGAAAAAGATGGCAGGCACTGTTGTGCTTGATAGCACATAAACTGGCTAAAACTAAAGGCTATTGGCTATTTATAAAATGGTTAGGGTTAGGAGCCCTTGGATCTGTCCTGCCCTAAAGTCCTAATTCAATTTGAAATATGTCAACACAGGGGTCTTTAAATGTGTTTTGGAAAGATTCCTTTTCAAATGCTAATCATAATGGTGTTTAATCCCACCAGGTTTCAGTGTTTGGATATGGGGTGGACAAGCAAGGAAACTGGCACCACTACTGGGAGAAAAACAGATATGCTGGTGCGTTTCGCAAGACAGGTGTCCACAACGCAGATTTCGAGGCTGAGATAATCCAAAGGCTCAGTAAGGAGGGCAAAATTAAACTGTACAGATGAGCCTATAATTGTGGCCTTTATTGACTAAGTAGTATCGAAAGCCATAAAAATGCTGGGCCAGTATATGCAGCAGATGTATGCAAGCCAAAGAGAAGCAGATCTTTAATCCACCCTACCATTAATTGACCTGTGAACTGCACTGAACCAAACCCACAGACATCAAGCTGTATTCTTAAGACCAAATGAACTCCTCCTGTCCTCTAACAGCATTTAATCGCTATGTTAAATCATCATTTTTATTTGTATTGCGCTTTTTCACAACACACATCGTTTTAAAGCATCTTCACAGAAAAATATGCATTAACAAAAACATTTAACTGTAATATATATAAAGACTTAGAGTGATCATTGTGTAGTTTGATTATTTATTATTATAAATTGTGTATACAAATTTCATAATTAAACCCCAGTGAGCAAGCTGTAGGTGACTGTGGCAAGAAAAACTAAATTACATAAAATGTTGGTTAATGGAGAAAAATAATCTTGGGAGAAACCAGACTCACTGTGGGGGCCAGTTCCCCTCTGGCTAAACAACATGAAGATAATGTCAATATTAGTTATTTATGTGCAGTGCAGGTCATGGTTTAAGATTAGTAAACTAAATAAGTGTTTAAAAAAATATTTTTTATGAACTCTAAGATTAACTTTCTTTGAAGTCCATCCTGGATTAACTGCAGAAGGTCACATAGATGAATTGTCCTTTGTTAGTTGGCTGATGAAGGCTTTTGTTGGCTGTTAAATGATAGTCTGTGTATTCCATTTCAAGAGTGTAGCCCATCAATCGACAAAGGTGATGTAGGCAGAGATTAATGAGGTGCATCGCAGTTCAACCGGAAGGTAATTTCGGTAATAGTTCTGTGGGGTCCATCCTATGTTCAAGGTTCAGGCAGTGGCATATGAAGTATCCAATGTCTTACAGTTGGAGTTGGCATCAGTTTATCCTTTGAAGTCCATCGTAAAAGACTGAAGTGATGTCTGGCTAGCACCGGCTGCATTTAGTCATCATCACTCAGAGACACATAGCAGTGGAGTCCGACACCAAGCAGGAACGGAGCTGGATCTGGCCGGCTCTGGTAACCTCGGGATATGAATGGAGACAAATAGAGTAATATTAGCGTAAATGTCATTAAATTTTATGCAGAGTTATAGATCATGATGTTTCTGGTTCTGGCAGACCTAAGTAAAGCAGCCTAATTGTGAGATGATGGATAAATTAAGTGTATGCCTGGCTAAATAGATGAATTTTTAGTCTAGACTTAAACTGAGTGAGTGTGTCTGTGTCCCGAACAGTGTTAGGGAGACTATTCCATAGTTTAGGAGCCAAATAGGAAAAGGATCTACCTCCTTTTGTGGATTTTGATATTCTAGGAACTATTAACAAGCCAGAATTTTATTATTATAGTGAACATGATGGAATATAGCATGTCAGAAGGTCACTTATGTACTGTGGAACTAGACCATTCAAAGCTTTGTATGACGTTAACAGAATTTTAAAATGAATACAAAATTTAACAGGTAGCCAATGTAATGATGATAAAATGGGGCTAATATGATTATATTTCTTGGTTCTGGTCACCACTCTGGCAGCAGCATTTTGAACCAACTGAAGTTTATTTATTGAACTTGCTAGACATCCTCCCAGTAATGCATTGCAATAATACCTCTTAAGATCTTAGTTGGTATTTGATCTAACATACCAATGTTGTGGCTTTTGATGTTTTGATAAGTTTTCATTGTGCTTCATGACCTATGACAGCGAAGGTTTGAAGTTGCTCATGAGGAAAATTATGAGACACTGTTTTCTGAGGTACTGTGACAATTGATTGCATAGTTCAAATTTTATTTCTGATTTATTTCAATTTTATCAGTAAAGAAATTCATGAAGTCATTACGTTTGTGCTGTGACTGCATATCTGGTTCAGTCGATGCTTTATTTCTAACCAATTTAGCCACAGTACTGAATAAACACCTTGGATTATTGTGGTTATTTTCTATGAGATTGCTCAGATATGCTGACCTGGCAGCTTTTAGTGCCTGTCCGTAGCTACAGACACTATCATTCCATGCACCGCAAAATAATTTTGAATTCTTCTACTAGCACTCAATTTTCCAAGCTGCTCTCTTGAGAGCGTGCGTGTGATCATTGTACCATGGTGAAAGGCTTTTTTCTTGAATTTTTTTTAATCTGAGGGGGTGACACTATCAAGAGTGCTAGAGAAGACTGTATTTATATTTTCTGTTATTACATCAAGTTCTTCTAGACTTTTTGGCTTACTGAGTATGTGAGACAATTCTGGAAGATTATTAGTGAAGCTATATTTAGTGGTGGAAAGAACAGTTCTACCTGAACGATAGCATGGTGTAGATTGAGTCCATATGCTATGTGCCTGAACTAAAACCACATTATGGTGTGGATGCCTTCCTCATCAACCGGGCATTGAACATTGAAGAAAGCAAACAGTAATCAGATCGGCTTGATCTGAGTGTCTTCATATCAGGTCTTCCTTGTTCAAGCTGTACTGACTTGCCTTAAACAGTGACTATGCTGTAATAGTGGACATAACTAGATAGCTCCCATTTTAATCCACAAAACTGAGAGTGATCTTCTCACTTGCTGTGTACATACGGTAATATAAAAAGTTGATTTTACTTCCATAGTTATCTACTCTCATATTTTTAAATCTACATGAAACAACATTCCTAACAGTTTTGTCATCTAAAAAAAAGAAAGTAAAGTGAGAGAAAAATTTTATCCATTGATAATTGATTGGATTGTGAAAAGTGGGTGCTGCATACCAGAATTGAATATAAGAGGGCTTGGTGATTTCAGCTGCATAGGAAATCAATTTTTAGAGGCAGGGCAAGACCCGTTTTTAGACCAGGAATATGCATTAACAAAGAAAATCGGGTAAATTTTGATTTCATGCACTGTAAAAAATTTAATTGCATTTCATCCAGCTTATTAAGGCTTTTGAGTTACAGATACTATGAAATGTGAATTACTTTGCATCTACATAAAAACACATGTTAGACCAACAATATTCCCCCAAATGTTGTTTGAACAAACAATTTCATATTGAACAATGTTGGTAATTTGCGATATCCCAGCATGTGTAAAGGTTAAACATGATAGCTGTAAAGTGTGTAAATCTCACTCTACTGACCTTAAGAGACACGCTTGTGATGAGGCTAGAGCCATGGCTTTTCTAGCCTCCTTGCTAGCATGTCCGACTCCCATGCCAGGGATCACCAGTTCGACTCCTACGGGTCGAGTAGGACCGGTGACACATGCATTGCAACATGAATCATATATGCGGTTAGTGTTTAGCCTTATTTTTTGCTGTTTGTTGAATATTTTTGGTGTTATTGTTGTTGTTTTTTGTTGCCACTGTTAGTCAGTTGTTGTGTGGTGATGTAAGGAGCTAGTCTTTTAACTTAATGAGGTTTGTTGATTGTCACCATTACTGCGGTTTACTAACATCTAATTAAAATGGAAAGTTGCAACACATTTACTACATCGATTTTTGATGGACCATTGTCACCTTCAAGTTCTGCCCTCCTATTAATCAATACTAGCACTGAAATCACTCAACGCACCCAAAAAACATTTTTGTTGTATAGGACTGTGATACTGATTCGTGTTTGATTTACACATACATTTCACATTTTTCACTGCAGTGGAGACTTTTCTATAGGAGCATTGTTAGTGTATGTGATGTGTATTTGTTTAATATGTACCTTTAGACCAAAGCTGTCCCTAGAGTGAGGCATCTGGTCTTCGTGGCCTTGAAATGACCCAATGGCACTCGCCCAGCAACAGACCGTGTTGTAATTTATTGTTTTGAATATAGCAAATGCTGCATTTTCATACATCTATGATTTATTGTAATTTCTTTCATTCTATGGCCATGAATTACGATTGATCTCTGTATTTTTATAGTTGAAATTACTGATGGTAAATGTTCTGTGGTTTTTCCCTTTTCTATCCAAGTTTGTATTATTGTAAACTTTTATAAGGACCGTGACAAGGCTGAAACTTGAGCTGTAATTCTGATGATGTTTGTTGCTATAGTGTTACAGTACATGTGCAGAGCTGTGGTTTGCTCAGTCATTTTATGGCCTTGAATGTATTTTGGCTTCGCATGTTTTGCTTCTTTTCAATCAATGGCGTTCATAGGGTTTTTAGGGATTTTGCATTGAGAGGTGAGATAATCAGACAATACAAAAATACTATGAAAGTATCGACACTAAAGAATTATCAATTTAGTGTGATTAAACTTGTCATAATTATGAAAGAAAAAACTGAGTTTTAATTTTCTATTTAGAAACAGAACCAAAGCATAAACAATAAAAAATAAAATTAGTACATTTAAAAGTCATAGATTAGCATATCCAAGACATTATTCAAAATAAAAATATTTGATATTTGTTGCATAAATAAAAAAACTAAGAAAAACATGATTTTAATTGATATACAATATCTCACAATACTTACATTTGCATTAAAGCTCATCACAAACCTTTTTATTTAAAAAAACGAATGCAAAAGCTAAAACATCACATTTTCAACTTGTATGTATATGGTCCTCTAATGCAAGTTAACCACTTAAAATTGACTTAGTTGGACTTTATATTTAGGAGTCCAGAACAGAGCAATAACGTTCTACTAAAGCTGTGGCCAAATTACTTTAGTATTGTTTTGTTTATTTCTCACAAACTCAACATTTGACTGTAGATTTCCTATTCCCTGGACTTTATATGATTTGAGAAATTCTGCCTTCTGACTCAACAAACTGAGTAGTTCTCTAAGCACTTTAAGAAAGGTAAAGTATACATTTTCAATGTCCAGCTGAATGTTTATCCTATTGTAATGGCCAAATTGTGTGGCATGCACATCTTTGTTCATGATGTTTTGTGAGAACCTGTAGTCTGTCTTCAATAAACCACTTTCTTCAAATTCATTTAAATATTATTTCATAATGATTCTGAAATAAAAGAAAAAACAAAGCCATTAAACGAGTGAATCTCATGATAACACATATGACATGCCCATGTCATATTGTATCCAAAAATCAAAAGAAACAACAAATTATTTTTTGCATCAAGAAAATGAAGGCTCCTTTTGGGGCCATTAAGATCATTGACTTTCAACAATACTTTCATGATAATTACTTCACTTTCATATTCATATTTCATATTGCTGTAAGTTAAAATGACTGGGTTTACTGTAATTACACACACACACATATATATATATATATATATATATATATATATATATAATTTAAATTTTCTATTTTATAAAAAATGTCATTCAATTGAATTGTGTAATCTTTACACAAAATCTCAAAATATAAAGGTTTGTTCAAATGTAATTTTCTTAAAAATTGCTCAATTCTGTTTGAAGGAATTTTTTTTAATGAAATTTAAATGCATAAATCGTAGCATTGTTTGAGTGTGTTTTCTTGAGATTTTCCCCAAACATACAGTAATTCATTCATTTTTTTATAAATAAAACTGTTGCAGAGAGTTGTGCTTTAATGACTTTCTTATTTTATTAACTACACAAATTTAACATTGCATTTTTAAGCTAGGTATTTAAAAAAAAAAATACCCATTTATATTCTCAGTACAATTATGTGAACCTGTCACAAATGATTATTCACATTTCAGTTCAGCTAAATACAGATGGCATGCATCTCATGCTGTCTTTGTTTTAACTTTGAGTACAGGATGATAAATATGACTCTGGGAGTGTTTAGTTAGCCTGGGCTGCCTATTAAATATCCTCAGAGGATGGCACAGGGCATTGTGTTTTTTTTGTTTGGTTGTTAGAGGGGCCTGAAGAATCACAAGCTATGAAAAGTTTTGTGCACAGCACAAATTGTTCCACATAGCAAATCTCCCTCAGCGCTCTTGAAGGGCCGATGGCTGCTGCTTTGTTATGGTGATTATTCATAAACGTTGGTTTTGTGGGTAGACTTCAAACCCCCTTTTCCCAGGGAGCTTTGGCAGTATAGTCGACTGTGCTATGATTTCAGCTCCTTTGGTCGGCCTCATTCAGAGAGCAGAGAGACAAATGATGCTGGAAATAAGCCCGTTTTGTCTGGCTGTCCCTCGATGTAGCCGTGCTGAAAGGGAGACATTACTGACATTACTGGTTAAAGTCATCAAAATTCTCCTCAGAAGGAGAATGTGAAATTCAATTAGAGTGGGCGGTGCATAACAACATGTAATGAGAAAATAATGCTATGAGCGAAGGCTGCGTGCTTTCTGGACAAACAATAGTTGAAAGCCAGTAGAACTTGTTGTTCGATTTGAGGAAACATTACAAACAAAAGATGCAATAGGTTTTTAAAATAAGATAAAAATCACTATTTATTTTACTGTCAAGGCTTTTTTCTTATCCAAGTAAGTACAGAGTAATAAATGATGTAATAATATGAAACAACATCCTTAATATTTAATTAACTTAAGGAGCAGCATGTACATAATTACACATTGTAGTTATGTATGTGTAATAGACAAGAATTATTACATATGTGTAACAGGCCACTTTTGTTAAATTCCTATTTGTGTAACATCTTGTTACATATGTGGAACAGACCAATCTTTTTTACAAAATATTGCTGCTTGTGGAGGATTTGCATGATCAAAGACTATCCCAACTGTAAAAAAAAAAAAAAAAAACTATAATTATTACCAAGACAATTGCTTCTCAATGTGCGATTTCAACATATTATTCTAAGCAGCATGGGACTATTGTGTGTGTATGGGCATAAGTCAGGTTGTGCCAAAATTACTGTTCAATTGTCGCAATCTGTTCCAAGTGGATAAATATTGAAACTTAAATTCAAATTCATTAATTACTCAATTTAAACATACATTTAATCTTGTGCTCGTCCTCTGATGACTCTCGATACTTCATTTGGAGCTTGAACAATGGGTAAAATATTTGAATTTGAATTTTATTGATTTGAATTTGAAAGTATTTATTTGTGTGAGTGTAATTTATACATTGTCATTTTTCTGATTTGATTTTTGAATTAGCTGTAAATATTCATATTACAAAATTACAGATTGAAATTTTAAGATTCAGAAGAAATTCAGAACTCCAAATATAAATCAAGCTCATCGGAATACCTGTGCTGCATTCTGACCAATCACAGAGCTACCAGAATTCTCTGGCATGGTACGATTTTAACAAGAACTACAATGAACAAAACTTTTACAGCATTTATTAATCCTGGAAAAAGTTAATTTTCCATTATACTGTACAATCCATTTTAACATTAAAAGTTGAAAAAATATTAATTATGAATTAACAATAAACAAAAAATATTTATAAATAAACATGGGCTCGATAATTACTAAACACAGTACATTGGGCCGTCCCAGAGCATTTTGGGAGCTCCGTGATTGGCCAAAATGCTACTTTTGACTATTCTGACAACCTCTACTTTTCTCTGTGGAATAAAATAGTTTAACCTTTGGCCCAGTTCTGAATTTAAATTTGAGAGACTTGTATTTGGATTTCTTCATTTCTTCTTAATCTGACATTTTTAACCTGTAATTTAATAATCTGAATGTTTACAGATAATTCCACTTCTAAAAACTGTAAAACAAAAAATCTGATGTTTCAAAATACAAATGTACAAAATACAGCACAGACATTTTACATTTTTGTTAAGTGTCACAATAGTTGTTCTAACATGGTTCTAAAATGGAATTGCAACAATAATCTCCAGAACCCCCCCCCCCCCCCCCCCCCCCCCCCCCACCTCCATTAGTTGTACCAACAGATAGTTCCGCCCCAATTGCTGTGTCAGACTAGACAGCCCGCTAAAACAAACAAAGGAGTGTTTTGATAGTGTGATTCCCTGGCCAGTGCACTGACAATAGAACAAGGGAGTGGATTGGGACACACACTAAATTTCTCTCGTTCTATGAAAAATTCTAAATGTATTCTTTTGAGAGGCCATCCGGGGCAATTTTTTTCTGAATTAAGCGTGTCTGCAGGATATTAGATAAGGTTGCTGGAGACTTATGGGCGGCTCTCTAAGATAAAATAAAACATGGACGCAGAGCACTTTGCTCAGATCATTTCCATCTGTTCCCATGTGATTCCAGAATACATTTGCACACACAGTATGACTGACAAAGGCTAACAAGAACCTTGCTGGTCTTGCTTATCAAAACCATCTGTAACCGTAACAAGGAATCCCAGCAATTTATGCCAGCATGTTACAAAAGGGCTGAAAACAACTGTAAATAAATAGTGTCAAAAAGCATACATTCACTATGTTTAATGCCGGTAAAAAAAGCACAGTGTGGCTCAAAAGTCTGCACACATTGAACATTTTTGACTCATAATCCAAATTATACCTGGAAATAAACAGATAGCATAAGGATTTTTAAAAGTGTGAAACAAAGAGATGTTAGGATATGTAATAACTCTTATGACACTGACCATGTCAACCATGCTGTATAACATGATCATCAGTTTTTGCACAAACTTGTGGAGGCCATGCTATTGTCATGTCATGTCTTAAATTAGAACCATTTTCAGACTCTTGAACCCCCACTGTACCTTATCTTATTTTATAACTCAGCTAGAAAACTTGATCCTGTTTGGTCAGTTTCACTATTCAAATATTTTTGTATAATTAGTGGCTGCTAAATTTGATAATTCACTGTTGTTTCTGGCAGATGATTTCAGCCTGGTCTCATGAACATCACATGACCAAGGCAACAATGGCAACGAAATGGCGTGCCTTATTACACGTTTGGCTGCAGTTTCCCAGTGAAATGTCCAGCAGAGAGCACCAAAAGCGAGTGAAATGGTTTCATAATCAGACAAGGTTTTTAGGTGAATATTAATTGAAGGTTTTAATGAGTAAAACGTACATATCTTACCAATAGAGATCTAAACTCAAATGAAGGGTAAACTCAAAATAGACATCCTTACACTTAACCAATGCCTAAACCTAACCAATATTGTCCAAAAAACAAAATGAGAAATGAAAAGCACACAAATTAATTGTGTCGCTTCTACGACACTCGTGTCACGTGTCCAATTGTGTGCTCAAAGGGATAGTTCATCCAAAAATTATAAGTCTGTCAATATTTACTCACACTCATGCCATCCCAGCAGAATACAAACAATGATTTTTAGAAGAATATCTCTGCTCTGTAGGTCCATACAATGCAAGTGAATGGTGATCAGACATTTGTAGCTCCAAAAATCACATAAAGGAAAAACAGAAGTAATCCATAAGACTCCATTGTTAAATCCATGTCTTCAGAATCAATATAAGAGGTGTGGATGAAAATCAGATCAATATTTAAATCCTTTTTTACTCTAAATCTCCACTTTAACTTTCACTTTTCAGATGTAAACATGAAAGAGAAAGTGGAGATTTAGAATTTTTTTTTTTAAAAACACACCTCACACACACCTAATATATTGCTTCTAATGATATGGATTTAACCACTGGAGTCTTATGGATTACTTCTATGTTTGCTTTATGTGATTTTTGGTGATACAAAAGTCTGATAAACATTCACTTATTGTATGGACCTACAGAGCTGAGATATTCTTCTAAATATCGTTGTTTGTGTTCTGCTGAAGAAAGAAAGCCTTAAATCTGGGATGGGTCATTTTTGGGTGAAATATCCCTTAAACAGGCCTCAAACCGCATACTTTAGGGTTCAAAGTACAACACTATCAGAAGCTAACGTTGGAATAAGTGTGTAAATGTAGGTGGGTCTTTATTGCAAGCATTAAAATGTATAGTTTTTCAAATGATGCTTTATAGTAAACGTGTTTGCATATCATAACATTGTGTGAGTAACAGAGCAAAAAAATAAGTGTTTATAAAGTAGTAATCAGCCGTTGTACTCGTGAATAGTGTGAAAGTGAATAAAACGCACAGTTGTTGAAGCGCCTCTAATGTTATTTTCACCAGGAAACCATGAAGAAACGTAGAAGAAACTCAGTTTGCAAAAATGTAGTTATAGTAACGTTTATACTATGAGACTAGGTTGTTTTCGATTTCCTATATAGCTTTGCTAGTTTTTCTGACATAATAAAATTTGAACTCAAATTCAGATTTATTTACAGTATGTAACTAGCCGTATAATAAGTTGGATAATCATGGTCTGAGTTTACTTTGCGATATTAACCTGCTGATTGGACATGATCCCTTTCATAATTAATTGCACTAATTATGCACTTCATCTACTATGCCATAAATAATGAATGCAAATGAAGAAAATCACTCACTGGCTTTCCATGTAATAGGCCAATTGATCTGTAGTTGACTTAATTATCGTGTAAATCACTATACTCACCCACCAATCAGCATCTTCCTCTCCAAGTACCACCAGAACTGCACCCTCACTAAAGGTGAGCTCATCGTGATGATCAGCCATACAGTCATACATGGCTTTAACACGCCTCAGCCTCGACTTCATCTACAGGCGAGAGGACAACACGTGGGGTTGTAAAAAAAAACATAATTTGGCTTTTAACAAATGTTGTTGTTTTTAAAACTGTCATAATTTGCTGATGGGTAACCACAAGTATAAGGATCACTTCCAGGAACGCCTATATCCTACTCTGTCTTTCCAAAAGCCAAGGATACTTGTCGAATTTAATATGAACTCAAATATATTTCATACAATTTTTTAGCTGTGTCAAAATGTGTGAATAACTTTCTACAAGGAACGAAAACTAACTGAAAAATTTTTTTGCATAATGTACCCAAAAACGGGAACAAAGTCATGGTTAACGGTTAATAATCATTTAATTTTGGATCCAATAATTTGCTTAAACCAAAGTAGCTGTTGCCCACAAAATAAGGCTTCTCATCTACAGATAGACTAATGCTCGTTAATACTGTCATGAATAGATGACAGTCGCTTGCCACTCTCACCAGAGTTTTCCTGGGCAGTGGATGAGCAGCAGTGTGGCAGGATGAAGAGGAGCTTCCGTTAGTCTCCAGGCTAAAGGAGCGTGGGGAGGTGGGGGAGCGGGCTGGGGTGTGCCGCCCAGCACTGCTGATAGGCTGTGGTGTTTGGTACAGGAAGTGAGACAAGCAGCTCTCCCCATCTGCTCGAAATCCTGCTGAGATTACAGTCACGACACGTGACATAGCAAAAAAGCATAAAGCCATGATATACACAACAGATTAATGGACAACAATCAAATACAGAAATAGCTGATGGAGGAAAGCATTCACCTCGTTCTGGCAGTTCAGATAAAGAGTTCAGAGTGGGCGTGGTGTATTTGGGAGAAGCTGAGCTGAATGGAAAAGTCTGATCAGTAACAATTAGGGCTGTCAATAGATACATTTTTGTAATAAAGTAATTACATGATATGCCCTTTAATTAATAAAATTAATTGCAATTACTCACATATATGCATATTTGCTTAGGCCGTAAAATAACAAAAAATGTATATAATAAATTGTTGAAATAATTATAAATAGTTATATTTAAATCATTATACATATAAAATACTATAAAAGTAGTAATTCAGATTTATTATAAGGGCTTTTCTAAGGGTGCGTCAATGTACGCATGCGTCAGACGGATGCTTTTGGAGCGGCTCATTTTGGTTGCGTCTCACCAAACACAGCGTTTTTGTGTCACTGTGTCACGTTAAACAAAGTATGAAACTTAGAAAACACGACTCAAAATCCCTGAATTGAGAATTATGCTCCATTCATCTGTGTTAAAATGCAAGAATGCCTTCTTATCTTGTGCTGTTGTTAGTGTCAGTACAGCTGGAGTTTCGCTTATTGCCCCCTGCTGAAAACAGGTGGTACTTCAAGCTTGAAGGAATATTCATGAATTAACACATTAAATCGATAGCCCTAGTAGCAAAACATTATACAGTAAATGAACTGCAATACTACAACAACACAGTATAATATATTGTAGCATTCTATACTGTATATAAACAATGCAGTAAAATGTAAAACTGTAATCATGATGGTGTAAACTTTTGGGCTGTTTCTATGGACTTTTTTTTTATCAGCATCAATAATTTACATTCAAATTGATATGAATGTATAATGGACAGTACTGTATACTGAATTTGGAAGTCACTTTGGATAAAAGCATGTGCATAATGGATACTTGCTTGCTTCTGTTTGAAATGTAACCATGCTATTTGTGGTATTTAAGCAAATAGCCAAGACAGTTCAGCATTTCTGGCTACAACAGCAATCCAAGAACTTACACACACTTCTGGAAAGGTGAGTCTGGACCACCGAAGATTCTTGGACCTGCAGTCACTACATAATCTGTACACAGAATATAAAAGGAGAAAGCAAGCATACTTTGAAAACAAAAAACTGACAAATTAACTTAAAAACTCCTCTGACTAATGAACTTCCAAGACTTTTCAATGACATTTCTTGTTGCTTGTGATTACAGGATAACCATTTTTGAAAATCATTTTTATTGAGGGCAAATTCTAGCCATCCTAATTTCTAGAGGTGAGCATAACTGTATAAAAAGTACATTCATTATAGACAATTTCCATGATTTTTAACCATTTTAATTATTTCCATGACTTCAGGCCTGGAAATCCCACAATTCACTTATATTTTAAGGTTTTCTTTAATAGTGGAACCCCGTGTCTAGCACGCATCATTAGAGGGCATGTCTGACTTTACACATACCTGTTGGTCCTTGCCATGTAGAGTGGGGGCTGGGGGGTACCTGAGGGGTGGGCTCAGAGTAGGTGCGCTTGTGTCGGATGATAAGGGGGGGAGGTGGGGTTCGTTTCTTACTGCTGCTCACTTCATGGTACGTCCAGCTGTCAGGTGAGCTCATAGGAGGGGGAGGAGGAGGGACGTTTGGGGCTGGAAAGGACATGAGGAGTGTAAACATGATGGTAGTGAGAGAGAGAAGAGAAGAGAAGAGATTTCTCACCTCTGACTCTGGGTGGAAGTGGCGGTGCAGGCGATGAAGGGGGTGGTGGAGGTGGACTGTCCAGGCTCAGTGTCTGAGAGCTCGGACTGGCTAACACCTCCCTGCGGTTTTCCCCCCGGGCCATTGCTAGCCTTCGGCCCATGTTGAACAGCCCCCCTCCAGCACCTCCTCCTCCACCCTGAGAGATGGGGCTCCTGTGATACAAGCTGAACGGCCGTCCCAACCGTTCCTTCTGTACCGGTCCCAGCTACAAATACAGCAAAGGAAGCATCACTGCTATCCCCAAATCATACAGCTCCTTCATTTATACATACAACGTCTTTTTCTATTGGTACTTTATGCAAGTCTGTTCTATTTCTATGTTTGGTGCCGTGGTGGGCCTGTTTTGTCACCTTGTCCTCCAGGTCGTCGTCACTCTCATAAAAGTCATCCTGCCGTAGTCTCCACTCATATTCCACATGTACATGCATGTTGAACTGGTTGTTTTGTGATTGGTGGATCTGAGCACAACACATCACATAGCTTTATATAGTTAAAATATAAAAAAATCAGCACGTTAGAAAAAGTCTTTATGTGTGAATCAGTACATCAGCAATGCAGGAACCACCTTGACATCGTGACGATAAAAGCACTTCTCTTAAAACGTATGTATTATTTGAGCAGTGAAGTTGTTTAAATCTTTGTTTTTACTGTAGTTTTAGGGTTTCAGGGTTTACAGCATTACATCATCATGGCAACTATTTGCAAAATTGGATATAACTACACGGAAAAGGTTAGTAACCAATTTCATCATACTAAAATCATGTTAAAACGCATATTGTTTATATTTTGTGGCTATACTTTTGAAACGGTGTCTTTGTAATTTTAGAAAATCATTTTTATAGAGGGCAAATTTATGGATTGGCCCCATTCACTTTCATTGTGTGTCTCAATGTAACCCAGATTTTTGCTTTTTATTTTAAAGAAAAGGAGGGACGACTCGAAACAAATTTTTGTGGTAATTAAAATAGTCACAAATGCTGTTGATTGAGCTTAAAGGGATGGCTCACCCAAAAATGTAAATTCTCTTATCATTTACTCACCCTCATGACATCCCAGCAGAACACAAACAAAGATTTGTAGAAGAATATTTAAGCCCTGTAGGTCCATACAATGCAAGTGAATGCTGATCAGACATTGGTAGCTTCAAATATCACATAAAGGAAACATAAGTATACATAATAGCAGGTACTCCATATGACTCCAGTAAAAAGTCCAGTTAAATCCATACCTTCAGAAGGAAAATAATAGGTGTGGGTGAAAGATCAGAATTGAAGTCCTTTTTTTTTTTTTACTCTAAATCTCCACTTTCACTTTCAGATGTGAAAGTGAAACTAAACAGGCACCACATGTGACTTTCAAATGTAAAAGTGAAAGTGGACTTAAATATTGTTCTGTTTCTAACCCACACCTAAAAATCATTGTTTGTGTTCTACTGAAGAAAGAAAGTCATACATATCTTGGATGGCATGAGGGTGAGCAAATGATGAGAGAATTTTCATTTTTGGTTGAACTATCCTTTTAACTTGTACTGATCCCGGAATATTCCTTTAAGGGGGTTGTTCAATTAACAGTTTTGTTTTTCATGTTAATTGATTCATTGGTTTAAATTGCATACAATAAGAGCACTAAGATTTAATATTACTCCAAAAATAGATAATTTGGCCCCCGAAGAGGAGAGTTCTGACTGAAATGCTGGAATGTTTTTTGACTCACCAGCTCCTCACACAGTGCGTGTTTTAGTCTACCAGCCATGTCCAGCCCCGTCTCTCCATTGTCATTCTCTATCACAGAACAGCAATTATCATCAGCAGCACAATTATCTTCCTGCCTGCAGTGTAATTAACTTCTCCTGATGAGCCAACAGCTAAACCAGCCTTCGGAAGACTGAACAGAATAAGGAGTTTCAATTAATAATGACTAATAATGAATCATTCTACATATTCGGTAAAAAAAAGACCATGCAACATTAGAAAAAAAAAAAAAAACAGAAAAAGCTGAAGTGTAATTTCAGTGCCACTTGTGACACCAAACAGAATTGCAAAAATAATAACCATTTACTAACAGGTTTTGCGAACACTCCACATCTCCCATTGGTCGAAATACAGATAATCCCACCCAAAAAACAATGCCATTGGACAAGCCAATGTTGCTGTGCTGGGTTGGTTGGCATGCTGTTTAAACATCGAGAAGAGTACGCACTTAAGTTGTAAATGGTTGTTTGGCTTTGTTTTCCTGTCCTACTTATTGACCTTTCTTAAAGGGATAGTTCTCAAACTAAACAAAAATTCTCTCATCATTTAAACATCCTCATGCCGTCCCAGATGTGTATGACTTTCTTTCTTCTGCTGAAGACAAACAAAGATTTTTAGAAGGACATTTCAGCTCTGTAGGTCCATGAACGGAACATGAGACAGCTGGTACTTCTTTCCTGTGTTTGCGGACATGACGTAATGACGCAAGGATGAATGTCATAATCCAGCGATTTTGAGCCAAATCAAACCCGACACCTCAAAACAAATCATTTTTATAGGCTTACCGTAGTGAATCGGGGTAAGGTAAGGATATTGTTTTGAACAATGATTGTTGATGTACTTAATTTGTTCATTTTTAACCAAAAAATCTTACATAGTGCAGCTTTAAATATTGATAGGTTTTGAGGGGCCTGGGAAGCTCAGCGAGTGTTGATGCTGACTACCACCCCTGGAATTTCGCACATTCAAATCCAGGGCGTGCTGAGTGACTCCAGCCAGGTCTCCTAAGCAACCAAATTGGCCCGGTTGCTAGGGAGGGTAGAGTCACATGGGGTAACCTCCTCGTGGTCGACATAATGCGGTTCGCTCTCGGTGGGGCGCGTGGTGAGGTGTGTGTGGATGCCACGGTGGATGGCGTGAAGCGTCCACACGTAACCACGGTAACGTGTTCAACAAGCCACGTGATAAGATGCGCTGGTTGACGGTCTCAGACACAAAGGCAACTGAGAATCGTCCTCCGCCACCCGGATTGAGGTGAGCCATTACGCCACCACAAGGACTTAGAGTTCATTGGAAATTGGGCATTGCAAATTGGGGAGGAAAAAATAAATATATATATATATATATATATATATATATATATATATATATATATATATTATAATGATCGGTTTCTTACCCACACATATAATATCGCTTCAGAAGACATTGATTTACCTCTGTAGTCTTATGGATTACTTTTATGCTGACTTTATGTGCTTTTTGGAGCTTAAGAATTCTGGCACCCATTCACTTGCATTGTATGGACCTACAGAGCTGAGATTTTCTTCTAAAAATCTTCGTTTGTGTTTTGCAGAAGAAAGAAAGTCATACATATCTGGGATGGCATGAGGGTGAGTTAACAATGAGAGCATTTACAATTTCGTATGAACTATTGCTTTAAGTAATTTAGGCATTGATGTATTTATATGTGTAACTTTGTGATCGCAGAATAACAAACTCATTCTCAATGACTTGAAGCAATCATGTCTGTGTTAGTTTTATGGTTTGAAGGGAGAGCTTGAGTGTCTGACTCACTGATATGTGTGTTGGCCTTGGCTCTGAGAAGAAGTTTAAGGCACTCTGTCTTATTGTGCTGACAACAGTAATGTAAAGCAGTGTTCCCTTTCGCAGTCTGTGCATCCAGATTATTACTGAAACAGAAGACATGGAGGAAAGGCAATTATGATGAAAATAATAAATATCTGCATCTGTTAAAAGCCTAAAAGCTCCCTCTACTCACTCTCTACCTCTCAATCTTGCTTTCACACACAAATCTCTCTCAAAGCCACAATAAAGCTCAGACCGAAGTTGACTAAAGCACTAATAGCTAATTAAGACGGATGTCCCACAAGAGCATTAGCCTCCTCTGAAATGCTCCAGCTGCTATAGTTGGATATCCCTATTTGCTGTATTCCACTTTCCAGCATTCCGAAACAGCTGACCTCACTCTCTTCAAAACCACTTTTTAACTGACTGCTGAGTGAGTTGTGTGACTGATACAGTATTTATATTAAATCTACATTTACATTTATGCATTTGGCAGACTTTGCATTCTTTGGTGGGGTGCTTTTATGTTCGAGGGAAATCTAGGGGGGGCAATGCCCCCGAAGATCCGTCCATGACCACCACAATGCTAGAGTGTTGTGTGTCTTTGCCAGGGTATTGCTTTGTGGTAGCTAAGGTGTTCTTGGAGGTTGCTGGGTGTTTCTAGGTGGTATCATATCTCACACAAGCTTTCAGAATAATAATACTGATAATCTTTAACTTACCAGTTGTGGAACAGGAAGTCAGCCACATGCAGTGATGTCCTGTCAACTAATAGGACGGCTAGGTGTAGTGCAGTTTCACCCTTTTCCTGTCCCAAAAAAATAGGCTTTTAATAAAAGGGAAGATCTGAGATTTACAGGTTGGTGAGATTCTGATTAGCGAGACGTGTGTGCGTGTGCGTGCGTGTGTGTGTGTGTGTGCCGACCTGTAGGGGGCAGGGCAGTGGCAGGCTGAGGTCTATTCTCTCAGTGTATAGCTGTAACAGGCTGAAGACATCCCGACCGCGCACTGCATCCTGCAGACATTTGCGCTTTGTTTCTGGTGAGCCATTACTACGGTGAGCAAACTGCCACTCTGCATACTTTGACAGTATGAAGTCCTTACGTACTGCCCTGCAAAAACACACACACATTTGCATACATATCTTTGAGGGGACTTAACGTTCCATAAGCTAATATAATTGCAATAAATAACCCTAAACCTAAAATTCTAATTTTGAAAATTCAGGTTATTTTAAAAACATTTTGATTCAGCCTAATTCACTTTATTTGCTAGTTTGTTCTGACCCATCATAGATCACTATGGCTTGCTGGCAATTTTAAGGGGCTGTTAACAGCAAACACATTTTTCCATTAATCTGCGCTGCTTTTTTTGCTGAAAACAGTTTTTCTATGTAAACATAAGCTAAACTGACATTTATACCGTTGCAGCAAAAGAGGCATGCCTTTTAGACACCGTCAGTTTAAAAAGAACGGCAACTTTTAAAACGCATCTTGCGACACCTGAGTTCTCTTTTATTCATTGTGCTGTTTCTAGATTTTTTTTTTAGCCTAAGGATGTGCTCGGTCTGAATGGCCCCTTACTCTTTAGCTTGTGATATATTTTTAGAGCAGAGCAATATGACTATTTCCATGAATTTAAGATTTTTTTTCTCTCATCATTTACTCACCCTCATGCCATCCCAGATGTGTATGACTTTCTTTCTTCTGCAGAACACAATTTAAAATTTTTAGAAGAATATCTCAGCTCTGTAGGTCCATACAATGCAAGTGAATGGGTGCCAAAATTTTGACGCTCCAAAAAGAACATAAAGGCAGCATGAAAGGAATCCATACAACTCCAGTGTTTTAATCCATATTTTCAGAAGTGATATGACAAGTGTGGTTGAGAAACAGATAAAAATGTAAGTTCTTTCAATATGCATAAAGAATGTGAATCACCAAAAACACAAGAAGAAGAGTGTGAAAGTGATCAGTTTCTGACCCACACCTATCATATCGTTTCTGAAGATATTGATTTAACCACTGGATTGTTATGGATTAATTTTACGCTGACTTGTGTGATTTTTGGAGCTTCAACATTTTGGCACCCATTCACTTGTGTGGACCAAAAGAGCTGAGATATTCTTCTAAAAATCTTAATTTGAAATTAGCAGATGAAAGAAACTCATACACATCTGGGATGGCATAAGGGTGAGTAAATGATGAGAGAATTTTCATTTTTGGGTGAACTATCCCTTTAATGATTAATTGTGAATGTGGCAACTAGCAAAACGTCTGTTAAAATGTGGGTTCAGTGCTTTACCATCACCCCACGCTGTGTGAATATGTAACACCCTGTGTAAATCGGCCACGAGCAGCATGTCGCTTCAAAAGCAATAGAACCCATTATAATCAATGATGCTGTCTGCAATGGAAATGTCCGTTGCGGTGTGTCGTGCTGAGAGTAAACAGGTGTCCTGTTCCTTTTTGCGCTGCACGCGCAGGCGCTATTATTGCCAACAACACAAATAAAGGGTTTAGAATGTTCGTGTTGACGCATCCAGTGTGGCCAGTTTCAAGTCATTATGTTGCATTGCGTCAACAGATGCGCCCGGTGTATACATGGTGTAAGCGTTGAACTAAGGTTGGCTAATGGATTAAAGCTAGCAGCAACACATCAAACTTCACCTTTTTCAGCTGTAAAACAGCGAATGCATCTGTGTAGAAAGAAAAAGTAATATGTGTGTTCCATTTGAGATGATTCAACTCTTTGAAAGTCTATACACTAAAGGGCCGAGTGCTTAAAGTACATAATTTGAGACACAACTCTGAATTCAAGGACACTTGTTTCAACAGGAACACAGAGTTTCCAACAGCTGAAAGCAATTGGCTGCAGTTTGAAGAGCAATTACAGGGCTGCTCATCACTCACATGTCACTCTCTGCTGATGGCTTCACAGAGGGACTGGGGAGATTGGCCTCCACAATTTCATTAAAACCTAAATTCCCCACGTTTCTCGCCAACTAAAGAGCAAAGGAGAAAAAAAGAGGCATAAATCTGTGGTTAGTAGTTAACAAAATTAGAAACGACTGAAATGTGAAACTGTGAAAGAGTGGAAAACTAAGCTGACTAATTCATAATGCCTAGAGACGTTAGCAGCAATTTACAAAAAATACATTATAAAGGAAAACCTTCTTGCGTAAACAGTGAGGGGGAATTCAAGAATGAATTGCGTCCGCTGGTAGCATCATTTATTTGCATGTGCTGTCTGCATTGTTTTAGTACCAGATTTACTAAAAGGAATTACGCAAATCAGGTAATAGTGCAAACATGTCCAAAAAATCCATGCAGAACCCAATTTCCGATCTTGTGGCGGATGCAGTACATTACAATGAACAGGCATACTTTGATGGGACTGTGTAGTATAACTCCACCACTGGGTTCCTGACACCTGAATCGGCTTTTTTAAAGAATAGTTTACCAAAAATGAAAATGTAATTTGACTTTTTTTCTTGAAACTCAAAAGAAGTAATTTATAGCAGAATGTCCAAGCTGCTTTTTCCATACAGTATAAAAAAGTGAATGGTAACCACACGCGGTCAAGCATGATTTTCATTGTGCAATGACACACAAAATGTTATCACGTGGCTTCAGAAGGCTTACAATATAGTGCACAGGTCCCATGGATTACTTCAATTATTCTTTATGGTGTTTTTTATTTACTTTTCGTAGTTTGACAGCCTCTGGTCCCCATCCACTTTTAGTGTGTGGGAGAGAGCCGCTCGGACATTCAACTACACTTCTACTTTGGTGCTCCACAGAGGAAAGAAAGACATGCCGGTCTCTGTAAATTCGATTACTGGCGGTCAGTGTAAAAGACGCAGGTTTTTGTGGAAATTCTGCATGCAAAAGTGGCGCCAATGCTTGGTGAATTCTGTAAAACCTTACCAGCAACTCCGAAGTGGCGAGTTTGTCCAGAGAAAGTGACTGAATACGTGAATAGTGAACACCCATCTTCCGATGAATCCCTGAGCACTCAATACACGTCAGGATTCCCAGGTTTATGGAAATCCAAGTCGGATCTGAGGGCAGTAAAAAGAGAGGAGTGCAGAGAAAACACATTTTGTTATTATGACAGCTTGAGAACAGTCTAAGGTAAACTAAAGTTTATTATGAAGATGGAATATATTGCCTGACGTGCTAGATTCCCTATTTACACCCCTTGTGTAATTGTCAGTCAAGCATTATTCTTTTACACAGCAAATATAATATCATGTGGGGACCACGATTAGCTACATCTTAAAATTAAAAACCAATATGGGGCCTCATAAATGTTATTATATGGTTAAACTGTTTTAAACTGTTCTTGGTCTTATCTCAGTGATATTATTCACCAGCACACTGTCATGGTGCTTTCCGCACCTATAAATCCTGCTACACTCACTGGGTTTTCATTTAATTAATCTTCCCTTAAAAACAAGTTTTGGTAAAATTTTATTGTTAGAAATAAAACATGTTTACACATATTGCAACCCTTTTCAACATTTAATCACGTGAACAAAATTATAAATATCTACAATTCATTTTTCACTAATTACTACTAATGAAAATGCTAATTCTTAAAATCAGTAATTAGGTTTGCACAAGTAAAAACGTCAATTCTTATCAATTCAGATAGATAGATAGATATTGACCCTTAGATAGATAGATAGATATTGACCCATAGATAGATAGATAGATAGATATTGACCCATAGATAGATAGATAGATAGATAGATAGATAGATAGATAGATAGATAAAAAGGATGAAACTGAACAAACTATGATAATAATAATATGGAACTTTTTTTATTGGTGTAAACAGTGCAATACCTAGGGCCCCACAGTCACAGCAAACATTGTTGCCAGGCATGCGACGGATATCCTCAGTGATGGCTCTTGTGAGATCCTCTACGCTGTTCTCGCCACTTGTCGTCCGCTCATCCAGAGCCACATTCAAAGCCTCCTGCTTACTGTTGGTCAGCACTGATATCCACCTGATTTTTCAGTAAGGTGCAATAACAAAGGTGGACATTAGAGGGCAGCAAGAACTTTCCAATTGAAGAAAAGCTAGCAGACATCTACATCAGTATTCCCAGGCAGTGTCATGTATAAAGTTATTTGTGACTATCAGTGGTCCTGCTCCGAGTGAGGTAAGATTAGAGTTCAATGGCAGTTCTTGAGAAAGGAACTTTGTAAACAACTACTGCTGCCTTGCCTTCCTGTGCACCCAGGACAGATTACTGCACATGCTCAGGACAGTCATACATTTTGTCCCCATCATATGTGTCTTAATATACAGTATAATAAAAACACAAGCATACCAAAGACGTTCTAAGGGGTCAATTGTTTACATATGAATGTGGGCTGTAGGATTGGACATCCCGCCTTCACAGTTAAAAGAGTCGATACAATTTTTAACAGAGACATTGTAAGTTTACTCGATAATGCGCAAGCATACTGGCTGCATAAGCTGGGAAAACTGTTTGATGAGAAAATACTAATAAAAAAGACACTGCATAACAGGAATGATCCAATTATACTGTGAAAAACCTCTCTCACATCCATTTCTGGAAAGGTATAATGTGGCTATCAGTAGTTACTTCTCTCCTCCTCTGACATTTAGCTGAAGATAGACTAGCGGCTGTGGTCTTATACTTCAATCATCACACAGACAGACGCATCAGAGGAAGAAATGTTACATATTTCTCTTTTTCTGCAAGAAAAGAGGTACTCTTCCTTTGTCAGTATTGAAAGGTCAAATTTGGATGGTGTGTATTTGAGGGAGAGAATTGTGTGCGTGTGTGCGTGTGCGCCCAAGTTATTAAACAAGCTATTTCCTATCTGACCAATTTCTCATCTGACAGTCACATGAGTAGACTAAGTGGATCAATGTCTGGCATAGTAAGTGAATTGCTCTTTAGAACATCCCAAAGAAGCTGTATGAACTCAAGATACATTGTTAAATGATTGCTTGGTAGTTCTTTGTGGTTGCTATAGCATTGCCAGATAGTTACAATGGTGTTCTGGGTGGTTGCTATGGCATTGCTAGATGGTTTCTAGGGCATTGCTTGATGGTTGCTAGGGTGTTTTGGGTGGTTGTTTACTGGTCCAATTGAAAAAGGTCTTTTTAAAGGATTTTTAATCGTCCGCCATGCGAAAATAAGTCAGATAGCTGAGAAAAGTAATGGCACATTTCGCCTCAACAAGCCGCACGAGTTGATGCATCATTCAGTGTGGTCATGGGTTGCATGGCGAAGGGGTTAGGGTTTTGTTTCAATTCATAACCATTAGCGTGAGCAATAGTAATAGATAGGGAGTGGTGGTGGCGTAGTGGGCTAAAGAACTAAACTGTTAAGCAGAAGGTTGCTGGTTCAATCCCAACAGACACCACCATTGTGTCCTTGAGCAAGGCACTTAACTCCAGTTTGCTCCGGGGGGATTGTCACTGTAATAAGGGCCCTGTAAGACGCTTTGGATAAAAGCATCTGCCAAATGCATAAATGTAAATGTAATAGTGCCTTAGCATGCATCATTAATAAGAGCCATATGAACAGTTTTGACTTCAAGTTTTGATTTCTGTAAAATAACCATGAAATACTTACGCCACACAATCTGACTCATCATCAGCCAGAAAATGGTAAGTACGATTATCTAAAAGAAAAATTAAAAAAGCACAAGAAATAAACTTGCTGTTCATCTTCAGCTGTAATCAGCAAACAATTAGAAGAGATAAAAGCAGGTTTGAGATCCTGTTAAAATGCAAGTGGTAAGAAACAAAAGAACACACAATTTGTGTCCAAGTGCAAAACACTCCATTACAAATGAAACTGAATTTAAATAGGCCCCCGGTTTTTGCCATTATATCTCATGGAGATTGTGTTTATTGGACCGAGGTCTATGCTGAGAGAGAATGTGGTTTACTCACGTGAGATGAGGTCAAAGCATTTCTTATCATCCAGACTGGGTTTGACTTGGCAGGTGAGCAGGTTCAGTTTGGCTGGTGCTTTATTGGGCTACGATGAGGAGATAAAAGTGACACTTCATCAATAACGGAATGTGACTAAATGACACAAAACTTTTAAAATATTTACAAACATTTTTATGCCTCAAAGTATTCACAATGATACCAACTATCAGCATTTTTAACGTATGACATAAAAAAATAAAAAAAATAAAAACTTTCAGATGTGAAAGTGAAACTAAACTGGCACCACATGTGATTTTCAGGTATGAAAGTAAAGATTTAGAGTATATTAAAAAAAAAAGACTTACATTTTGATCTATCTATTATATCACTTCTGAAGATATGGATAAACCACTGAAATCTTGTGGATTACTTTTATGTTTCCTTTATGTGATTGTTGGAGCTACAAATGTCTATAACCATTCACTAGCACTGTATGAACCTACAAAGTTGAAATATTCTTCTAAAAATCTTTGTTTGTGTTCAGCAGATGAGGGTGAGTAAATGATGAGAGAATTTTCATTTATGGGTGAACTATCCCTTTAAGAAGGTTTCCCTATTTTAACTGAAAAACAAGATAAAAATACTATTTTTGCAGTGTGGCTGCTGAATTTCCACAGAGAGCTGTATGTGTACTCACAGTTCCATGAGCGATGGTAAGATAGCAGTTCTGCACAGTGCACTTCCTCTTCTGCCACATCTTCCTCAACCTATCAGCAAAAAGAGTTTTTACTAAAACACGCACACATCATACTCTCATCGATCAACACAGCACTACACAGTGAATGCAAAAACAGATCATTGTGTCAGGGTGTAACCCGCTGTAGCTACAGCATCCCCCATCACACTTGAATAATTTGTAATGAAAGGCTGACAGAGCACTCCCAAACAAATTTATAAAGGATATCTTAATGAATGTTTGGATTAAATATCATGTTTGAAGGATGCCCCAAGATCAAGACGTCCAGAAAAAGCAATTCAATAATATCGTCACCATATGATTCATTGCGCTAAACAACATGATTAATTTACCCATCGCTCCTCTTGTAGAGGTAGCCTGATTTTTCAGTCCCATATTGCTTGTTGCCTTGAAGCTGATGCAAGCTGTACACTGTCTGCCTGCTTGGAGGATCCTGCACAAATAAGCACAGGTTGAAAGATCATGTACTGTATAAATAACATACCCCAAAACCTTTGCTTTTAATGTCTATTTGGATGTGATATTGGTGGCAGCACATAAAAGCTTAAAGCCCAAAATTAAGATTTTGTAATTATTTACTCACCCACATGTTATTCCCAACGTGGATATTTTCTTTCCTCTGTGAAACACCTATTGTGAATTTTTGAAGAACATCCTTACCATTTTTTGTCACATAAGTGAGTGGTGACTGGGGCTTTCAAGATTAGAAATGACACAAAAGCACCAGGAAAGTATCATAAAGGTGGACCATGTGACATAAACTACATTCCAAGTCTTCTGAAGAAATACGTTAGCAATTGTGTGAAAAACAGATCGAAACACAATCAGGACCCCAAAAAACATCAGAATCTGGGCAATGTTCAGGTCCGTTTTTCAAGTATAACTTCAGGTTCAGGTTTATGTTCGTAATTAATAAAAAAATAAGTTATTATTATAATTATAAATATTTTTATTAATTTAAAATATTTGTAATAATTTAAAGGTGTCATGACATTAGGAATCAAACTTTCCTTAATCTTTTACATATAAGACATCATTGTACTATAAAAACCCACTGTAAGTTTTAGAACTCAAAACTTCCTCTTCACTGCAAAAAGAGCATTTGTTGAAACCAAGCTGCCAAAACGACTTGTTGTCTATTTCCTCCACATTGTGATGTCATACTGTGGTAGACATTTGCATCTGACTGCCTCCACAACACCACATCAATGCCTACTATACATTGCCTTGTCTCCTTACACCCTGTCTATGCGACAAAAGCAAATCACTCCCATTATAATCAATGATGTGGTCTACATCATATTTAAATAATTTAAAAGGCCGTATTAAAATTAATATTTTTCATAATAAAATTGTGCCACGTCTCATTGTTTTTTCAGCATCTCGCACAGGAGCTCCACGTCTTTTGACGCTGTGTCAACTTAAAGAACCTTTTTTTCTATATGCGTCTAGAGACACCTGCATTCTTTTTCATTCTAGCTTTTTTCAGCGCAAGAGCGTTTGAGTTTAACGAGCTGTGCACAATGACTGTCAAAACAATTTAACATTCTAAAGAAGTTTAGTTTGCAAAGAAGACTTTATGTGACTGTTATACTGTTCTCAAATACAGCTTATTGCAACAAATTTACTTGCGTGGAGAAGAGATTAAAAAGAAAGTGAGCGATTTAGGGTTCGGCTTAAAGTTTTATGGTACCGCTTGGGCCAGGTCGCAAGGTCTCAGGATATTCATCAAAAATTCACTGTTTTGTGTTTCACAAAAAAAGATTTGTAATGACATGAAGGTAAGAATATATATATATATATATATATAGACAGGGTTTTCATTTTGGGTAAACTATTCTTTCAAGTCTGAACAACTCATGCTCAACTAACTACATCATCACATCATTCAACAGGAAGTGGAAGTACCAGCCCACACTTATGAAGAAGGGTTAACACATGCAGGAAATTAAAATAGATACATTTTATTCAAGCACAGGGTATAAATTTAAAGGAATATTCTGGGTTAAATGCTGTCGATTCCCACGAAAAATTATTTCAACTCGTACCTTAATTTGTAAAAACCAAACAAAAAAAACTGTTAACAGTTTTGGACTTACAATGGAAGTTGTACAATGGTTGCGTTGGCAATCGACAGCTGGCATGCATCAGATACTGTTGCCAGAGCTTAAAGGGATAGTTCACTCCAAGTGAAACGAGATGGCAGAATGTTAGCCTCAGTCACTATTCACTTTCAATGCATATTTTTTTTCATTCAATAAAAGTGAATGGCTAAGATTCTGCCTAACATCAACTTTTGTGTTGCACGGAGGAAAGATGGTCACACGCGTTTGGATGAACATAAGGGTGAGTAAATGATGACAAAATGTTAATTTTTGGGTGAACTGTTCCTTTAACTTGAGACTCAGACATAATTTTTTGCTGGACAGATTGAGAGCAAACTGTTACATTCTGTGAGAATGTCGCACTATGTAGTAGTGAGTACTAAGTAACGTGCAAACGTTGTTGAACGCATACAAGGGGACCGTTCACATGCAAGTGTTTGTCAGTAATTAGAGCAGCTTGTTAATCACATGCTAATTCAAAAGTCTCAACTTACATTCCTGGACTGCTTTTTTTGTCAGTGAAGTGTTTAGAAAAACAAGTATGTTAATATCTTCTTCTCTTCACAATTGTTTCAAGTCATTTAAAAAAAAAAAAAAAAATTATATTATTGACAGAAAATAAATATATACTAATTGCTCCTCCTCTAGCATAATCCTATTAAATATGTAAGTAGGGCTTACAAATACCTCCATAACACACTATCTGTTTATTACTTTGATAAATAATGTGTAACATTAAATGTTATTGATTTTCCTAGAATGAATCACTAGTGGTGGGTTTCCTCTAAAATAGGGAATAAATAGAACATGACTGTGGGTTAATAAACATACTGCAATCCAGATCCCCACCACATTAATTAACCAAAAAAATCTTAAAATTGCATGTCTTTACTACCACCCCTGGTAGATGTGAAAAGTGAAACTAGAAAGGCACCACATGTGACATTCATATGTAAAAGTGAAAGTCGAGATTTAGAGTAAAAAAGGGCTTAAATTGTATCTGTTTCTCATCCACACCTATTACATCGATTCTGAAGATATGGATTTAAACACTGGAGTTTTATGGATTACTCCGAGCTACCAAGATCTGGTCACCATTCACTTGCATTGTATGGACCTACAGAGCTGAGATATACTTCTAAAAATCTTTGTTTGTGTTCTGCTGAAGAAATAAAGTCAAACATATCTGGGATGGCATGGGGGTGAGTGAATGATGAGAGAATTGTTATTTTTGGGTAAATGATCCCTTTTAGGTCAACCCTACAGAAAGTTGTGTTGTACATTTACTTAAACTTTCTTGTAAGATGTATAGGACTTCAATAAAACCACCACACCATACAAAATGAGGTCGTATGAAGAGTGGAAAGTGTTGAAAAAGACAGTTTTGATTTGGTAAACTGAACATCTGGCACTCGTAAGGTGAAAAGCAGGCATGAGGCAAATTTACATAAGAGCTAAAGCTGGAAAAATGTGTGTATTCGAGGTGGGAATGAGATGTAAATAGAGTCATTCTGTACCTCTTTCAATTCAGGCTGAAGAGCTGGTTTGAGCTGATCTCTGAGAGAACAGAGCTGTCTCTTCTCCTCATTCTGCTTGTGTTTGATCTGTGTAAACACACACACACGCACTCATAAATATCTCCAAACACATTCTACACATCCTTTCCTCAGTGCACAATCCACTAGCCCTGTTTATCTAGCCATGATTACTTGAGCTTTGGGTGAGACAATGCCCCTTTCTTTAAGTTATCTGTCATTCACAACATCACTGCAGCTGTAAGAAGTGGTCCGCTTTATCAACCACAAATTTGTCCATACTTTTACATCAACAGCAACATCAACGACTTGATTTACTTTCACAAAAATTGTTCAATGAACCATAAACTATTAATGAACATGCGCCTGTGGGATGGTCGTTAAGAAACTAACAGCTTACAGATGGTGGGCAATTAATGTCACAGTTATAAAAACTCAGGACACTAAAGAGACCTTTCTACCGACTCTGAAAAACACCAAAAGAAAGATGCACAGGGTCTCTGCTCATCTGTGTGAACGTGCCTTAGGCATGCTGCATGGAGGAATGAGGACTGCAGATGTGGCCAGGGCAATAAATCGCAATGTCCTTACTGTGAGACACGTAAGACAGCACTACAGGGAGACAGGAAGGACAGCTGATCGTCCTCGCAGTGGAAAACCGGGTTTAAAAAAACAACAACAACTGCCCGAGTTACAGCAGGAAACACAATCCCTCCATCAGTGCCTGTCCGCAAAAGGGCTAAGAGAGGCTGGACTGAGGGCTTGCAGGCCTGTTGTAAGGAGGGTCCTTACCAGACATCACCAGCAACAACGTCGCCTATGGGCACAAACCCACCTTCGCTGGACAGACAGGACTGGCAAAAAGTGCTCTTCACTGACGAGTCGTGTTTTTGTCTCACCATGAGTGATGGTCGGACTCGCATTTATCGTCGAAGGAATGAGCATTACACTGAGGCCTGACCTCTGGAGCAGGATCGATTTTGAGGTGGAGGCTCCGTTATAGTCTGGGGTGGTGTGTCACAGCATCATCGGACAGAGCTTTTTGTCATTGCAGGCAATCTCAATGCTGTGCGTTACAGGGAAGACATCCTCCTCCCTCATGTGGTACACTTCCTGCAGACTCGTCCTGAAATGACCCTCCAGCATGACAATGCCACCAGCCATACTGCTCGACCTGTGTGTGATTTCCTGCAAGACAGGAATGTCAGTGTCTGCCATGGACAGCGAAGAGCCCGGATCGCAATCCCTTTGAGCACATCTGGGACCTGTTGGATTGGAGGGTGTGGACCATTCCCCCCAGAAATGTCCGTATAAAGTTATACAGGAACTTGCAAGTGCGTTGGTGAACTGGCAAATCTGGTGCAGTCCATGAGGAGGAGATGCACAGCAGTACTTAATGCAGCTGGTGGCCACACCAGATACTGACTGTTACTTTTGAATTTCTGTTAGTCACATGTCTGTGAAACTTGTTCAGTTTATATGTTTTAGTTGTTGAATCTTTTTATGTTCATAAAACTATTTACACGTTAATTTTGATGAAAATAAAAGCAGTTGAAAGTGAGAGGACGTTTCTTTTTTGAGTGTAGTTGTAGTCTTTTGATGAAAATCTCCTTTAAAATTAGTAAAAATTTCATCATGTCATAATCTTTCATTTTAGTCAGTTTTACGCTTATAAAAATGACATAAATTATACATTATTTTTAATCAAATAATGTATAAACATTTTGTGATGCAAACATCTAAATATAAATGTACAGATTGTTCCGTTAAGTTGTTTACATTTTTACTGTATTTTTACATAATTATTCTGGCAACCACAATAGTCATTTTTTTTTGTCATTTTGTTTTTTGTTTTTAAAAACAGCAGGATTTTTTTTACAGTATGTTTCAAAATTACAATTAGTCTCTTTAGGAGTAAATTTTTTTTAATTGGGAATAAATGACTGAGCGCACCTTGGGATTTGTCATCCTCTCATCCTAAACTTCATTGCTGCAAAGTAAGATGTGATCTGAATACAGATTATCTCTCTCCAGCACATGGCCATGCCTCCCATGAACACACACACACACACACACACAGAGCTGATTTATTTATTTATTTATTATTTTTTTCAGAATGGAGTTTGAGAATAAAACACAGGCCTCCTTTGTTAAATAATATGACTTTTTTTATTATTATTATTATTGGATTTAAATGCATTGTGACCTTTCATTGGGCACCAGTTACTCACGAAACATTCTGAATTAACATATGGCATGTCAATATAATATAATTAGGCTAAACTGATGTAATAGTAAGTACTGTAAGTTTGATTTTTGACATGAATAAAAACAAGGCTATTAGGCACTGACTTACAGTTCAATTGCTAAAAAAATAGAATTGAAATATTCTTCCAAAAATCATCATTTGTGTTCTGCAGAAAAAAGAAATTCATGCACATCTGGGAAGGCAAGGTGAGTGAATGATGTGAGAAATTTCATTTTTGGGTAAACCATCCCTTTAAGCTGTGATCACATTTTCCACAACTCTTTTTTTTAATGCTATAGTGCATATATACAATTGTGAATATATTCAATAAGTGCATATATTCAATTGACATCAAAGTGTTTAATTCTATTCAGTGTAATTTTCTGAAAAGAGCTGATCAGATCAGGGTAGTAGTACAGCTCTTTCCCTCTCTCTCTTGCTCGCTCACTCACTAACTCAAGTGTGTGTGTGCGCGGGATGGAATGTTTAACATCTCATTTGCACTCTTTATATGATGGAATTTAATAATCATCGAAACTCAACAAGATCACCATCGAGTGCTACAACACCATAAAACTTGAACACCAGTGAAGAGGTAGGCCTACTTTAGTCAGCAGCACTTAAACAGTTTAACCTTTGTGCGACCTTAGGGACATTTTTGTATTTTTCATTTTATTTTTTTAGATCATTTTGGCTTTGTTAATGCCAACAGCATACATTTTGCCAAATGTGCGTATTTTGTGGGTAATTTTGATATTTCAACCTCAGTTCCTTGACACAAAATAGTTACACTCAGGGCCTTCAGGACAAAAATGTCCCAATTGAAACCCATAAAAATGGCAATATTTGATCCCAGTGCCATTAAAGTATAAAATCATGCTTCTTTTTAATGAATTCTGTGATATTATGCTTTCATTCCAGAGCCCTGGCTTCAAAATTATTATTTTTAATATTTTCCACCAGATTTTTCTCATGTTTAGCCTATGGAGCACATACATGCGTTTTACCTATTTTCTGTTTGCTGTATTATAGAGTACTGCAGGCCAACTGAATAAATGATGCAGCTAAAATTGTGTGGGTTTGTTGGTACCGATGTCAGACTTTGTTTTGTATGTGTGTATTGAGAAATGTGTGTTTTAGCTTACAAACTAATAATTACGAGAGTATTATGCTAAAATGTAGTTTATGAGGACATTTCTAGTGTCTCCATTATTTAAATCATTTATTTTTTTATTATATATAGTTTAATATAGGAAATGATAATATTGTCTGCATTTCCAAAATCAATTGCTGCAGGAAAGGGTCCAAAAGTGTTTAGATATCATAAGATAGCACTATGTGAGGAACAAAGTGAAAAGTAAGTGTTAATGAACTTATCATCTGCCATTTTACTTGTGATTTGTGTGGAAGTGAATCAAAGTTATTGTTGCCGTAGTGCCTCTAGTATAAATTTTACCAGGAAACTGCTGTGATACGTTCAGCGAGCCACGTAAAAATTATTTTGCAATAATTAATGTGATTCTATGAGACCAGGTCGCCTGCCCCATGCAATAAAAAGGAACACAAAATAGACATGTTTATGTGAGCAATAAATAAATACATTATCACTTACAGCACTCAGCTGTCCCGTCAGGGCATCAATGTACTGCTTGAGCTTTTCCGTTGCAACCAGACACTCCTGAAAGAAACTGACAGGAGAAAACAATTGAATTAAAATTCCCATAAGATAACAGCATGAATTGTCAAGGCAGCATCTCTCTTCTTCTGTCACTCTCTTTTAACAGTTTCTCACCCTCTCAAATTCATTCACACTCAGAACAGCATGACAGACTCAAGCGAGGATGGAGGAGAAAAGCGACTATAAAGCAAGACAACCAGTCACACCACACACACATTAGCTGCATTTAACACTAACATGGGGCAGGCACAGGTGTGCTGCCAAACTCACAGGTTTTCCATTCATTTTGCAGTGGCACAGTTCATGCCATTAGACAGCTCTGTTGTGGGAAACTGATTGTCTTGGTTTACGGGGACTTTTCTTCAGAAAGATCTTCATGAAAATGTATTATGCTAGTCTCAAAACTTTTAGATTAAGACAGACATCTGTTGACTTACTTGCATTGAGAGTAATAGTGTTTGATGAGGTTCTGGAGCAGGTCTACTTTTTTCTTGGTCTTTATTTCATTTACTTTGATGAGATACTGTTTGGGAAGACATGAGAGGAAAACAGGCCATTTAGTGGAGAGTGTTTGTTTTGAGATTTCCTCAAAAAATGTTTTCGTCTTTATAATTGCATTTTGAAAGGGTTGGGAATGAATGCTGATCAAATAAAATGTGAACATTTTTGGATAAAATTATAATGCTTTTAACTACCAGTAAGTGTGCAGTACTATCCAGGGCTGGATTGTGAAACTGGCATACTGGGCATTTTCCTGGTGGGCCGACGCACTTTGGGGCCGATCAGGGGAAGATTGGCAATTGGGAGAACCGGGACTAAGCTGAAATGAGCCACCGTGTTATGCAGTATGGGCCAAAAACGCCACCGCGATATGCAGAAAGCTGATTGTAGCCCAAATCTGTTTTTATTTCCCTCAATGTAACACAGATCTGTTAATTGAATGCCAGTGTGAACAGCCACAAGTTCACTCAATCTGACATTTCCAAATCCGATCTGGTCCAATTTCATATTTGAAAATACGTATTCAATGCAGTTTGGTGGAGACAAGAAACAGAATGGAGAAAAGTGGGACAAAAGGTGGAATCGAACCTGGGTCACTCGCACGAATAAAGCACATCTACACCATCGTTAAACCCCACGCCACTGCAGAAACACTAGGTGCAGTATATTTGTAATTTCTGTGTTTGCACCAGACTATTGGAGTGCAGGTGCTCTTTACAGCTAGTGCAAATAGTAACTATACACATTATAATCATGAACATACCAGGGTTTGTTAAAAATATGCGGGTCAGTTTTTTAGTGTCGGCTGTCCGGTCTAGTATCATGTGAAAACGTCATGTGAACAACCAAACTGGAAAATCAGATTTCAAAATTTTTTTTTGGGTGTTTCATATTTAAACTGGAGTTAAGAACAGAGTAAAAACTATTTTTAACAATTTGAATGACATTTTGTAAGGGACACCAAAAGATTGTCAACTTAAGCTACTTTTATTAATTGAACCAAAATTAAGTCCTTGATCGAAAACATCGTTTTGGTTTACTAAACAATGTTTGAAATCAAACGGCACTTAATTCTACTTTGGGCCCCTCGTTAGACCAATCTGCAATTTGGAGTATTGGTGAACTATGCTTTTGCATTTCAAAATGACCGGATGATAATCCTGTATCAATTGTGAGGACATGATCTGAGATCAGCATTAATCTAACACAACATCAGTCGTGCTCCTCTGTGGCAGCTTACACAAATGTGAGCGGATCTTACTTCACACATCTGTAGCTGGAACATCCTGCGCTCTTTCTCCATCTCTTCTGCAATCTCTCCTCCGCTCACCTCCGTGCGCACCATACCATACTGTTTAGCCAACTCCCTCTTCTCCTTCTCAATTTTAGTGCTGAAGGGGACAAGGGTCACATATGAGTGTGGCCAAATGCTGGACAAAATAATACACTACCATGCATACTAAAACCACTTGGGGCCTGTACTGTAAACACAAAAGCATATACTGTAAGAGAAGAGGAGAAGACTGCTCATGAAAATGAGAATTGAATATAGAACAGAAATTATAAACAAAAATAAACATACAGACAGTGGTATACAGCCACCAATAGGATGTTTGGTCTCGATCAAGGATCAGAAAGTTAGAAGATCGTGAGACTTTTAGATCGAGGACAACCAGAGTCAAAAGAATATGGTAAAGCTACTGAGCATATGTAACATGGGAGGCATTGAGAAATCTAATGCTACACAGTTTCTAAAATTGGTTGACGTGTGATGGAAGCAATTTTCTGTCGTGAAAGAGTAGCTTTTGCAATATATCTCTTGTCAAATGAATCAAACAAAATCTGGATGTTGAAAAAGACAAAAACAAAGACAATGATTTTCCAGAATAAGCACTTTTCATAAATAGTGTCACAGTGGGTAACACTATTTTGACGGTCCCAAGTAGATATTTAACTGACTATAAGTGACTTATCAACTGGCTTGCTATAGCTATTAAACAATGTTTCAACAATCATTCAATAGACTTTCAGTAGCCTTGTATATAGATCTTTATTAATGACCTTTTAATGAACTGATGTTCTCAACAATTTTGTAAGTAGGTCATTAATAGAGATCCATCTACAGGATACTGAAAGTATACTGAATGTTTGTTGAAACACTGTTTACTAGCTATAGCAAGTCAGTCAATAAGCTGTTATTTTACTGCTGTTATACAGGCTATTGATAGTCTCCTGAATGTTTGTTGAAACACTGTTTACTAGCTATAGCAAGTCAGTTGATAAGTCACTTATAGTCAGTTAAAAATATACTTAGGGCCATCAAAATAAAGTGTTACCATACAGTGTTATAAAAACACTTACAATTTATTTTCATAATCTCTCCATGCCTTGTCAAATGATTTTTTCAGGTCCTGAAAAGATGAAAACAAGGAGTAAGGAATGGAGGCACACGTATGTCATCTTAAAAAACACAAGCATCAGGACAGATGCAGAAGAATTAAGAGAAGTCATTTGTCTCAATAAAATCTCCTTACATTAAAAATCTTTGCTTATATCAATGATCTATGTAATAAACCAATATTGATTTGAAACTGAGGTGTAATATGAAACTAGTACAATTATATAGAAAATCAGTTGCCAAATATAGCCAAAAATATATTTAACTGCAGAATGCAGTGATTGACCAATCAGAATCAAGTATTTCTGACAGTCGTGTAATACTAATATGGTAATTGATCAGTCCCATGGTATATATTAGAGTACTATGGTTTAACCAACTAATGCAGCATCATGGTAACCTCACAAAATTTGTTTGTAAGGAAGCTATAATGGCTATGAAAACAAAGACCTTCTAAACACTGTTTCTTTTCTGATGATGTGATTACAAAGTAAACAACAAGGCTGTCATATGAATCACTTGTTACTGTGTTCAAGATTTCAACTTACACCTTTGACCTCTTTCAGATCCCCTTTTACCAGCGAGTCCAGGAAAAAGTTGATGTTGTGCAACATGCTCTTCAACTGATAGAAAAGAAAATTCAAACAGAAACTGTGAGAAGGCAAAAATCGATTTAAACAGTTTATGCAAGCATATGCACAAACGAGCACATCAAACATCTGTTTTTCCTATAAATTCATTTTAATGGCTGGTGAGGATAAGAAAATGTGAACAGTGAACTGAGACAACCTTTGGAGGGGAAGCCGAGTGGTTTGTAGATAAAGCCTATCTTGTAAGTCCATACTGTGACTAAAACTAAAAACACTTTTTGGGATTATACAGAAGCTGGCTAATGTGACAGAAAAAAACCCCTCCTCTTCCTCCATGTGTCTCACCAAGTCCTTCGTTGGCATCAGCAGTTCTTTGGAGAATTCTGCGAACTTATTAAAGGCAGAGGCCACTTCCGGTTCTCCATTGCTGTGGAAATTTACAGCCAACTTCTCCATGGAATTGATGTAGGACTCCAAATGTGATATGTGGTCTGGGGGGAGATGACCATGAGAAATTCAGCAGAAGCCATAAAATATAACTGAGAAAATATGGGAATTTTACTAAATGCACATTCAGACACATTTGTAATAAATTGATGGCGTTGATGTGTTTGAGGGGACATTTGTCTTCCACTTCATTCATATTCACAACTGTGCTTTGGAAATATTTTGCTTACACTGTCAACCTCTCTAATGAATTAACACAGAATCAAAAGGACAAGCATAAATACTGCTTACAGTCTGGCAATGTAATTCTATAACAATGCCATAGTGCAGACTGATACTGCACCTTTATACAGCCTTAGGTTTGTATCCAAACCAAAAAAGAATGCTTTCAGGTAGGGGTGACCAGGATTGGTTGGCTCCGGCGGTTAATCATATTCGGAGTCATTGATGGACATATTACAGTAAACATGGTTAAAATAAACCCACTGAAGGAGTGCAAATTACCTTGTCCAGAGATATGCTTTGCTTTGGCAGCTTTCTTCATTTTCTGCAATACTGTACGGTCAGAATCCAAGGCCTTTAGATAGATCGACAGAAATAAAGAAAGAAAGAAAGAAAGAAAGAAAGAAAGAAAGAAATTTCAGATTATATATTCATGCAATACCACTTTCATTAATTGAAAGCTGTGCTGAAATACACACTAAAACACACACGCAAGGCAATTATATAAGCATAGGTACACCACTTAACACAAACAGAACATGAAAAGGCTTGTTACAGATACAAATTGCCTGTTTCAGAAACAGCAGTTACTTGGAAGTGGCAATCGGGAATTGATTGTAAAATTATAAAAGCATCACAAACTGCACTGCAGAAATGACACCTGCAATATTTCATTAAAATATGGCATTTTCTTTCAAATAGCAATAATATTCATAGTTTATTTATTTTCCCACAGTGCAATTCATTTCAGTGAGAGGGAGATAAGGGAAGAGCTGGGGATGCCAGAGAGAGAGAGAGAGAGAGAGAGAGAGAGAGAGAGAGAGAGAGAGAGAGAGAGAGAGAGAGAGAGAGAGAGAGAGAGAGAGAGAGAGAGAGAGAGAGAGAGACGCACGTAGTGTGTTGTAGGTGGTCACCAGGGCTACTTCCACTATGCTCTTAGTCCCAACACACGGCTCTGGTCCCACCCTCAATGTAATTCTATGGGATTTTACATTTTTGCCAATTTTATCGGCCACTATATGAGAACCAATGTCTGGTCACAAATTAGCACACGATTGCGCATGATTTCAGTGTTATACATGTGTTTAGCACAAATGATACGGCATCAGTTACACATTAAAGTTTAATACTATGGGTTAGTTAGGGGTTTGTTAAAATCCTTACTCTTTCCCAAATTGAGCTTACTTAAACTATTTGTCTTTCTGCATTTTAAATGCACTCACATTTAAACAACTGTCTGCAATTACATAGCATGACTGAAACTCAATAACATCACTACACAGAAAAACTGAATTTTAACAAGATTCTTTGCTCTCCTTAGCCTTGATGAAATCAACTTCCTTCAATAAAATCCCAGTTTCTATGGAGACTTCATTCTGCATCAAAGCCGAAGACCTCTGTGTCTCTAACACTCATGATTTATCTTGTTTTTATTTTCTAAAAAACAAATGTGTCAGTTAAGTGCCAGTGTTAATGGTTTAGAAGTAATTAACATTCATGGTGTCACACATGATAGTGGGAAATGTAATTCACTGC
Organism: Moxostoma hubbsi; assembly: GCA_032164185.1. Taxonomy (NCBI): domain Eukaryota; kingdom Metazoa; phylum Chordata; class Actinopteri; order Cypriniformes; family Catostomidae; genus Moxostoma; species Moxostoma hubbsi. The sequence goes on along the minus strand of JAVLUX010000201.1, from coordinate 6,408,918 downwards.
TGTGAGTTCAAAGAACTCATAATGAACTCTTTATGCAGCACAATTGAGAAACATGCTGGTAAGTATGTGAAATCATCTGACACTGAGCAACAGTCAACAGCCACTGACTAAACCAACACTTAAATGGATAGTTCATCCAGTCATCATTTACTCACCCTCATGCCTTTACAAACCCTTATGACTTTCTCTTTTTGGGGTGAACTATACCTTTAAGTTAGGTAAAACAGGAACAGGATTCTGAACTGCTCACATCAAGAATGCTTTACTTTCATATTTTAAAGCCCTCCCAGTGACCACTCTTACACTGTGCCAATAACAATTGAACTGTGCAGTAGTTCACCTGGAACGGCATTCCACCCTGAATCTGCATTCCCCTGACTAGGCACAGTGAGCATTCTGTACTCAGCAGCACAACTATGCTCTTTTGTTATATATGTCAGATTAATCGTGGCCTTTTATTTGAATTAATTCTTAAAGAGCTAAAAGATCGACCATTTACTCTATTCCTGTTTACAGTGCTGCGTGAAAATGTATCTGTAGAGTGTGAGCTGTCCTGCAAATGTCACTGCGTTATGTTGAACTTACTCAACTTTTACCCAAACAAATCAGAACTTAATCAAATTGAATCTGAATCAAATTTAGAGCTTGTGAATTGGAATCAAGTCAAATTGGGAAATCTGTATTAATAACCAACCTTTATTATATGTACTGTATACATTATATTGACCATAGGCCACCCTGCTCTCTAGAAATCAGCATTAATGTTGGCTACTGTTTAGCCATTATAGTAAGCATAATAATGTCATGTATATTGTAGTGGTTTTCTCCTTTATTCATTTTACAGTCGATCCATTTTCCTTTTTTTTTTCCATTTTACTGGACAAATATATTGTGGTTCAGCTCTTCCTCTGATTCTCCTCATTTCTTTTTCATTTAAAGCGTGTTCCATTTCCTTAGAAGAAAACAATGACTAAATTCTTCAATCTAATTACCTCTCTGATCATTCACCACAATAGATATGACACTAATCCATTTTCATTTTAAAGTGCTCTATTTTCAGTGGAGAAAAATGCTGTCGTGCATGAGAAGCGTAAACATAGCGAAATTGTGGATAAGTCTTGATGTGGCCTTATGCTGAACCACCTTATGCTGAACTCATCTTATTCCCAAGATGGCGCCGAGTATGGCTGCTGCGTCGCGGGCTCCGTCAAAACACTGCAGTTTATTGTTTGTTTTGTTTACAGTTCTGTGTTTTTTTGTCTTGGATGTTGTCTGCCTTATTGTGTACGACAGACAAACGCTTTTGGACATTGGTTCGGCAATCACACACCGAAAACCGGACTTCAAATTCCTCAATGCTGACCCGCGGTTTACAAACACGCCAGCGGAGCCCTTTGTTTGGGCTGCCCGGCCGCGGAAACGCAGACGGAAAAGAGGAAAAAGAGCCGGCGTTCTCATCAGATTAAGACGTCGCGCAAATCGCCCCCCGCTACCCAGTATACTACTGGCAAATGTTCAGTCTCTGGACAACAAGCTCTGCGAGCTGAGAGCGCGGATCTCCTTCCAACGAGAGACGAGAGAATGCTGCGTTATCTGTCTTACGGAAACCTGGATGTCCGCGGAGATTCCAGACTCGGCCATCGAACCCACGGGTTTCTCCGTGCACCGAGCGGACAGAGCGAAAGACCTCTCAGGTAAAAGCAGAGGTGGAGGTGTATGTTTTATGATCAACAAATCATGGTGTGATCAGAGGAATGTACATTTTATCAGGTCTTTCTGCTCTCCTGATCTGGAATTTCTCATGCTTCTGTGTCGACCATTCTGGCTACCGAGGGAATTCACAGCGGTCATTATCACTGCTGTGTACATCCCCCCACAAGCCGACACAGACCGGGCACTTAGGGAACTGTATGGCCGTATAAGTGAGCAGGAAACCGCGCACCCTGAGGCCGCGTTCATTGTTGCCGGGGACTTCAACAAAGCCAACTTCAAAACAATAGCACCAAAATACCACCAACACATCAGCTTTAACACACGAGGGGACCGGGTTTTGGATCATTGCTATTCTCCTTTCCGGGATGGCTACAAATCCCTCCCCCGCCCACCATTTGGCAAATCCGACCACTCCTCCGTTCTGCTTCTGCCCGCTTACAGGCAGAAACTGAAACGGGAATCACCCACCATTAGAATGATCCAGTGCTGGTCGGACCAATCAGACTCTGCGCTACAGGACTGTTTTGATCACGCGGACGATGGGAGATGTTCAGGTCTGCCTCCGATGACGACATCGAGGTTTACGCTGATAGCGTAACGTGTTTCATCAGGAAGTGCGTAGAGGACGTTGTTCCGACAAAAAATATACGGATCTACCCCAACCAGAAACCCTGGGTTAACGGCGATGTTCGCGCGGCACTTACTGCGCGGACCACCGCTTTTAATTCCGGGAACGCGGAGGAGCGTAAACAAGCCAGTTATGCCCTCCGTAAATCCATCCGTGCAGCCAAACGCCAGTACAGGCACAAAATTGAAGAACAGTTCTACACCACTGACTCCAGAAGTATGTGGCAGGGAATTAACATCATCACGGACTATAAACAGAATAAAAACTCTGCCATGAACACCGCTGCCTCTCTCCCGGATGAGCTTAATACTTTTTATGCTCGTTTCGAGGACAACAACACCGCCCTCGCGGAGAGAGCACTCGCGGCCGATACTACAGATGATGGTTCACTCTCCTTCTCTGTTGCGGATGTAACCCGATCCTTCCGACGGGTGAACGTTCGTAAAGCCGCGGGTCCAGACAGCATTCCGGGCCGCGTCATCAGAGCATGCGCGAACCAACTGGCTGGTGTTTTTACGGACATTTTCAACTTGTCCCTATCCCTGTCTGTAGTCCCCACATGCTTCAAAACATCAACCATTGTGCCTGTACCGAAGCAATCAAAAATCACCTGCTTAAATGACTGGCGTCCTGTTGCCCTCACCCCCATCATCAGCAAATGCTTTGAGAGGTTGATCAGAGATCACATCTGCTCTGTTCTGCCCACCTCTTTGGACCCATTGCAGTTTGCCTACCGCAACAACCGCTCCACTGATGATGCCATTGCATCTACAATACACACTGCTCTATCCCACCTGGAAAAAAGGAACACGTATGTGAGAATGCTGTTTGTAGACTACAGCTCAGCATTCAACACCATAGTGCCCTCCAAGCTTGATGTGAAACTCCGGGCTCTGGGCTTAAACAGCTCGCTGTGCAGCTCGATCCTGGATTTCCTGTCAGGCAGACGTCAGGTGGTTAGAATGGGCAGCAACATCTCCTCATCACTGACCCTCAACACTGGAGCCCCTCAGGGCTGTGTTCTCAGCCCACTTCTGTATTCCCTTTACACACATGACTGTGTGGCGACACATAGCTCCAATGCCATCATTAAGTTTGCTGACGATACGACGGTTGTAGGTCTGATCACTGACAATGATGAAACAGCCTACAGAGAGGAGGTGCACACTCTGACACGCTGGTGTCAGGAGCACAACCTCTCCCTCAACGTCAGTAAAACCAAGGAGCTTGTGGTGGACTTCAGGAAGAAAGACAGAGAGCACAGCCCCATCACCATTAATGGAGCACCGGTGGAGAGAGTCAGCAGCTTCAAGTTCCTCGGTGTCCACATTACTGAGGAACTCACATGGTCCGTCCACACTGAGGCCGTTGTGAAGAAGGCTCACCAGCGCCTCTTCTTCCTGAGATGGCTGAGGACGTTTGGAATGAACCACCACATCCTCACACGGTTCTACACCAGCACCGTAGAGAGCATCCTGACTGGCTGCATCACCGCCTGGTACGGCAATAGCACCGCCCACAACCGCAAAGACCTGCAAAGGGTGGTGCGAACGGCCAGAAACATCATCGGAGGTGAGCTTCCCTCCCTCCAGGATATATATAACAGACGGTGTGTGAATAAAGCTCGGAGGATTATCAAAGACTCCAGCCACCCGAGTCATGGGCTGCTCTCACTGCTTCCATCAGGCAGGCGGTATCGCAGCATCAGGACCCGCACCACCCGACTACATGACAGCTTCTTCCCCCAAGCAATAAGACTTTTGAACACATGATCTCTCACGATCTACAATCAGCACTGCACTTTATTAATCATCACTCTGTCAATATATTCTCCCAATTCAGTTAGTGTATATATATATCCCTTATCTAGTGTATGTGTATTCTACATTGTGTGTATTGTGTACATTTGATATGTAAATTGTTTTGTGTAAATATGTTGTTATTGTAAAGTGGTTTATGTCTTGTCACTGTCATTACTGCAATGTTGCTCGGAACTGCACACAAGACTTTCACCTGCTGTTGCACTCGTGTACACAGTAGTGTGACAATAAAGTGATTTGATTTGATTTGATTTGGTTTGACCATAAAAGCTACATGATACAGCCACACGTCGTCATGACTTCAACATCAGACATAATGCATGCTTTAAGGCAATTTATATATATATATATATATATATATATATATATATATATATATATAAAGCAGAACCTAAACACTCCGTTCACTAAGCAGTATCTCTTCACCACTGGTAGTCATCACTGGTCTCTCTAACAGGCTTTTTACAGCTCCAAAACCCAGAAGGCCAGAAGTGAAACTCAAACAATAACATGTAATACAACACAACTGCGGAAGCATTCAGAGAGTCATTAACTGTCAACTGTGAGCAAAATAAAGAGAAAAGTGTCTGGAGAGGCTTCGTAATCACTGTTCCACTGCTATCTGGGATGGCCCATTAGTTTAGCTGCCGCTGACAGGTTACTTAGGTCCTGTGGTTCTCTATATAATGTGGTAGGGCACACTATTTATATTGTGTTAACATAGCCCTAAAGAGTGGTGTGAGGTTAAAACACACACACACACACACACACGTTGGTGCAGGACTGGACTGGTAATCTGCCATATCGGGCATTTTCCCTGTGTGCCGATGCACTTTGGGGCCAATTATGGGTGTACTGGCCATTGGGAGAACTGAGCGGGCCGGTGGGTCGTCCGCGAAACGTGCCGAATGGCCTGTGATTAGCACAAATTAGCCGCTGCGTTATGCAAAAAAGGACAGACCACACTCGACAAGTTATGGGCCCCCGCTAAACAACTTTCGGATCGGCATCACCCCCACCCCCTGCTTGACAAGTTATGGGCCAGTTGCCATGTAAAATCCCAGGCCGATTTATCTTCCCAGTCTAGCCCTGCGTTGTTGCAACACCAATATGAAGACTCTCCATAGACATAATGATTTTTATACTGTACGACCTATAGTTTCTATCCCCTAACCCTACCCCTAAACCTAACCCTCACAAAAAACGTTCTGTATTTTTTACATTTTCAAAAAACTTTGTTTAGTATGTTTTTTAAGCTATTTGAATTATGGGAACACTAGAAATGCCCTCAAAAAACACATTTATAGAATAATACCCTTGAATTACCAGTTTGTAACCAAAAAAAAGTCCTCGTAAACCACTTAAACCTGCCCACCCACACACAACCACACACAAACACACACACTCAATACTAAATTGTTCAGAAATAGCATTAAAAGCAAGCCCAGCATGAAGGAATCCAGAGCAGGTTTATCTGTTTACAGTCAGCAGATGTTTTATGGTTTAAAAAGTGGCTGATGCCAGTTTCCTTTGTGATTGCAAATAAGTGTTTTTGCTGCCACAATGGTAAAGCTTCATAACATATTGAATTTAACCTTGATGTCCATAAGAAAATGGGAATTTTTCACATCTGGGAAATCCCAAGGTGAGTGTATTCAATAATGCATTGAACCGAGTCCCATAGGAAGCAATGTCATCAGGTTAGGTCAGTGTTACAAAGAGAAAAAAATCATCCAATTAATTCTACGTTCTATTTCACTGAATTAGAAAAAAAGATTCTGAATTATTGCCCAGATATAACATAGTAGTTTTTTCCTTTATCCGACTATATGAGTAAAGAGTTACACTAAAAAATATATATTTTAGCCTATTTAAAAGATTTACAAATGTCAATTTGATAGCAGAATTCCATTAAATTTAAATGAATCATTTAATAATTTATTGTTAGGGGCGGCTATGGTTCAGGTGGTACAGTGGGTTGGCCACTAATCACAGATTTGGCGGTTCGATTCCTGGCCCACATGACTCCACATGCTGAAGTGTCATTGGGCAAGACACTGAACCCCAAGTTGCTCCCAATGGCAGGCTAGCACCTTGCATGGCAGCTCTGCCGTCATTAGTGTGTGAGTGTGTGAATGGGTGAATGAGTCACAGTGTAAAGCGCTTTGAAAACAGTTAAGGTTAAAAAAGGCTCTATATAACTGCAGACCATTGTATTTCATTGAAGATTACAAGTGTTTTGAGGTCAAGGTAATGAAGTCAGTGAAATCACTAATTGAAATGGAACCAAATGAGAATGTGCTCATGTTAATACATTCACTGGCATAGAGTTGCAATTTTAATTTATTTATTAAAAATAGGTTATCAATGACCTATTGAAAAACCATCTTTGTTTATTTTAAAAGGATAGTCCACCAAAGACAATTCTGTCATAATTTACTCACCCTTATGTCATTCCAAACCTTTATGGATACTTTCCGAAGGCGATATTTTTATAAATATCACTTGTTCACGCAAAAACTTGTGCTGTTATTAAAACATCTCCTTTTACGTTCTGCAGAAGAAAGTCATTCTGGTTTGGAACGATATGAATGTGAGTCAGTTATGACAGAATTCTCATTTTTGGATGAACATTATTCTAACACTTTAAGTGTCATGGTTTTATGTGTTTTTGCTTATGTTTTGTGTTAATGTCTTTTATTTTGGGAGTTTAGTTCCTGTTTTATAGTCATGTGTTCCATGTCATGTTATCTCCTGTTTCCCTGCCAGGTCATGTGATTCCCTGTTTCATGTCATATGGTAACCTGGTCATGTTATTTCATGCTTCCCACCATGTTCATGTGCTTTCATTGGTTTATTGTCTTGTTACCTTTTTATGTATTTAAACCTCATGTTGGCCACTATCCATGGTCAGGTATTTGTAAGTGTGACATTGTTGGATTGTTCAAGTCAAGTCAAGTCATGTCTATGTTTATGTTTTGTTTCATGTTTGGATTTACAGTTGTTGGATTTCACTTATGTAAATAAACCGCACCTGGGTTCTATCGTCTTTGTCAGCCTGTCAGCAACGTTACAATAAGAAGGTTCTATTTGTTAACGTTATTTAATGCATTAACTATCATCAATTAACAATAAACATTATGTTTTAGCATTTATTAATCTTGGTCAGAGTTTTAGTTCAAGTTAGTTTGTAATGCGCTAACGATAACTTATATAACATTTGGAGTGATAATCTCTCTTTGTTTTTGTTCAACTACTCTCAGTCAATGCTCTGGAATGAAGATAATAGTAATATCAGGTGTCTCTACTTGGGCGAATGAATGGGTAAACCTGCATTACTTCACAGGGAAAACAAGGCATGACACAACAGCCACCCCTGCCCCTGTTGGTGCGGTAGATTATCCAAGCACTCCAATTATGTCTGGTTGATCCTCTCCAGTGCTAATCCCAAAAACCTTGTTTTAGTTTACTGTCAGCAATGGGAATGTTTTAATGGGAACACACAAGCACCATGCTTTTGAAGAGAGCTTGGGTGTGTGCATTGAATCTTCATCTCAAATGTCCAAAATCTCTCCCATAACTATTAATTTTGACTCGTCCCTCCTTTTCTTTAAAAAAAATAAAAATCAAGGTTACAGTTAGGTACTTACTATGGAAGTGAATGGGGCCAATGTTTAGAGGGTTTAGAGGCAGAAATGTGAAGCTTGTAATTTTATAAATAGCAATTGCATTAATTATTCTGCTAAAACATTGTTTTATTTGAGCTGTACAGTTTTTTAAATCGGTAATCAATATTATACCACAAATGCTGTGGATTGAGTTGAACTTTTATTGAACCCAGAATATTCCTTTAAGTCTCATGACCAAAACAAGGTCCATATTAGGTCATGGTGCTCACATTTTCTATTTTGAAGTCACAACAGATTAATGCAGAGAATATCTATGTTGCATTATTTCCCTCCAAATATGTCCTCTTCTCAGGGATAGTTCAGACAAAAATTAAATTTCTGATAATTTTGTATTATTTACTCATCCTTGTGTTTCAAATTTGTGATTCTCATGAAACCTGTCCTAGTCAGAAAATGAAAAAAATCCTAGTCTTATTTAACTCAAATCAATCATATAGAAAATGAAAGCAATTTTTAGCTCCCCCACACCCCCTTCTCATTAGCACAATGCTAAAAAATAAATATATTATTTAAATTGGAAAGTATGTACTGTATATATCATGCCTTAGTACTGCCTTTCATTTTTGCACAAAAACATCTTTTTTACTTTAATACTGTGATAAAAAATTACTGTGTTACATATAGGCCGGCGTTTGCATATGGCAGAGTATGGCAGTTGCCTTACCCTAGCATGCAGACAACACCGAGGAAACGTATACATCATTAAGAAGCTCATTAAAGAAAAGTATTTATAGACTTCAATCTGAACATAACATTTGCAGGAAGGGTCTTTCAATAGCGATGATTTCTGCTTGCGGGAGGTCACTGATGATCTCATAACAGTGACATCTATGATTGGATCCAACTTCATTGTGGGTAGAGTAGTTCTTCTTTACCAGGTTTTTGGAAATGTAATCTGTTGAATGGAGTCGGGCTGCAGAAATTACATACAGCAGCTTTAAAAAGCTTTAAAAAGCATATGCTTTTTAAAGCTGCTGCATGAAATTTCTGAAGCCCGACTCCATTCAACAGATTACACTTTACCTTGTTTTTGGAAACTGAGAAATCTCAATTTCCAAAAACAAGGTAAAGAACTCAATATATACAGTATATATATGTATATATATATATATACAGTATATATATATATATATATATATATATATATATATATATATATATATATATACTGTATAATGTACAAAAACTGTACATTATTCCAAACTTTTGGATGACAGTATATATATATATACTGTCATCCAAAAGTTTGGAATAATGTACAGTTTTTGCTGTTTCGGAAAATGGGAAATTGGTATTTTAATTCACCAAAGTGGCATTCAGCTGATCACAAAGTATAGTCAGGACATTACTGATAAAAACAGCACCACCACTATTTGAAAAAAGTCATTTTTGATCAAATCTAGACAGGCCCCATTTCCAGCAGCCATCGTTACAACACCTTATCCTTGAGTACCCATGCTAAATTGCTAATTTGGTACCTGCCATTATATCAAATGCAGCTGAAAGCTATTTGGTTAAATGAAGCTAAACATTGTCTTTGTGTTTTTTTTTTTGAGTCGCCACAGTATGCAATATACTGGTATGTCTAAAGGTCAATAATAGGTCAAAAATGGCAAAAAAGAAACTTTCTCTAGAAACTCGTCAGTTAATGATTGTTTTGAGGAATGAAGGCTATAAAATGCTTGAAATTGCCAAAAAACTGAATGTTTCATACAAAGGTGTACACTACAGTCTTCAAAGACAAAGGACAACTGACACTAACAAGGACAGAAAGAGATGTGGAAGGCCAGATGTAAAACTAAACAAGAGGATAAGTACATCAGAGTCTCTAGTTTGAGAAATAGACGCCTCACATGTCCTCCGCTGACAGCTTCATTGAATTCTACCCGCTCAACACCGCTTGAGTTACAGTAATGAGAATCATCATAGAAAACATCATTTGTAAAAAAAATCTTAATGGTCCTAAATGTCAGATTCATTTTATTTATGCAAAATATAATTTCATATTATTTGTATTGATTTGGGAATGCACATTTTATCAAACATGAGTAAATTATGGCAGAACTCCTATTTTTGGGTGAACTATCCCTTTAATATTCTCAATCATCAGTTTGATGAGGACTCAAAGTGCTTACAATATAACATGACAAATCAAATGAGAACAAACATTAAATCAGCATGATCTGTAGCACCTCTCAGTGTACAAAGAAAGGGTCAAGTGTCACTTTTGAAGTCACACATCTTATATTTGCCCTCATGTGCTTCTAAAAAGACTTTCGAGGGGCTTGTCCAAACAGTTGGATTTGCTTCAGTGCCCTTAAATCTGTACTAAAGTAGATTAAGCAGTGGTGTCCTTCAAATAATAAGGACTGATTAGAAAACAGTCTTGAGATTTCTTTCTAAAGCCTGAGGATATGATGAGGGTAGGGGAAGCTGATTGGAGATCCATTAAGATCTCCTCTGTATTCTGTATTGTCTTGAACCCCCCTGGGGCTATGTGTGTGCAACGCTCACTATATTCAGGGTCTCGTCCTGTCACATGAAGCCAAAACAATCAAGCATGTAATGCAGTGCACTGTTAAATTTGTATGGCCATGTATTGTAGAGCCCAGGGTCATCACCATGGTTACTTTACTTTCCACTATGTCTCCCTTATTAAGGCAGTCAGCATTCAATTGTTGTTACAACCCTGACCCGACTACATCCTTCAAATTGGTGCAACCTTAACACAAACTGAGAAGAAGAATAAATGTCTCAATAGCAGTCAAAATACCTAAAATATATGTTGTTATTGGATATACAGTATATACAGTATTGTAAATAGGCTGGGATGTTCCTGGATCAACATCCTTTGTTGTTCTTGGAACAAAATGTCCTGTATAAACCAATCCAATCAACCCTAAATTCATAGGGTAATAATTGGTTGATAGGAATATTGTTCCTATAACTAGAAAGGATGTTAATCCAAAATATTACCAACTTGTGTAAATCACATATTGTCATATTATTATTGGTAGGTTATTAGTGAGTTCCTTATCTGCACCAGAAGACCAAGGAATCCATCAATTGAGCCGGCTTTTGTCTATATAGCTTTATACACACAGGATGACAGTCGAATCCTCTTGATAATACAGCAGAAGCCTACAGTATATTGACCCACGAGGATGGACAGGTGATTAATGGAATGTTCCAGGTTCAATTCAAATTAAGCTGAATGGACAGCATTTGTGGCATTGATTACCACAAAGAAATCATTTAAACTCATCCCTTGTTTGTTAACCCTAATGCACTGTTCGGTCATTTTTGACAGAAATAAGTTTTGTTTCTTCTATAAAACTGGTTTCCTTTATCTGATGGGTATGAGACTTGGTGACTTTTCACCCATTTGATATCTGAACACACACAAAGAATTCGGAGTTGATTCGCTCAGTCTAAGCGGTAGAAAAAAAAGTTGTAGTACACTTGTACTGTTTCCGGTCAAAAGTGACCGCCTTAGGAAATGAATGGGAAACACTAAAAAGCACAGACTATTTTTCATTATTTATTATATAAAATCTAAAAAACAGCCACAATGAAGAAAAACACACACACAGACATGAAGGGGTGAGATTACCAAACATCAAGAGTGCAAACCACAAACACACATACACACGCACGCACACACACACACACACACACACACAAAAAACTGAACACGTCAGACTATAAAACAGAACCATTTTTTTTTTTAATTTGTAAAAAAAGAAAAATCAGCCACAATGCAGAACACATACACACCAAAATGAACTGGTGAGATGTACCACATCTACAATGCTGAACACACACACACACACACACACACACACACATTCATCTTGTTACAACCAGGGATAAATTAGGATATTGCTTGTTATTATACTCATTTCATGTATGAAAAAACTGACAAAAATAACCTCAAACAAATCAAGCAAAATGCTAAACATTGACAAAAGAAGTCTTTTATAATGTTTAAATATATATCTAAAAGCAGAACTTCTAGAAATCATCTTCTCTTCAACCAGGGATGAATAAGTAGCTCTGTTGCCATCTAGTGTTTATACTTGTAATTTCATCTGTTTTTTATTTTTTTTTTAAATCTCATAAAATAAATAATCTCATAAAATCTCACAACTGGAACATGATTTAAGTATGAACAGTGCATAAGGGTTAAAAAAAAAAAAAAAGGAAAAATAGCAGTAACAATATAGGCACTTATATTGATATATATACATTGTGTATTTTAGAGTTTATGGACTGGCCCCATTCACTTCCATTGTAAGTGCATTACATTTTTACATTACATTTTATGCATTTGGCAGACGCTTTTATCCAAAGCGACTTACAGTGCCATTATTACAGGGACAATCCCCCCGGAGCAACCTGGAGTTAAGTGCCTTGCTCAAGGACACAATGGTGGTGGCCGTGGGGTTCGAACCAGCAACCTTCTGATTAGCAGCCCTGTGCTCTAGCCATAGCCACTACCATGATCCATTAGCCTACTCTTTTTAAATAAAAACTAAACGAGGGATTTATTATTTATTTTATTATGGTAATCAATTCCATTAATTGAGCTTAACTTGTAATGAACTCGGGAACATTCCTGTCCATGCATATTTGAGGCGCCAAATCATGAAGATAGCAGCAAAATAAGAAATAAAGAACCCTGAAAGAGTGCAAAGCATCATGGGCAATGTGATTTGTAATACCGATTAGGAAATTATGGCGACATATCAAACGAAAAGAGAGATCCTTCCTCTTTCAGATGTGCTATGTGTGCCACAGCCCCCTTCATATACTCCAATTACACCAAATTCACACTAAATTTGATCAGCTTTTTTTTAAAAAGCTACATCATTTAACTACAATATTCCGTTATACTTTAATTCACGGTTTTGTTTGAAAAAGTCAAAAACACACGGTTTGGGGTTTTGGAAATAGACTGCGCTCAGCCTCAGTGGAGTCAACAAGACAAAGAGCATCACTATCTGCTTTAGAAGCTACTGTAGAGATGTTTGAAGCACAGTTCATATAGAGAAAATATGAAAGCCAAATATGCAGCCCTGATATTCAGAACGGCTACTGGTGTTGGACGGGACAGGACACAAACCGTCTGGAAAATCGTTTTTATCATTCTGTGCAATTTACAGCCGTCAAAGACATTTCCATAAGGTGCTTTTACAGAGGAAGAAAAATGCAAAACCATACCTCCTCGATATTGTTGGCGAAATTTCTGCAACTTGTCATTTTGGTGTAGAATGAAGAGGTGGTCGGAGAGCTGTAGTCCTCCAAAGTCTCCGTAATAAACTCATCCACTGATATGAACTCGGGCATTTTGGAGGAAGACAAGAAAACGTTAATTATACAAAGAAATGTTTTTAAATGGATGGTCTTGTTGAAGATGTAGTGGCTTGCTATGTCTGACTGTTTGCGAGAGTAAAGTGCAGAAGTGTGAATTTTCACCGACATAAACCCATGATTGTCTGTAGTTGTGAAAGCCTATTAAAAGGAAACTGGCGGTGAGCGCTCAATAGTACGCATGCGCTGTTAGACGATGTACACACAGCACATCAATGACTGGTGGTAGGCTAGTTGTGAAACCGTTATAAGCAACTGGTCACCATGTCCTGGAAGGAGTGATGGTTGTAAAGATATGCATTGAAGTCTAATAGTATATATATATATATATATATATATATATATATATATATATATATATATGTGTGTGTGTGTGTGTGTGTGTGTGTGTGTGTATGTGTGTGTGTGTGTGTATGTGTATGTGTATATGTGTATGTGTATATGTATATGTGTGTGTGTATGTGTATATATATGTATATATATATATATATATATATATATATATATATATATATATATATATATATATATATATGTATGTGTGTGTATGTATGTATATGTGTATATGTATGTATATGTATGTATGTGTATGTATGTGTATGTATATATGTATGTGTTTATGTATGTATATGCATGTATATATGTATATATGAAAAGCTGTTCTGCACTTTACTGTTTCCACTGCCTTATTTATATATTTTATGTATAATTTTCTTTCATTTGAGTAATTTTAATAAATTTTTAATAGAATTTTTATTTGACATTTTATTAATATTATTTTTGTTCATGTTCTTAAAGGAATGTTCTGGGATCAGTAAAAGGTAAGCTCAATTGACAGCACAGTGTTAATTGAGGCACTTACAACGGAAGTGAGCGGGGCCAATTTTCCAAGGGTTTAAAGGCAGAAATGTGAAGCTTAGAATTTTTTAAAAGCACTTTAATTCTTCTGTTAAAACTTTGCATTCAAGTTTATATGATAATTTTTATGGTTGTTTAGGGTTAATGCTGTTCCGTTTTCACTGTAACCTCGACATTTGTTTTTTTAAAGAAAAGGAGGAACAAGTCTAAATTATTTTTAGTGGTAATCAACATTATGCCACAAATGCTGTTGATTGAGTTTAACTTGTATTGAACCTTGGCTATTCCTTCAAATAGTTTTAACACTGACTTTGTATTTTGAATCAATATTACTTTAATTTTGTTAAAGATAACATAATTCAATATAATGGAAATTTGTAATGATATTGAAATGCGTAAATATTAAAATTAGGCTTAAATATTCTTTGAGTATAATAGACTTACCTATTCTTGGTTTTAGTATCATTTTATTAAAGATTACACAATTCAATTTGTTGTAAACTTATGATATTGAAATGCATATTGTGGCACTAAAAAAGTATTTTTGAGTGTAGAATTTAATATTAATATTAATGTAATTGTGGCAGATCCTTGCCTTCCCTATCAAGGAGGAAGCGGGAACTGGGTGAACAATTCACGTAGACTTTAATAACACAATCGTTTCATGTAGACACAACATAAAAGTTCTTTTCAGCACGCAAAACATACACACACAGCGGCTGTGTGCATCTTTCTCTCTCCCTCTCTGGTGTCTCTGGCTCCTCCTTATCTCTCTCTCTCCCGCTGATTGGGGCAACTCAGCGCCAGCTGTTCATCCTCACAGCCTGGCCATGCCCTCCTCCTCATCACATACCCCCAACGCCCGATTTAGGCCGGGGAACCACCAGGCTGACATACAACCCCTCCACGAAACGATGCCGGGTGATAGCACTCAACTGCACCTCCTGGCGGATGGCAGCGGGCTCCTCCTCCTTAGTACCACTCCAGAACCACCAGATCATGCATCCTTGGCGACGCGATCCTCCGTCAGCGGTGAGGGCTGTTTGGTGTTTAAAGTAGAGTTGGGGTACTCGAGTTCGGACTCAAGTTACAGTCTCGAACCTTTGGGACTCTGGATTGTTTTCCGAGTCCAGCAGAGTCCATGACATTTCATTTGTGATGAAATGAACAAAATAAATAAATAAAAATAATGAACCAGAAATGAATGGACTCTGTGTCTACAAGCAGTTGTAGCACCCCCTGATGTCGTAGACGTAGCCAGAGTTTGTTTCACCGTGTTGAGCAAACACACCTGCAGAGTGGTACACTCAGTCAAACAATGCGCTTGAATGTTACTACAGAGACTGCTGTATAACATCAATTACCGAGGTGGCTGGCACAACAAACACATAAAGACAGGTATGTAGCCAATGTACTAGAAACTACAAGGCAGTTTTGCCCGGCACGGGTTCTGACAGTTGGTCAAATTGCACACGGTGTTTGTGCAGCCAAGACGGTGCTCACATTGCGGTTTTGGGACAAAAAGTAGAAAAATAAAAATGAAATTAAAAGTCAAGACAATAAAAACTCTGGTTTTAATGACAAATGCATTTTTCACTTTCTTTAGTCTATCTTTGAGTGGAGGGGAAAAAGAAACATATAACTGAAATGAATATAATCTCTTTGGAGCTGCAGGCTCGATTTCAACTGCAGTCTCATCCTCCTCTGCCTCTAGGGCCGATATGGTCAGAGGCCCTCCATCTGGAAAATGTTACATTAAATGATATGATCAAGAGCTCTGCGTCTACTGATGCTCGTGTGAAACATTTAATCTAGCTGACTAAGCACTTGACATGCAATGACCCCAAAAAGTATTTCACTTAGGCCACCCTTAAAAAATTTATGATTGTATTAGATAACTAAACTAAGTTTCAGCTGCAAAGTACAGACCATTCCTCAGTCATTATTTTGCAATTACTTTGAACCAGGTGGTCCCAAGGTCATTTTTAGTATTAAGTCAGTTCTCCTTAAGGTCCCCACACAGGTGTCTTTTGCAGAGTAACAACAGGTGTAATTCAATATATTAACTAACTATGCACATGTACCACTAAGTCTAACTTCCAGAAAGTGTCCAACATTTTTTCTTAATTTTATCAATAAATATATAGTTTTATAATCTCAAACAAAACAACCTAACTTTTCTTTCTTTGTGCTATATTTCTTTGCAAAACATTCCTCAGGTTTGATATTTAATTATATGATACAAAGACATTCATACATTTTCAAGTGTAGCTTAAGGGTGCAAATACTTATTGGAGCCACTGCATTTCTCATTTAAAACCTAACATACTTCTTAGTTTTTTGTGTTGCTTGAAAAGTGTCATTTTGCTATCTTTCTTTAAAATTAATGCAACTTAATTTGATATTTTGGTATTTAATGCAGACATTCATACATTTTTAAATGCGGCTTTACTGTTCAAATACCTTTTAAGGCCACTGTACTGTATATAGAGTGTCAGATTGATAATAGTGCATGAATTCTGAATTATTCTTTACATGGTCTAAATCACATTTAAATCATGCTTGCATTTGTAATACCTCCATATCTTCCTGAAGAAATGTTATATGTTAAGGAAAAAAAAAAACCTTGCTGTTCTAACACTCAAAACAATATTTTAGCCTATTTTTAAGAATTATGCATTTCAATTTCATAACAAAATGCAATCATTAAAACTTAAAATATTTAGTTATTTTATTTTATGAAAGATTACTCAATTTAATGGAATTTTATTATGAAATTGAAATGGGTCCACCTTTTTTTTCCTCAAACAATTGAGTTTACATTTAAAGCCAATCTTTAAAGAATAATCATTTCTCAACTTGTTTTCCAAGTTCAGCCAATCAGTGCTCTTTTCCAAATTCAGTCAAGCTCCTACTTTTCTGGCTCCTCCTCCTCTAACAACTCCTCCTTTCTTGTCATATTTTTGATTGGAGCCTGAAAATAAAATATTAAGTCGACTTTGTAAATATTACACCAGTTCAGGAAAAACACATTTGTTCATCATTATTTGCAGACAGTGTATCAAAATCTATGAAGATTTGAAAATCTAACATTTTTGTCAGTGTAATCAGCATATTTACTGATTATTACACTGAAATTCACAGTTCTGAGGCCTGTTGCCATCGTGAAGTTGCCACTGTATACTACTTTTTAATATATTTTAAAAGTGTGTTCTTTTCTGCTAATCTAAACTCTTATTTTTGCTGTACACAGAATAATATTCATATATTTTCATCTTCTTTTAGATAAAGGGACAGTCATGGAACCACTGTGTAACGTTGTGGATGTGACAAATAAAAACTTTGACTGTGCCCACTAAAATCAAGAATGGAGATTTTAAAAAGCCAAACTCTCACACACAAACACGGACTCATGATTGAAAGCATTCCATTTGGATATCACCGGGGGTCTTGGGTGTGCGGTGGCTGCCCAATTAATCAGAGTGATCTAACAGCAGGAGCTCAAGCTGCCGCAGGAGCACACTTCGCTGAACTCATCAAACCACTAGATTCACATCATAATCAACAGGTTAATGGGTTCAATAGGCTTCACATTTAATAACTGTAGACCATGGATTGTTGTGGACCAAAAACATGTGTGCTAAGTACTCATTAGGGGCTATTTCAAATGTCCAAAGGCAACAAGCTAACGGTATTACACTCAGCCTAGATACCCCACTGACCACATGGCAGCTGTCCATGGCTGCATTTGTGAATAAAAGTGTTGGGTGAAACCTCAAATACTGAAAAACTGGTGGAGGTTGGAATATCATTTTAAAACCATATTTGGTGTGCAGAAAATGGAACAACACTAAAGAAAGTGGACATTCTAGTGAGCTGAAAGAAAATAGACTCAAACTTACCGTCACTAAGTTAAGAGCGTTGAATTCTGGTGACATTTTGGTAAATTTTAAGGGAAGTCCTCCCAAATCCATGGTGATCACCATAGATAGAGGAGTCTTTTTGGTAGGCATTTTCTCTAAAATCATTCGAGAAGGTTTAGGGATGACTTCAGTCAAACACTAAAACAATACTCAACTGACATAAGTCAAATTGCAAAAGTATAAAAACTTTAGACTATACAAATATTTACAAGAGCAGTCAATGTCAATGAGCACGCATACAAGCACAATGATATACCGATATTATTCGGAATTTGGTTCCATTTGGTTTCAGACCGCTGAAGCTAAGTTTATGATGTAAAGCGCCAAAAGCAAGATACATTTGCACTAAATATGCTTCTCATGTGGTCCGCGGATGTGTGCGGGATAACTGAAGACTGGAATTGCTTGCGTGTCGCACAATCCACTGAGAATCTCTTGAGCAAGTGATGCGCTCTTCTCTATCCTACTACTGTATACTGGAGCATGCACATAAACCGGGCTTCTCTCCGTATGCAAGCTCTGATAACAGGATAGTGCAGAGCTGATGGACCAGCATCGATTACAAGACTTTTCAAATCTACGCACCAACACCCTAACTAACATTTATCAAAGTAAACTTTAATAGATTTTTTAATTACAACTGTGGCAATGTGTTTAGGCTATTATTTTTTCATAACAAATAAACAGTTTATTGTTTAAGAAAGACTACCTAACAACTGATGAGCATTGCAGCGCAATGAGCAACACATATAGCCTGCATGGTTTAACTATGGTAAACACAAGGGCAAGTACGCTACAATGTAGAATAAAAGTCTGGACCTTTATAAATTATGAGGAAAGTCTTGTGTAATATTGTAATATATTTCCTGATGATGTTTGAAAAATAAACTGGTCTGGTTTGGCCTCAGATATTCATAGAATCACAAGGACTTCCCAAAATAATTAAGAGTCTGATAAACGAAAACAATGTTTGTTATGGAGAAGGAAACATTTCCTCATTAGAAGAACAGTCCCAAATCAGTAAAGTGGTTTACTCATGAATATTATAACTAGCCCTTTAGAAATAAGGTGTTAAGTTCGTTTGATTTCCCACAGCACATTAAAATACAAAAACGGTTGAATCAGGCACCACCGAAGACCATTTTTGACCCAGGAAAAACCCCAGTAGAACACATTTAAAACATTAATTATGTACACACAGTGCATTTAGAAAGTATTCAGACCCCTACATTTTGTTCACATTTTGCTATGTTGCAGCCTTATGCTAAAATGCTTTAAATCATTTATTTTTACCACATCGATCTACACACCATAACCCATAATGACAAAGAAAAAAAAAGATTTTTGATAACTTTACAAATGTATTAAAAGAAAAACTGAAATATCACATTGACATAAGTATTCAGACACTTGTAATTTAGCTCAGGCGCATCACATTTCTCTGGATCATCTTTGAGATGTTTCTACACTTTGACTGGAGTCCACCTGTGGCAAATGTTATTGATTGAACATGATTTGGAAAGGCACACACCTGTCCATATAAGGTCTCACAGCTGAAAATGCATATCACAGCAAAAACCAAGCCATGAGGTCAAAGGAACTGCCTGGAGATGTCCGTGACAGGATTGTGTCAAGGCAGAGATCTGGAGAAGGCTACAAAAGAAAAAATGCAATGAAAAAAAATGGAGAATTGAGACTAAAATTCTGCCTGACATCTAATTTTGTGTTCCATGAAAGAAAGTCATTCGGGTTTGGAACAACATCAGGGCATGCAAATGACAGAATCTTCCTTTTCAGGTGAGCTATCCCTTTAAATAAGTCAATATTTTTATTCAAGTAAATTACTAAGTTATTAAAAGCCACAGCAGTCCAGTCATACCTATAGAGAGCTCAAAAATCACAGGGTTAGTGTCAATAGAAGGATCTATCATCTTCACCTCAAAGAGAGGCAAACAACAAAAATTCTCTATGAGAAAATAATGGATACACAGTTGATTAAATAGAGTAAAAAATATATTAAAATCTGAATAGTAAAATAGTAATTAAATCTGAACCAGTGCATCTTGGACTGTTCTATCTTCTCCTACAATGCAAACATGGTCACTGACCTCAGGAAGAGGGTGAACTGCCTCCACTTCCACTGTGACTACTGCTGATACTTCAGCACTGATGTCATCAGATTCCTCCGCAGGTCCACTGCGAGTCTGTACTTCTAAATAAAATCATTCTCCTTTTATGACTAGTTCATGTGTCCTTGTGTGTGTGTCAAAACAGTACATTGTGAATCAAATTTACCTTACATATATACCTTAAAGCTGAAGTGTAAGGTACGTGCCACTAATCACCAAATGGAATTGTAAATATGATATCTTTTTTAAAACATATCACAGAAAACTCTTCGATTGGTTGAGCCAGTGTTGCTGCGTTAGGTGGGGTGGACGCTCAAACAAACACAGCAACGCTTTAAAAGCCCACAGAGCCAAAGTGGTACACTTTGAGGTGAAATCAGCAAACAAATCACTTATATATAGCTGACTCTGCAGGGATCTGAGAAAGTAAAAAAATTACACACACATAGCTTTGAAGGTTAAGTGTATAATTCCTACGCCACTAGTGGCACCAATCAGCTCGCTCGCATGTGATATGTCAAGCCAATCGGCTCACAGCTTTGAGGTCCTCTGACGTGTAATCAGGTAGCCAGTCAAACTGCGTACTCCCTCTTTGCATAACATTAAAATAGGTAAGACGGTTTACCTGTGAGAGTTTTCTCAAAAAATGCTATTTGCTCAGGTGGTTACTGGGCTTTTCTTCTACCAGCTTGCACGTTAAGGTCTGTTTTTGGCCTAGACACATAGATGCGCGTCTTTACCAATTAAGCAGTAGCCTTAAACCGGCACTGGCACACATCGCTATCTTAGGTCATTAGTTTAAATAAATCCACACATAGCTAGGCTAAGACATTAGTCAAACAAGCTCTGGTTTTTCCAGGTCCAGATACACATTATGAGTCAGGTCACTAGTCATTTAAGCCATTCGGCCAAGCAGGATAAGTCACATATATCTAACAACATACACTTTGGATGTATAATTGTATTTATGTCTAATTGTGCAGAAGCATGTCATACATGCTTTATGCAGCATATCTTGTGTTTGTTTAATTATGCAACAGCAGTAGCATGTCCACATGCTTAACCTAGTATGTCTGTGTATTTTCTAGCAGTAGCAAGTCTCCGTACTTGCTCTGCAGCAGCGACAGCAGCATAGCAGATTTAGTCTGGCAAGACCAATAGCCTATAATGCCTAAAATGTCATCCCAACATTAACATGCTAAATCTTTCAGAGAGTCGTCATGGCTCATCTGTTTTCAAACAGGTTTAAAACACTTCATGTATCTGCTATAGAGTAAACAGATATTCCAGCCCCAAACTTACATCGTTTGAACCAATGTTTTTACGTCAGACCACTCAAATAAGCCTCATATTACCTCATATATTTACCTACATAATCCATAAAGGATTACATAATCTATATATCACATATTAGACATATCAAAACAGATATTTCACTTTGTGCTGTTGGCACTAACTTCTCTCTCTGTTCTATTCTTCTCCTTGGATTTTCAGCTCATGCATTTGAGAGTAAGCCTGCTGATTTTGCTCTTCACATTACATTTACATTTATGCATTTGGCAGACGCTTTTATCCAAAGCGACATACAGAGCACTTATTACAGGGACAATCCCCCCAGAGCAACCTGGAGTTAAGTGCCTTGCTCAAGGACACAATGGTGGGGCTCGAACCAGCAACCTTCTGATTACCAGATTACCAGTTATGTGCTTTAGACCACTACACCACCACCACACCATTATACATTAGCAATGGTCTTACTCTCTGTCACCACAGCTGTAGGGGAGGAATAAACCTTGACAGCTAGCGAGAGTTGCATTCTGCCCCTGTAAAAAATACCTTCACTCAGTCCTTCATTAAGATCTCGGAGGATATTCCTCAGTATGAAGTTTTGAGGAAAGCCAAATATATCCAAGCTGGCCCAAAGATAGGGTTGAAACCTGTTGAAAAGAGTAGAAAAGGGGGAGTAGGTTACTGAGGGACAATAAGGAGTGAGTGAATATAAACAAGAATTAGATTTAAAGGGATGAACTGGAGTAACATTAATAGTAAGATTATGTTAAAAAATAAAGAAAGCAGATGCTGTTCTACAGGTAGCTGTTTTCCGCAGGGGTAAATATAAGACTAAAGTAGCAAGAGGACACTGAAATGTAAAATGCCTGATGTATTGAGGAACTCATTTGCAAGGACAGTCACGGACTACATTACTGTGAGGCCCGAGGTTTAACAGAACATATTTGCATTGCATAAACTATATTTATAATATTTATTTCTGTGAGCAGAACTTCTGATGATATTTAAAATTTAAGTTTACATTTACGCATTTGGCAGACGCTTTTATCCAAAGTGACTTCCAGTGCACTTATTACAGGGACAATCCCCCCGGAGCATCGTGGAGTTAAGTGCCTTGCTCAAGGACACAGTGGTGGTGGCTGTTGGGATTGAACCAGCAACCTTCTGATTAACAGTTATGTGCCACTACGCCACCACCACTTTAGACCACTACACCACCACCACTGTAATTTTTCTTAATAGTTTCAAGATAGTTAGCTACTTTTTTTTAAGAAGCTCGTAGAGCTAACCACTTTAATAAAAGGGAAGCTTGACTGTGTGTGTTTAGCCACTGTATGTCATGGGTAACTTCGGCTGTACTTTCGACCATTATTTGGACCTTTACTTGCAGTTTTCACTCTTGAGACTTCGGTTAAGGTTGGATATTTAAAGAAGGTCCAAGAAGTGTGTTGCCACAGATACATTCCCAATGTTGGCATCATCAAGGATTTGAATTTTGATTCGTCAACCAAGAAGAGGAAACTGCTCAATGAATGAAATCTGTTCATTCCACTCAGGAGCAATTGTGCTGCTTTCTACTAATGTTGCTCCCTATGAAAAATGTAAATATATATATTTTCATGCATTCACTGAATTTTGCTACTTGTTTAGTTTACTTAATTAATATGAACTAAAGCAAAACAATCATTGTCATTTTGTCGACTTGATTTTATTGCGTTCCATCAATTTAAATTTGTAATATTTAAGTTTACTTAATGTAATTCAATTGGGAATCCTTGAATACAATTTTGTGGTGTCAATGTAGTATTTACAAAACTGGGCAGGGGACATCCATATCCCTGTATAGCGATAGCAAGTGTTGAAGTTGTGTTGTTTTATGCATTTTTGAGCAAGATGCCAATATGAGGACATTTGTTCAGGTTTAATGCTCTTTGTATTGGTATTCTAATAGCTGGAGTTTTGGGGGTTAACATTGTGGTGAAGAATGGCACTTGTTCTTGGTTTGAGGATGGACTTTCACTTTCAAGAGATGCTTTTGGGTGCTGCTAAGCCCTATAGGCAGTTGCAATCACTGTCCTTGCACTTGCTCACCTGGCATATACTAATGATTACTAAAATAAATTAAGTTGGACCAACATAAGTAAATCAATTGAAGAAAATCCTAGTAAATTGAGTTTGACAAACTTAATGAAGTTGAGTATATACTATAACTACAATAGTACATTGATTTGGCCTAATATTATGTTTATTTTAAGGGAACAGAGAGTTTCGATTTGGCTCCTGGCTCCATTTTGAACTGTTCTTAGAATAGAGAAGCTCTGACATCAGAAGAGATTTTTTTTTTGGAGCTGAAATGTTTGCCAACAGCCTGTGTTGCAAGACTCAGAAACCAGTTCAAATAGTGATGGCACCTCAACCCATTTAACAAATAAAAGCACAGCCACATTAAGGTGTGTGCCACTTTTGTTGATGTGAGCACTTTGATGCATACAAGGCCCTGCCATGGTTGAGCATTATGAGGAAATTCTGAACAAATGTTTTAATTTAGATCATTATATATCTATGCAGGCATAAACACACCATGTGAAGGTTCTGGGAATTTCAGGTCTTCCTGTTGTAGTACAGAAAAAGGAGAAGCTACATCAGTGTGTGGAATTTATTTTGCATGTATTATAACAGTAAGAAATATGGGGATTTTTACAAGCTACAGCAGACTTCTCCCTTTTTTTTCTTCTTTTTTTTAAACTATCGTCAGAAATGAATAGGCCTTGGGGTAAAACCTGCCACAGATAGTAACAAAAAATACCCTATGAACACCTCTTTTTTTAAGACCCCATGAAATCGAAATTAGACTATTGAGTCTTTCATTAAAAGTGTTATTTGCTTTGAGATCACCTGTTTGCTAGTATATAAATATAGTAAAAATAAAAAAAATGCCATTCAATTCATGGTGCCTCCAGACTGATCTCACTGTAAAATCTGAAAAAGTAGGTTGACTTTTCTTTAGAAAAAAATGGTTTGTTTTCCGAAATATGAAACACAAACCTGACTCAATTACATCAGCTCTGTCTGGATAAATCAGCCAAAATTCCAGCAACTTATTGTGAGAAGCTTGTGGAAGGCCACACAAAACATTTGAACCAAGTTAAAAAATGCAAAGGTAATGCTACCAAATACTAACAAAGTGTATGTAAACTTCTGACCCAATGAGAATGTGATCAAAGAAATAAAAGCTGAAATAAATAATTATCTCTACAATTATTCTGACATTTTAAATTCTAAAAAAAAATGTAGTGACTAAGAGAAGGAATGTTTTCTACAAATATATGTCAGGAATTGTATTTGGTGATGTATGTAAAATTCTGACTATATATACATGACTCTCCAGCATGACAATGCCACCAGCCATACTGCTCATTCTGTGTGTGATTACCTGCAAGACAGGAATGTCAGTGTTCTGCCATGGCCAGCGAAGAGCCCGGATCTCAATCCCATTCAGCACATCTGGGACCTGTTGGATCGGAGGGTGTGGACCATTCCCCCCAGAAATGTCTGGGAACTTGGAATTGCCTTGGTAGAAGAGTGGGGTAACATCTCACAGCAAGAACTTGCAAATCTGGTGCAGTCCATGAGGAGATGCACAGCAGTACTTAATGCAGCTGGTGGCCACACCAGATACTGACTGTTACTTTTGATTTTTACCCCCCTTAGTTCAGGGACACATTATTCCATTTCTGTTTGTCACATGTCTGTGAAACTTGTTCAGTTTATGTCTTAGTTGATGAATCTTTTTATGTTCAAAAAAATATTTACACATGTTAATTTAGCTGAAAATAAAAGCATTGGAAATTGAGAGGACTTTTATTTTTTTGCTGAGTTTATATATATTTCTCCATGTAGGCGTTGTTGTGCTTTGGCAAAGCACGACCTTGCAACAACATCCAAGGTGAAGTCTTTTAAGTTAAAGCAGTCAAAAGAGAAAAAACAACTCCCCCCCCCCCCCCCATAAAATCACTAGATGGGATTTCCCATTAAAACAGGAAGTTTAGGCATATACAGTGTATCTGGAATTTATTCACAGTGCTTAAACGTTTGGAACCACCAGGACACTTCCTAGAGCTGGCCGCCCGGCCAAACTGAGCAATCGGGGGAGAAGGTCCTTAGTCAGAGAGGTGACCAAGAACATGATGGTCACTCTGACAGAGCTCCAGCGGTTCTCTGTGGAGAGAGGAGAACCTTCCAGAAGAACAACCATCTCTGCAGCACTCCACCAATCAGGCCTGTATGATAGAGTGGCCAGATGGAAGCCACTCCTCAGTAAAAGGCACATGACAGCCCGCCTGGAGTTTGCCAAAAGACACCTGAAGGACTCTCAGACCATGAGAAACAAAATTCTCTGGTCTGATGAAACAAATATTTGGCCTGAATAGCAAGCCGCATGTCTGGAGGAAACCAGGCACCGCTCATCACCTGGCCAATACCATCCCTACAGTGAAGCATGGTGGTGGCAGCATCATGCTGTGGGGATGTTTTTCAGCGGCAGAAACTGGGAGACTAGTCAGGATTGAGGGAAAGATGAATGCAGCAATGTACAGAGACATCCTTGATGAAAACCTGCTCCAGAGCACTCTGGACCTCAGACTGGGGTGAAGGTTCATCTTCCAACAGGACAACGACCCTAAGCACACAGCCAAGATAACAAAGGAGTGGCTACGGGACAACTCTGTGAATGTCCTTGAGTGGCCCAGCCAGAGCCCAAACTTGAACCTGATTGAACATCTCTGGAGAGATCTGAAAATGGCTGTGCACTGATGCTCCCCATCCAACCTGATGAAGCTTGAGAGGTCCTGCAAAGAAGAATGGGAGAAACTGCCCAAAAATAGGTGTGCCAAGCTTGTAGCATCATATTCAATAAGACTTGAGGATGTAACTGGTGAGAAAGGTGCTTCAACAAATTATTGAGCAAAGGCTGTGAATACATACATGTGATTTTTTTTCTTTTTTATAAATTTGCAAAGATTTCAAACAAACTTCTTTCATGTTGTCATTATGGGGTATTGTTTGTAGAATTTTGAGGAAAATAATGAATTTAATCCATTTTGGAATAAGACTGTAACACACAGACATGGGCAATATACGGCCCGCGGGCCAGATCAGTCCCTCCATGTGGTTTAATGTGGCCCACGGCTCATTTATCATAAAAGCTTTTTTTTTTCTTTCTTTCTTTTCATTGGATATTTCAGTTAACTTGCATTGGGATATAACACGTCTCCACAAGAGTTTAACATGCTCAGGATTGAGATTTGTACTTGTGCAAATGGGAAATATTCTGCCTAATGTTAAACTTATTTTTTTGCAATCTGGAAACCATGCACGCGAGTGCACTATTTCTATCTGGCTTTCCCCTTTGAACGATCTGTAGTGCAATGTTCTGCTCAAGGAAAAGTGTTATACGGCCACTCTTGTGTCCATTCTTGAGGCTGCTTGTGATGTTTGGTGCTACTTTGCAGGTAAACCTTCTCAGTGACTAAATTACATATAAAAGTTGATCTCGGCATCATTGACATGCGAGCAAAAGCAAGCCAGAGACGAATATGTATATGTATTTTTATATTTGTGCAATTTAGAAATGTATACGGCTCTGCTCCAAACTTCAATGTAACAGAAAATCTTCTAAATCTCAACATATCAAACAAGTATTCCACTTTATATACATCTTGCAGAAGAACACATAACATAACACTTAATTTGAACATTTACCCTACCCATCGAGTCTCAGGCAAAGCATGCTAGCATCTCAGCATAGTTTGTTAACAAGCCAAAAATATTCATGTTGTCCCAACTCAAGATTAAGTTACACTGACAATACACTTTAGTTAAAATCAACTCATTTAAACTCAGTTACCTTGGTTACATTAATTTTGTTGAGTAATATGAACATGGGAGAATTGAGTAAAACTGACAATAGTAAATATTAAGTGAAGTTATAAAAATAAAGTCACATTTTAGGTCTGCTTTAAGGACTTATAGTTGACTTTAAATACTTTAAAATAACCTCTAATAAAAAGGTCAGCTTGGATTCAAATGACTGAAATAATTAACTGCAAATACAACTTTTTGTTGCAGGCATATTCATACAAATACATTGACTGCAAAAATACTTTGGCATTTGCGCAACATTTAAAAAGAATGCAATTTCTCATTTTAAAGACAACGTTAATGTCAATATGGTTACCCTACTTGGACACCTGTGTGAACTGACTTCACATCCAGTTAAAATCACCTTGGGACCAGCTTGTTATACTAATTGCAAAAATGGCAAAGGAAAAAAGTGAAGTTGAACTAAATCCTTACCCTATCCTTGGAGTAAAAACAATGAAACAAGTCAACGTGCGTTAAACATTTATTCAGCATTTCTTCTTGGCAGTTATAAAAAGTAGATTAAATGATTTCTGATGGCTGCTGTGTAAACATAATACATGATTAAAGAAAAGAAAGTTAATCAAATAGCATTCCCCTTCACTTTAAATAATTAGATTGAGATGAGGATTCCAAGGTAATGGTCCCAAAAGACTTTGTGTAATTTTAAGCATGCATAACTTAATTGAAATTTTTTAGCTCAAGTAAATTGCAGGTTAACTTCAATGCAATTAAGGTGCAAACAATACATACATGTCCTCAGAATAACTGCTACTATATAAAAAAAAAAAAAGTTCATTGGTCCCAAAAAGTCTATACATTATGACTATATTACTGCAAACCAATATTTTAAACCCTATTCAACTCAAATTGTTTCTCCTTGGCATAATAATCATTATGCTGACACTTTAAAATAATGTTCCATTTGTTAACATAAGTAAATGCATTAGGTATAATGAACTAACAATGGATAATGGATTTTTTTACAGCATTTAATAATCTATGCTAATATTAGTTTACAAAAAAAATATTGTTCATTGTTAGTTCAAGGTGCGTTTTTTTTTTATATATATATATATATATATATATATATATACACACACACATACACACACACACACACACACCTTTTGACTTAAAAAAAAATGTATTTGAATGTTGCTAATAACATTAGCCAAATTATAAAAATGCTGTAAAAGGTTTGTTTATTGTTAGTTCATGTTAACTAATGTAACCTTAGTCTTATTAACTGGTCCTTAACTCAATATCAAATCATCTCAATCACATCAATGACGTCATAATGGTAATATAAATTTCAGTAATATTTCAGCTAGCAAAAGACATGCAATGATTTCTTTGGTAAGTTTCTAGCTACTATTCATATCTATTATTGCAGCATAGAGGCTAAAATAATTAAGTTATTTACTTTGCTCTGATAACTAATATGAAGCAGAAATTGCGAGGCTTTGCATATACCAGCATTTTAAATTCAAACGGCTAATATCTGCTTAAAAAAAAAAGCAGCACAAGTGCCATAAGGAATAATGATTTCTGCATATAAGAGGCTAAAAGTCATTTCAAATCTTGCCATGGTTAAAGGCATCTAAGGCATCTAGAATGATTGTATCCAAATAACCAAAAATATAAAAAAATATGTAACTAAATCTTATTAAAAAAAAAAAAAATGCATTCATATAACCTACCACCAAGAATAATTAAATTGTGAAATATCTGTGAAAAAAAAAAAGAAATTTGGTGGAAAAAAAAAAAAAAAAAGTTTGCATAAGAAAAAATTTCTTATTAAAAATTAAAATGGTTTAATTTTGGTGGTTTTCGTAACAAAAACATCCCCTTTATGACTCCTTGACTATAGAGCAGTGGTTCCCTCTAGTGGTGATCCAATGTCAGTGCAAGTAATCCTGTGTAATACTGTAGCCATTTTATTTTCATTTCCGATTCAGTCTCCAGTGCAAACCTGTGTCTACTTGGTGGGTGAGGGGGGGTTGACAGGAGCCAGATTACTCATTTTAAAGTATGACACCAGTTGATTGGGCACCTCAGCTAGAACGCTCTGAGCCAGAGCTTCTTTAGGGGCCTAAAGACAGACAGATTTAAAAACAGAAATGGCAGGGTTAACATAATTCATTCAAATTTACTGATGCTTTCTGACAATGTGGACAATGCCAATAAAATGACAACAGAAAAAGGCTGAATGGGAATTGAAAGGCCTTGTGCAATTAAAATGGAAGGTTTGTGGCTTTAAAGGGTTCAACCAATAATGAAAATTCTCTCATCATTTACCCATCCTCATGCCTTCTGCAGAACACAAAGATTTTTAGAAGAATATCTCAGCTCTGTGGGCAGCTGTGGCACAGTTGGTAGGGTTAGTGGTTCGAATCCCGGCCCACACGACTCCACATGCCGAAGTGTCCTTGGGCAAGACACTGAACCCCAAGTTGCTCCCAATGGCAGGTGTATGAATGTGTGAACGAGTCACAGTGCCGCTATATAAGTGCAGACCATTTACCTCTGTAGGTCCATACAATGCAAGTGAACTTTGAATCTACAAATGGCACACAAAGTAACCCATAAGTCTACAGCGGATAAATCCATCACTTCTAAAGCTATCTGATCGGTTTGGGGTGAGAACAGACAAAAATGTAACTTTTTTTTCTCTTTCTGAATCTTGACATCAGCAGTCTCCAAGCAACATCTAGTGCTCTGCGCATGCTTTAAGCACTAGTAAGTTTAATGAAGCTTGATGCAATGGCAAGATGTATAGTGAAAAAAAAAAAAAGTTGTATTTTGGTCTGTTCTCACACAAAACAGATTATATCACTTCAGAGGTCTAGAATCATTTAAGATTACTTTTATGCTGCATTTATGTCCTTTTGTCCTTCTGGATCTTCATAATTTTGGTCACCATTCACTTGCATTGTATGGACCTACAGAGCGGAGATATTCTTCTAAAAATCTTTTTTGTGTTCATAAAAGTCATACACATCTGGGCATGAATACGAGTAAATTATAAGAGAATTCATTTTTGGGTGAACTATTCCAATCCTTTCACTACAAGTCTGAGCTTTTCTAGGTGTACGCTTAGAAGTTGAAAAAAAAAAAACATTTGCTTACTCATTCTGCACTACAGATTAAACACTCTCTAGAAAGAGAAAACCACCTGCAGCTAACTAAAAAGAAATCATGGTGCATGACCAAATTAAAGCTTACTGTATATTTAATAATAATTTAAAAAGGCACCGCCCCTAAATATGCCACACCCATACTTTGTTTCAATAAGATATGAACACAGGAAAGAAACTGTGGCTCATACATTGGCAAACTGTTTGAAGGGCACAAACTGCACAATATCTCTGACCACCGGCTCTCCAGACAAGGATTTGAGAACTCCATTGTCTCCATCCAGAAACTCCATTGCTTTAAAGTCCGCCTCTCCCACGCCCACGATGATGATGGACATGGGAAGTTTGGAGCTGTTCACAATGGCTTGCCTGGTCTGGTCCAGATCAGTGATCTCCCCATCAGTTATAATCAACAGCACAAAGTATTGCTATTGAAAAGAGAGAACGAGAAAAAGATTAAAGTGATAGTTCACCCAGAAATAAAAATACATCTCCTTTTGTGTTCCACAGGGTTGGGAACAACAGGAGGGTAAATAATGAAAATACATTTAATTTATAAGTGAACAATCCCTTTAAGCATAAACAGTATGGTGGAATTATAAAACAAAAGAAAAATGAAATTAAAAGAGAGAGAGAGAAAAAACCCTGTACAGAGAGAGCATACATATTTCTAAAGGGTTCTAAATACCATTGCACAGCACAGATCACATATGCTTCAGTAACCATCAAACCACTTCCTGGGTTGGATGAGTCAGTGGCTCCTTGGTGGTGACAACAAAATGCTATTTAAAAAAGACAGCTGTTGATGGAGTGACTTACAGCTGCATTTGGCTGCTGGGCGGCTCCGGCAGCAATTCGGGCCACATGGTTTATAATGGGTGAGAAATTGGTGGGACCATAGAGACGGACTTGAGGCAGAACGGCACGGTACGCATCTACAATGCCTTGCACTCCTACATGGTACAAACAGCATTATGTTACTCTTAGGCAAATGTTCAAGTCAATTCTAAAAAGCTGAGACTCTTACCTTGGCAATAAGGGCTATTGGGATTGAAGTTCAATGGAAACTCATGGGATACCTAAGCAAGAGCAAAATGGTACTTTTGTTAATCACATTTTCTTATTACAATTGATGATGAACAAATAAGAATAAAAGACATTTATAAATGTTTAACCTGGAAGTTTGGAGGCACTTGAGCACCAAATCCAAAGGCTGGGAAAAGTTTATCACTGTGAAAGAAAAAAGAAAGAAAGACTACAATCTACTGGTACAAAAAGATAAAAGCTGTCTAAATTACAAGACCGATCTTATGACAACTTTAACATAGTCATGACTGTTCAAAGGCAAACACTTTTTTAATAATTAAGGACTTTTTCAATGCATTAATCACATGGTCGATAGTTAAAAAAAACAAAACAGGGGTTAATTTTTTATGTTGCCAGTGGCCCTTTATGTTTCTGCCAAATGATAGAATGTATATGTGGGAACAAAAACATCCTCTTACGTGTCATAGTCTTGCACTACCAGACCAACGGACCAGATTGCTGACAGATACTGATTCACCCCATTAGGACTGAGATAGTGCAGAGAGTCAGCAGAGCGGGGGTCTCCATTAGACCCAGTGAAGTCAATGCCCACCTAAATCCAAACAATATTCAATTCTTTAGAATTTTCCACCTGCGTTTATTCTTCAACATACCCATTCATGATGAGCACGTAAACATCTGCAGAAAAACCAACTTTTGTGCTGTGACTGATCTTACCGTGAAGTTAATTTGGCAACCTCCCATCACATAATCCAGAAATGAATATTGTGCCTCAAGCTGAAAGAGAAAGTAGAGGTTGAAAATTATTTATCAGACTTTTTATTGTATATGTAAAATGGTGCATATCAGGGGTTTTCAAACTTTTCAAAGCCTAGGATTCCCAAATATGACATTCCCTTTGCGAGTAAAATATTAATTAAAAAGTTTTCTACAAATAATAACTACACAAAAAAAAAACTCCAGGGGCCTGGGTAGCTCAGCGAGTATGGAGTTGCGAGTTCAAATCCAGGGCGTGCAGAGTGACTCCAGCCAGGTCTCCAAAGCAACCAAATTGGCCTAGTTGCTAGGCAGGGTAGAGTCACATGGGGTAACCTCCTTGTGGTTGCTGTAATGTGTGGTTCTCGCTCTCAGTGGGGCGTGTGGTGAATTGCGCATGGATACCGCAGAGAATAGCGGGAAGCCTCTACACGTAACGCGCTCAACAAGCCATGTGATAAGATGCGCGGATTGACGGTCTCAGGTGCGGAGGCAAATGAGATTCGTCCTCCGCAACCCGGATTGAGGCGAGTCACTGCGCCACCATGAGGACTTGGAGCACATCGGGCATTCCAAATTGGTGAGAAAAAACGAATCCAAAAATATTTCAGTAATTTTAAGTAAATTTATTTTTTATCCCTTACCATCTTATTTTTACTATAAATTAATATGTTGAATATGGCCTTACAAACCCCAGGGAGCTAACTAAAGGTGACAGCTAAAGGGTCATTCAATTTTATATATTAACTAATAATTATTTCTCAGTTAAAACTAGGTCTGTCAACAGAATGAAACAATCATGATTACCTCTCATGATTTCCAACCAGTCTTTAGAAAGCAAAATTAAACAGTAATAAATGTCAAACTTTTCTCGCTCATATATATTTCTGCAAACCTCCCAAACCCTCTTGCAGGACCCCAGTTTGAAAACCCGTGGTGTATAAAACTATGTTTTAACATTTATTTTGTTGCTATGCTCTTGCTAATGTGTTCTGGGTTGTCACTAGATGGTTTTTAGGGTGTTCTGTTTGGTTTATTACAGGCAAAAGTAGAAATAAAAGACCACTGAATTTCTATGATTATCTGGTCCTTAGATTTAGCTTGGGTCTCTCTTTTAATGCAAGTCTATGGGAATAATTAGCTAATTGTCATTTAACATTTATGTCCATGAAGTGGGGCAGGTTACATGCCTAGGTTTAATACTTTGGGAAGGGGGTTGTTCAAAACCCAAACCCCAAGTATAAGCAATAAAAATAGAGATGATTGCCTTAACGAGCACCACTATCAATAGACAGTCTCTGCAACACAACTGGGCTTCATTTTTTTTTTTTTTTTGCATTTATAGGATGTAAAACACAATACTTTTTTAAAATGTTTATAAAAAGTAAACAGGTGACCACAGTTCGAACCTTGCAATCTTTAATCTTGATGACTCCAGAGTTCTTATAACTCTTTTTCTTCTTCTGCTTCTCTGGATGAATGCAGTCAAACTCAACCTACGAAATCCAAACACACCGTTTAGCTTTTCACTTCAACCATAATAAAAATGACTTATGCAAAAGGTGCATCATGGAAGACAATAGAATGGAAATTTATGTAAAAAGAGAGGAAAAAGTTCTGCTGGGAGCAATAGGAAGGGTGAGAACAATGAAGGTGGAAGTCTCACCGGGGAACCATGAACTGCTTTCTGCAGATCTGTCACATTAGCTTCAAACGCACCAATTAGA
The DNA here is from genome assembly GCA_032164185.1 of Moxostoma hubbsi. Lineage (NCBI taxonomy): Eukaryota > Metazoa > Chordata > Actinopteri > Cypriniformes > Catostomidae > Moxostoma > Moxostoma hubbsi. The sequence continues at coordinate 6,374,906 of JAVLUX010000201.1, read as the reverse complement.
TCATGAGATCCATCACTATCATAATCACAACAATGAACCTACAACAAAAAGAGAAGGAAAAGACAGAAAGAAAAAAGGTGGTTTTAGAGAAGATTAACAAACATGCATCCTGCTCACCGCATTGTCTTTAGCCTCCATTAATTTAGCGGTGGTGCTGGTGAATTCTCCTATCATGTCTGAGCTCGTATCTTCATCCTTATCGTAACAAGTAACCTAGCAATGAGACAAAGTCTTAGTCAAAAGACTAGGACAACTACAACTGCAGAAAGTGCAGGCTGATGGTGTTTATCTCCTCTTCAAACAAGCTAATGATTATATTTTCTTAACAATGTACATATTATATAAGATATCCTTTTAACAGAAGAGCAACAGTGGATATGCATGCATGTATCTAGCCTGTAGCTCAAGACCTTTTGCCCACTGAAGCCAAGCTGGGTTGAGCCTGGTCAATACCTGATGGGAGACCTCCTAGGGAAAACTATTGTTGCTGGTATAAGGGAGGCCAGCAGGGATGCTCACCCTGCGGTCTGAGTGGGTCTGAATGCCCCAGTATTGTGATGTGAACACTATATTGTAAAAATGGCAAGGTCCTTCGGACGACATGTTAAACCGAGGTCCTGACTCTCTAAGGTCATTAAAAATCCAAGGACACTTCTCGAAAAGTGCTGGCCAAAGTCCTGTTCAAATTCCTCCCATTGGCCCTTATTGGTCATGGCCTCCTAATAATCCCAATCCATTACTTGGCTCTATAACTCTACTCTCTCCTCTCCAAAAACAGCTGGTGTGTGGTGGCTGCCGTCGCATCATCCAGGTGGATGCTGCACACTGGTGGTGGTTGAGGAGAGTCTCCTGTTCACTGTGTGAAGTGCTTTGAGTGTAGTGTCAGAAAAGTGCTATAGAAATGTAATGTACATTCATTCATCATTATTCAAGTGATCCTGGATAATTATATAAAGCCTGGGCAGTTAATATTACCTTAATTGGTTTGTTTAGGTCACCATTGCAGAATGTATGCAGGGAGACAGTGAACTTTTTCCAAGATGGATTCAGATTATTCTTGATGACCTGTAAGAGCCAACAAAACATTGAGGCCAATGAGACTGCATGTCAACGTAATTTGTGCGCTCAATATTCAGATGTTATTGAGTGAATGCGGGTCAAGTACCTCTGTCCTGTGAACAAGCTGCCACTTCCCATCTTCTCCTTGCTTGAAAAACTCCAGGAATGGATCAGACTTCCCAAACATGTCCTATATAACGAGAATTAATGACTCAAGAATTGATTGGGTTGTGAACACTAATAATCTCTGCCACATACAAAATACATTTGGTATCATATGTGCTCTCAAACTCCATCCGAGCCCGAATGTATCTACCTTTTTATCCAGGCCTTTGGCTTCCACTTCTAACACAATTGCCCGGTTGTCCTTCACCTCTTCAGCTGAAATCTGTCAAAAACACAACATTGCTGAATGTAGGAAGCCTGGGAAACTCAGCCAGTATTGACACTGACTACCACCCCTGGAGTCGCGAGTTCGACTTCATGGCGTGCTGAGTGACTCCAGCCAGGTCTCCTAAGCAACCCAATTGGCCCGATTGCTATGGAGGGTAGAGCCACATGGGGTAACCTTGGGGTGGTTGCTATAATGTGGTTCTTGTTCTCGGTGTGGCCTTTCGGAGAAATTCACCCTTTTGAAACCATCACTTTTACACCAACATTTTTGCTTTACCAATAATGTCTTTGAGAGTACAGAGCAACAAGAACTATATAAAAACTGTCAAAATTTGTGAAGAGACATTGAATGTCTCAATTTCTTTTAATTGTTATCTTATCGTTTATGAATATCAGAGACCCCAGTTATTGAACTAATTTAAATTCACCAAGAAAACACTTAAACCTAAACATCAGCATCAGTCTCCCTTGACGCGTTTGATTACGCACAGGTGAGGTTAAGTCGATGTGGAGCAGGAGAAAGGTTTGAGATGTTGATTGAGTTCAGTTTTTTTTACGCGCTTAGTTCATATTTTAATTGTATTTGTTATTTGTAATATTGCGTTGTTCATATGTCGTGTTTTAGTGGCCTCCGCTGTTTTTACTGCAACCATTTATTTAAACAATGTCAGACAGAATCAGCAAAAGACTTATGTAAAGTATTAAAGAGACGGAACTTCTTGCATAAGGTTTTACTGTGCCGACTGATATTTACTGTTACGCACAGTTAGCTATCCTCACGCAAAAATGCTCTCGGAGATGTGGCGTGTCTGTTTATTTGAGAGTCGCCCACCCTGGCACATCTCTAATTTTGACACGTACCGTTATCGTTCCTTTGCCAGCTGGTTTGGTTGTCTTGAGCTGCAGGGGTCTTGTAATCTTCTTGCTTGACACAATCTGTTGCAAAGTTTGGTGCAAAAATATTCAAGAGCATGCATGAATTCAGTTCAGCATATTGTTACTTTTGGAACACATTTATGAATATTTCATGCATGTGTTACTAATGTTGTACATTCTTAATGATGTACATTTCCAATAAGTAGCATGGTTCCTCAGTGACTAGCATGGTATGCTCTTACCTGGCCAAGGGTGGTTTCAAAGCCTCCCAGAAAGTCATCGTCGCTGAGATTGACAGACTTGTTGTCAATGTCATAGATGCCAAACTTCAGTTTCTGCACCTTCTCAAAGTAGTAGTCAATGTGAAGTTTTGTAGAGAAGTCAGGATCCTGGCAATTCTTCACTCTCTCTGTGCGGTCTACCTGCATTGATTGAACAATTCAACAATGGGTCTACCACTGAACAAGTATACCTTTGTATCTGCATTATATTGTGATTTTTTGACATGCACATACATGCATTTATTTAGCTATACATAACAAGAAACTAATTATAACACTTTCAAAATTACTAAATTAAAATCCTTGTGTGTGTAAACATTGCAAATTCATTTTTACATTCTAAAACTATCTACCTATGAGATGCCTGAGGGTGTGTACTGAAAAGAATGAAAATTCATGCCATCCCAGACGTGTATGACTATTTAGAATAGAGTATTTAGAATTTCTCAGCTCCTTTGGTCCATATAATGCAAGTGAATGGGTACCAACATTTTTAAGCTCTAAAAATCACTAAAGTCAGCATAAAAGTAATCCATAAAACTCCAGTGGTCTAATCAATATCTTCAGAATTGATATAATAGTGACAAACAGAACATTTCCTCATTCATCTTGTGTTTTTGGTTGTTCACATTTCTTCATATTGCGCCCTACTGGGTAGGGAGAAGAATTTCAAGCAAAAAAATGACTTAGGTTTATACATTTCTCACCCACACCTATCATTTCACTTCTGAAGGTATGGATTAAAACACTGGAGTCATAAGGATTACTTTTATGCTGCATTTATGTGCTTTTTGGAGCATCAACATTTTTGGAACTTGAATTGTATGGACCTACAGAGCTGAAATATTTTTCTAAAAATCTTCATTTGTGTTCAGCAGAAGAAAGAAAGTCATAGACATCTGGGATGGCATGAGGGTGAATAAAGATGAGAGAATTTCCATTTTTGTTTGAACTACCCCTTTAAATGGCATACCTCTGTCCATTTGTCATCACCAACACTCTGCAGCAGAACACAGAGGGGATCAGATTTGGATCCAACATCTTTATCCAGGAGATTATTGCAGGAGATGGATAGCTCAACTTTGGACACACACTGAACGGCCATCTGAAAACCACAACAGATACAATCTTGTATGAAGTTTTGTCCTCGAGCTAAACTACTTCAGTGAGTCCTTACTAAAGCGTAAGGGAGCAGACGTCGCGTGAGAACTAATAACTGGTGAAAAGCAACGCAAATTTATATTTAAACAGAAAAAACAAACACTTTAAGATGTGTCCGAGAACACAAGTCACCATTTCAAAAAAGCTCTATATTCACGTTCCTACAGTCACGCCTTAAATGTAGTAGAAAGCGTGATATTAAACACATTAATGCATTGCATAATCACGCACTAAAAATCTAAAAAACAGACACCCCGTTAAAATCCGACTATGAAACACAAAATAAATATATCATACCCTCAACAACTTGAAAGTTGTAGATTGTACACGGTGCTTTCCTGTTCCGAAACTGCTCACAAGCTTCTACACGACTCCACCCTGACACGTTCATTTAATATGCAATGAGTAGGGCGGTAGCAATCGGTTCCTCTCTTGACGTGCAACGCTATTGGCCAGCACTCCAGCTGAGCCGTGTTTTCTACGCTACCATTGGCCAGAAGTCTGTCAATCACTTCACTAGCTCTGCAGTGCAGAGCATTAAGCACAAAACAGCCGACTTGAACTGAGTCATAACACTAGCACATAGCAGGTAAAAAAAATCGCATTCTCCATACATTAAATAAAAATAAAACACTATCATAAGAGTCGTGTGTTGTAAACAGATACTACGTACGAACTCAAAGCGAATAACGAATCAAAATGCTTTATAAAAGCAGTGCACGTTTTGAAGAGGAGGGGTGCATGTATATCTTACAAAACGAGGACTAAACGTGTATATATTTGTGCGTTAAGAGGCTTTACAAATCATATTCCAAACAATACAAATCCAACATCAACGAATACTAAAATGAATCAAATAGTTTCAATGCGATAACAGCTAGGTCAATAACTGACTGGAACAATGCACAAAATAAGATGTATAAGCTATTCATATAGAAACCCCCAAATGCAGCGACCAATCACTCTTTATATTCGTGACGTGTTCTAATCTAACAGACCCAACTGGTCATAAACAAACTGACATATGCAAAAAAAAAAAAAAAAACAACAAAAAAAAAACATTTGATATTGCAGTGCAATCAATATATAAATTCATATTAAACTAAATAAATGTATTGTCAAAACAACAACTCCACAACTAAAACCAAATTCAATCATCCCACCAAAGCATTGTTACAACTGTTATTGTGTGCATAATATATGAAAATAAAAGTTTCAACAGCCTGTCTCCCAAAACAGCATTGCACTTACAGTTGGAAATCTTGCAATTAAAATATAAACAAATCAAAGATTATTTCAGCTCAAACAATATTCCGAAATATAATATAGAAGCTAGCCAGAGTTACTGAGATGTTTGGTATAGGATAGATGTTTAGATGACTGTATTAATCAGATCAAAAGCAGTTTCTTTCCCCAAAATTAATACAATTTCCACAGACGCAATGCATTGTCTCTTCAAAATGGAAAACACTTATAAATCTGGGATAAACTTCAATGCTCCACATAATCTGTCCAGCAGCAAAGTGAAGGCAACTCCCAAGAAGTTTTAAAATCATATAGCTGTACTTATGTCCATAGTCAGAACTTACCTGAACATTATCATGTAATCAGGAATCAAGGCTCAGCACCAAAAAGCACAAAATATGTAGTCCACAAAGCTTGAGAAGCACTTGAGAATAGGAAAAGGGCAGAAATGCACTCCATGCATCAACAAAGTCTTGTTCCAAAGCATTCCACAACAGCAAAAGCTCATCTCAAATAAAAATCACTATGTATTCATGTGCAAGCAAATTTAAAACATCAGAAAAACAGTTTGAGAGTAATTCGACTTGACGGGTATTGACAGAAGTACATTGCGAACGTGCAGAAACCTTTGAAAAAGCGTAGCGTGAAAAACAGCTTGCTAAAGTGAAATGGCAAGTAAATTACTTTGTTAATATTCAAAAAGATACTATACAACATATCTCTTTGCACAGTATAATTCTCCATTATGATCCACAGCCAAAACAGTGAAATACTTCATGCACTAAGTGTGCTTTTCATTAGTGCAGTTTGCATGACAACTGTTCATCCTCTGTAAATGCAATATCAGAACAAAAAAACAGCCTAAAACAAAATGTGCTTCTTGCATGTAGAGTTACTGAATTCTCATAGAAAAAACAACTGTGGTACAGCTGGTTTTGAGTTATAATATGTGTGAACATGCTAAATGTATGCTGTGCAGTTTGACATCCAATCAAGATATTTTTGTTTCCTCGCTCAACTGAAATCGTTCCTATTCTAAAAACAAGAATCAAATTACAGCATGACACTTTTCCTTGGGATGTTATACTGAAGCAGCATCACAACACATTATTTATAGTGCTTTAGCTCACATCATCTACAAAAAAATCTAAATAAAGCCAATTGGAAAATGGCAAAGTCCAAATCCTTATGCAACAGACAAATTATTGAAGCAAAATTTTTCAAATCAGCCTTTTTGCTCAAGCATAAGTCCATATTTAGCTAATAAATGAGCAAAGGAGAACAATTATTTCAAATCTGTAGTTCAATATGGGAAACAAGAAAGTCACAGCAAAACACTTTATTGTTCATGTGTGAACTGAAAATGAATGAAAGAAAAAAGACAGGAGAGAATACAATACCTTGAAGTGTAATTTCAGGAATGTCATTTTATTGACAAAATAGTTCAGCTGGAAAGTATTTACAGGTGAAAAAGCGCTGGAACTTCAAAATAAACTAAAAACTGATACAATTCAGCAACACTTAAAAAAAGAAAAAAGTAAGAAAGCTATTCTCAAACACCACAGCACATATTGTGAAGAGCTAAGATAGCAAAATATTCATGTACATAACATTACAATGCCGCATTTTCTTCACAACCCCGCTTAGCATTTACTGTGAAGTCTTGATCTGACATTTTAGGAAGTTAAAGCAATCCAATGTGACAGCAACTGATATTAAGAAAAAGACATTTCATTTTATTGACAGAAAAAAACTTGGAGCAAATGGCAAATAAATTAACTGAAGGGTAGACATAAGCACACAATGCACGGCAGCACTTGGATTTGTTTGTCCATAGGAAATGTATGCGGCAATATGGATCACGTGTGTAAAATGTTCAAACTTGAGCAGAGACACAAAACAATGAGGAATTCTGAGAGAGATGAAGCATACTTGCCAAGTAGCCTAATTCAGTATAGCTATTACATACTACTTGAACAAACCACTATGATGACCCCTTTATCAGATCTTCTGAAGTGAACTAAAACAGGCCTGTAGTCTTTATCAAAAAGCTCTTAAGAATTTAAAAGAAACATTGTCTCTTCTCTATTGTGTCATACCTCATGTAACTTCTACAATCTTTGATACACTGTTAAATATACATGTCTGGTGTGCCAAGAGAGAAAAAAGGATCTAATACTAGTCAGTTTTTGTGCATAAAAACTAGATTAGATATTTCAGAAAACACATTAACAAAACAAAAGACACTTTTGCAGTGACAAGAACTTTTTATCCCAAAGTGATCTTAACTTTCCTCGCCCCAATGGGCCTATCATTCAGGTCCATCACAGCAGCCATTGCTTCATCATGGGAGTCAAACGCAACCATTGCTTCCCCAGTTGGCAAACCTTTATCATTGAATTGCAAACATACAGAACCCTGCAACACTTGATATCCATAAAAGAAATCAATGATCTCATCAACTGTGACAGTAAAGGGCATGTTTTGAATCTTGACAATGATGGGCCGTGGATTACCAGGACCACCACTGGATGGTCCTCTAATATTTTCAGTAGCTGGTCTTTGACCTTGGCTCCCACCATGATTTTGGCCAGCTCCTTTCTGGGACGATCCATTATCAAATGGCATTATGCCTCTCAAGGTCTCTGGTGCCCCAACAAAACCAGAAGGTTCACTGTTGGCACCAGGTCTGAAACCAGGGTGCTCTAGAATGGCACCAGGTATTGGCCCTCCAACCATCGGTGGGGGAACAGTACGTGCTACATCACCAAAGGCTGCACCAAGTGGCGGCAAAGGTGGTGGACCTGCTAGTCCATTACCTGGGGCAGCAAAAGGGTTGACAAATGGGGGGGCATTGCATAGGGTTCCAACAGCATTTCTGAGAAAACTGAACTCATCTCCTGTCATTCCTGGAAAAGCATGTGGTGCTTGTGGAACTTGGGGCTGAATCTGAGCATATGCATGGACATGGGAATTTCCTTGTGACTTCTGTCCTCGCTTTGCCTGTGAGGGAGGATTTCTCTCAACCTCCTTCATCTGCTCAAATGTAACCAAATGCACAAAAGCATCCCTCCCGTTTAATTTCTGCCTATGTAGGCGCTCTGCTTTAAGTGCATCCTCCTCAGACTTAAACTGCACAATAGCCTGACCAAGACCATTACCATTTGCATCAACTAGCACCTTAACACTTTCCTCAAACAGCTGAATCCCATCAAGAAACAGACGGACATCTTTTTTAGACACGTTATAGGGAATATTCGTTATGTGAGCACAATTCTTGGCATTTTTACCACCTTCTCCAAAGCTATTCTTTTGATCGCCCTGGTTACCCTGCAGTCTTTTGCGAATTGCATCTATCTTGTCATACATATTTTTCTTTGTGATGGGGTGAACCTGTATGAATCTACTACCTATGTACTGCATGTGGCATCCAAGGGCAACCTTGTAGTCTGTTTCTGTTCTGAACTCAACAAATCCCTCACCAGTGGCCCTGCCGTTGGTTCCGTATGCAATGTAAATGCTGTCTTCAACAATATCAAGGTTTTTGAAAAACTCAAAGATCTGCTTGTTCTCTGCTTCATATGGGAGTCCTTTCAAATACACACAGAAATCATGATTGTGAGGGGATCGGGACCTAGCTCTTTCACGACCAGTGGGAGACGGTGAGTTGATGCTTTCGCGACGATGACGATTTTGTTCTGCGTGGCCTGTGCTTTCTCGCCACTGTCTCTCAGTTGCAGGAGAAATCTCAACAAACCTATGGCCTATCATTCCTGCATTTCTTTTCAGGGCTTCAAAAGATTCTTGAGGTGAGAAGAACTTTACGAATGCCCTGCCATTGTTTCTGCCCAGATTGTCTTTGAGTAACCGAACTGACTCCACGCCTAGTCCTAGAAAAAAATCTCTAACTTCATTTTCACTGACTGAGAAAGGAAGGCCATGAAGATGAATGTACAACTCATCTGGGTTTGTTGCTGGTGATTTCAAATGAGGTTGGAGGTTGAGGGGGTTCAGAGGGTTCAGGGGATTGAGGAAAATTGGATTTGGAGTTACGAGAGATAGCGGACCGGAGGCAGCTAAACCACCAGCCACATGGCCAACTGGTGGTGGGACACCTGGGTTAAATGGTGGAAGTGCGGACAGATGTGGCATGTGTGCAATGGTAGGGACTGGAGGCACTGATGTTAGAGGATTAACAGCTGGTACTGGAGGCAATGTGGACACTGGAGGTGGTACAGGTATGGGGGGCATTGGTGGTAGAGTCGGCATGGTAGGCAAGGGAGGAATATGGGGAGGTACAGAGTTCAAAGTCGACATAACAGTAGTCATGGTGGATCCCAAGCTAAGACTTGGGCTGCTGAAACTGGTAAAATTTGGGGGAATGTTGCCCATGGTAGTGGTTGAAAAGGTAGGGACAGTCTTGTTGCTCACTGGCTCATGTGCTGAGACTGGTGTGGTGGCTGTGGTTGAAGTTGTATTACTGAAACCTTGAGCAGTGGTTGGCAAGTTACCCCTTCCACTTCCACCAGTGCTGACCAGTGGACCTGGCCTACTGCCATTTCCTGTGGCGACCTCTGCACTCCCAGTTTCAAAACGCCTACGGCTCAGCTCAATCATGTTTTGCATTTCGGTTTTGCTACTTAGTAATAGAGACACCTTAGAACCTTTGATTGACCCCCCTGTGCGCATCATTCCAAGCCTTGCATCTTCATCTGTGGCGAACACGATAAAAGCCTCACCGTGTTCACCCCCTACAATATGCACACCACCATCCGGGATGGTCAATCCAGAGAAGAAATGGCGTATGTCCATGGTCCCAGCCACAATGGGGAGACCCTGCAAACGGATGACCACAGCCATGCTGAGGTGTAACAACAAAAACCTGTAGATGAAAAAAGGCAACGACTGTCAGGCTAGGGAAAAAGAAAAAAAAGTTAACAGAACACACAGAACCAACCAACAAACCACAACACGACAATTAACACCAAGACCAAACCTAGTTTTACCAAAGAATTTGAGAAATTATATTATGTCACCAGCAGAACAAATAGCACTTGACTTTTAAAACAGCAAAGCTACTATTAAACAGCATGATTCTGCTTAAGAGTTTTGTGAATTCATGAATTCAGTTGAACTAAATTTCTTCATTTATGTATATGGACATTTTGTATTTAAAAATCATTCAATCTTTAAACATGACATATCCACTTAAAACACTCCTGAAAATGTCAATTTTCTGAACTTAATGCACCACAATCTGCAAAACAATATAGGCTAGATGTCAAAAGTCTGACAGAAAATTGACTCCAATAATACAGTTTGAGGTCTCTAGTAGGTGATTTAATGACCAAATTAAAGTTAAGTCCATTTAGCCTTCTGTAGCAAAAAATACATCTTTTGGACAACATTTGAGGCTATACTGTAAAAACTTAAACATCAATCTAAAATTTAAGCAACATTTTGCTTATTGCCCCACAAAACACATTTCAAAATAATAATAAAAAATTCAGTCAACCGAATTGCACAGAAGAATGCATAATGCTGTAATATAGGCTAACATTTCACAAAGAGAGCATTGTCATGAATCCATTTGTTTTGTATACTTTTATGTACTTTGTGGAAAATTAAAAGAGAGTTGCTCAAATATCTCTTAAGTTAGCCTAGGTGGACTAAAGAACCCTCAAATGCTTACCTGTATCAAAAGTGCTGCTTCGTTACAAGTTGCACAGGATACCCAAGCCAATCCTGACGGCAATCATTTAAAATCAATTCTCGACTGTAATAAAAAGAATAAAATGGAGGCAAAAATATGTAAACAGCATTAAAATAAGCATACTCAGTGAGTATCTCCAAGAAAACCATTCAGTGCCAGCCACTTCCAGCCCATTTAGTATAACAGAGCAAAACAATGAATCATCACATGTGCACATCAAAATTGGCCAGCTGCTTTGCAAAAGCCATATACATATTCAACTTTTTCTTTATACGCATACATGTCCTCTTATTTCACATAATACCCCATCGAAAAATTCAATAAAAATTATACAGCAACGTCTAAATATACAGATACTTTTCAAACATTTTCCAATACAAATTTGAGAATTAAACACACACAGCATGTTAAAATTAATTAACAGACTGCGTGCTTCCATTAGTTGAAGATGAAAAAATGAGTAGTGAGCAGTATGTAGCAATATGGAAGTAATTAAAAGAACATTTCTAGAGTTGAAATATCTAGCTTAGCTAGTTTCAGCCTTAAGTCCAATGTATACTTCCATTGTCCGCGTTGCTGATCGCTCCGCAAACAGTCTGTGCAATGTAAATTTCTGCGCGGACTGTCCGCATACGGCCCAGATTTACTCGACACGGGGACAGTCCTCATCTGTAAGCCGCATGCGTCTGCCGTTGACTACTAAAAGATTATCAAAAAGCAGTTGAAGTGTGAATACGATGAATGTGTTCATATTGAAATCGCGGTCAAAGAGTAGCCTAAACTTTAAAAGGCAATGCGGTTAACCCGACGTGATCCGTTACGCAGAAAAACAAAGTATATCCCGGCCTTAAAGGCCAAAGTATACTATGGTTGTCTGCATTGCTGATCACAAATCTGTCATCAACACAGTCTGAGCGGACCTAGATTTTCTCGACATGTGGACAGTCCTCCTCTGTGTGCATCCGATGTATCTTCCCTCCTGGTCAAAAAAAGTATATTTTGAAAGGCAACACAGTTGACCAGCAGCAGTCATATCCGGAACACAGAAAAACGAAGTACACTCAGGCCTTTACTCACTTATTTATGCAAATTTACCTGTTACCTGTGAACATAACCATTAAACCTAGTTAAAATAAACCGAAAATTACAATTCTCACAATATTAGGCTAAAAACACCAAACTTCCCAGTGCATACAACCACTGAAAATCAGACAAATGAAACCCTTCTTCAGTATTGGTATCATACTATCGAGAATGTAAAATTAATTCAACTCAGCACACTGTAACTGAAAAAACAAAACCCAACTTAGGCTAATTCATTAAGGCTGATTGGCCTGCCTAATGCCATTTTCGGTCATCCTCTGCAATCCCAGTTTCAAAACCCACATGGCTCAGCTCAATCATGCCAAGCATCCAGAGACACCTTGGAACCTTTGATCTCTTGGCCCATCATTCCAAACCTTGCATCTTCAAATGTAGGGAACACAATAAAAGCATCACTTTGTACAGCCCTACTACAATTTGCACTTGCACACCATCCCAGAAAGGAAATTGTGAATGTTTATGGTTCCAGCCAAACATATCTCACTCACCTCCACAAACACCAACAACTAGGCTAACTCAATAATGCTTTGCTTTTTCAGACCAATAAAAGACAACCCTAGTTTTCAAAAAGCTTTGAACATTTATAATGCCTAACATTCTGCTTGATGTGGTTAATATAAGGTAAATAGAGTTGAGTGACAAAAGAAATGTGGAAACTGAAAAACCAAATAACAGAACAAGACGTGAATAACCATAAGCACACTGGAATGTCTAGAACAGGCCAAGTGATCGTTTGACTCAGAAAAAAGAAAGAAAAGTCTACCTGGTCTGCTAATTGCTTTTTTGAACACCTGCATGGAAATATTAACCCAAAACCTCACAATTCAGCAACATTGAAACAAACAATTAAAACCTACATAAAATCAAATGTTGCTAAATGACTGAATCTGACGCTGAAATCCACGTGGCAACAAACACCACATCATCGCATATCCAAGGAGCATCATTAAAGGCACATTGGAGTTTATTGATAAATTAAGGGTTTATTCATGTTAGCAGGTTTAGCATGAACCACATCTGAAATACACGTGATCATCATAACAATAGAAACAGGTGGGTAAGATCATCCGTTCAATAAAAGCTTTGAAACATATCACTGTTTGCTTTGCTGAATGTAATACTCTAGTTAAATGAACAATAACAACTATGGCATTGCGTCATCAGCCATTCAAACTGCAAACCAGATGACAAAATGGCGCGTGCAAGCGCCGCCTGTATTTACCGTCTACAGCAGCCATCAGAAACAAAGGTATCTGCTATTCTCTCAATTTTCAACATTTGCATAACACTTCTCAAACATAAGGAAATAACACACTAACTGTCCATTAACAATGACCAAAATACCAATAACATCAAAGCTGAGTCGTTTGCTTGTAGCTCACGAACACACTGCCCCTATATCAAATCACACTTCCAAATTCATTTCATTTTTTTTTTTTTAAATGCCGACAATGTTGTGTATGGCTGCATGAAAAATACATTATGTGAATTGATGTACTCTGCATGTTCTTACCGAAAGTATTTGTCTAAACAGATCTTTTTTTTTTTAATAAAACAAAAGACGAGGCCCTTCGGTTGTCTTCTCCCACTTCTAGTTCTTCAATGTCTGCTGCTCAATCAGTTCAGCATGCGCTTCTGTGAGCCAATGACGAACTGCACTGCAGTGACACGCGCTGTCCTGTAGGAGGTTGTGTCTAGAAAGGAAACCTTGATCTGGTAAAATCTCGCGAGTGTTGGTAATGATAAGCTATGGCGAGCTTGCTGCTCGCGAGACTTTACGCAGATCAACGGTTATCTTCTAATCTAGACCCGTGCGTCGCCCTCTAGTGGTGAATGAAAGAAAGAAAAAAGAAAGAAAAACCGACATCTGAGCTAAAAACATCAAACAAAACGAATTTCTCCCATATCAATCCCTCATTTCATATAGCCCATCACCCATATATGTGTATTGGTATTTAAAACTATGAGTGGTCTCAAATTATGTTATAATTTGATATTTATTTTTAAAAACAGCAGATTTTCAAATATTGGATACTATGCAATATACAATACGGATGTAGAAATGGTTGAAAATCTGTTTATTTATTTATTTTTATGCAGTTTGGTGCAGACTTTCTGGACTGATGCATTCAACTGGATGATAAATAAATAAATCTGCTATTGCTTGAAATTTAAGAAATTGGGTCTAATTATTGAGGAATTATTGAGTTTTAATGCTTTTGTTATTTTTTTTTAATTAAATTATTATTACTGTTATTTTAGTAGCTTTTTAAAACACCACCTCAACTGCATGTTTTCAAAATGGATCACGCAAAAATGTATATCCTCTCTTCATTTACTCACCCTCATGCCTTTCCTGATGAGTGACTTTTTTTTCTGCAGAACTTAAAAAAACTAAAAAATATCTCAGCTCTCAGATCAAAACTTTGAAGCTCTAAAAAGCACATAGAGACAGCATAAAAGTAATCATACGACTCCAGTGGTTAAATCCACCTCTTCAGGAGCGATGTGATAGGTGTGCCAGAGAAACAGATCAATATTTGACTGCTTTTTTACTATAAATCTCCACTTTCAAACCCCCTCCTAAGGGCTCTTCTCTTCTTAGAGTTCTTTTTGCGATTCACATTCTTTGTACATATCGCCACCTACTGGGCAGGGAGGAGAATTTATAAGAAAAAGGACTTAACTATTGATGTGTTTTTCATCCACACCTTTAATATCACTTCAGAAGACATTAACTGTACCACTGGAGTTGTATGGATTACTTTAATGCTACTCTTTTTTGTTTTTTTGAGCTTTAAAATTTTGGTCAGCATTCACTCGCTGTATGGACCTACAGAGCTGAGATATTCTTCTGAAGAAAATTTGTTTGTGTTCTGCAGAAGAAAGACAGTAAATGATGAGTGAATTTTAATTTTGGGGTGAACTTTAAAAGTGCTGAAAAATCCTCAAATCAATAACACAAATAAAAAATAACACAATAATACAAATCAATTGTATTGTATTTTGGACAAATAAGGTTTTAAATAACCCCTATAAACTTTTTTCCTCTCACTCATTGGTGTTATTTAATTTGTACGTATATGTACATGTTGTTACAGGGCATTGTTTTTTGTATTTTGACGTTGTCTCATACAAAACCGGAAGTACTTTACTCATTGTTTGCTCTAGGTGATATGTGTGTGTGTGAGCGTTATTTCTTTGTGGGGACCAAATGTCCCCATAAGGATAGTAAAACCCGAAATTTTTGACGTTGTGGGGACAATTTGTCAGTCCCCATGAGTAAAACTGCTTATAAATCATGTAAATGATGTTTTTTTGAAAATTTAAAAATGCAGAAAGTTTTGTGTGAGGGCTAGGAGATTGAATATATAGTTTGTACAGTATAAAAACCATTATATCTATGGAAAGTCCCCATAGAACATGGAAATACAACGTGTGTGTGTGTGTGTGTGTGTGTGTGTGTGATGATAGATGATGCCTTTGTAAATATTGGACCAGGGATAGGTAAGTCACTGCAGATGATGGAGCTCTATGGAAGAGAGGACAAAACATACAATTTGTGGAAAGAGGAATGCAGGATGCAGTAGGTGAAGTTGAAAAGTGAGCCAATCATTGGGGATTTTGTTTTTCCATTGCAAAAAACTCAAGTAATGTGCTTTTCAAGAAAGAAGGAAACTCCCACAGTTAATTTAAAACTATACAATCAAATATTAGAGCAGATATCAGTGGTTAGATAAATGTTAAGGAATAAATGTCTTGCAGTGTTTGGCAGGAGTGAACTGGGGAGCCAAACATCTTTCACAAAGGTGAATTGCTTGTGCATTGATTAGATCAACAATTCACTATGGTAGTTTAGTATACAGCATCACCCTCATTGACTAAAAATATAAATGTAATTCAGTATCAAGCTTTGAGAAAATGCTGTGGTGCTTTTAGGTCATCACCTATAGCAGGATTGCAAGAAGAAATGGGAGAAATGCCTTTAGATGTTCGAAGACTCCAATTCAAAATTGTTTATTGATTTCTATAAAAGCTCATTTTTATTATCCTGTTAAAAATGTATTGGAGAATTGTTGGGAATATGAATATAAACAGTTAGACCGCATTGGACTCTCAGCTCTCAGTCACTCACGTTACATCAACGGTAAACATGATTCTGGTATCTGTAATAAATGTGGTTTTCTGGAGACTGTTGAGAATGTGCTACTAAATTGCACAACATACAGAATGACAGTGAAATATTCCAGTTTAAAGAAGAATAAACATCTCAAACTGTCTGATATTGCAGAACCTTTTGAACATGTCTTCAAAAGGGTATAAAGTTCTCTTAAATTATTTAAAAGAAGCAGGTCTGTTTAGAAGAATTTAGTCGTTAGGTGTTTTTTTCCCGCCCTTCTACAGAAACGCTTCACACGCCATTCCAGTAGATGGCGCAAATGCGCCAAAAGCTGGTTTGCCAACCGCCATAAATACAAAGAAAGTGAAGAACTTGTGAACTATCAAGCCAGTACACTGTTTATTGTTAGAAGCGAACTGTCCCTCTATTTCATTAAGAATAATTAGATCATTAAGTCCTTTTTTTATAACCTGTAAACAGCATTGTCCGAGCAGGAAGACAGGCATAGACTCCACAATTTAAGCTATTGCTGGTATCTGCTCGTTTTAATTTCACTTAATAATTTTAATGTGGTCTAAAAGGGATTCTATTAATAAATATTGGCATGTAGGAACACTTATTACACTTTTTATTTATTTAATTTCATAGGGCTGTAAAAAAAAGCCCAGATCAACGAAGCAGGATCAACATGACAGTGATGATCCTGAATCCTGATGCATTTAAAGATGAAGACATTCCAGATTAGGTAACTTATTTAAATACAATTTAGTCTATTTGTTTGTAAGTCTTCATATTGCCATAAACATTGTCATTTAATGTGTTTCTCTCATCAGAAATCGTATAAATATGTGGAAGATAAAATAGATGAATTCCATAACAAAAAGATCCGAGTGAGTTCCCTCCAAGTTCTTTATGAATTTACTATTATAAATATATGTAAACATATATTTAACTTTTTTGATTTTGGTCTGTAAACCCTCTTGGCTTGAGGGGTTCAAGAAGACAGCGATCAAGAGTATGAAGATGAAGAGGTAAGCGACGGAAAAGTTCAGAACGGTTGATTCAGTCTGTAACATTAGATTTTTTTATCCAGGAGATCATGCCCCTGTCATTTAAGGAGTCAGAAGAGGATAATGATGAAGAAGAGGCAGAAATGGAGAGTGACATGGAAGGGAAAAGATGATGGTAACATACTGGAATGACCCACCCAAAATAATTGCCTACTCATGAATATGCCATGAATGTAACACATTTGGTACTTTTTTAAGCACCAGTAAGTAAAGTGTCTTATTCGCATTTAAAGAAATGCATACCGCTTTTTTTTTTCACTCTGAAAATCCTATTTTCACTCTTATAGAGCTCCCAAATGACATGGCTTGTGGAAACATAAAGATTTTAAAGAAAACTACAATTTAATATGAATACTAATGTAAACCTTGACTGTATTGCTTGATCAAAATCTATTTTTGCTCTATATCAATCCTCTAGTGTGCAAATTACCTCATTACAAAACAGCAACTTTATTTCAAGTATGTGTCATTTTCATCAAGTTTTATAGTACTTTATTATACTTTAGGGCTGAAACGATTATTCAACGTTATCGACAATGTCGACAGTAAAAAATAGTCGTTTGATATCATTTACCGTAACATTAAACTCTAATGATGGCACGTGAGAGCAGCACTGCAGTTTGTGCCAGAGTCTGACTGAGGAGAGGAAGAATTACACAGCTCACAGTCCAGATGTACACTAAACTTTCCAAACAGCTTCAGGTGATGTAGGTCCCAAAGTACAAGGGAGTTATACAAAAATACCAAATAAGTAAATACAGAAGCACTCTAGTTGTGGAATAAGTGAAGTCGGAGCTCTTTAAAGGAAACATGCCGGTGTTGCATCTTAAATGCAATTATATTTAATGCGTTATAGCTTAATTAAAGTTCAAATAATACGGAAGCAGGTCATTTATTGAATCGCAATTTATTGAATCATAATATTTGTCACTGTGCATTTCTTTTCGTGAAGAAATGTGGTAATACGCAGCTTTAGTAATAAGAGAGAGTTTGTTTTTTTAAGTGAGTTAAAGATGGATTGAAGTGAACAGAAAGCTGAGAAAGGTAGTCTTCATCCCATTATATAACTGCAACAAAATATGTTTTTGATTTGATTTGGCTTGTTTTCCAATTAAAATATCTAAAACTCATTTAAAACAGTGTACATTTACTTCAGGAACTATTCTGCAGAAGACAAATATTGTTCTCTGAGAATGTTGAAAATAATATAAAAAATACAAATATTTAAAAATATCTAAAATCCTTTTAAAAAGATGCATTTACCTGAGGAGCAGCATTTAAGAAATTTCTACTTGCTTTTAGAGAATAGATCTTCAATATTGTTTGTCTTTACTGCATTCGCAGAAGTATAACCAAGTGAAAAAAATACACGTATATACAAAATACACTTACTGTATATTTAAAATACATTCTCTTAAAGTCTAAATAGCTTATATGTTGTTTTAAGGACTTATAGACCATTTTAAATAGAAAAGACAAAAACACTTGATAGTGACACAGACAGACAGAAACGTAAAAAGATCAGTGGGCAGCAAATGTATAAAAATGTAACTGTTTTTACCCTTAAATTATACAATTGTGTTAGCATTGGCTCAGTACATTTATACCAAGTCTGACTTGTCTTCAGGTGTCAGAAGAGGCTGGGCTGGAAGGAGCCGAGGTATCTGATTCGGATGGAGAACCGAATCTGCACTTCTATAACGCCATGGCAGAGAAACAGAAACACAAGAGAAAGAAGAAAGAGCAGCAGAATGAGGATGGGTGAGCGCATTTACAATATTCAGCCATTGTGGTTATGCATGTACAGTGCTTTAGAAGCCCTACTGTCACTGACTGTATTTACAGAATGATGGAGGAGGAAGAGATGGCAGGAGATGCTAAAACTGTTAACTGTGCTTGCAGCTCATACACAAACATCTTTTCAAAATGTCTTTATGAATAAGTTTGACAATGCCTTGTCTAATTTGTTTGATGGTTATACTGACATTACAATAAGATAAACAGTCAGCCAACCAGCTAGATAATCAGACTGATTATCACATAAAGAGAGTAACTTAAAGGGATAGTTATATATATTTCAGCTCTGTAGGTCCTTACAATGCAAGTGAATGGGTGCCAAAAGTTGAATGCCCTAAAAGCACATAAAGGCATCATAAAAGTTATCCATATGACTGTAATGTTTTAATCCATATCTTACGAAGTGATTATGATATATGTGGGTGAGAAACAGATCAATATGAAAGTTCTTTTTAGCTAAAATTCTTCTCCCTGCCCAGTAGGGGGCGATATGCACGATATTTCCTTCACGATAATAAACACACAGTGACATATATTATGATTCAATAAGTCGCGAGCCATCACGTTATAATCTAGCAGCATTAAGCGTGCGTGCTCAAGTAATGAGCGTCCCTGCGACAGAGTGTGCATCAGCCGGGTGCAGTTTAAATTTCTTCCCTTTAGATCAGGACACTGCTCATCTCATTGAAGAGGTGCTGACCACACAGAAAAATGCCAGTTTCGAGGTTTGTAGTTATTTACATGACAAGCTTCCTTAGTATTTGAACTTTAAAATGTAACACTGGGATGTTTCCTTTAAAGACGTTCAACACACAAGTTTTTCTTCAGTGGAGTGGCAGCTCTGGTTATTCCACAATGAGAGTGCTTCTGTATTTACTTTGTATTTTTGTATAATCCCCTCATACTTTGCGATCTACATCACCTGAAGCTGGCTGGAAAGTTTGGAGCGGTGTAATTCTTCTTCTCCTCAGTCAGGCCCATCATTAGAGTTTAATGTGATCTCATGTTATGTTTAATGAGAACAAATGACTATTCGACAACTAATGTGTTTGTAGAAAATGTTTTATTGTCAGCATTGCCGATAACATCGACTAATCAGCCCTAGTTTTGAGGTGCAGCTGGTTTAATTTACAACAAACCTGTAGTATGGTCTGATTCCAGTCCACTTGGCAGTGAAGTGTCCATCAGTTGAACCTTACGGAAATGCCTCTTTGGAAGTGCCCTTTGAAGCAGCTATTTATGAGTCCTTCGGTTTTGGAATGACCCTTCAAGCTTGTTGCCAAAAGTGGAAGGGGCTCCGTGACAAGTTTAACAAGGCAGTTGATGCAAGTGGCGATGGATGGAAAGTCCTGCATTATTGGTATTACGTCCATGCTGGAACAAAACGAAGGCTTAGTCCACCTAGGGTACTTAATCCCGGAAAAAAGTTTGGCTTCTTCAACAGTATAAATTACACTTAAGTCAGAACAGTCTAAAGGTCTGTGCCAACTATGATGGATATAGCTTGATAGGTCTTGAAAAGTTTGTGGAATAACAGTATGTCAAGCCAACATATTAACTGAAAATCACAATCATTTTCCTACATACCACTAACATTTTAAATATTACAGACCGTGTTCTCATGTTCATATCTGTTTTGTGAAAAGATGTCCAAGAACAGAGGGCTAACACCCAAGAGGAAGAAGATCGTTCAGAATCCCAGCGTCAAACATATAGAGATGTTTAGACGTGCACAGATTCGTAGGATAGGTCAGGTAAGTCTAATAGGATTCATTTGTATACTCAAAAGCCTGTAAAAAATGTCAGAATTAATATTCAAAACAGATGATGAACTTAGAATATTTGTTTCAGGTTCTTGAGGTGTGGCCAGAGAAGACAAGATACAGTGGCGAATGGTCTAGTATTTGCACTGGAGTTAAGAGGAGTGTTAAACTCAAGTGATAAATCTCAACCCAGCTGGATTATGTAAAAATGATGATATTTCCCACTGCTCAAAAACAAATTGTATATGAAATAAAGTAAAGAATATAAACACAAAGTCATATATTAATAAGTTAAGCTAATTAAGTTATATTTAAAAAGAAAACAGACAAACATTGAATATTGCTTTATTTTGTGTTTATTAGAGAAGCAGTTTATACATGCTACATTTAGATTACTTTCACCTGGACGACCAACTAAATGAATAGGGCCTCATTCACGAAACACAAACAGAATAATTTTCTGTGTATATCGTTCATTAACCCATTCTTGCATTAATTGCTACACTGAACTGCAAGCTACAATTTATGCAGAAATTCTGTTTAACGAATAAAGTTCTTGTTAAGGCTGACTTGAAGTCTGCTTAACATGAACCGATTTATGATATTAATATAATCCAGAATGCATGTTTATTCTGATATCTTAAAGCCATTCAAGCATACAGTCATGCTCTTTTATTTTGTACTATCCTATAATTAAATGCCAGGAAGGTTAAAACTGGAAGTAACTATGCAGACGTGAGATATCTGTTACAGGCAGGGTTGGGAGGGTTACTTTTGAAATGTAGTCCACTACAGATTACAGAATACATGCTGTAAAATGTAATTGGTAACGTATTTACTTAAATTACTCAAGGTCAGTAACACTTTCTAAATACTTTGGATTACTTCTTCAGCACTGGTAGATTATTTCACTTGTTTTGACTATAAAAACTCTTCCAGTACAGTAAGACAAAATACACATGTTAAAAATACATTCTCTGAAAAACCTAAATATATTATGCAGTGTTGTTTCTAAAACAAGATTAATCATATTTATCTTCTTTTAAGGATTTGTAGATATTTTTACAGGAAAATAATACAAAAATTATTATCAAGAATGATTTATGCCCTAATATCAAAGGTCTTAAAGAAAGATATAATCGTGTCTGGTAACATGTGTATGTAATATGGCTAGAAAATTAATTTTAGCTCAGTGTAAAATTGACAATTTACACAAGGTTTATTTTTATTTCTTCTGCTCCAAACTTACTTCAAACGTACTTCTCTGTCTGCTCGTATGAATGTAACACATCATAAGAAAGTGTTTCACCGCTGTTCAAATGCACTTTGGATCACATCATTTATATGTATAAATGTTTTCCATCTGAAAGAACTAAATATTAAATTAAACAAATGACAATAAAATGCAAAGTAATCTCTTCAGTAATCAAACTACTTTTTGAATGTAAGTGAATCCTAATTATCAAAAATTTTAATTGTAACTGTACTATTATTTAGCATTTTAAATATGTATTCCCGTTACTCCCCAACCCTGGTTACAGATCATTCATTTTCACAGCGGAAGGTTTCTGAACTCGTGGACATAAATATCAGAGATGGCAACAGACTCCCTGTCCAAATCATAACCACATATGTTACAAAACAACACAATCTGATCATAGTTCTGCCTAAAAAACCTTCTTGAGACCCAAATGCTAAGACAACACGAAAAGTTTTTCAAACTGGTTGAGACATAAATTTACTGTGTGCTTTAGTCAGATTGCTCACAATCCGTTCCTCAATCTCCACTTCTCCCTGCACTTCCTCATCTGTAAGAACCAACTCTTGTTGCGTGTCCTTGGTGACAACAACCACGTAACCACGTCGCGTGTCCAGCACATTCGCAACCACTGCTTGATGGTTGTAAGTGTCTAAGGCACGACGTGCTCGCTCCAAAAGGATCGATGGGTCAGTTTCCAGTTTAAAAGAGATGACAAATGCCCGAGGCGCCCAGTCCTTCACCAATGGGGACAGCATCTTGGGAACCATTTTCATACTTATCTGTAAAATATATAAACATACTCTCATTTAGAGCGTTTATTTGCAGAAAATGACAAAAAAATATGCTGTGTTTTCAGACCTTTATCTTGTGGCTTTAGTAAAATGGAAATATTAAAGCCAATTATTTAATTTTGTTGTTATCTATCATGCTTATTTTTTTCAGACACTATAAATGGGACTTTGAAAATACCCTGCCCTAGCAGACAGAATGAATATTTGTTGTTGTAAAACCACACCTGTAGTGGTCCATTAGACGATTGAATTTTGTGTTCTGGCATTTCCGATGCTGGGATGTAGAAATCAGAGACAGCAGCTGCCAAATAAAACATAGCCTTTGACCCTAGGAGGGAGAAAAAAAAGAAAAGAACTAGAATTCCCACCCAAATGTAATGTCAGCTTAAATTAAGCAACCAAGTAAGCAGAAAGTGTGGGACTTTGTTAACCTATGGAGCTTAATGCTTGTGCTGCAGCCTTGAGAAGATGAAGGTACTCTGATAAGGTGTTGAATTCCACTGGCAACATTAATCCTGCTGCTTTAACCGACTGATAGCGTTTTAGAACTGTTGGAATGTTTGGAAGTGCTTTCTGATCCACCAGAACCTGACCAGTGTCCTCCTTATCAGTCTCTAATCTTAGGCTATCCAGTAAATTGACCCCCGTGTACAGTCGAGAGTATGGATAGAGAGACCGATGCCTATGCAGGAAGATCACTGCATAGCCAGAGTCAAGAAAATACTCAGCAGAGGATGCCCCACGTCGACCACTGCTGAAGTTGTCCAGGAAGCGTACTGTCCGGGATTCCAGAGGGACTTTGGTGCCTCCTGAGGTGATCAGAACAACTCTGCGACCGGCTGATCCATGTCGTTCTGCAAACTCAGCCATAAGTTTCCTAATCTCCTCCACATGAGAGGGGATAGCAAACTCCTCTGAAAGTCCTCCATCCACTACACCAGAGGGGTCAGAGTGGGCCATTGTACACAGGTCTGAAAGAAAAGATTAAAGGGATAGTTCACCCAGAAATGAAAATCAATGCAAGTAAATGGTGACCAAATCTTTAAAGTTCCAAAAAGCATAAAAAGCCATTATAAAAGTAATCCATATGACTAGTGGTTTATTCCATGTCTTCCGAAGTGATTTGATAGGTGTGGATGAGAAACAGATAAATATTTAAATCCTTTTTTACTATAAATCTGCACTTTCACCATCCCTCCAATGCCCTCTCTTATCTCCTAAGAATTTTTCTTCTTTTGTTTTTGGTGATTTGCAGTCTTCAGTGCACTTGCTGTGCAGGGAGGAGAATTTATAACAACAAATGACTTATCTATTGATCTCTTTCTCACCCACACCTATCACATCACTCCTGAAGATATGGATTTAACCTCTGGAGTTCTATGGATTACTTTTAAGCTGCCTTTATGTGCTTTTAGGAGATTCAAAGTTCACTGGCATTGAATTGACCTACATAGTTGGGATATTCTTTTAAAGGTCTTCGTTTGTGTTCTGCAAAAGAAAGAAAGTCATACAGATCTGGGATGGCATGAGTGTCAGTAAATGATGAGTATTTTCATTTTTGGGTAAACTATCCCTTTAAAATGAACCACGGTTTCAATGCTACAGATTTATACACAGAGATTAGTCTTGTGGTATTGAATGACAACTTGGCAGGACTTTAAAATGTTCCTAACATAACACACCCAGCACCAAAAACAATATGAATATACAACAAATAGTAACACATGACTCAACTCAGACATATAAACATCTGAGCAACTGCTCTTGTTTTGTGCTTTAAAGCAAAGTGTCAAGTGCAATGCCAACATTTCCATGAATGTATACCAGGAGTTAAATATCAAGACTGAAAAGTAATGCCAACGTCTCATTTGTTGACATGCGTATTAATCCAATCTGCTCCTTAAAAACATTCTAGCTCTTATTACCGGGAAGGTATGAATAAACAAACATAATAAGAAAAACGAGGTCTTTACCTGTCTAACACTCGGCTATTAAACCACCCGAAATTAATGCGATTGACCTTTGTAAATTAGAAGAGAGAAAGTGACAAGCAAAGAAATATCATTTCCCTTAACTTATTAAGATTGCGTGTGCGCATGCGTTACCATGACTGCTCAAGGACGTCATACACATTTCAAAATAAAAGTTTAAAAAGCATTTTGGCATGACAGTCAACTAAAACTACACATGACAAAGGAGATAAACGATCAACTCTGGAATGTGGCTAAACAATGGGAAGTCTATAGTACTAATAGAACTAATAGTTTAATTTGCTAAGAAACACTATTATGTTTATCCATCCAAAAAATGCAAAAAAAAAAAAAAATGCAAAAAAAAAAAACTTAGGATTGAGGAATTGGAGATGAACTGCGAAATCTAATGTAAATAAACTAAGGGACATTTTGGAAAAATATCAATTCCTTATCTGGCACTAAAAAGACTACAGTGTATAATGAACAACCTGCCCAAAATGTTGGATAAGGCTCAAATGCTTGATTGTTTTAATAAGCACTTTGTTGATACTGTATCTCTATTTCAGGCACTTAAAACAATAAATCTTATGAGTCTAATGAATCTTCATTTTAGTTTTCAACAGTTTACCATCCAAGGGGTTCAAACAGCTCTCAAATGTCTGGATACAAATAAATCAGCTGGTCCAGATCAATTAGAACGTTTATTTTTATAATTAGCAGCAGAATTTATTTCTCCTACATTAACGTTTATCTTTAATCTTTATTTATACTCAAATTAAATCTCAAAGATGTGGAAATCTGCCTTTGTTATTCCTTTGTTAAAAGGTGGTGATCCTACT
Organism: Moxostoma hubbsi; assembly: GCA_032164185.1. Lineage (NCBI taxonomy): Eukaryota > Metazoa > Chordata > Actinopteri > Cypriniformes > Catostomidae > Moxostoma > Moxostoma hubbsi. Next base: position 6,349,460 of record JAVLUX010000201.1, on the reverse strand, counting down.
AAATTGGATAACTATAAACTCATTTCTAAACTCTGCTTTCTTTCAAATGTTTTAGAAACTCTTATCAGTGAACAAATGTCTTTGTATTTATCTGAAAATAATGTTTTATCTGTTAACCAGTCAGGCGTTAGGAAAAAAAATAGTACCGCTACAGCTGCTATAAAGTTTGTGAATGACATCATCAAGGCCCTTGATTAAGGACATCAGTGTGCATTAAAGCCTTAGATACTGTCGATCATGAAATATTGAAACTTAAAAATATAGGACTATCCGATAACACTATATCTTGGTTTGTGAACTATTTAAATGACAGTACACAAATGGGTGCAAACGGAAGGTCATTCATCTGCGCCTTTGCATATCACCAAGGGTGTTCCTCAGGGGTCTGCTCTGGGGCTTACTACTTTTTACTTTTTATATTAATTGCCTTGATTTTCATATTATAAATTGTAGTTTTCATTTATATGCTGATGACACTGTAATTTATTGTTGTGCTCCCATTATACATCAAACTGAGTGTCAACTACTGTCTGTATTTGATGTTGTTCAACAAAGGATTTATAGCTAAAAACTTGTTTTAAATGCAGATACATCTAAAGCCATGTTTTTCTCTAACTCAAAGAAATCAACAACAAATCTAGCATCTCTTCACTCTTTGCAGGGTACTATAATAGAGTCTGTATCTGAATATAAAAATCTTGGTTTTATTCTTGATGATTCATTATCTTTTAAGTCTCATACATATCAGTTAGGGACAAAACTCAAGGTAAAGCTTATAATATGTCTTGTTTTTCATTTGATGCAAAATAAAAACTAGTCTCAGCTACTTTTCTGCCTGTGCTTGATTATGGGGATGTTTTTTTTTTTTTTTTTTTTTTATATAAATCTGCATCATTCTATCTTTTACGATATTTAGACACTATTTATCATGGTGCACTTAGATTTATAACAAACTCACTCTACTACTCATCATTGTCAGCTCTTTTATAAGGTTGCTTGGCACTCATTGTCCACATGTAGACTAAAGCATTGGTAATTGTTTATCTATAAATCTATTTTTGGCTTATTGCCATCATATCTCTGTTCTCTTACTCAACAGAAAATTGCTGTGAAGAATTCTTTATTCCCTATGAATCTGAGAAAGATATATCAATTTGCAAATGTTAGTTTTTTCTCCCCTTTTATCCCCAATTTGGCATGCCCAATTTCCAATGCGCTCTAAGTCCTCGTGGTGGTATACTGAATCGCCTCAATCCGGTTGGCGGAGGACAAATCTCAGTTGCCTCCATGTCTGAGACGTCAATCCGCACATCTTATCATGCGGCATTTTGAGCGCATTACCGCAGAGACCTTGCGCATGTGGAGGATTCACTCTATTCTCTGTGGCATCCAAGCACAACTCACCACGCACCCCACCGTGAACGAGAACCACATTATAGAGACCATGAGGAGGTTAACTAAACGTGATTCTACCCACCCTAGCAACTGGGCCAATTGAATGCTTAGGTAGCCTGACTGAAATTTTTGCAAATGTTTTAAAATATTTTTTCTCTTTTAACTTCTTCGAGAATTTTTTTTTACATTTTTTAAATTTTTATTTTTTTTGTATAGTTATATGTTATTTAAAACTGTAAACATCTGCAGCTGCCTGTCTTGGCCAGGACACTTCAGTAAAAGAGATTCTTAATCTCAGTCAGTTTTATTTACTGGTTAAGTAAAGGACAAATAATGAACCAAAAAAGTAAAACAATTATTTAACCTCCAGGTTAACAGAGGGCAGCATTGTCAAAGTAATGCGAAATGACAAGCATTTTTATACCAATGCACTGGAAGCCTTTAATACGTTTAAGTATTTTTGCATCCTCATGATTACCGAAATATTTAGGAAGAGCAATGATAAGATATTATAGATATGTATTATACCGTTTATCTGAGATCTACAGATATTTCATTAACTCACAAATCACATTTGATGTCATTAATTAAAAATAAAAACACACACACAATGTCCAATAAGCGCAATATTATTTCTTACATGTTTATGCTTATTATAATGGTGACTGTGAAATTGAATTGACGAAAATAGTATCAAAAATTCTGGTGATAAATTTCTTGCACACAAGAGGAACTACTTTCCGTGGCTATTTATCTGTAAACCCTGTCGCAGATTGGTACAGTGGGCCGTTCTGCGGCTCATGCCCAAAAAGTAGTTCCGGATATTTGATCCGCGCAAGCAGCCGCTCGTCGTTGCCCGGATGTTGGCTATTTGGAGAGAAAGAAGAACGAGCGCGAGAGAGGCGGAGAGGCGTATAGACACCACGGACATATCGGGTAAAGGGATTGCGGGTCTTCAACCCACGACAAACAAACACGCAGAGCTGAAGCTTATTTCGAGGAGAGAGAGAGGGAGCTGTGATCGAAAAAAGGAAGGGGAGGGGACGGCTAACTTTGACAGACCTGGACTGGCCTCCAGCGGCTGACACGAGACCGGGTGAGTGGGAGCGAACGAGCGGGTGAACGTTACGAGCTCGCGACATGGAGCTCGCGAAGTTGAAGTCTGGGCCCGCGAAAAATGGACGACTTTAACTGTTAGCTGCGTTGTGCCTAAGTTCTTTGGGAAAATGGGAAGCTCAGGCCTTCGGTGGTATGCTGTTGCTGCTGCTGCTACTGTCGTTCGGTCGGGGGCAGGTGGGGACACCGATAGCTTGGCTGTCACAAGGAGAAATTTAGTTAGCAAGCCAGCTAGCCGCCAATACTGTTCTGCCAGACAGGTAGCGATAGTGAGCTGCTAATTAGCGGCAAGCTTTACTTTATCTCGCCTGCTGTTTTTTCGGTTTTCTGACAGGGTTCTAACGTGCCAACTCTGAAGTATTTGTGACTGAAACTTAGTCGGTAAGTCGAGCTGGTTGGGATCTGTTCGTTCACGAACTGCCAAACGAGCAACTTTTGGTGCTGTCATCTAACAGTAGTTGGAGGTGGAGGCCGTATCTATTAATATTTTGCAAACAGACCCGCGGCAGCTGCGTGTCATTGCAAATAAGAATCCTGGCCAACTTGTGGTGCCTTTCGAATGCCATTAAAACGCATGTTAAGTCACAGTGGACATTGCGCTGTACAGATGGATCATCAGCACTCAGTAGCCTATAATAAACATTGATTGGATATATTGAGTATTATCTATTTTTGAAGTGACACGCACACAGGATCAAGTTGGTTGGGGATCTTTCCCATAAGCTGGGTGAATTTGCACAAATAACGGGTTTTGAGGAATTGGACGACAGGTGATAATAGTGACTGCGCTGGTCCAGGTCTGACCAGAATCATATTCTCATAATTTGTTATGTACACATTGCATTTTGCTAGCTTTTAAACACTTGCTTGGTTGTCGTATTTAGTCAATTCTAGACCCTTGTCTGGCCATCAGGTGCAGGGATTTTTCCCGTTGGATGTCCTTCTTTGGCAACTGCAAGAACAAACCTTTACTGTTGTTGAATTAGTTTTTTGCTCGTGGTCTCATACGTTTGAGCCACAATAATATGGCATTAAGTTGTCAGTTGACATGAATTGCATTTCAATGACAGCTTGTCTGCTCTTGCATGCCTGATTAAAATTGACCAATGGAGCAGAGATATTATTAGTTTTATTGGGTTCCCCCCTCATTCACTTAAAGAGTGTTGAGGCTGTTGAATTATGCACAAGCCTGCTGAAAATATTGAGTGATGGACATATGTGAACTGCTCTAGACATATTTTCCCCACCCAGTCAGTGTGGCAATACAATAGTGTGAAAGATTCACGTTAGCATCAGACTTGTTTGTCTTTGGGTTGCCAGCTCACAGAATGCAGAAAATGATTGAACCATCAGTTGCCTGTCATAACATGCCTGCTGGTTCTTATGCTTAAAGTGCTCTCTTTTAGTATTTAAAATTGGTGCATCGAGAAGAGAATTGGCTATGTAGCCCATATTTTATAATACATTTAAAAGGCATCATAAATGCATTTGTATTGTTTCATAAAATGCCTTATATTTTGTAACATCTCATAATTAATTGTAACCACAATTAGGCGATATTACATTATAATACTTTCCTATTCATAGTTATACCTTAGAGTATAATGCATTATTACATGAACAAAATCAAAGTTTATCTGCAGAAGTTATAATCAATAGAAGTAGAATAGAAGGTTAAAGTGACAAAATCATTGTCTACTTATAAAGATTTATATTATATTTTTGAGTAGTTACACATTAGAAGACATTACAATCAAGCTTTAAAAAAAAAAAAGAAATTTATATATATTTCCATCTATTTGCAAGCTTTATTTAATATTTTTATAAGGCCTGAGGCTGATGTTCCTCTTAAGGGAATAGTTCACCCAAAAATGAAAATTCTCATAATTTTCTCACCCTCATCCCATCCTAGATGTGTATAACTAACTAACTTCAGCAGAACACAAAGATTTCTGAACACGACAAATATTTCAGCTCTGTAGGTCAGTACAGTGCAAGTGAATGGTGGCCAGTACTTTGGAGGTAACACATGCACGTAAAGGAAACATTAAAGAAAACCAGTGGTTAAATCCATATCTTCAGAAGTAGGGCTGGGTATTGAGTTCGATACATTTTAGGCACTGACCGAATTGCCTCTAAACAATCGAGTATGAAAAAATGTTTTGTCGGTCGGTACTAAATTTCGATACCCAAGGGGTTCATCTCATCAACGTCAGAGATAAGCATGTTGCATGCTAGATGTGCCCAAATCTAAAAGTGCCTGTGATTGGCTTTTTTTAGTTCAGTACGCCCAGAGACGCGGCTCACACGTGAGGCTGTAGTGTGTATGCATCCCAACCCTCATAGATGTAAAAGATGTGGAAAAGATAAAAAGTGTGGCTACATTTCACCAGGCTCGATGCCAGCAGTGCGCGATGCAATATTTGCGACAAGATAATTGTTGCCAAGACCGGCAACACGACAAACCTGATGAAGCACTTGACAGTGCACGGAATAAACTTAAGAGCAGAAAGTTGCTCCGTCTTTGACTACAAGAAGACCGATGGCCGGTGCAGTCATCCTCTCGGCATCCTCCTGCCACAGAGCTTCCTTCAACATGCCCACCACATGAGTCCTCCAAAACTACTGATGAATGCAGCGGCGCTATGACTGGGAATCCGACAGGTAGGTTAACGTTTAGCAAACAAACCAACAAATAAAATAGCCTAACTTGTAGTGATACATGCCTGTGTACTTGTTAAATTAACATTTCTGTGTGTGGTGACATAGTCCTATAAACTGGGACCTACGTAACTTTAACCAACATTTTTTTGTTGTAATGTTTGTAATCATGTTAAAACGGATTTCGCAAAATTGCCATAAAAAAAGTATCGTTTAGGAACCGATATCGAAATGTTTTTAATGATACCCACCCCTATTCAAAAGCGATATAATGGGTGTGGGTGAGAATCAGATAAATATAAAGTCCTTCTTTACTATAAATCTACTTAAACACAGCCATGCATGTTCATGAGAGTTCTGTTGTTTGCCAATTCGCATTCTTCGTGCATAACGCCACCTACTAGGCTGTTATTTATTCTTTTCCTTTGCTTTATCGTTCCCTTTTTTCCTCTCTCCTCCTTGCCCAGTAGGTGGCGATATGCACAGAGAATGCAACTAGGTCCTCTTGTGAATGCGCCAATGAGAGCTGGTTTAAGTGCACATTTATAGTAAAAAGGGACTTCAATATTGTTCTGTTTCTCACCCACCCCTATCAAATCGCTTATGAAGATATGGATTTAACCACTGGTGTCTGGATGGATTACTTTGCTGCTTAATATGCTTTTCGGACTTTCAAAATTCATGCCACCATTCACTTGCATTGAATAGACCAACAGGGCTGAGATATTCTTCTAAAAATTTTCATTTGTTTTATGAAGAAAGTCATCCACACCTGGGGTGGCATGAAGGTGGGTAAATGATGAGAGAATTACATTTATATTTGGTCATTTAGAAGATGCTTTTATCCAAAATGACTTCCAAATGAGACGCGTAGCAAGCAATTTGTCATTCAAAGGTTATATCTGCTGTATAGGACTGCCAAGTTCTCACAGTGGCTGATGCTAGCACAGAAGAAAGGGACCGACTAGGATTTTTTATTTTTTGGGTGAGCTATCATTTCAAATTATACCTTGTTGGGTAAATTTCTCAATGTCTCAACTTACATCGTGAATGTTTGTTCTTTGTATATTCTGTGCATTTTTATATTACTTCTATTACATACTATTAGCTTGACTTGTATGTTACAAGTGTATGTTAAGTGTTTTTTTTTTTAAGATGACATTGCTTTTGTAATGTTACTTAAGCAGACCAAGACCACTAATGATGGTACGATCACATCATAAAGCCTTATGACTGTTGACAATAAGCTGCTTTTGCAATACAACACTTATACAAAACCATATATATATCACATTACAACCACTGTGGCTAAAATTGAATATTGATTTTGTTACAATGTACAATGGCTACTCTTTAAGGTAAAACTATTGAGTAGGTTAAGTATTCTTACTATAATTAAAACTGTACTTAAAAATCTTAAATCATATTATACGGTGCGATATGAGACTTTTTGAATGCATAATAATGTATTTATTATGCCTTTACCATTTAAAATATAAATAGTATTTTAGTTGTAGTATTTGCTTACTCCGATTACATTGGTACAATCCATATTTGCATCTTTGCTGATAGAAAGTAACCATGAAATGCATTTTTGTTACTTTGGTTGTGAATCCTTTTATAAGAAAGGTATTGCTCTTATCTGTTATCTGTAATATTATGCGTCATGTTGCTCATTGGTAAATTGCTAAATGGGCTGGAATGGGAGCTGTTAAAGAACACAAGCATGGCATCTGTTGTAATGTACCATAACTGTTCCCATGCCAGGATCTGACGAGGCCTCTGCTGCAGTATTGCACACAGACTCATCTCTTCATGCCCCTAGGTGTCAGTGGGCATCCTGCCACCAAGTCTAAACTCACCTGGAAACTGCTGGCTTTATGCAGTCCACCTACTTTATCATCACTAAACGATGCCATAGGCTACACACCAAATTTGGCATTGTATAACGCTTTTGATGTTTGGTGGCTGCATTATTATTATTTTTTATATGAAGGCGCAATACTGTGTTCTGTCTAATGAGCTGTCTTTAATGTTACACTGTTTACAGTGTTTTTTGAGTCATTAGCATTTTTTTCCCCTCTGCTGAATAGATTGATGAGATTTTGTCCCACATTTAGAAAGTTAAGCCTTTATCCAGCTGTGCTGCTGAGTGTTTTGCGCAAACATCTGTTCTCTTACATTTGTGTTGTGTGAAACCAGTGTATCATTTTCTCTCATTTTGTGTGAAGAGTAGGTCCAACAAGTGGTTTGTTTCCCTTTTCTTTCGATAGCTTGATCAGACATATTTCAGTTTGCAATTTTTAAATGCTGTGTAATGGTATCGAATTAGCAGCAAAGCATTTGTAGATTCAGTAAACTGACACGGACAAAAAAAGAGACATCCCATCACCTTTCGCATACCAATTGCTCATTTTGACTGCGGTGGCCCTTTGCCCAGCCCTGTCTCACTGAGAGGCTTTTAATTTTCCCCCCTTGTTGAAGCAATTATTCAAATGGCTGTCCGTGAGATGGTGTTAGCAGACCCCTGTTGGTAAATGGGGTGCAGGCAAGCTAAATGCATGGCTTCCTCAGCTCAGACACGCCCATCAGGTAACCACTCAATCTATGCTGGTTACAGTACAATTTAGGACTGGGTAAAAATATAGATTTGTTTTTTTATTTTGCATCACAATCTTCATTTGAACAGTCTTCTCAAAATATTGATTCTTAAATTCCAAGATCGATCTTTTACTCTGTGACATCTAGGCCTGCCCCCAACCAAAGATTTTCCTAGTCGACTAGTAGTCTTTAATTTAAGCCATTAGTTGACTAGTTGGCGCACGTTTATGATATTAATTTAATTGCTTATATGTTGGGGGGGCATCAGAAAATGGTTTGAGTTCCAGGGCTGAGAATGTCATAAGTAACATTGCTAACACTGTTCTACATTACAGAGAAATACTAAACCGTAATAATGAGCCTTTAAAATATACATTTAACAAGCTCACCAAGTGAGCCGCAGTGACACTGGCAAAAGCGGAAAAACCAGCAAAAGACTGTCTTAACATTTTGTTAATTTATAGAGAAATGCACATTAGGATTGTGCTGACAGACGATGATCTCGTAGATCGATGATGATCAGAGTGATCGCCAATAGCTGACGCCTTTGACGATGTCAAGACGATATTTGGCTCGTTTTCCCACAAATCTATTAAATTATTATTATGAGACTATTATCAAATTAATTTTTCAAATAATTTGCCCCTAGACACAGACATGCACATGAAGAAACACTATTATATTATTAACAACAGATGATAGAAAAGCCGTCTATGCGCATTGATGACGCACTGATACGGAGGCATGCAGTCTTGTGGATCTCACTCTTTGTTTCTGCTTTCCGATTTCTTTTTATACTTTTTTTTATGAGTGCTGCAAATGACCTTTGACATCTCATCTCTGTAGGTGTTTTGAGTTCAGTTCACTTAACTTCCACAGAGCAGTTCATTGTGAACGCAACTCTGCAGCCTGTAAAATAATACAAACTATATTAAATAATACAAAAACACGTTCACCTCGATCCATGATTTATATTTCAGTGATTTTTATCATCATTATAATAATTATTTTTATATTTCTTATTGTTTTTATGTCTTCATTTGTATAAGTAATTTTCCTGCATGTTTAGACGGATTCTTGCCTGAGTGTTAAAGTGCTAGTGTTAAAGTTATTAGTTAAATGCAAAATTGATTAGACTACATTCTATTAAGAAGGGTTAATTCAGGCAAGGTGCTTGACATTAGTCTTAAAATGTGATCCCGTTTACACCTGGTATTAAGATAAAAGCATTTTTGGTGATCCGATCACATGTGTTCAGTGCTAAATACAGGTCTAAAAAGTTTTGTGATCAGATTTGGGCTGCACAATTAATCAAAATAATATTGATATAACAATGTGCGATTATTAAACTGCAAAGGGCTATGATTTAATTAATTAAAAAAATGGTCTTCATGCGCTGCTCTTCAAAGTTTATATATTCTGCTCTGTCTTGTTTGTGTTAGTGCATTATTACAGTATTTTCAGAGCGGTTCTGAGCTCCACATCTCCATCTCGTGCTCAGAGCAACAGATGTGCTCTCAGTTCGGTTCTGTTCATTATGTGCAATGAGCGCATGATATTTAGACAAAGGGAAACTGACGCAACCTGCGTGAAGCAAGGGGTCTTTTATCCGTCCATTTTGGCAGCCTCTCAGACTCCGCTGGGCACAGGTATCATTAGAATAACACGGGATACAATGCCAAGATTAATTGGGCTCAAATTGTGAAAGAGTGGTTCAGGGAGCATAAGAAATATTTTTTTACACATGAATTTGCCACCACAGAGTCCTGACCTTAACCCCATTGAAAGTCATTGGGATGTGCTGGAGAAGACTTTACGGAGTGGTTCGACTCTCCCGTCATCAAAAGATCTCGCCAAAAATTAATGTAACTCTGGACAGGAATAAATGTTGTGACATTGCATAAGGTTGTCGAAACGATGCCATGACAAATACACGATGTAATCAAAACTAAAGGTTGCATTGATGGTATTGAGTCGAACCACTCAGTAAAGTCTTCTTCAGCACATCCCAAATATTTCAGTGGGGATAATCACATATGACCAACTCACCATGTTGATGATATTTTAGTTAATTGTGCAGCCCTGAAGGATCATAAAATTAGTCTACTGATGCATTCTTTATGAAACATAATGGCCTAATGAAAGCACATTAAAATTATCACGATATTAATGAAATGGGTCAATTTTATGTTGTCAGCAAAATTATCTTGATTATGTTGTTAATATCCGATATGTCGCCCAGCCCTACATAATATCAAACTGATATTGAACTGATAACCCATTGGTTATTGGTTTAATTAAACTTAATGTGAATGTGTTATTTATTCTTTGCCATTAAATATAATTATTTTTATTAATTTATATTAAAATATATTTTACTTATGCATTGTTATAGTACACTGCCTGGCCATTTAAATAATGGTTATGATCTGGGGTTGCTTCAGTTGGTCAGGTCTAGGATCAGCAATGTTATGCAGCAATAAAATGAAGTCAGCTGAGTACCTGAATGTACGGAATGACCAGGTTATCCCATCAATGGATTTTGTCTTCCCTGATGGCACAGGCATATTCCAGGATGACAATGCCAAGATTAATCTGGCTCAAATTGTGAAAGTGGTCTAGGGAGCATGAGGAATCATTTTCACACATAAATTGGTCACCACAGATCCCTGACCTTATTAATCCACAAAAGGCTGCGTAGACAGATAAACACGGTCTGTGTGTGATTCAGAACAAACCGGTGATGCACGTGCATCGCTACGGCGGTGCACTCAGATCAGTTCACGTGCATTGTGAAATCAAAGTAATGCAGGTTCAAGCATTTGCGCAATTGCAACCACTAAAAGATATCATACAAATCTACAAACACAGCACCGTATAACAGAAAAGAGGAGATTACAGAATTTCAGGAAATGTGGAACACTACTGTCAAATACACATTGCCTTTTCTGTGTCAAAATAAAAGCTCCTTGTGAAGCTGAATACGACAGCACTACCGGTGTCAAAATAAAAGCCATAGGTGGAGGTGCACAGGAGTAAACAGGACAGAAATATATGACTTTTGTATAATGCAAATCTAATAATCAGATTAATAATGATTATTAAGCATTATATTATTGTAATGAACCTGACGTGTCCCACAATAATAATTTATTATTATGCAATGTTCAACTGGGGTTTCAAAAATAAGTCAGTGAAGTAGCTTTGCACACCTTGTTCATTCACAAAAATGTATTAGTAAAAACATTTGAAGGTAAATAATGCTTTTTATTAAGCTACTCTAAGTATCATTGTATTTGGAACATAAACATAAAAGTGCATATCAATGAAAATGATTACATTTCATTCTCTCTTGTTTATTTAATGAGAAACTAATTATTATACTTTAGTTTAATATTGAATCTACTTTGCTGCATTGGCTGTTTGGATGAAATGATGGTTCCTCCAATTTTAAAAAAACCTTTTTAGAGCAAATACATAATTATCGAGCTATATATAAAATAACATTAATTTGTTTTACACATCACCAGTTTTGACAGCTGATGATAAAAAGATAAATGATCAGGATATTTATTGGACGAAAACTAAATCTGTGAACAGTATGGGCTCTAAAAAATATGATCAGATCATCACTAATATTCAAGTTGGCTGGGTTTAAATAATGATGATGAATAGTGGGCTGAGACTCAAAAAAAAAAAGTGCACAGCGGACAGGTAAATTTTTTATTTTTTTTAAATTGTTTTATTTATAAGCAATCTTTCATTTACTATTTTGTTATTTATTTATCATATCGCAGTTCAAATCGCAATCGTAATATTTAAAAAAAATAATTGCAATTTCAGTTTTGGTCCAAATCGTACAGCTCCTGACTGGATCACAAAAACCACATATGTATGTGGCAAAAAATGTGTATGACCTCATTGCATTTGATGTGTAAACGCTAATCCGTCCTGTATGTGTCTCTGCAGCTGCGAAGCACTTCCCCATACCTGACAGTCACCAGCTGCGCTAAAACAAGTGTTTTAACTTTGCCGGTTTCGAGTGGATTAAAAGGAAATAACCGTCTGATCTGCAAAATTAAAAAAGCTTGATATGAACATGCGGAGAACACTTATGAGAAGCATGAACATCTGCAGCTCAGATTTATGCAGAAAACGTATGGAATCGCAGAATCCAGTCATAAAAACGGAATTAACTATTAAATGTGTAGTCACTGAATTTGACATATTTGGGAAATAGTGAATGTATAAATGCATAATTAACAAAAATTAAAATCGTGATTTCTCTTAGTGTAATGATTAAACCATAAATGGCTGATATTTAATTAAACAAATAACCTATATAACGCCTTGCTGAGCTGCATGCTTTAATAGTAAGTGAATCTGAAAAGCCACTGCTTACCTACCGAATCATTAACTTCACGTGCGCAGTGTGTGTGTGTGTGTGTGTGTGTGTGTGTGTGTGTGTGTGTGTGTGTGTGTGTGTGTGTGTGTGTGTGTGTGTGTGTGTGTGTGTGTGTGTGTGTGTGTGTGTGTGTGTTAAATACAAAGAGCAGAGCACTTTATTCACTGACATGTATACTATATATTTATATAATTAAATCATAGTCATTTGCTCATATAGCAAATTGCTTTTCCCGAGTTGAGAAGTGAATTCGTCAAAAACGTAAATAAAAACTCAATTGAATTAAATGCGCAAAATTGAAAAAAGTGAAATAAATGTATTACTTCTGTATAGTAAAATGTAATATTCAATTTAGTAGTAGTAGTAGTAGTATTATATCAATAATAATTACTTTATGTTTAAGCAAAATCTCAAAAGCAAGAGTTTCATTAAAACTGTGGTGCTCTAAAGTGCAGCAAAGGTATTTGACCAAAAACTGTGCATCTAGTAGAAATGGGGTGCTGTTTTTTTTTCTAAAATCCCTATTTCATTCCCCTAAATGTTGTTTTTTTGCGTAATGAAGCAACATCATTGCTATGGCAACCAATGCTGAGATGCCAGAAAATGAAAATGGGATGTGATCAGTTACGATACATAGTGCGGACAGTCAATCATGAATATCAGATACAGAAAAAAATCTGATTTGGACTGACAATCTAAACGTGGCTTTAGAGTGTAATTACTGCACCTTGTGCACCACTTGTCTTTTGAATGCTTTGCAGTGTCTATTTCAAACTGTTGCAATGATGTCGTGCATGCCGAAGCTCATGTTATTCCACAATCTAAAATGAAGTTACTTTGCTGTGGTGAGAGTCAGTAAGCTCAGAATTCATTAGCAAAGATGTTCATCTCTAGAATGCAGATGAGCTATGAACCCATTCATCTTTAATTCCATTTGAATCTTGTTTGCAGTCATATTGTGTGAGCCCACTTTTTAATGTTATAGAAGTCTTTTTATGTGAAAGATCACAGGGGATAATTGTACTTAAATGAACCTCGTTTAGGACTGACTGGAGCAATTAGAGTAACTGCAGTACCAGGCATTTTTGAGCCTCTGGTTGCTGGAATTGCAGCTTCCAGACTTTCATCAGATTTGACTTGGATTGACATTGTAAACAGCAGTTCGCGCCACTTGTAGTGCAGTGGAATATTCATACTTTTAATGACGATTAAAATGTTATTTTAGCGATTGCTAAAAATGAGCTAATCACTAGGTGCTCTAAGGTGAACCGAAGCAGCACAGTTTCATCAGGTGAAACACCTTGGGCTTTTGGGAGCTGTTTTATTATTAATATTATTCAGGAGTCAAATTTCGAGTTTTGCTCAGCTGGGTGCTTTAATCTATTTTTTTCTGTAAATTAATGAATTTTTAAAGAGCCCCTCTCTAGAAATGGGTGGATATGGTAATGCTGCACTGGTTCAGAGTTTTTCAAACCCCACCCCAGGGAAGAGGAGTGCAGATCTACCGAAGCACTACACTTTTCATTTTTTATTAATGCTGAAATACACTGCCAGAGCTCAACCAGTCTTCCCATGTGCAGAGAACTTTTTCAGATGTTGGTCTGTACTGTGCTGTACTGGCAGATCTAACAGCAGTTGGAACTCCAGATATGTGGTGCAGTGGACAGATTATATGTCATCCGCCTCAATTACCTGGCTGGAGACCTGTTAAAACCATCTGCCCTTAAAATAAAGTTTTTCATGGGTACAAACTGGGCCTCGGCTGCAGCCTGCATGCAGTTCCATTTAGCGTGTTGTATCTGTTTAACAAACGTCCTTCCCAATTTAATTCAGAAAAAACTACAGTAGCATTTTGTGGCTTCAGCATGTTGCATATACAATCACTCTTGTTAATCATGCTGTATTACGGTTTTTGACTACATGTGCCCTTAGTTCACCACTGGCATTCTAAGAAACATGAGGGGATACACCTTGGTTATTTTCATTCCTTTCAATATGACTGCAGAAAATGTTTCTTTCTGCATTGCCTATTGGTCCTTGACAAAATGTTTGTCTGCAAGGGTGTATCACAGTGGAATCGGAGGGCTTTGTGTCATGTGTCAATCTCTTAAAAGAGGATATACCAGCATGGCAAAATACAGTATCACTCTCTTTCTGCCCTCTGAAGGTAACATAGACTCTCATATTCATTAGAGACTTGTTATCTGTGAGCAGGGAAAGGATTATTCTTAGATTACACTGCTTAAGTAATCATAATCAAGCTTTCCTAATGCCATTTAATAACCATTTTAATTACTTTAGCTTACTTTACACTCGGCTGTAGTTACAAATGCACTTCTGGAGAAGCCCTAATAACTTGCTAAAGATGGACAATTATCCATGCTCTGTGCTCTGAGAGCAATTTCTGCCTCCGCGTTTTGGGTCATTTCTCCTATGTGAGAGTCTCAACATTTGTCTGATTAGTAGACTTAGGATAATTCTAAGTTGAAATAGTAGATCATTTTTACTGGCATTTCATTTATGAATTTTTTTTTAACAATGATTTCTTTAATGCTTTTTTTCTCAACTTTTTTTTTTTTTGTTTAATTTGAAATGGTTTAATGCTAATTTGAAAACATATTATTGCTTCAGGTCACTGGATTGTCGCTTCTGGCAATGGCAAAACGGGGTGCTTTCCTGTAAAATTTCGCCAAACATCTCAGAAAGTGAGGGAGTGTATGCCTCCTCACTTGTACGTAACCGTTTCTCAGGCGCAGTTTGCGGTGCGCTTCCCGTCGAGTCTCTTCCTTCACCAGATGTTTCAATCTCCGTCAGCTCTTTTTGTGTCATTTCACGCACTAGCTGCTTTTTCTCTTCGTCAAAGTAATGTTCTTTACTTGCGCACGTGAGTGAAACCTAAGCGCTTGCGCACGGATGGGAGGGGCGGGTGACATTCATTTTCGGTTGCTTTTTTTTTTTCGGCCTGAAACCGATAATGCCATTTTCGGCCGAACATTTTCGGCTACCGAAATTTCGGTGCACCCCTAGCTTGGGGTCATTGTCCATTTGGAAAACCCATTTGCGACCAAGCTTAAACTTCCTGGCTGATGTTTTTATGTTGCTTCAGTATATCCACATAAATGTCCTTCCTCATGATGCCATCTATTTTGTGAAGTGCAACAGTCCCTCATGCAGCAAAGCACCCCCACAACATCATACTGCCACCCACATGCTTCTCGGTTGGGATGGTGTTCTTCGGCTTGCAAGCCTCTCCCTTTTCTCTCAAAACAATGATAAACATTAAAATGTTTTGTTTCATCAGACTAGAGGAAATTTCTTTGGGATCTTTGTCCCCATGTGCACTTGCAAACTGTAGTCTGACATTTTTATGGTGGTTTTGGAGCAATGGCTTCTTCCTTGCTGAGCAGCCTTTCAGGTTATGTCGATATAGGACATGTGGATGTATATACTTGTCTACCTGTTTCCTCCAGTATCTTCATAAGGTCCTTTGCTATTGTTCTGGGATTGATATGCACTTTTTGCACCAAACAACATTCATCTCTAGGAGACAGAATGTGTTTTCTTTCCTGAGGTTGCGTGGTTCCATGGTGTTTATACTTGTGTACTGTTGTTTGTACAGATGAACTTGGTACCTTAAGGCATTTGGAAATTGCTCCCAATGATGAACCAGGCTTGTGGATGTCCACAATATTATGCCTCAAATGCTGTTAATTGAGCTAAACTTGTATTGAACCCAGAATATTCCTTTAAGATGATGTAACTGAAACCAAACGTGATGGCTCCCTCCAATATGAAGCCCCTCTCCAGTCAAACACTGCTGCATTGAACTAGTTTCTTTCACTTGACAAACAAGAGTTCTGTGGAGAATGCCTCATGTTACTCCAATGAGTCATATTTCCTTTGGACTCAGAGCTGCTCCCTTAGCGCAGATTGAATTAAGTGGGGGAGGGCCATACTCATCACTTTTGCCTCCAAAGCTTTTGGAGGATTGGTCATTCCCGTTGGCCTTGTGTTAAGGTGTCAGTGATGGGACATGAGCCACACTGATCAATGGGTCTTTAGAAAGCCAGATTCCTAGGTGGCTGACACCACTGACATCGGGTTAGGCCGGATGAGTCATTGTCTCTTAAATAGGCTGGCTGGAATTTTAACCCTTGGAGTGACCCCACCAGCTTCTGCAGTTGGACCAGGAGAGTCTGAGGCCCTGTTTCAACCTGGTATTAAGATGTGTTTTCGATGATTCAATCACATCAGCCAAGATGCATTCCTGTTTCCACCTGGCATTACCATGGATTTCGAGGGGAGGGCCTCTGATTTCATGACGAAATACATCAATCTCTATGTCAGTGTGCTCTTGCATAATAACCCTCAAAAAAATCATAAGGCAAAGTATGGACATTTTCTCTCAGAGTAATGCAACATTTAAACCTGTATTCTCCATTATTTTAGTATTAACCCGAGCTTCAGACATGTGAGCTTGTCATCTGTCTCTCTGCATATTGATATCAGACACACTGAAGAAGTTCTGTGAAGTTCTTGTGCTTGTATGTATTAATTTTTCTAAATTTCAGATCAGACTGTTATTTCCACACACAATCTGCTATATACTCTTAAAATATACTCTTGTATTAGCGCTGCGGTTGGTCCAGTACACATTCAGTACGGATTGGGTTTCACACCTCAAATGTGATGCATGCATGTAATTAAAAATGCATGCATCATATGTGGTTTCAGCGATCTGATCACAAAGTTTTAGACCCCTTTTCCACCTGTATTTAGTGCTGATTACCAAAACAGCATCTTAATACCAGGTGGAAACGGAGCCTGAGAGTGCCTAGAGGAGACTGCACCTGGTGTTTAATGGTTTAAAGGATAATAATAATAATAGTAATAATGCATGCTTGACAGAGTCCAGTTAAGAAACTGGACAATCATTGCAAATTCAGCATTGGAATAAGTGTCTAGTTTTGCGATCAACTTCTGTATTGTGACGTATTTCCAATTGAAATGGCTCATCGAACAAAAAAAAAAATTGTAGGCCGTTGACTTGATTTAATTCATAGGTTGTTGATGGATTGTAAAAAGTGGGCTGTTGCACACAGGAGTGAAGGAGTACAGATCTAAAGTAGAGTTTGCAGTCAAAACACAGACACTAACACCCTTTCCACTGTGCTCATGCCAGAGCTGTTTATTGGGTAAATTGAGCAGCGATCTCAACACACTGATGATCTGAACTACCAACATGTATAAACAGCCCATAAACGCACACAACACATCACCGTTTTTGCTTAAAATGAGGCTGTAGCCACTGTGAAACGAACAAGTAAAGGATAATATGAAAAAAATAATTTTATTACTTTCGTTTGGAACGTCCGTTTGAGTGGCATCCTCTTACCGCAGTGCCCTTCAAGGGCACAAAACTGCTGCTTGGAAAACACCAATTTCAATGTTTTGAATCACACTAAAAATAAAGGGGGAGAAAAATAACACTTACTCATGCTGTACATCCCAAGATACCTCCAAAAGATGCCTGCATTACAAAATATGACTCCAGCCAATTTCTCCCCCTTCGACATGCTGTCCACAAATGCGTTCACCTCTGGAAGCATTCAAGGGTGAAATACCTCAATCACAACTGCGAATTTGCCATTTTTTATTTAAAATATAAATCTAAACTGATATCTGCATATCAATGAAAATGTTAGTTTCCTTTGTTTATTAATTGGAAAACTGTGGGGAAACATGCCTTTATTATTATTAAATAGATTTTTATTTCATGCCTTAAAAATATTGTGTCTACTTTGCTACAATGGCTGTTTGGATAAAATGATGGTTCATCTGATTTAAAAAATGTAATCTCTTTTGAGCCATTTCAGAAAAAATATATAATAATCTAGATATACACTGCCTGGCCAAAAAATAAATAAATTGCCGTTTGGATTTAAATAAGCAGATACTTAAGAGCCTATGATTGGATCTTTATTGCAGTGATTAATATGATTTAGCTGGCAACAGTTCTTTTAACCCTATTTTATGCAGTGTGTGTGGCTTCTTGTTTCTTAAACAACCATGTCGGAAGACATATCCCGTGGTCGTGGAAAAGATGTTACTGTGTTTCGGGGGGGGGGAGAAATCATTAAAAATCGACAGTAGAACTCAGGGTTATGTAAAATTGTAAAAGTAAGAGTATTTCCACACTGCACAATGCAAAGAGAGTTTACGGGATTGGGACTAAACAACTGTGTGGCCACAAGAAATCCACTTGGTGAGACTAATTGGGAAAAACTATTTCAATTTGCTAGGGAGCATAAAGATTGGACTGTGGAGCAATGGAAAAAGGTCATGTGGTCTGATGAGTCCAGATTTACCATATACCAAAGTGATGGGTGCATCGGGGTAAGAAGAGAAGCACAAAGCGATGCACATGTGATGCAGAGTGCCCACTGTACTAACCTCTGGAGGCAGTGTTATGATCTGGGGTTGCTTCAGTTGGTCAGGTCTAGACTCAGCAACATTATGCTGCAAAAAAATGAAGTCAGCTGACTGTACTGAATAACCAGGTTCTTCCATAAATATATTGTTTCTTCCCTGACGGCACAGGCATATTCCAGGATGACAATGCCAAGATTAATCAGGCTCTAATTGTGAAAGGGTGGTCCAGGGACCATAAGCAATAATTTTCACACATGAATTTGCCACCACAGATTTCTGACCTTAACCCCATTGAAAGTCTTTGGGATGTGCAGGAGAAGACTTTACTGCATTTCATCAATACAAGATCTCGGCCAAAAATCATTGCAACTCTGGACTTAAAGAAATGTTGTGACATTGCATAAGGTCGTCGAAACAATGCCATGATGAATGCGTGCTGTAATCAAAGCTAAAAGTATTCCAACGAAATATGGCAGTGGACTTCTTTTGAATATGGTCAATAGGCTTAAAAAATATAGATACACAAATTATATTAGCCATATAACCCAGCCCTTATTGGCCCTAATGTGCACAGTGCACAGCGTCTTCATGCCTAAACAGTCTAGAATTGGGATCTAAAGGAGGGATCTAAAATGTAAGTTTTGTATGTACAGTTTTTTTTGTTGCAAGGGCTGTGTGCTGATTTGTGAACTGACTTTAAAACTGCTAAAACATGACCCTTTTGCCAAAGAGCTTAAGTCAAAAATGTTCTTGCCTTCGTTATACCTGCACTATTTGATTTCTTGCCAGAATTGGTGAGTCTCTGGAGACTGAATGACCTACTTTTAATGTCTTTAAGCAGTGCCAGAAAGAGTTTTCCTTTTTTATTTGCTGGAGAATAGAGTAGATAAATAAGGGTCTTAAACCCATTTTCGATTCAGGCCCATGCTTGAAAGCTGTGTCAAATTGTGCATCGCCTCAAAGACATCTTACCGATTAAGGAAAGTATACGCAAACATATTTGTAACTGTTGTCTGTAAATCTGCAACATCTAATAGTCTGCTCTTTTTTTAAGTTTTTCTTTTTTATTTATTTATCCCCTTTTCTCCCAATTTGGAATGCCTAATTCCCACTACTTAGTAGGTCCTCGTGTGGCACGGTTACTCACCTCAATCTGGTTGGCGGAGGACAAGTCTCCACTTCTGAGACAGTCAATCTTATCACGTGGCTCACTGTGCATGACACCGTGGAGACTCGCATCACGGAAGGCTCATGCTACACTCTGCGATCAATGCACAACTTACCACGCGCCACATTGAGAGCGAGAACCCCTAATTGTGACCACGAGGAGGTTAACCCAGGCCCTAATAGTCTGCTTTTTAACAAACGTTTTCCACCGTTAAAGTTGATTTAGCATCACCAGCTAAATCTCCAAAGGATTTTTGAAGGGATGGTTTGGTCTGACTACTCAGTTACTTCTTGCTCATGAGAGGAAATCAAATCCAAGAAGGGGACACTGTTTTAGGGAATTTCCAAAGACCATCTTTCTCTGTTTAACTGGAGGGTGGAACTTGCATTGAACAGTGAGACTTTGGGTAAAATAAAATACATTGGCAATGTGGCAATTAATTATAATAATAATAATAATAATAATAATAATAATAAAAAAAAACACTGTTTGTGAAAATATCTCCACTCTAATTTAAGATTGACATAAATGCTCCCCTATCAAAATTGCACTTTGAACCACTAATTGCTGTATCTCAGGATTTGTTTTCTTGGTCTTAGTCAGGCAAATTTGAGCTGAATGTGGCTTTTTGCCTGCATTTTGCCCTTTTAAAAGGGGTAGCAGATCATTTTCATGGGATGTTTAATGGCCGAAGATAGTGACAAGACATACCTAGTGAAAGCTGTGTAGTTCCAATTGCTGGATTTTTGAAGACTTATTTTATTAAAAGCTTAAAAGACGTCTGTAAAAATGTTGCATAAAGGATTTGCTAACTATGGTCATTCAGTTATTGCTCTTTGAGCTTTGATATTATTTGAGAGGCTTTGAAATTTTGTGTTTTAGTTCTGTTAAGATAATTTTATTTTTACACTGCAGTTGAGAATTTTAATTCATTTTCACAATGAGTGTCCATGAGCTCTTTTAACAAGGGCTGGCGTTGCCTGTTGGGTAAAGATCTAATTAGGTAAACTAAAGGCTATCAGAGCAAATCCAAAACTATAACCATTATCCCATTAAGCAAGACCTAAGGTTACTAAATATACTGCAAATTGCTTTGGATAAAAGCTTTGACGTAATGACAAGGTATGACCAATTCATGACTTTTATTTGTAAAGAAAGCACATACATTTGATTTAACATTTCTCACTTTATGAAATGCTTGAAGTACTACACAACTTTTTGAGAGCTTTGAGAGATGTTAATACTAATATAGTGCTTTGAAAGACTGAAAATGGCAGGTCAGCAGTTTGCACCAGAAATCCTCTGTTCTGAATGAGTCATGTAGCCTTCCACATGATGTGTGACTTTTGCCAAGTGAGTCATCTGAAACATGCACTTCAGAGAAATAGAGAGCCATACGAATTGAGTCTTCTATGGTTTAGCCAGTGATTTTGCATGAACGTCAACCGTTTTCAAGCTCTAACTGGCATATTTGCAGTACTTGCTCTTCGAGTAGAAGATCAGAGAAAATTGAGAAATGTTTATTTGTTTCAGTGGCCTGAATCCTTTCTAATGGGTCCAAGTTGGTCCTCTTGAAATTCCTAATTTGTTTGAGCACATTTTCTGTTTATTTGAAAAAATGTATTTGCAACAAAGTCCTCTAATTATTAAAGTTTATCTGTGTAGGTGATGCAACACTGCAATTAGTCTGACCTTCCAGATAGCCGCCTCATTTGCATTTTATTTTGCACTATATAATAGTCACTTGGCCTGTAAGCTAATTGAGATTGGAAGTTTAATGAAGATTTCGGTGATTGAGCTTCTCTTGGAAACATCCATTGAAACCCAAATTGATGTCAGATAAGACCTCCCTTTTCATTCACATTGGCCCAACTGGAGCAAACCTGAATTGATCTCGCCCACTATTATGTCTTTGATCCAACACTGGTGGCTGTATTTCACAGCTTACATAATTAGTACACATCAGACTTCAGCCACAGCCAGCCAATTTAGACAGAATTACTGTGATGTTTGCCTTTGTCTTCTGCATTCTTGTTTTTGGTTAGGCCATAATTCAAATTGTAATAGGGGTAGATGAGAGAGGCTTAGAAGTACATGAAGATGAATGATCTTGATCCTGAGTGTGAGGAATTAAATGTGGTTAAGTGATTTTTTTATTTTTTTTTAATGAAATGATATGCAGAAATCACACCTTATTACCTGTCAGATATCACTGTAAAATGTTGCCATGAAATATCACACCTGTCTCTGTAATAGCCCTAGGTTGGGTAAACAGCAAGGGAAAAGATGTCCACGGGCCATGGTCAGATCATTTGTTGAGCCAATCAAAAGACTTTCTGCCTGTCAGTCATTTTGCAGGTTCACATGGCAGCCCATATCTGCTCTTATAAGTGTGGAATGGTGCCCTGGTCCAGCGGAATGTTCAGGGTTGGACGGCAAAATTCTCAAGGCCAACCCTCCCAACCCACTCCGTCTGCTCCAACACAATGGTCTTGAGTGTGTTTATTTGTGTGAGTGCACATTTGTAGTGCAGGGTTTTGGAAAGAGGGGGCGTGGCTAATTCAATGACTAGTCTGATGGAAGTTCCAGAACAACTAAAATTGCTTACAGCACCTTTAAGGAGATGATAAAGAATGTATAACTTTTGTCCACACCAGGACAGCTTTTTATTATTATATAATTTATATTACAAAAATGTTCTTATTCAAAGCAACTTGCAGTACAGTTAGACAACATTAAGCATGGGATTGTGTTCAAGACACAATGGTGTTTGCTTATGTATCATGCCTTCCAGTGTTTAATTGTACAACCTTTGTTTTACCAGCCCATATTTGCAACCGCTAAGCTTTACTACCAGGCCATAATTTATGATGAATATTTTGATTGGGGCTGATTTTGATAATCGATTAATCTAACGATTATTAGAACGATTATTCAACTAATTTGTATACAAATTATAATAAAATTTAAGTTGAATGGGTTAAAAAAAAAACTGTGTGAATGGAAAGTGAGCTAATATCTTATAACTAAATTGAACAAAAAAATTAATCTGAATCCTTCCTTGAAGTCCAGATACAAGTTGAAAAAATTTGCAAAAACAAAAAGGCTTGTTTTCTACTGATGACTTGTACTGGAATTACTGTTAAATTTGCATTATCCAGTATACTAGTTAATAATAAAGTTTTTCTTAATAAGCTATACATTTATATTGAAATAATGTGTAGTTTGAGGTTTGTGTTTCTTTAAATAATAAAGATCACACCCAATTAGTTCAACATAGTATGTAAATATATTCTAAACTGATTATGCAAAAAACAACAACACCGGTATCGGATCGGGATCGGTATCGGCCGATACTGAGATTTCCGATATCAGAATCGGATCAGAACAGAAAAATTGGTATCTGCATCCCTAAAAATATTTGATTCTGTTGCTGCAAATGTTGGATTGGTTTCTTAAATGTGGCCCCTTTAACATCTTTCCTTGCTTAGCTGCTCTGTCTGTGTTCTGAGCTGAAGCTCTTCCTGTCAAATGAGTGAAGCCTTGCAGAGGTAGCCACGGAGTTTTGATTCTTCTCCACTCGCATAGTTCTCTAGCAGATATGCAAATCCAGTGAAATGAGTGCAGCGTGTATGAACCAGGAACATTTGGATTACACGATCGTTTAAAATGAAACCGGATTGCTTTGCATTTATTATCAAAGTGTATACTTGTTCGTTTATATTTTTGCAGGAGTTTGCATGCATCAGAGCTCTTCACACGCTCTTCAGGACAGGAGCTGGTTGAATCAGATGGTTATTTAATAATCACGACAAGCCAGGAGTGTTTTAAGAAATCTGCTATGAAGTTACAGTTTGGTTGGTTTAGTATTAAGCTAGCACAGCTGACTCTGTGGTTGGTTAATTTAGATTCAACCAGTAAAAATGTAAGCATTTTAGGACATAGATTGCATTGTTGCGAAGTTTAGGCAGCCTGTTTTAAAAATAGTGCACGCCAAGTAGTTTTTCTTTTCCTACAGTAAGGTATACTTTCTGTGAACTATAAAAGGGTTTATTTGTATGCCTGAAGCAGTGCTTAGAGTTCCAAATCTTCCAGATCTTCCAAATCAATGAAAAATACATCAGACTTCATTCGCAGACCCAAATACTCAGTGGATTTAAAGACACTGTTTGATGAGCTTCCTACATTGATTCACTGTAAATCAGCACATTACGAATCTGTGACTGGTATGGCTTTTTGGCTTTGATGTGAAGCAGTAGTCACTCTGAGATGTTAAAGACTTTTATTACCTCTTGAACTGGTAAATGAGTTAGCAGGCCATCAGCATTTCCCCCAGAACAGCTGTTTGGCTGAATTGTGTAATGCCATTTTGGAATTAAGTCCTGCTCAATCCAGGAGTCATATTTGAATGATGTTTATTCTGTAATTAAACATATATTTGCCTATTGCTTCAGTTATCATGTTAATATATTTAGTGAGTTTAATTTCTCGACTTCCAACAACTTTATCAGAACAGTTACAGTGTCTTTATTAGGTATTATGAAAAATGTATTTAGTTATGGATGAAAGAGATTACTGGGGCAACCTACAGAGTTACTGGGGCAACCTAAGATGTGCAGAACATTTAAAGACTTCATGTAAGCAGCCAAAAACTGATCAGTCATGTTATAAAAGCATAATTTGTTTATCTTTTTTCTTTCTTTTACCAGTCCATAGGTAATTGGCAGACAAATCTGAAGATGGCTCATTTACAGTATATTGGTTGTGACTGTTCATAATGGGTTATTAGACAGAAAAGGTTGGTTGCCAAAACAAGTTTTTTAGCAAGTTGTTGGTAAGCTTGGGTATACACCATTCAGCCACAACATTAAAACCACCTGCCTAATATTGCGTAGGTCCCCCTCGTGCCGCCAAAACAGCGCTAACCTGCATCATAGAATAGCATTCTGAGGTGATATTCTTCTCACCACAATTGTACAGAGCAGTTATTTGAGTTACCGTAGACTTTGTCAGTTCAAATCAGTCTGGCCATTTTCTGTTGACCTCTTTCTTCAACAAGAGGTTTCCATCCGCAGAACTGCCGCTCACTAGATTTTTTTTGTTTTTGTTTGGACTGGCAAAAACTAGCTTCATAACCTATTTGGTTTACGACCATTCAAAATGACTAAAATTGATGTCTGGAGCCCCACTTTGATCCCCATATCTCTGGGATTTGAGCAAAGATGGCCTTAAAAATTATGATAAAATAAATTTTTAATCTAAAAAGATATTTCGATATGTTTAATATTTCCAACATCGGCAAAACAAAACACACAAGGATTTTTGATTTTTTTTTTTCTTAATTTTTTTGACTCGCACCGTTTGTATAACATAAATAAAAGGGTGTTAAATGAATAGTTCACACAAAAATGAAAGTTCTTATCATTTACTCCCTCTCATGCCATCCTAGATGTCTATGACTTTCTGCAGAGCACAAAGATTTTTAGAAGAATATTTCAGCTATGTATGTCCTCACAATGTGAATGGGTACCAAAATGGTTATTCTCCTAAGCAGACATTAAAGGTGTGCTTAGTAATTTTTTTTAAATACAGAAAAAGATCAATATTTAAAACTTTTTTTCACTAAACATCTTAGCCTCTGGCCAGCTGTCATATTTGGGTTCACTGGAGGGCTGCCACTAGCATGACATAAGCACCTTGGCATGTCATTATCGTCAGGATCCCACGGCTGGTCTGAAATCGGCTGGGGAAATATATTCACAGCACATCCTCAATATTTTGAGTTTCTCATTGGGTGTAGTGATATTCTGGTAAACAGCAAGCTTCAGTCGCTCAGGATCGTTGATATGGAATCTGTGAAAAGTTAGTCTTTCCTTTGCGATTATGCCCATGGACATAATCTAACAGTTTTCAGTAGGTTGAGGCATCTTGATAAGCACACACAAGCACCATTTTGAAAAATAAACTGATACAAATACAAATCTATATCAAAACCAATTCAGATTCTGTATAACATTCCTCCTCTGTTGTAAACACTGTGCTTCCGTATTTTTTGTGCATGTGTCATTCCCTGTCTACTCCGGTAACGATCGGCGTGTTTTGTCAAAGGTGTCAAAAGCTACTCTGGAAACGTCCATTGCGGTGTGTTGTGCCAACAGGTGTCCCGTTCCATTTTGCTTTGCACGCGATGGCACTACTACTGGCAACAACACATATAAACGGTTTAGAACGTTCCTGTTGATGCATTCAGTGTTGACGTCATCAAGCCGTTGGGTTGCATCACGTTAACAGATGCGCTTGGTGTAGATAGTGTGTCAGTTCTTGATTGAACTTGTCAATCCACATACGTGTTGGTCACACGAGAGGCAGTGTATACTCGGCCCTCTCGTGAATGTGCATATCACATCTAGCTGGAAGCAAAGATTTAGATTTAAAAAAAAATATTAAAATATATATTTATGTTACACCTAGCATTTAGCTTTAGACATTAATCCATTGGAGTTGTATGGATTTCTTTTATGATGGCTTAATGTGCTTTTTGAATCTTCAAAATGTTGGTGTCTGTTCACTTTCATTGTATGGATCTTCTTGTATTTGGCTGACCAGATATCAGGTGGCTCGCGAGTATTTCTAATACATAAAGAAGAGCAAGCCAGACTAAGTACTTGTGGGGAAAATAGTTTAATGACGTTGCTGGCTCTTCTGAATCTTAACCAGTTCTGCCTGTGTGACAGAAATGTATACTTTAAGAACAATAGTAGGGCTTGGCTATTTCTTTGATTAATCGGATAAAAAAAACAAACATTTTATTTCCTGTGTTTTATTAAAATTAAAACAAATTTAAAAATTTGAAATGATAAATGGCGTAAGGATGGTGTAAGGAATTCACAATTCTATACTCTCACAAATCTATTATTAACTATTAATAATATTATTATTACTTGCAGGTCATGTGGAAAACAGTTCCTTTTCTTGTAAAGCTTAACTAAAAGTATGGTTCATTAAAGAGTAAACTGATCCATCGGGGATGGAGTGAGACAAAAAAATCAGCCCAGCAGAGGGCAATGGTGACAGAATAGACATATTAATATTTCTTCCCAGCTGAAAAATACATGATTATGATAGGACACTGCCAACGATTACATACATTTTAAAGTATTGTAAATCAATTTTGTAGGTAGTAAAATAGTATTGACGCGGATTACATTTTCTAAACTATTCTTTTCTAAAATATGTGTACGTTTATCCAGTAAAATAATGTTTGTCATGGTATAAATTTACTGGTGAAATCAGGATTATTAAATTGGCATTATCAGGACAATCATATATCAGGACCCTTAGCATTATTATACATTATATTCAGCATTATATACACATTTTAATATAGTACGTGCATCTGTAAACAGTGCAGATTCAATCTTGTGCTGAAAAGTCTCATCTCGGTGCTCATTGTATTACATGCGCTGATAGGATGCAGAGAAACCATCTGAAACACTTTAAAAACCAGCACAATTGGACCACCGAGACATCAGTGTGATATCCAAGTGTGCACAATTGATTACACTGAAAATGAAATCGTGGCGGTATGATGTTGTACAAGTTGAATCAAAATGATGGCGCTCCATTTCTCTGTTGCGTTCGGTTTGATTGACGCGAATGCACACAGTCGCTTGCTTAGTGAAGTTTAACGGAGACTTGCATGTGGTAAAAACAAATAGTTTTGCAGAATATGTGGAAATACGCGGATTTTGAATTCAACATGTATACATTATAAAACATAGAAAATAGCGGTTGAATGTATGTTGTGTGCTGGAGAGAGTAACTTAAGTGCATTAAAAGGCATATACACTGTCAACACACCTGATGCCGTATCTGCTTCACATTTCAACTACAGGTATGCTTATTATGATCTTCTTTGAAGTGTTTATAAAGTGCTCTCATGAACTGGACAACTTGGATCATATTTTTTCCACTTCAACTTTTCTCCCTCATTTATTCAAACGAGTTTCATCATGCAACACATTTTTCATTGGGCTGTAAAGTGACATCACTGATGGAGCTTATCCGTGCTTATGGCATTTATCCACATAATTGATAATTAAATCCATTGTCGATGATTTCCTAGTTAGCACCTCCCTGAGTGATCCCCAATGAAAAAAGACTCAAGATATCTCCATATGTTCCTCCTGGGACAGGTTGATTGCTCTTGAGTTTCTGGCCCCCAGTAAACCTGACAGAAAGGATATTTTCTCCCTGAGGGGTTGATTGCCCTGAATTTCTGTCCCCTTTGATTCACATCTTTACAGACACAGATGGAACTTTAACAATGTAGACTAAAGTTTATTAAAATACACAGTCCTTCAAGATGATGTATTCTTCTAAATATCTTAATTTGTGTTCTGCAGAAGAAAGTCATTAACAGTTCACATCTGAGATGGCTTCAGGTTAAGTGAATGATGAGAGAATGTTCTAGGTCTATAGCGTTTAACATGCAGCGCTACCAGTGTATTTGATTACTGAACGAATGACTCTTGTGAGCTGTCTTTTGGATTTACATATAGTATTAATCTTATACTGATGCGCAAGTTATGAATGTCCAGCTCGTAATGATGTCTCACAAGCCTGAGGTACAACATTAGACTACATAACACTGTTGCTGTTATGTAACGTTAATTCAGACCTGTGAGACTTTAATCAAGCAGTTATTGAATGGCTATTCATATGACAATATGTAGTTAAAGATACACAAGTTTTGTTGTAATACGTGGAATTTTATAAAAGAATAAATTAGTGAATGCAATATGCCTTCACTTTTCTTGTTCGTTTAGATTTTTATTTAAAATAAAGTTAGGATCAATTATTGGATTGACTTTCTGAACACAAACCTTTTACAAGAATTGTTTTAGTTACTTCTGATTTGTTTTACATAAAGAAATGACTATGGAGCCATTGCTTCCTAAACTGAAACATTTAGCCAAATGGTTTTATGTTTTAGTTGCCATATCAAAGAATTGCTCGATTTAGATTGTTGTTAAAAACAAGATGGAATGCCAAAAAAAAAGACAGCTGCTAGCTCGTTAATTGGGTGTTTTAATATATACAGCGGTGGCTGAAAATATTGGCATCCTTGGTAAATATGAGCAGAGAAGTCTGAGAAAAAAAACTGCATTTTTTATCCTTTTGATCTTTCATAAAAAAAAAATTAAAAAAAATCAAACCTTTAATTGAAGTTAAACAATTAAAAGAGGGGACATATCTCATTATTAAATACTCCAAAATATGTTGGCCACAATTATTGGCACCCCTAGAAATTCTTATGTGTTCAAATATATCTGAAGTATATTCCCATTAATTTTTTTTTTATAAAATTTTCATTAGTGAACCTGGGTGACCAGGAATAATGAAATCATTCAGCCATTACTTCCTGTTTCAAAGGGGTATAAATATGAGGTAACACACAGGCCAAATTCCCTTAATCATCAATCACAGTTGGACTAAAGAATATAGTTCTGATGTGCTGCAAAAGTTGTTGAGCTTCACAAAATCTGAAATGGCTATGAAAAAAAATAGCCAAAACATTGAAAATGCCAATTTCCACCATCAGGGCAATAATTAACAAGTTCCAATCAACTGGAGATCTTAAGAATCGGCCTGGAAAAGGAAAAGTGTGTCTATAATTTCTCCATGCACAGTGAGGAGTATGATTCAAGTGGACAAAGAATCTCCAAGGATCACAGCTGGAGAATTGCAGAAATTAGTTGGGTCTTGTGGTCAGAAAGACAAAAAATCACCTACATCACCACAAGTTGTTTGGGTGGCTTCAAGAAAAAAAAGCCACTGCTCTCATCCAACAACAAACTCAAGCATCTTCAGTTTACAAGACAAAAAAATTGCTTTTTGGCAGCAAACAACAGAGATTGGTTTGGCGCACACAGAGATGAAGTACCAATTGCTCATGGTTAAATGTGGTGCAGGATCTTTAATGTTGTGGGTTTGTTTTTCTCCCGGAGGTCCCGGACATCTTGTTCAGATACATGGCATCATGGACTCTATCAAATACCAACAGATTTAAAATTAAAACTTGGCTGCCTCTGCCAGAAAGCTTACAATGGGCCCTGGTTAGATCTTTCAGCAGGACAATTATCCAAAACATTGTTCACTGTCCTCAAAAACAAGGTTCTGCCATGGCCATCCCAGTCCCCTGACCTGAAACCCATAGACAACCACTCTCTCGGCTGGCACAAATCTTAATGACCCAACCAGATCCAGTTCGCTACACATCACCAGCCAATGGGTGGAGAGTGCAGCTTAAATATAATTAAAGGGTCATACACACAATTAAGTTAAGCAAGCAGAACTACCTTTCTGACCCTGTTACACTATGAAAAATGAAATGGCCATAGAAAAAAATACAATAAATTAAAATAAGATATATTTCAATAAACATTATTATTATTAGACACTTTTCAGTCCTCCTGCTTTTCACAGGTGTTGGACTGGATTTCCCGAAGCATTGTTATCCAAGTAAAAACTTTTTAAAATTAACAAGAACTTTGAACCACTCTTAAGTCCATTAAATGCAACTTAAATTTATATTTCTCGCATCTCACAGTTTATTGGAGACAAAGGGACATTGAAAAAATTATATATGAACATATTTTGATCATTGGAAATCCATTGTACACTGTTTTAGAGGATAAAAAAAGTGTGAAATCACATTGAATTCAACGGGCAGTCTGCGAATGCATCGTGATAGGTCTAAAGATACAGTAAATCAAAATTTATAGAACGTATGCTCATCGGGTATATTCACGTTACATGCACTCCTTGCGTCACTTTTATTAATCTCTATAAGCTGAGCAAATATCTGAAACCCTGTCTTACCAAAGCCATAATTATTTATTTTATTTAATTATGTAATCGTTAATACATTTCGGCCCCTTGACAAGGTTTCAACTTCCATGTTTGTTAGTATTTCCACATTACTTTCATTTTGAGAAGACCAACACCTGGACATATTTGCCAAAGTGATCAGCACCTTTGGACCGGACAGCTCCCATAACGAAGCCCTTAAGTTCTACTTTATAATGACAACCTACGTGCTGGTTTGGGAAACAGGCGTTACTCCATCGTAAAATAACAAACAACGTTAGTTAAGATGATTGTAATGGCTTAAGTTGCAACGTTATCATGAAACCCAGCGTTGGCTATTTCCCCAAAGATCGAGTATTTAAAATCTGTCAACTCTCCATTTGCTTACGTTCTGGGCTTCTTGGAGCTGCTGCAGTACCTCAAAATATTTCTTTTGATTAGTTGTCTATGTAAAATAAGAGGTCTGGTGACAACCGTGAGTGGATCAGAAGTTCTATTTAACAGCTTTCCTATAGAGTTGGTGAATATTATATTCAAATAGAGGCAAAAGAGAAGATAAGCCCATCAAGAACCATTTCTGAGGTTGTAGCTACCTGTCGTCCCAATGTCCTTACATCCTTAGATGGTCTGAGATCATATTCAGCGTTCTCATAGATGACACTATTCCTGCAAACTGTTCCCAGTTTATTAACATGGAAGAAATACGTGAGCGCCAGTAAACCTCTAAACACACAGCGAATCAGCGACGTGCATCGACGGCTTCTCTTTCACCTGTTTTCCAAAATATGTTCAAGTGTGCCTCTTCAAACGTGCGTATTTGTGTCTAACAGTGTTTCTTGTCATTTTTCTCTCAGAGAAGTCTTAAAGGTCGCCTGCCACACAGCTGCGGGTAGATGATGAGCAATATTAACCGCTAATTTCATACCCTGCCATGTCATCTACAGAAACCTCTGCCTCACTCCCACATAAAATAATAATAATAATAATATAATAATAATAAAGTGAGACAAAGCGTAGATACATTATCTCGGTGCTAAGCGCAGTAAGCGGATCTGTTTATAGGCATGACTGTAGAGAGCTGCGAAGTGCTGAGAAAATGAGCGTCACTGTAAGAAGCGCGCAGCAACCCATTTCAGTTCACCGTAATCATATCAAACTTTTTATTTGAAATTAAAATACATTTTTTCTAACTATATTTATAACGGGAATATGATGATTATCTTGCATGTCAGCTACTTTACGTTCGTCAAAATACAGTTTTGTACTTTTTGCAAGTTGTTCTTATATTACTGCTGTTTTGATTGGGTGGACCAGCCGTCAATCTGGGTGGACTAGTGCAACTCTGGTCATTATGTAAGATGATATCTTACAAAACTGCATATGAACGCATGCATCCCTGCTGTCGCCAATGGTGACTAGATTTTAAATGATTGTCGCAGTCATTTATTTTTGGTTGCGACCATTTTAGTTGCAGTCTGTGTAGCCCTGTTATATTTGCTTTGTAGAAATCTGAAACAATATCATAATTTGGCAACAGACTGTTTGTTTTGTTGTTTTTGATCAACAATTGACTGTAAAGAACAGAAAGGGTATAAAAAGATATAATATTCAATGACAAATGGATTGCGTAGATCTTTGGACACACATTACACGGAACGAGTCAAATCAAGCTCTCTACATGCAGTGGAAGTGTGTTGAACTTCTTTACTAGTGTTTCCCACAGGATTTTTTGAGGCTGTGATGGGTGGACCTCAGACCCTCTAGCATGCCCCCCCCGGAAGAAAATTTTATAGATTTTAAAGTTAAATGCATCAATCTACTGCACATTGAGAGCAAAATTAAGAGGCTAGATCTATGAAGATCTTCGTGCTCTAGTAAACAATTTTGTGCTCTATTAGTAATTTAATCATAAACACATTGGTTGTATAGATACAACCAAAGTGTTCAACGCAGTTCACAAATAGTCAAAAAACGAAATCGACTAGAGCACACATTTGAGCCAGGGCTTGACATTAAGCATTGTCATGTGCTTGTCCCCTGGACAAATAAATTGGTCATTCACTTGTCCATGTAAAAAAAGTTAATTTAAGTTACATGCTCAAGTAACATGTCTAAGTTTGTTTATGACTGATGATCAAACTAATAGTGTACCTATGCAATCAACTCAATTCTCCGTGGCAGAAATGTAAATTGCACTGGTTAGGGGAGGAGGCTAGTGTCATATGGTAATTATTTTATGTTACATAAAGTAGTCAAATAAAGAAAGTCTCCATCGCCATCATTTATAGCAGGGGTGCTCACACTTCTATTAAATGAGATCTGTTATTGCAGCAAGATCTACCATGTACAATGTCGGTTAAGCTATCCTTATGAGGACTCTCCATAGACATAATGATTTTTATACTTTACGAACTATAGATTCTATACTCTACCCCTAAACCTAACCCTCACAAAAAAATGTCTGTATTTAAAAAAAAAAAAAAAAAAAAACTAAACATAATTTTGTATGTTTTTATATTTAAGCAATTTGAATTATGGAGAAACTAGAAATATCCTCATAACCTACATTTATAGCATAATACCCTTGTAATTACCAGTTTGTAACCTAAAGTATGTCCTCGTAAATATATCCCCCCCAAAACCGCATATGAATGTGTGCATCCCTACTGTCGCCAATGGTGACTAGATTTTAAATGATTGTCGCAATCATTTATTTTTGGTTGCGACCATTTGTCATCATGACGCACGCACGCACGCGCACACGCACGCACGCGCGCACACACTTTGAGCCAGTGACCTCTGGTTAAGTTAGCTGTAAACAATATTTTCTTAATTTCTTCTTTCATTGATTGAGAAGGTCAAGGTCCATTGATGGATCTAGTTGAAATATTATATTATATATGATATTATTATAAATAATATCTGATTTTAAACCACACAATCTTGAGATTTTTAGATTGATTACTCAAATTAGTAAAAGGAAATGAGTCACTGCTACTGCATCCTGCCCCAACAATATCCTGTTGCTATCTATGGTGTGGGTGTGTGTGTGTGAGAGAGAGGTGTACCTGTTTGGCCCTTTTATACTCTGCAATATCAGCTATTTGGTTAGAAAAGAATTGATACTGAATCCCATTAACTAATAAAAGGCTAAATACATTTCTGATGTTGGCAAACTTAATATTTTAAGTGCAAGTTTAGGGTTGTGGGGGTTCTGACTTCATGAATGTGACACTTTGCAGTTTCGATGCAGCTGTGAATATTAAACTGCTAAAAACAGATCAATGACACTTATGTTCATATGTCAAGCGGCATTTTGACATCATACACTTAAAAAAACTAGCCACAGATCCTCCCAGCTCTGACGTTGCTACAGACCCAACGTTATTGATACATTTACTTTCTGTGGATACCCTTCACTAGGACCTAGCCTTTCACCTACACATTGACAAAGAGTTTCCATGCAGAACTACACTTTCCCTTTCTGAGGCCACACATTTAAGCCTTTTGCTGCTTTGTCATGCTCTAGTCCCTCTTTATGTCTGAAAGTCTGCTCCTGGCTCCTGCAGATGTACCACCCCCACCCCCCCTTGTTGCCCTGTAGCGCTCCATGGATCATTTTACATTCTAATTAGGGGATGGTTAGCTGGGGATGTATGGTCTTTGACGTGGTTTTACTTAGTAATGAATGGATCAGAGTCAGTCAACCACATTTAACGTTTGTTTCCACCATTGTTGATTTTTATTGTGTGCTAAGTAGCTGTTTTAGAGAACTTTAGAGAAGTTGTCGTTTTTTTTCTTCTCCCTTTATATTTTGGCCATTTGGGAACTTTTTATAAAATAGTAGCTCTACGAAAAATGTTGTTGATGCCAACAAAAAAAAGGAGTAACTTAATTTACACTTTTATTGTTCTATATGTGGCATTAATTATTTCATGTTTTAAATAAGAATGTTGTCAATGTTATTACATTTAATAATTTTGTATGGTAATGTAGTAGTAGGGGTGTAACAGTATGAAATGTTCACAGTACGATAACATTCACAAAAAAAATACCGCGGTATCATGATATTAAGGTACCTTGCTAAAATTATTAGAAAAATACAGTGAGTCATCTGACTGAAAGGTGGTTCAGGATGTGATGTTGGGGCATTTCTTCTGGATGGATAAATAAATATATTTGAAATCTTTATAGTTCTTTGATGCTGTCCCTAACGGATTTTTTAAATGCAGGCAACAATTTAAATTATAATACATATGCCTATATTAAAACATAATATAGCCCCAGGTATTTCGCATTAGGTGCATCTTGTGAATGAAGGAAAGATGATGCCAAGTGAAATGGATAAAATTATGCAAACATTTTATTTTTATTTCATATAATTATAATGGTGAGAAAAAAATCCCTGTCATTTTGTTCTCCCCCTTTATGATAGCATTAAAACTACTAGTTTTTCTACTGTTTTGCACCTACATCTCTATGCTCTGCATATTTTCACACAATATACAGATTTACATTCGAGATAAAAACAGAATTTCTATCATTCTATCTAATTTCTATCGTTCAAAAAAGTTCGATATTGATACCGATTACCAATTTTATGAAATCTGTTTTAACAAAGATTACAAACGTTACCAAAAAAAGTTTTTTTCAATTTGTTGACTTTTGAATACATACTCAAATACTCAACTCCTGAGCCTTCTGGTCTCCTCATGCCAGGGTCGGCAGAGGCTTTAACATATTAATGTGAAGAGGGGAAAAAAAAAACAATACAGCCAAACTGTTAATTCAGCCAACCCTATGGATAACTACGGTATAACAAGATATCTAGTTTAATGTGAGTTAAACTTGATCAGTTACTGTCAACCTTAAAGCATTTTTAGCATCGAGTTAGCTAGCTATTTTAGCCATACATACAAACAATATCTAACTTTACGTAGATCCCAGGTTATAGGACTATGTCACCGCGCAGAAATGTTAATTTAACAAGTACACAGGCATGTATCACTACAAGTTAGGCTATTTTGTTTGTTGGTTTGTTTGCTAAACGTTAACCTACCTGACAGTTTCCCAGTCATAGCACCGCTGCATTCATCAGTAGTTTTGGAGGACTCATGTGGTGGGCATGTTGAAGGAAGCTCTGTGGCAGGAGGATGCCGAGAGGATGACTGCACCGGCTCGGTCTTCTTGCAGTCAAAGACGGAGCAACTTTCTGCTCTTAAGTTTATTCCGTGCACTGTCAAGTGCTTCATCAGGTTTGTCGTGTTGCCGGTCTTGGCAGCAATTATCTTGTCGAAAATATTGCATTGCGTGCTGTTGGCAACGAGCCGATCGGGCCAGTGCTACATTTATAACATTATTGCAAGCAAGAGCGTACAAAAATTACATGGAACGAACAAAGTCTTCTAACCGAGGAGTGAGCATGAGTAGATTTAGTATATTCGTGCAGACACAGAGAGCACTCTCCTAGCACTGTCCCTACTCTTTTCCAAGTGTCTTGGCAGCAGCTATTACCAATGTGTAGAAAATACCAGAAAAAAAAACCCACTTAATGAATTTATGGAAAAACTAGAAATATCCTCATAACCTACATTTATAGCATAATACCCTTGTAATTACCAGTTTGTAACCTAAAATATGTCCTCGTAAATATATCCCCCCCAAAACCGCATATGAATGCGTGCATCCCTACTGTCGCCAATGGTGACTAGATTTTAAATGATTGTCTCAATCATTTATTTTTGGTTGCGACCATTTGTCATCATGCCACACACACACGCACACACACACACACACATTTTTCCCCGCACGTGTATGGTTCACGGTGCGCGAAATCCCCATATTTTTTAATTTTTATATATTGGTGAAAATTAGTAATCCACACATTAGAGCACAATAAATCTTTGTTTTTTCATTGGAGCAAAAGTAAAGTTTCTTTCTACAGGACAGAAAATCCATGTCTCTCCATGCAGAGTAGACCGTTTAACATGCATGTGCTCTCGTATAGGGACAGAGCGCTAGTTTTATTCCCACTGTAAAAAAACAAACACATTTTCTCTCATTAATTCACCTTTAGAGGTGAAGCACAGAATGAGATGTAGTAAACTTTGTTAAACCCCAGTTAGACACGTGTCTGGAAATCACAAGATGCTCACTATCCAAAATGTAAGCAGACATTTAATTAGGAAATGTTTCAAAGCGTAAACATTAATTCGACATGATAATGGCGTTTGATATGAAAAGAAGCAAAATCACTATGGCTATTATGCTATTATTATCAGAGCTGTTCAGCTGCAGGGTGAAGATTAATATTTAATATTTCAATAGGTTAATATGATACATTTCTGAATTTATATTTGTAAAGCGCATATATGGGATTACTTAAGGCATAAATCATATCTTGCAAATTATAAATGTGATTAAATTTTGGGGGACATTGTATTTTTTATTTTTTATCCCCAATTTGGAATACCCAATTCCCAATGGGCTCTAAATCCTCGTGGTGGCGTAGTGACTCGCCTCAATCTAGGTGGTGGAGGACGAATCTCAGTTGCCTCCACATCTGAGACCATCAATTCGCACATCTTATCACATGGCTTGTTGAGCGTGTTACCGCGGAGACTTATCGCGTGTGGAGGCTTCACGCTATTCTCCGCGGCATCCACACACAACTCGCCACATTATAGTGACCACAAGGAGGTTACCCCATGTGACTCTCCCCTCCATAGTAACCGGTCCAATTTGGTTGCTTAGGAGACCTGGCTGGAGTCACTCAGCACTCCCTGAATTTGAACTCGTGACTCCAGGGGTGGTAGCCAGCGTCTTTACTCGCTGAGCTACCCAGGCCCCTGAGGGACATTGTATTAAAAACATAAGATATGTAAAAAAAATTACATATTTAAAATTTACAGATTATTATGGCAGGGCCAGTAATAATCTGAAGCACTGGCCCAACCAGGCCAGTAGCAAAATCCTTAGCGTTGAGCCCTGCACTGGCGCAAGTGAGCGAGCGAGCGAACAAACAAACAAACAAACAAACAAACAAGAGGCTGAGAAAGAGGGAGGGAGCTGCGCTGCGTCTCCGATCTTGATCAGCTCGGATTCCGATCACACTTTTTTTCTACAAAGTTTACAAATTGTGTGGCTATCAATATTTATGATGCCTTGTTGGTCTTTTAAATAACCGTAATATTCCCACACCGCAGTCTTTGGCCACTTAGCAGAGGGAAATAAAGGTTCAGGCTTTGACATTTTGGTGCGCTGCGCTCGCTCTGTCATGCAGTTCATGCGTGTGACTTAAACATTTACATTTATGCATTTGGCAGACGCTTTTATCCAAAGCGACTTACAGAGCCCTTATTACAGGGACAATCCCCCCGGAGCAACCTGGAGTTAAGTGCCTTGCTCAAGGACACAATGG
The DNA here is from genome assembly GCA_032164185.1 of Moxostoma hubbsi. Lineage (NCBI taxonomy): Eukaryota > Metazoa > Chordata > Actinopteri > Cypriniformes > Catostomidae > Moxostoma > Moxostoma hubbsi. Next base: position 6,311,390 of record JAVLUX010000201.1, on the reverse strand, counting down.
TGGTGGCTGTGGGGCTCAAACCAGCGACTTTCTGATTACCAGATTACCAGTTATGTGCTTTAGACCACTACACCACCACTCCACACTTTAAAATTACAGTTCAGTGAAACAGGAGACGTACGTCGCAATTTAGAGATTTATTTGATCAAGTTTATATGATGTTGTGTAATAGCCTATTATCTCTTAAATTAACTGATATATACAATGGATACTTGCCTTCCTTTACTTGGTAATACAGTGAATGCAATACCGTGAATTATAAATGTCAAAGGTTTATATGTCTCTTTTTAAAACCATGGTATTAACCTATATTTTATTATATTCATAGTCCTATAGTATTTTATAGAGCACTGAAAGCCTTTTTATTAACTGTATATAAACAACTTGCCCTTGATTAGTAAATAAATTGCTATATACTCTCACCCATAAAGTATATTGTTGGGTGGATTTCTTGGTCATCGTGCACATCAAAGTTGGCCTTGTGAACCATTTCTTATTGCCTGCTTAAAACATAACCTTCAACATTAAAATGGTTTTAAATCTCTGTATGTGGCTTCATGAAAATCTGAGGAATTTATGATTGGGTGTAACAGTGCAATTGCATGACCAGAGGCCTCATGTATAAAACTCTGCTCAGATTTCTTCCTAAAAAATATCAGATTTTGCGTCCGCACAAAAAAAAAATCAGATTTATAAAACCGTACGTACAGCAGAACTTGCACATAGTTCCCTTAATAAATCCCAGCTAGCGGATGATTGAGCGTACATGCACGTGATTCATTCCCTACCCTGTCTCCTCCCCAAAATAACCTTAGATGGAGTGTATAAGGCCTGTTTTTACTATGCATATCCTCATCTGTGTACAATTACCATATGCATTTCACCATCCAGGCACGTGATTACTGCGTTTAACGTTACGAGAAACTGTATTATAAGAGATAAGGCTGTAAATGTCACGTGTGCCCAAAGATTAGATGCTGCACCATGAAGAAACATTATTAAGAAATGAACTTGTTTTCAAAGTTTGCAAAATGTTTTTATCTTTGCAGATATACATCTAACCTAAGCAATTTAGCTTCCCAGAAAACATTTTAAATCATTTTAAGGGTGTTTTTTTATTGAGAAGTTACATATTTAATACTAGAAACAAAACAAAAATTATAGAAATTCTTCGTGCAGCATTGTCTGATATCATTGGATTACTACGATTTAATATTTTACTGGTATTTTATATTAATAAACAGCTGAACGGCAAATGTACTTTTCATAATGTTTTCGACTAGAAGAGGGGTTTCATTGCGATGAGGGTCAGGATGAAGTGGAGCATGCAGCGCATTATATGTGCATTGCTGTACCTGTTTGCAGCTGTACAATACTTTTTCTGATGTGACATGTCTCTCCAATGGTCCGTTCGACTACTGAATATGACATCAGTGCCTGTCTTATAGCTGCTGTCCGTTTTACCAAGCCATTTCACATCAGAGTCGAATGCGCATCACATTACTGATAATCTTTATTCAAATGCTGTACTTATCTCAGTACATGATTGTAATAGAACAGAATATATCTCAAACTAAGAAATCTTTGCTGTCATTTTTAGTTACTGTATGTTCCTTCTCTATGATTACATGGAAAGTTCTCCAAACGCAGCACATCCCAAGCCAGTATTTCATTTTTACAGCTTATATTTGAATGCCTTTTCAATTAGTTACATAAAAATAATATTGCCTACTATTGGCTTGATAATGATTACTTCTGTTTCAAGTGCTTAACTACATATTTTTATTCTAAATGTGAATTAAATGAGTTTATAATCGGTCTGTTCAGTTCATTATTTGTCCAGCTGGAGTCTCCAATTTACACACAGCAGAGAGTGTCTGGATGGTGAGCATATTTATTTTTATAAATCACGGTATGTTCCTGGGAAATTGCTTACGCACATTTCAATGCCTGTTTTGTGCATACGCAACGTTTATACATCAGGCCCCAGGAATCTGTGGTCAAATTCCTCTGTTAATGGTTGGTCCATTTTTTTCCCCCTCCCTGTCACTTGATTGCGTAAGTGTCTGTGCTTATCAGTCCTTAATTCACTGACTTTTTCAGATGTAGTCAGACCGGTGGCTTTCTGTCTGCCATATCTCATTATAGATTAAGTGATTTTGGTATTTATTTCAGCTTTGCATCATGGCATGCTTAAACTGGCCCTGGTACAGTAGCATATTGAAATCATGTGCACCTCTCCTTGCCTCAAATGACATGAGTCCTTTCCTGCATTGTCTCTGAAAAGTGTAGGCTAAGATGGAACATCAACAAAAGATGAAACTATTGACCTGTGACTTAATCCTTTAATCTCTAGTGTGCCGCTGCGTTGTGCAACCACTGATTCTGATGCATAAACATTCTGGGAAAAGGGTAAGTCTTTCTAGGAGGTGGTTTTTTTTAACAGTAAGAGCTCTTTGTCGTAGTCACAAGTGCAACCTTAAGGGGTTTCCCTTGACCTGCTAACTTAAAGTAATATTTATTGTTTGTAATGTATTGCACAAAAAGTTATTAAATCAAGGATCTCTTGGTTTTGCTCTGCATGTGCATATTTTTTTAAATAGAGAAATGTCAGTAGTCCACGTGGCCAAGATGATTCCTTTTGAGTTTTAAATTGATCACGCTCTTTTTTTTTTTTTTTTTTTTTTTTTTTTTTTTTTTATAAATATTTTTCCCCTCCTACATCTAACAGTTAACGTGCACGTCCCTAGCCAGTAATCTGACAATTTTTTTACTTCACCAATACTCTGCAGACTTGCTCATAGCAAACTGCGTAAGTGCTTGCTTCAAAGAGAAGGTTGCAGCTGTAACATGCTTGTGGGTTTGAAATCACCAACTTTAGTCTATATTTTCATCAGCCCTCGCTGGTATTCCCCCTCTGAGTCATGTTGTTTCAGTTCCTCATTTCCTAAGGGATTAGCCCCCTGTGACACATCGCACACTATGCTCACAACCTCAAATTTGTGAAGCATTTTTGTCTCTGCATACGTTTCATATCTGTGCTATTTCTGAATGTAATGGCTGAATATTTATTATTGCATCAAGGTGAAGCTGCTTGTCCTTTAGCAGAATCATAATTACTGTGCATTGTGATTGAGGCAGAGTTTGCATCTCTTTCTCTCTCTCGCTTTCTTTGTCACTTTTTTAAATCCACCATTGTCCAAATGTGAATCTGCACCTGCCGTAAGGTAATATATTTTCTTTTGGGGGGTGCTGGAATCACAGCCAAAAGGGAGTGGGGAGGGTGCTGCTGCTGCAGTGAAAATCTGCAAAATGACTGTAGGTGTCAACGAGTCGCAGTTTAACAGTTAATGATGCAGCAGCAGCCAGCTCTGCCAGGCAATAAACTCTTTAATATGTTGTTAATTACTTCTGAGAGATTGGATATTGATTGAAAAGCAAAACGGTTTTAATTATAACCCAAGTGTTAATGTCATCCCAATTGTTGGCAATTTTAAGCCTATGTGAGATGAACTTGAAATATCTGAACTGAATCCATTTGATCCTTTTTTTCATGTTGTTCAGTTACTCTTTGATAGTTTTCACCAAGTAAACAGATCTCTGTTGAAATATCCACTTTCTTTGATTAGATATCTCAAAATATCAAAATACTCCAAAGGAATATATTTTGGAATTGCAAAGTAAACGTCTCCTGAATGAGACGGTGGATTCCTGTGTACAGCATTCTTTAAGCAGCAAAGATGATTTGGAAAATGCTAGTTGCAAAGTGCTTGTCCTGTGTTTGTTAAAAGCCCCTTTGAACCCAGAGGAGGGCAGTTAACATTTATTAAGATCAGACAAACACAAGAAAGACTTAAGATATTAATCTATTTGGCACCTTTATGAAAGAGCTTTGAGGTCCAATAGAAAAGGTTATAATGTAATTCCAGTGGTATAGGATGCTGCATGCAAACCTGATTCATCTCTTGTTGCATTTTAATAATGCTAGTGAGTTTTAGATTCTATATGCTGCCGCTCTGAGGCCTTATTGAGCTGCCTGCTGCAGAGAGGAGAAGAGCTTAGCATTTAATTGCCAAGGAAAGGAACAGGGAATTCTGATGAGAAAGGGGGCTTTGAAGAATGCCAGGGATGAATTATTATTTTGCCAAAGCCTTAAGTGCTTTATTCGAGATTCAACTGTGGGCTCTGGCGAATGGTTGCCAGGCTGGCAGTGGTCTACGTTTCTCAGGGGAGAATATGTGTCAATACGGGGGCTGCGGGCTCACAAAGCAGTGAAATTGGGTTAGCATGGTTGATATCAGGGCAGCAGTACTGCTCCGTACACAAAGGGCACCTACCAGCCAAGCTGCCAGGGACACCGAGACAATCCCCCTCCTGACCAGGGTTGTAATTCACTGTAAGGGCTTATTGAATTACTGGAAAGCTGAGCGTCATTTTGTAAGGACCTGCAGATTGCAGAATGAGCTGAAGGCCTTGTGTTTGTCAGCGTGTGCAGCTTGTAGTCGCCCGGCTCTGAAAAGCACTGTGAGTGGTGGCAGACTGCTGAGAAAATCTCTCTAATATCCCCAAATGGCATAATTACTCTAGCATAAATTTAAATTCTTTCCTCCCTTTTCAGTAATTATTTGAGTGTATCTGCATCAGAGGTTACGAAGCCTGTTGTCTCTGCTTTTAACCCCATGTGACATCCTGCAGCTGATTAGTCTGTAAGGAATTTTTTTCTGCTCTCTCAGTGGGCAGGGGCACAATGTCTGCAGCTGTAGGCTTATAAGCAGCTCACTTGTAAAGGATAAGATTGTTTGTTGTACCTTTTTCCTTTTATTACATTTAAAGCCAGTGATCTGAATTTTTATTTTTTTTTGCTGCATTTATGACTGCATCAGACTGAAATACTTTAGCCCTGGTCATACTACACTTCGTGCTCCATTCACTTCCATTCAAATGGATCAAAAACTTGGTAGACCAGAAACACAAGCTCATGCGAAGAATTGTTGCGGAATAAAAATCTAATTTGGTGAAATTGAACCTGTGAATCCACATCACGAGATGAAACATGACCAATAAATATCGAAACGTCAATCGCTGACCTCTTGGCTTAATACAAGAATAGATACAGTATCTCACAAAAGTGAGTACACCCCTCACATTTTTGTAAATATTTGATTATATCTTTTCATGTGAAAACACTGAAGAAATGACACTTTGCTGCAATGTAAAGTAGTGTGTACAGCTTGTATAACGGTGTAAATTTGCTGTCCCCTCAAAATAACTCAACAGACTGCCATTAATGTCTAAACCGCTGGCAACAAAAGTGAGTACACCTCTTGTGAAAATGTCCAAATTGGGCCCAAAGTGTCAATATTTTGTGTGTCCACCATTATTTTCCAGCACTGCTTTAACCCTCTTGGTCATGGAGTTCACCAGAGCTTCACAGGTTGCCACTGAAGTCCTCTTCCACGCCTCCATGATGACATCACGGAGCTGGTGGATGTTAGAGAACTTGTGCGCCTCCACCTTCCTTTTGAGATGCTCAATAGGGTTTAGGTGTGGAGACATGCTTGGCCAGTCCATTAGCTTCACTCTCAGCTTCTTTAGAAAGGCAGTGGTCATCTTGGAGGTATGTTTGGAGTCGTTATCATGCTGGAATACTGCCCTGCTGCCCAGTCTCCGAAGAGAGGGGATCATGCTTCAGTATGTCACAGTACATGTTGGCATTCATGGTTCCCTCAATGAACTGTAGCTCCCCAGTGCCGGCAGTGCTCATGCAGCCCCAGTCCATGACACTCCCACCACCATGCTTGATTGTAGGCAAGACACACTTGTCTTTGTACTCCTCACCTGGTTGCTGCCACACACGCTTGACACCATCTGAACCAAATAAGTTTATCTTGGTCTCATCAGACCACAGGACATGGTTCCAGTAATCCATGTCCTTAGTCTGCTTGTCTTCAGCAAACTGTTTGCGGGCTTTCTTGTGCATCATTATTAGAAGAGGCTTCCTTCTAAGGCCCAATTGGAACATTTCAGGGGTGTACTCACTTTTGTTGCCAGCAGTTTACACATTAATGCTGTGTGTTGAGTTATTTTGAGGGGACAGCAAATTTACACTTATAAAAGCTGTACACTCACTACTTTACATTGTAGCAAAGTGTCATTTCTTCAGTGTTGTCACATGAAAAGATATAATGAAATATTTAAAAAATGTGAGGGGTGTACTCAATTTTGTGAGATACTATATTTCAAAGCAGTGTGTTTTTATTGTGGTAGGAAAGCGAGTAAACATTATATTTAAAAAAAATGTATGCAATGTTGTTTGTTATTTATTATGTATTTACTAAAACCAGAAGCCCCCCCCCCCATGTGAAATCATATCCCGGTCCATTGTGTTGCCCGAAAAAAAATGTGCGTGCTCAAAGCCTAGTTTGATTGCCCCTTTGGGCAGGAATTCAGTGTCCATTTGTCTTAGCTGCATTACTGGCTTTTTAAAATCCTGTGGTTTTTACGTTAACCTACCATTAACACGGTGCCAGATTTATGATTATCAGCTACTTGGATGTGTGAAGCTCTCAATTTCTCTTCAGCCAGAGTGGCACTTTGCTGTGACTGGCAGATTAATTATGGAGTACATGCATGCGGCCCCTGTAGACGACTGAGCCGGGGAGGTGGGAATCAGCCCCCATGTAAAGCATTGAGACTCAGGCTCTGAGGACACACAATCCCGGCCACTGTTTATCTGCCAAACCTTGTTACTGGAACACAACTCCTCCAACCCTTGACACAAACCCCAAACGCGTCAGATCTCTCAGTCTGTGCACACACTGCTTTAAAGGAGTCTCTCTGGCAGGCCTGAGATCAGCACTGGCATCCGACAGCCCAGGCTGAGTGGCAGTCTCACTCTGATCTGCTGCAGGCTGTAATAAGTCGAACGATGTGCGCGCAATGAAGCGATAATTGACATATCCAAAAAATGCGAGTAACGACTGGGTTATTAATGCTCTCATCCTGGGGGTGGTTTCAATGCAACCATTAAGCCTTTAATGGAGAGGGAAGACTGACATTTAAAAGCTGTTGCTGTTGCCTACTTTTCCATTTAATGAAGATGAGTCTTCATGCTGGCCATGGCGAACAATTTCATCACTCGACATTTGGGCGCAACAATGAACCGTTGCTATTTTAGTTATTCTTGTTTTCAAAAATAACTTGAGATCAGTGCCTCTGGGGTTGGAAAAAATGAGGAATCTCCCTTTTACTCTGGGGCAGGTGAGCGTGTTTCCCACCCCTCCCTGTTTTTCTCTTTCATGATAACCAAGACAACACAGGCCTTTCTACACACTGTAATAATGTTGTTGATTTGGAAGACGTGGCCAGAGTTTCGGTTAGGAGTAGAAAAGCCAAGGGCTTGTTACTAGGTTACATCACTGTTGTTGTTGTTGTGAAGTGGTGTGCCAGGTCTTCAGGCACAGTGGAAGGAGCTCACAGAGAGTGATTCCCCTCTGCCGAAGCCAAGTTACCATCCCCCCAATGGGGCCTTCTCCACTCCACAAGTCTGCTTACTATTCCACACATCCATGTACACACATGGGTTTGCTCTCATTTGTTCTGTAAAGTAAATATTTATTGTTCATGGTTTGAATCATAGAAACGGCGTGTGAGAGAGCATATGCAAAACCAATTTACGTGCTCTTTAACAGTGCAATTAAATGATTGCTTCAAATGCACAGTGTTTTATTTTAGAAGTAGAAATAATCATTATTGAGGAACAGTAGGAGTATATTTGCCATTTTATATTTTATCTGATATTTCTTGAACTTTGCTTAAATGCAGTCCATTAGATGATAAACAATATTATACATATACTGTACAGAGGTGTGACTGGAGTTAGTTGTCATACTTTTTATTCCAGTGAATTCTTCTCAGAATTCTGACTATTTCTCATACTTTAAATATTGGCTACAAAAAAAGCGATTAAACATTTTCAACGTTATTGCCCAGGATAGAAGATACAGTTCATTGAACACACACATAATTTTTGTGACAACATCCCCAATAGCAGGACACGTTGTCTCACACTATATATATATATATATATATATATATATATATATCTCCAAGTTGGCACAGTTGAACCTTCCATTAAACCAGTTGCATAAGTTTCATGTGTCATCCCAACCATCTACCCCCACCCCATCACAACCACAAAATCTACACTTCCAATAAACAGCCTTTTGAAAGCTTCTCAAACTAAAAATGTAAACAATTAGGAGGCACAAAAGAATTCATAACACAGCGAAAGATAATATCAAAAGATTGCTTTGGAAATGTTGCAAGTTTACGCCTTATTCAGTTTAAGATTTTGCATCGTTTTCACTAGACTCCATCTATATTGTTTAGGCTTTGTTTAAAAGACACACCTACATACTGACAATGTCTGTTGGAGGATGGAGACATAGTCCATGCTCTGTGGTTCTGTGCCAAGATTCAAGAATTCTGGTGAAGAGTCCAGAATTTAATCTGTGAGGTTTTAGATATTCAGATTTCGTTCTGCCCTAGACTATGTATATTGGGTGATGGGGCATTTATTAAAGTAGGTGACAAATATACAAAAAGCTGGGTTAAAACTAGTATAATGATTGGCAGACAGATCATTCTTAGAGGATGGAAGTCAATTGTCACTCCCTCATTTCAAGAATGGTTCACCGAATTGGGCAGGGTGGCAGGCTGAGCTGTCAGTGGCTTTGCAGACAGGGTGGAGTTAAGCGGTGTCTTCTCAGTAAGCTGCTAACTAGTTTGTGAAATACATTCTAGAAAGTTAATAAACAATGACCCCATCCTTTTTCTCTTTTCAATAGAATGAATATAACTTCAACCCTGTCTCTTGACAACCATGTCACTCCTGTTTATCACATCTGTTTGTTGTGTTAGCCAGCTATAGTTTGTCAATACAGTCAGTAATGTAACAGATTGAAAGATAAACATCAGAGTAGGGCTGGACGATTAATCGAAAAGTAATCGAAACCGAAATTCAGAACCTCTAACCGATGTAATATTCCAATGTCGGTTATTGTCGGTTGCTAATTTCCCCTTAAAAACATACTACCGCGTGTGATGAAAAAGGAATTGGCTACAATAAATGATCTATGCCAGGGCTAGTATAATGGTGGCCCCCAGATCATCTTTATCTAGCCCCCAAACTGTTTTTTTTTATGTTTAAAAACCCTCGCAATCTGATATCAAACTGCCCTCTGCGCAAAGGTTTTAGCGCGTTCATAGGCAACCGCATTCATCGGTGAGTTTAACAACGCTTGACTCGCCGCCGCTGCTTGACTCTCCGCCCTGCACGTTGAAAAATGATGCCAAGGGGAATATTTATTTTTTTCCATTAGAGGTGCCCTGTCCAAGCCCTGCTCTTGCTCGTAATCAGCAGTGTTCTTTTTACATTTTTGCACATGGCATTATTTAAAACATTTGTTTACAGGAGATGCAAGTTATTTACTAATTTTTCACATGACAATATTTAAAATAATGTATTTTCTTTGCAAAAAAGCAAGTTATTTATTTTCTAATTTTTAGGAATCTTGCTTTTTACACAAACTGAAATGTGCCGTTTTCATTTCAAGCAATGTGTGTTTCTACGAAATATTCAATAAATAACCATAAATGGTTTCAGTTATTTTAAAATCACAAAGATAAGAAATGCACTCTTTCATTAGAAAAAAATAATTTAATAGTTGAGCATATTTACAGTACAAACCTTGTCAGTGGACTATGAGGGCAAAAAATAAAATAAAAAAATAATCGTTCATTAATCGTCATCGAGGTAAAATGTTCAATTAATCGAGATTTTGATTTTAGGTCATATCGTCCAGCTCTACATCAGAGCATCTTTTTGCAGCCCTGCAGACAATGGTGCAGTGGTGGATTGTGTCTGTTGAGTGTTGATTTCATGCTACGTTGTTACCTAGTTGGTGAGACGCAATGCTGGTCAATCTTTTAACAAGCTTATAGCTAACTAGGTAACCTCGTAGCTACTTTCATTGCTTGTCAGCTGAGTGGAAGCTAATGTGTAAACATGTATTCACCAAACTGTTTTGTTCAGGATTCACAATTTGGTACCCCCTTCAACAATTCCAGTCATTGCATTTATAAAATGAAATATTTAAAAGTCTGGTTTTCCACTGTTAAAAGATTCCCCTGAACTTGTATAACAGAAAACAGTGTAACACCGCTGCCGCTGTTTATCTCTCATCTCAGCAGATTTAAATGCTTCTTGTTTTACAACCTGCCCTAATTGACTTGCTGTATTAAAATAGTCAGCATTTGACTGATACTAAACATACAGTACTGATGTTTATTTAATTTCTATTTAATTTATTTGAATTTATTCTTAATTTATTGATCCACAATTGACTACTAAACATACAGTACTGATTTTTATTTAGCTATTCATTGTATTTTTATTTATTCTTTATTTTAATGGTCAGCATTTGACTGATACTAAACATACAGTACTGATGTTATATTATTAATAATTCTTTGATAAAAATATTTAAGAAAACCGTCTTATCAGTGCAAAAATGGTGAACAGTCCACATAGAAAAGGTCTGTTTTCTTTCCAGCTCAAACATTTACTATATCGGCCACCATATCGGTAAGCTGGGAATTTTCACTCTCTAAAATCGGTATCGGCTCAAAAATCTCATATCGGTTGGGCTCTAGTGTTTACTCAGGCTTGGACTACAGGAAAGTTTGTTGAGGTTTGGGGACAGCGAAGGGAATATGGAATTAATAGGGGTTCAAAGGGGATAATGGTTGACTTGTGCATATATATTTGTCTATATATGTTTGAGAATCAATAAAATAAAACAAATCTGATAAAAAGAACACATTTAAAGCTTTCAGTAAATCTGCTTTCATAATATTGTTGACCCTTACCTGAATGTATGCCAGTGTGGTTTGTTTTTTTTGCTTGTTTACCGAAGACTTTTAACAAAAATATGATAGTGGAGGGTAGAAAGAAGATTATATTTTTTAAAGGGTGTTTGAAACCAACATACAAAACCTCTTCTATAGAAACAGCTAATATATTAATGATTGTATGTTATTTATGGACTTTTATTGTTTTAAAATCTTATTGACCTTGATAAAGATTGCTAAAAATCTATCTTTAGTATTTAGCATTGGCTATATTCCATGTTGGTTCTTGATGACCATGTTAAGAGTTTGAGTCATGTTGTACTATATATTGTAATGTGTAGTCAAAGTTGCATTGTGGAATGTCTAGCCTATGCCACAAACTGTCTTCCATTGTTTGGCCAAAAAAGTAGCACCACACTAAACTCTCATTGTTTGAGACAATTTTGCCATGTTGAACTGTTCAAGCAACCGGCGTAATTTGTTAGTTATTTGGGGGGAAATTTACGTAACAATAGCTTACATATCTGTCTCTGCACAATAAACTTGATGTATTTAAAATTTATATACAGTAGCTTTAAAACTGAATAGTGTAATTCATTAATTCAACGCACCTTACATTATGCCCTACCTTTAATATTTTATCACTTTTGGCTCAAAGGTGCTTCACAACAAGATGAACACATCTCGGCTCCGTAGGTACCAAAGGGTTAACAGTGATGGTAGGCTATACCTGCTAACTTAGGGACGTTTGTGTGGCCAATAGTTATATCCTCTTCTTGTGCCAGTTGACGTATACTCCTCACTGTCCTACGCAGCTCAGCATCCTCCAGTCTGTGGTCTGAGCTGCTAGCCAAAGATGAAACTGAGTCATCTGTGCAGGTGCCATTGTTAATGAAGAGAAGCTGCACTTTACAGCCTGGCACTGCAGAGGTACACTAATTAACACACCAGTGCTCCTGAGAGCTTTGCATTTTGTGGATGATGTGCATTGAGTCAAAATGGCAGCAGCTTTGTAGCATGTGGGTGATACTTGAGACCTAAACCCTTTTGTCCTCCTTTCAGAGTCATTGCAATGATACTTTTGTGTTTGTGAGATGGTGAAGTGATTATTAAGGGCAAAGAATGTCTCACATGTCATGCGTCCTTTGGCATTTTTGTACTATATTAGTTTATTTGTCAAAGCATTAAAACGATGTGAAGCAGCCTTTTGAATATGTTTAATAAAATATATTTATTTAAGTTTACAATTCTAGCCATGTCAGCTGTTTTAATGAGAATCGTAATGTATTTGAACAGTGGCTAATGTTGTTCGGTGGCTGGATGCCCCTTGGATGCCTGGAACTAATGGAAATTAAGGTGTTTAGATTTCCGATAAAGCAACCACAAATGAATGCATGAACCGTATCGGTGAAGGGAGACGGCTGCATTTGTGCAATAATAACATCTGCAGCACACATTTTATCTCTGGTAGGTGAAAAACATTTACATGTCATTAGAGAACGGCTCTAAAAGTGACTATATAGTAGATCGCCGCATAATAATGAATAAAGCTGCTCAAGTCATTAACATTTAGTCATTTAGCAGACGCTTTTGTCTGCTTCCAAATGAGTAACATAAGTATTTTGTCATACCAAAGTCAACAATATCTCCAGTATCGCGCTGCCAGGCTCTCTGAGCAGCTGGAGTAGTATAGACACACACGAAGTATTTAATAAAAAAAAGTCCTTGTCTGCAAGTCACACATGCTTGCGGCCTTAACAGCTTACTTGATTAAAATATGCACAATCTGAAATTCCCGACCTTTCCACTGAGGAAATCATTTTAAGCATCTAAACTACGATACACTTTCATCGCCTCAGTATCAACAACTATTCTGGGGAAGTCGCTTCAGGTAAACGTTTAATGCTCATTGAGAAAATGTGTTGGCTCAAGAGTCTTATTTAAAGGATCCGGTAATGACACCTCACTTGTTTATTCTGTTTTAGCTAGACTCATGAAAGTAGGCTCCAGTCATTTTATTTGGATTGTTCTGGGTTATAAAAAGTGTGCTACCGGAAATGCTGGTGGACCAGGCATGCGCAGTAGCGTTCTAGCTCATTTGTTATTGTTTGCATCCTTCAATTGGTCTTAGTCAGACCTGATATAGCTTTGACTTCCTCGTGTGAAAGTTTTGATCTTTGAATCAGTTGTTTTATTGCTGATTTTGATATCTGATGTTTTTATTTCGATATGCACTTCTTTTAGATCAATATTTAAAATATTTTTTTTAAAGTATTTTTGAGTAATTGAAACTTTGCTGTGCCTCCCATGGCATTATCAGCTAGAGTTAGATTTGGTTTCTGGATAAAACCAGAAACAGGATTTCTCAGGCAGTCTTTCTTGAGTAGACCTAATTCTTTCAAATGCAGAAATGTTCATATCATTCTCAGTGAGTTCAAATTTATTCTCTCTTGTTCAAATAAAATGCTATTGTTGTATAGATACAATATATTTTGAAATGGGCACTAGATTTTTTTAGATATTAAAAAAACTGACACTGTTTTTGCATGTTAAAGCCGCGTACCTTTAACATTTATTCTGCTCCTGTTATTACTATCAGCCTGGCATTGTTTTGGAATGTTTGATGGTTGCCTGTTAGTTGCATGAAAAGGTTTCAGTTTGTCGATGTAGCTTACTCCTGCAGTCAACTGGATGTGAAAATCAGATCAGATAGATGAGACACTGAGGAGTCCACTGTGCATACATTTGATTAGATTTAATTTAATTAGCAAATGCCCAAAGGCGTTCATTTCCTGCACATGGAACTATATGTGTGGTTGTGAGGTTCCTAAATTAGAATTTTAAGTTTTCCCATCAAATTAGAGGGTAATGACTTACCTTTATGGAAATGACAGAGTGATAAAAAGAGCATCTGTCATAGCAGTGGCTCACGCTCTGTTTTCTGCGATTGTAGAGGAATTGCAATGAGGGTGTCTCTTTGGGGGTCCTGAGAAAACTCTGGGCTTTTAAAACCAAGATTGTCTGAATAATATGTGGAATATTCCCTCTCCTGGTGCCTTTTTTCCAGTCTTGTTGTCATTTTCACTGTAAGACTTTCTATAGAGTGGGGATGGATTGAGCTGCCTCTCTCTGTACCTATCCATTGGGATGGGCCTCACGCTTTTGCTACTATTTTAAGCCGGAGAGGGCAGCGTGCCTAAAACACAAGGTTGTTTGTGGGTGTAGAGTGCAGCCACAGACATAAGAGCCTGTTTACTCGGCACACTGCACGACACCAACTGCGAGGCCTGTTTACGACAATGACGAGACGGAGAGGGGGAAGGGTAGAGAGATAGAGAAGAGAGTGTTACACTACCCTCAGGAGAATTGGAATTCCTTGTGAACCATTCCCCCATTTGGCTGGCAGTTGTGAAAACAATTCGACAGCATTTACTCAGTTTGCGTCTCGAATTACAGTTGTGTGAGTCAGCTGCAGGGTGCAGGCCGGAGGTAGGAGGTGGGCCAGACGGCTCGGCCAGTCTGTGCAGCTCAGTGGGTTTTTTTGCAGAGGTGTGTGTTTGTCTGCCGGTCGGCGACTGTTTTGGAGCTTCTCTCCAAAGAGATATGCCGCCTGTTTGAATGCGCTAATTAAAATTACATTGGTTCCAGCTGGAGTGGTTCTTAACTATGGAAGTGTCAGCATGCTTCAGAAGCGATCGCTCATATTTTTACAATGTCGGCCAATCTAATGATCCTTTCTCTTGCTCTTCTCTGCAGTGACATCAACAAAAAAACTGATCTGAAGGAGCCCCTGCATTGTTAGAGTACCAGATTGCCACCCCTTTGCCAGCTCCCCTCACGCTAGTCTAACAGAGCCCTCGACCTGCCACCATGACGTCGGAGCTGGAGAGCAGCTTGACCTCCATGGACTGGCTCCCACAGCTGACCATGCGGGCGGCTATCCAGAAGGCAGACGCTCAGGGCGTTCATGGGCCGGGCATGGCTAAGAAGAGTGCCTTCCTGGACCCCAACACCACACTGGACCAGGAAGAGGTGCAGCAGCACAAGGACGGCAAACCACCGTATAGCTATGCCAGCCTCATCACGTTTGCCATCAATAGCTCGCCAAAGAAGAAAATGACACTGAGCGAGATCTACCAGTGGATCTGTGACAATTTTCCCTATTACAGGGAAGCTGGCAGCGGATGGAAGGTAAGGGCAAAGCACAAAACAGCGCTCTGACTGTAAGCTTCAGCTAATTTGTCATTATTTGCTTTCTGCCCGTCAGAGACATTTGCATGCACACAAGTGACATCCCTTCACTTAAATTCAATCAGTGTACCGAATCAGCCCTGAATTTAGTCAGAGGAGGCTGCCAAGGTTAATTTTTTTCCTTGCCTCTGAATATTTTTAAAATATCAAAGCAGCAGCCACACTGCTTACATGCTCGCTGCTATTTTGCAAAGCAGTATTCAGATCTGTTTATGACCATTAATATTTGACACAGTGCCTTGTCTCTCTAGACAGATGAAAATAAAGGCTCTTTTTCTTTGAGAAGGAAGTATGTTGAAATTCACAGAGCCAGATCCAGCCACAGAAAAAAAAAATATCTCCCTTTCATGGCTTGTATTATTCATGCCAGATGCCCTGATAGAAGTCCATTATGTTGGAGAGAGCCATTGCTGTGTCACCATCTCAAGGAGCATATGATATACAGAGATGAAGCCATGCTGATTGCCTTTTAAAGAGCGGAGATGGAAATTGATATTAGAATGAGCTTTCCAATCAGTTGACATTTATTGGCAATAGAATTGGTAGCACAGCTTTATTGCAGGCAGACAAGATGTATGCGGTTCATATCCGTGCGAGACATGGTCCTTGTGTGTGTGTGTGTGTGTGTGTGTGTGTCTGTTTGTGAGAATAATTCCATACCCACCACGTTTTTTTTCCTCTGCTGTGAAACAGATATTTATGTCAGTATAGATTCAAAAGTCTCAACACACGATTTTGGAAGTATAAATATTGCTTAAAACATTTGGCTGCACGATGTTTATAGATGTAATATTTACTTGATGCTATTTGATAACCGTAATCAAAAAAGCATATCAAACAGGTTGCTCTAAAAGCGCCCTCTTCTATTGTTGTTTTTGGATTATAGAGCAGTATAGCTGCTGAGTTTTTTTTTAATTCTATTGCTTAGTTTTCTTTCCAGAAATGTAATGGCATTTCTTTTTGAAAAGATGTGTATTTGCAGATAGGAGAGATTAGGGGTCAGCTTGATGCTTTTACTCTGGGATATTTGGTTAAAATAAACCAATCAGGGTTTGGTAGATGTCCCTTTTTATTCTGCTGCTACAAACATGTGTTTACATTTTGTTTGTTGTACCTGGGAAGATGCCTGTGGTTTAAATTGCTTGCTAGTGCTGTAATGCCCTTTGTGACATCAGCCTTTCTTTTTTTCCTCACCCCATACACATTCTGCACAGTGGATTGACATAACAAATGGATTTCTGCATTATTCACTGAAATCACTGAAAATGCTGTACAAGGTTGTTGCCCTGGCAGGTTCACTGGGAGACGACTTTCCATTTTGCTGGAATGTAGCCCTATTTCACTGCCTTGTACAAAGAGGGGACCTACTGCTGTTCTCAATGATGGCCGCTAATTGCCATATTCCATCTCTTTATCATGTACTGTTACAGCTATTATATTGAGGAATCAGCAGCCTGTCAGTTTACAAAGGGACAAAAATGCTCTGTGTGGTCTGTTAGCATTCAGTTTCATTGACTGAATAAAGTGTAGGAACGAAATGGAAAAATTAGACAATTGATCAGTAAATGGATCCAGTTATCTTGCAGCACAGGTTATGCCTGTTTTGCATCTCTTCTAGTTTCACAGAAACGAGGGGTTTTTTATTTACATTAATTTATATGTTACTGAAATCAAAGGCAATGCCACGCTTGATGGTCTCTGTGAAGGCGCTCCCTTTTAGATGCATAGAGCGAGACAGACAGAGAGGTGCTATGGTGTCCTACTATGTGATGTGGAAAATGACTTATGTGTGCTCAGGATATTGCAAGAGAAGCACATCTCATGGGTGGGAGAGTGCAAGCGTTCTGGTGGGAAAATGGAGCAACAGAGTTGGTGTTAGAATTGTATAACAGCAATAAGAGAGTTTCTTTTAATATGTGGTAGAGTGTGAATCTCACTCCATCCAACATGGACTGTTATTTTAGAGAGATCCTTTGTCTCAGAAGTGCATGTATTTGTGCGTTTACACATATACCGAGTGTGGCTGGGGTGAATGTAGGTCTGTGTGCAGTCATCGCCCTCCATCTCTTCACATCTCCCCTGAGATGTCGGCAGCAGGAATTTACGACCCAGCGCACGCACACGTCTGTTCTGTATGATAATTCTAGCTGTACCAGAGAGATGAGACCGGGCTAATCCAGGCGGCGGCAACTCATTTAGTCATCTCAATAGAACTCCATTAGCTGACGCTTTTAAGAAATATCAATAAGTGCTGTCAATAAGAATAGATAATTCATCAAGGTCAAAAAATATTAATGCAGTATTAGGGGAGACGGATATGCACACAACGTTTGTAAGCATTAGGTTCTTGTAGAGAGCAGAGAGATGGATTTTAGCACTCTCATTCTTTGGAATATTATGAAAGCAGTTTTCTTTTTCTTTTTTTTTGTAGGGAAGCGATTTTTAATGCTAAAGTTGGAACAATATTAATGCTGTTTCTGTGCATCACTGTTCCAAGTTTTTTTTTAATGCAGACAATGTTATGTCACAGATGCTTGAATTTAAATAACATTCTAATATGATCAAAGAATTTGGTATTACTGCATTAAAAGAACAGCAGTGTTCTTGAACAATGTAGCTGTTACACAATTATTTTAAGTGATAGTTTACCAAAAATTAAAAACTAACCCTCATGTTGTTTCAAACTCATTCTTTCTTTCTGCTACTGTATAGAACACACAAAAAAAGATGTTAGCCTCAGTTACAGTTCACTTTCAATGCATCTTTTTTTCATACAATGTAAGTGTATGGTGACTGAAGCTAACATTCTGCCTCAAATCTCCTTTGTTTTCCACAGAGGGAAGAAAGTCATAAGTTTGAAGCAAAATGGGGTGAATAAATGATTTTACAGAATTTTCATTTTGGTCGAAACCTTCAATGACGATTAGACTGTGCCGCCAGAAGAAATGATCTTCTGACCATATTTTGCTATTGAAAGCCTTTATGAAATATAATTGTCTTTGTCCGGTTCTCATTATCCCAGTTTATCTGTGTATGAGCCATCTCCATGTAACCTCTTCAAGAGTGAAAGAGTAAATGAGATTAATTTGGCCTCTCTCTGGTTTGAGAGGCGCACCGTTCCCCGTCAGACCCACTTGTTACTGATGAGACATTTAATGCTGTCAAGATGCTTAGCAGCCGGTCAGCCTCTGAGTTTATGGCTTTGACACCAGGCGGGCCTGAGCTGAGCTGATTCTAATGAATTAAAAGCCATCACAGCCCACCTGACCCAAGTATCCAACATCCTCCTGTTTGTATGTGAATGTATGACCTCAAAGCACTTACATAGAGGCTGCAGCGGAGTGCAACGAGGCTAAACCTCGGTTAAAGGCATTAAATGTATGGATGTTAGAGGATTATCAGGCACCCGAGCCATGCAAAAGCTCTTGTTATCCCCAGAGAATTTTCAATCTCTGTTTACACAACAGGTTTGTAATCCGGCCACAGAGCAGGCCGTAATCTGATCAGGCACTCCGAAAACGTGCAGCGGCAGCAGATGTGACAGTGTGGCCTGTTTATGAAGGCTTTGGTGCGGCTGCTGCTCCTCAGAATGAACAATGTGATTCTGGAACATTCTACCCTAATGATTTACCAACAGTACTTCCCAGAGATTGCCGAAAAACTTTTCAATTTCAAGTTTGGATTTTCTTGTGCAGACAGCTCGCAAAACATTTTCAAATGAATTCCCAGCATCTGCATCTGTGTGCAGTAGATGCCAAAGATAACAGTAGTAGTTGTAGTTCTCGAGTCTTAGCCAGTTTAAATGTGCTTAATTTTTGTTCTTGAATCTTTGCCACTGCTACTGGCATGATTTTCTCCATTTACACACCTGCGTGCAGCGGAGGCAAAAAATTTGCAAATGCTTAATTCCTCACAAACACTTTCTTCCACTGTAGCTGTTGATGTTCAAAAACCGTTTCGGCTTGGACAAATGGATAAATGTGGTTGCCGAGTTTGAATCTTGCCCTGTTTAAAAACGCTGGTGGCGCTTATGGAGTTTCTGGACCTGGCTGCTTTGATCTCATTATGAAATGCAAATGCTCACTAACCTAAACAGATCAAAGGCAGCACGAGCTTATGGGCAGCCAACATAATGGAAGCCAGGGGCGGTTGGCCCTTTTTGTAATAAGTGATTTGGGGGACTGCTTCACCCCTGGGGCATTATTTACTTGCGAGCTGAGACCCCTCTTAAGTAACTAAAATGGCCCAAATCCCAGTTCCCCATGCCTTTATTTAAATGTGGATGCACAGGTAAAAGCATTGCACTATCCCATATCTCTCAGCACAAGCTTGGTGTGCAGGTTTTGGTATATGAAGATGTAAAATTGCTCCAGTGCTCTCCATTTCTTCATTTAATTCTCCAACCGGGGTCATTATGCATTTGAGCATTTCCTATTGAAACGCTCTCCTGATATTAAAGTATTCAAATGGTAAGATGTAAGGGTAGGTGATATGGTCAAAATATTATATCACGATATGAGTATTTTTATATCACGATAATGATATATATCACAATATAGTAATTTTTTTTCTTTCTGCAAAACTAATACAAATAATTTAAAATAAAAAAAATAACCATATTGTAATCAGGGCTGGGCGATGTGGCAAAAAATATTATCACGATATACTTTTTCATATCATTCGATATCAATATTTATCACGATATTCTATCACATTTGCACATTGCACATTTTTTTTGAATTTCCAAAAAAAGAAGCGAAAAAATTTGCTTTGGGGGCCCAGGCACAGCCAATGCAGTGGTGTCCGTTATTACAATATTTTATAGAGTTTATCAATTGAGTGCAGTTGGATATGAATGTATAAGATGATCTGTTCATTTTGAATCATAATGAAGGTGTGTATGTGTATGTGTATGTATATGTATATGTATATGTATATATATTACATTTAAAAATATTTTAATATTTCTTTACATACAGATATCCAAGTATGGGGGCATAGAAGGAATGATACTGTTTGGGGGTTCAGGGGTACCTTCACAGAGAAACTTTTGAAAATGTAAAAGACTGAATGGACCATTTTTCTATTTTCATTAAAGTGAGAAAGACTAGGCTACAAACTAGTAATTGTTTTGTCTTTCATCATTGTCAGAGATTATGAAATCTGAATAATTTCACAAAATTAGAACATAAATCTATTTGTTTATTATTAAAGACATGCTGATTAATAAAACTATATTAAGAAAGAAAAAACTTTGTTCTAAAGGCGCTCTGGAGTATGTTTACTCACATGTGGGGAAAAGAGGAAGCGTGTGTGGACCGGGACAGGGCATCAGTGAAGTGTGTTTCGGTGCTACAGAAAAATATTCAAGAATACAGCGCAGAAAGATCCGATATGTTGTAGCACTGTTGTTTTATTGCGCTTCTCACTAGAGACGATGAGAGGGTGTAACCGTCATCATGATGTCTTTCAGTCAAGATGAAATCAATCTGGGGTCTGGATCAAAGCAACTTCATACAGTCTAAGGCTACGTTTCTACTGACGTGGAAGAAATCCGCACAAAGCCACTCCCATCTTTAGGGAACCGCTTGCCTGACAATCCAACTCACGAGCTTGAAGCTCGGCTTCCATAGGAAGGCATTGAATGCGCTCGCTCACTACGCGCCAGTGGAAACATACAATAAGTAAGTCAAACTGCTAGTGTTTTTAGCAACATGCATGTCTAGATGTAGAACACAGGCTAAATATAAAAAATTACTCAAACTTATCGTTGATAAATATTGATATTGTTTTATCGCCCAGCCCTAATTGTAATGCCTATTTTTGGAAAATCTAGTCAGTAGAATAAATACTTTTTAAATGAAAACTACTTCCTCATATGTAATTTTCTCTTTATTTAGAACTTGACAAAGTGAAAATTAAAATAAACACACTTAACACACTTAAAATCCGCCTTACCATAATACTCAATTTCACATAGTTGCTGACCAGTATTACTATAAACTAAACTGAAGATCTTTTCGAAGCAAAGTAACAAAATATTACATAATTTTTGTAAAAAATACACAACGGAAATAACACATCTTGTGGAAAATAAATGTTAGATGTATTTATAAACACTTCTTGCAAATAAATTAAGTAAAATAATCAAATGGAATTAATGTGGGGTGCTTTCATAATATTCTTTAACATGCTTCAAGTGTTAAAACAGATTAAAATTGATTTATCGTCGCACGACTGTTTGCAGATACAATTTTTCTAATCTTTGTCACCTTTTGTGAACCAGATGTCACACCTGTTTATTTATAAAAAAAATTTTTGCAAGTGCACCTCGGCATGTTGAAGAGATGATCCAGGTGTCTGGATCACAGTGACGCTGTCCCGGCAGCATGTGTCAGTCTGATCACGGTGGACTTCTGCATCCTCCGGTGTAGAGCTCTCAGAACCAGCCTGCAAAATCAGAATAGCCAAAAATCAGCCACGAGAAACCAGCGTGTGCAAATAACTGGTGAATTCATTCCCCACTCAAGCCTGGTTTCAGTTTCACGTCAATTGTGCCCACTGATAGAAGCAGTCACGCTACGAACATGGATATTTACATATCGCAATATACAATTTACAGCAAAATCTCTGTCGATTGACACTTTATATTGTCGCCACTATATATATCGTCATGTCCAGCCTTAGTAAGACACATATTGATAAAGAGCTTTGGTGCTTAATTATTGAGCCTATGTTGTATTGCAGCCTCTCTCTGTCTCTTTAATTGTGGAAGCAGCAGAAGTGGCTGTGTCGGTGGTGGGAGTGGTGGTGATTCATGCCGCAGCCAGTTTGATCCTGCTGAGTGGCTGGCACTGGTGTCAGGAAGCTCCTGCTTGGCTGCCCGCCCACCAGCCTCACCTTGCCCCATCCCACACGTACCCCGCCGCTCGCACAGAGCAGGTGGGCAGAAAGCGTAGCAGCTCACCTGGTGCAGCTGGCAGAGAGGGCATCACAAAGCATGGAGCTGACATCTTATATCATACCTTTGTGCTTTCTCTTGATTTCAGAGGAATATCACGTCTTGTTCTTTTTTTAAATGTACTGATATATGGGGCCCAGGGCCTGCTGTGCACATGGTTGTAAACTTCACATCTCTTACTAAACATCAGCCATTGTCCTCCATTGATTGATTCAGCACCATCTATAATGATAATGAGGCCTGTTACACAAAGTCAATACCTGACATGTAGCATTTAATAGTGGATAAACCTAGATGAAATGTCAGGCTCTTTAGTGTTTGTTACTGCTTGTGTAGTAGCAGTTACATTTCTACCATGCACTTGGGGGTTAACCGTAGAGAATTGAAATTTCTGAATGTTTTAATAACTGGAAAGAGAAAAAGAAATTAAGTAAATATATATATTTTCCAGAGCTGCTAAAATCTGCGATATTCCTCTAAAAATCATAATTTGTGTTCTGCAGATGAAAGTCATTCATGTTTGTGATTGCATGAGGGTGAGTAAATGAGAGAAATGTCCACATCAGTGGGTCTAAATCTTTTTTTGATGAATGCCCCCCTATTTCATTCCCTTATTTTTCTTCACTACCATGGTTAGATGTAACACGATTTCTATAAAACAAACTATGGCATTTTTGTAATTCTAAACAGTAGACCTACTCTAAACACCTGTAAAAACAATAAATAAAAAATATAAATATGTATACGTTTATTTATAAATAATTTACATTCCCTCACTCCCCAAATGTAGCCTATGACAAATAAAATAGAAGTAGTGATATGATAATATTTATTATCAATCTATTTCTGCCTAAAGTACAGTTAGTGTTACTATTAGGGATGTCCCAATAAAACATTTTTGACGGAGTATGAGTACCGATACTTCGCTGATACGGAGTCAATGCCTGTTTTTTAAGTCAATATCAGCTGTTTATCAAATGATCATCAAAATTGTGTTTACATAAATTCAAATTTAACACATGAAAGTATAACAATTAATTTTCAACATGAAATTTTATTATTTTTATCAAATTAATTGATTTTATACAGAACCTCACAGCCCATTACAAAATTAAACATGGGTTCTGTTGAGAACCCCTGGTCTACATGCTGATTTTTCCATTCTCCTCTTCCACGGTTAATTGCCTTCTGCTGAAGGTCCTTGTTTTTGCTTTCTCCTTAAACGACTTTTTAAAAATAAAATTCTCCTGCACGGTAATCATGCCAGCCTTTAAACAAGTCAGCAGCTTCCCTCATTCTGGCGAGGAGGCCCAGCTCTTTATTAATTGAGGCTGGGATGACCTGAACATGGCCTCTCATCGCTGCTGTGATTTGGCCCCAAGAGAGAGGCACTGAGCCATGATGAATTTGCGCATGCTATAAATAGAGTCTGGTCCTTGGAATCTGCCTTTAACTCTGTAACTACCCTATGAAATCTACTTAAGCTGGAATTGGACTGTCTGTCGCTGGCACTGTATTAAAAAAAATAAAAATAAAATCGTCTTTTTTTTAAATGGTTATGCAGTTTGCTTTGAACAGCACTGTACTTTCCTTGTCTTTTTTGAATGAATTTAAAATGGATTTGAATTCACCACCCTTCTTTCTAGGCAACCTGGTCATTGTTCTGGGTTAGTTAAATGTGTCCATAATCAAAGTAGTCCTGTGTTCACAATGGTTTTCATTTAATATCATGTTATATCCACAAACAGCAATTATGTATGGCAACCAGCCTGGTTATTTTGTTTCCCCTATAACAAACCTGAATCTCCTTGTCAATTAATATTTATGTATTTATTTATTTATTTTGAAGACTTGATTTGAAAGATTAAATAGACTTGCTGAAGCATTACTAGAATATTGCTGAGTTTTAAAAATAGGACAATTGCCACAGCAGAAATGTTTCATCTCATTTTATGCCCATCTGACATGGTTTTAGTAGGCAGGAGCTGCAGACATAGTGGCACCATGTGCGTGGTGTCACTGAGGATATGGCATACTGCCCAGGGACTTTGCATAGAGCTCTCACATTGAAATGCCATTGATCTCCATGCTTTTACTATCAGGTTTTGGGTGACTTTGGTTTGTCTGTGCTGGTAGCTGAGAAAGCCAGGACTTTGAGGTCCAATAAGTTAGGCCTGGCTTTTTTGATTCCATGCCTGTTTTTCTTCCCTTTGGCTTCAATTCCAACTAGGAAAAGCAGAAATTACAAGATTTCTGCTTTAAAGAAGTGTGTTTTTGGAATATTTATTACATGTTTTGCCCCTATTTCGGTAATCATCTTGAAATGAGGAAATGCACTTCATTTGTTTCATCGTTATATTATTCATTAGTTTGTCGCTACACAAACAAATTATCTACTTGATTCCAGCCTTGTTGAAGCACCCCCAGTGATGATCTGGGTGCTTCAGCTGGGTGCTTCAGCTGGAATCGGGCAGATTCATCTTTGTGAAGGATGCACGAATCAAGCCACATACAAGGTTATCCTGGAAGAAAACTTGCTTCCTTCTGCTCTGACAATGTTCCCCAACTCTGAGGATTGGTTTTCCAGCAGGACAATACGCCATGCCACACAGTCAGGTCAATCAAGTTTTGGATGGAGGACCACCGGATCAAGACCCTGTCATGGCCAGCACAATCTCCAGACCTGAACCCCATTGAAAACCTCTGGAATGTGATCAAGAGGAAGATAAATGGCCACAAGCCATCAAACAAAGCCGAGCTGCTTTAATTTTTGCGCCAGGAGTGGCATAAAGTCACCCAACAGCAATGTGAAAGACTGGTATAGAGCATGCCAAGACACATGAACTCTGTGATTGAAAATCAGGGTTATTCCACCAAATATTGATTTCTAAACTCTTCCCAAGATAAAACATTAGTATTGTGTTGTTTAAAAATGAATATGAACTTGCAAAGATGCAGAGGTCTGAAAACACTGCATATTTTTTGTTATTTTGACCAGTTTCCATTTTCTGCAAATAAATACTCTAAATCAGTGTTTCCCACTGTGCCGTGGCACACTAGTGTGCTGTGAAAGATTGTCAGGTGTGCTGTGGAAAATTATAAAATACCACAAAATAAATAAATGCATGAAAAGTCCTTGACTCATCTCATGTGAAAGGCATTTTACATGAGCAAACAACATTTGACCAAACAACATTTTTGAAACTCAGAATTATTTTTATTTGTCTGTTATTGTGGTCTTTTCTGATAAAAGCCATGCTCAGTAGTATAAATAGGCTATTGTAGGAAAATTATACCGTAGATGATCTTTGTGTTTATAATTCTTATACTCAAGTCAGTAGATTTGTAGCCATGCAAGTTTTAATAAAGGAGAAGGTAAGACCATTGTTTAATCACTATTTTAAGACTGTTATTGTTGTCTTTTTGATGAAAAATAATGCTCAGACTGAAGGAAGACTAGAGATCTGCTTTGTTCTTTTAATACTTAAACACTGTAAAGTCTCTTGGTAGAATTTGGTCATGAATGACTCAAAATGATTCAATGACTCACTCATAGCACATAAGATGCTCATTTGTTGCCTCCTAGTGACATCTGCAGAAGGGGTCACTGAACTAATCAGTTAATAAAATGTAACAAATTTGTGAAACAGAAGAAAGCCTCACCAAAATACTCATTATTTTGCAGCTAATTCTGCACAATTGTAAACTTGAATCACTAAAATAGCTTGAATGGGTGTTTTTAGCTTATTCTTTAAAAAAAATATCCCCAAAATAAATGTTTGTGGACCAGTGATTGTCTTTCCTTTTTCACCCCTCATGAGTTTGCATCCCTGTAATTTGTTGTGGCATTGCACGAACAAATCTACAAATTAGAAAAGAAGCGTAGCTTACCTATGTGACTTTATTTTTATTTTTTTATTTTTTTTTACAACATAGCTGAGTTTCAAACATTACAAGTAAACACTACTAAGACGGAAAGAAAACATGGACAAGTTCTCGAAATGGAAAAATATTGACGATGGTTGGCCTATGTGGGATAGTGGTGTGCCGTAAAAAATATTTTTTGTCATAAAAAGTGTGTCGTGGCAGAAAAAAAAGGTTGTGAAACGCTGCTCTAAATAACAATTTGTTTTAGTTGGAATTTGGGAGAAATGTTGTCAGTAGTTCATAGAATATAACATAAATATTCATTTTACTCAAACGCATAGCTTTAAATAGTAAATCCAGAGAAACTGATCATTTTGTAGTGGTCTCATAATTTTTTTTCAGAACTATATATATATATATACACACACACACACACACACACACACACAC
Organism: Moxostoma hubbsi; assembly: GCA_032164185.1. Lineage (NCBI taxonomy): Eukaryota > Metazoa > Chordata > Actinopteri > Cypriniformes > Catostomidae > Moxostoma > Moxostoma hubbsi. Next base: position 6,284,947 of record JAVLUX010000201.1, on the reverse strand, counting down.
ACACAGTATATATTATTGCGATTTAATTGTCCAGCCCTAAAAAATATAACAATAATTGTAATAATACTAAAGCAAAACTATGCATTTTACATTTAATCTTTTGGTTTAATTATTTAGTGGAGAAAAAAAAACGGAAATAAACAATTATTCAAATTCAGTTCTGAATATAGGTTATTGGACACTTAAATATAAAATAATCAGTATTGGCCATAATAAAACTATATCAGTCATTATCTACTATGTAATAGGTGTTAATATTTGAAAGTGTTTTTTTTTTATTTATTTTTTTATTATTAATATATTGTGTACACTGATTTATTCAATGTGCAAAGAAAGTATTTGAACACCTTTTACTTACTGGTTACATCACTTGACTTTTTTTTTTAATAATATAATTTTTTGTAAAGAAAATGTTTCCAAAATTTGTGAAAAAATTTTACCTTAAAAGACTCCTAATTTTTATCACCTCAGACATCCTTATTTGTCTGTGACCCATATGTAGAACGAGGCAGAACAAGCATTCTTTTCAAGGTGATGTTTGCTGCCTGAAGCAATGTCGAGACTCTGGTCAGCTGGCAGGTTGGTTGTGGGAGAAAAGAAACCGACACAGGCAGAGCTATTGCTGCTGGTTGCTGTCCCTCTAGCCTCTGTCCTCCTTATCAGGGCCTGCTGGCTACAAGGCCACAACCTCTCACTGCCATCTAATTGACTCTGAGTTACACAATTAATGTGGCCTTGTAGAGGGCTATAGTGTCTGACTAGAGGCACAGTGGAGAGCAGAAGGGTATCGGCCTTGGTTCACCTCTGCAGTGTATTATTTATGGGTCATTTTGCTTGACAGTTTTACATTAACTTTGGTAATGGACTCTATAGGAGGGTTGTGACTTTTGGATCCATGTTAAGTTGAATACAAATGGGGAAACTTTTTTCCGTCTTTGTCAAAGTACAAAGAATCGGCTTTTGTGTCTGGTCTGCTGCAGTTTAAAGGAGAATGTTGCCTTGAGGAAAAGCCAATGTACGAACTTCAGATGGATAAAGGTGTAAAAGACTGGTCCCTGTACCCTCCCTCTTTACCCTCTTCACTCTGTCTACTGTGTGCTTCAGTTGATTGATCGATTGCCTCTGTTGTGTGAGGGATTCTTCTTTCAGTCCAGTTGCAGATTAATGTTGATGTTGCCTCAGCTTGCCAAAACGCTCTCTACAAAATCTGCATTTCAGCCTTTTTCTTGAAAGCACATGGTGCCGTTGCACCACAGTTGAAACCTCTAGCAAATTGATTTTGTTTTCAAAGAGCCTAATTGTCAGCATTGACTTAAACAGTTGTGTTCAATTGATCTATTCGTGCTGATTATAGGGCACTAGTATGATGAAGTGTTCACGCACAGCATAGCCTTATTGTAGCATGGAGAGATTGGGCTGCACTATGCATATGGAAACTGGATAGTCACCTCTGCTCCCTCATTAGATCCATTGGCTGTAATAGTGGTTATTGACTGGATGGAGTACCTGTAATATTAATGGCAGCTCTCCCATTTGCAGTGGATGACTGCTGCGTTTGGTAGTGGTGCTGAGGACGCACTTCTCCCCCTGCTTCATCAGCCACTTGTGCACAGCGACCATTCCAATCACTGGGTTTGCTGGTGACCCTCCCATATTTAGGCCTGCTCCCATTTTGTTAGCTGTTAAATGTGAGGATCTAGAGTACCGCTGAATTTTAAAAGTTTTTCTGTGTTGAGTTGCAGCTGAGAAACTTGGAATGTACTAGATTTGCAGGGAAAGATACTTAAATACATTCACATTTTCATTAGTATTTTCTAGGCTTTGAAATTTGTAATGATTAATGCATTTCCACAAAAATCAGATATGCACTTTTAAATTGAATGTGATTTTAAGGCGTTCTGGCATGTTCTGGCAACGTCTTGCGGGTAAAGGAAAAATAATTATCGGTGTGTCACAGAATCAAAGACCCCGCTTACACCTGGTATAAAGATGCGTTTTGATCTCAAGTAGTCAGCGTTAAATACAGGTGTAAACAGGGTGCAAAACGCTTTGTTAATGGATCTTATCAGTAATCGAAAACATGTGACCACATCGCAATGCTAATCAGTCCTAAATGAGTTCCGATAGAATGAAAATTCGCATGATTCACTCACCTTCCTGGCATCTCAGATGTGTATGACTTTCTTTCTTTTGCAGAACACAAATTAAGATTTTTAGAAGTATATTTCAGCTATTTTGGTCCTCACAATGCAAGTGGTTGGGTGGCAAAATTTTGATGCTCCAAAATCCACAAAGCCATCATAAAAGTAATCCATATGACTCCAGTGTTAAATTCATTTGTTCAGACACAATATAATTGGTGTGGGTGAGAAACAGATCAATATAGAAGTAATTTTTATCATAAATTAAATGCGAATTAGGGGATTAAAATTGAAATTGAAAATAACCGTTTTCATTCAAACAGGGCTCCAGACTAAAAAAATGACTTGGGAGCAAAATGGCTGTTTTAGTCACCAAATCACAGAATTGCTCGATAGAAAGCAGAATAAAAGGAAAACGGCTTATTACCCATTAATCTTTAATAAATCTTTAGAGGTTTAATATACAGTATGTATAGTTGAAGATAAGTTTGGATTCTTCGGTCTCATAAATGCTCACACTGTTTTCATAATTTACACAAATTTAAGAGAAGGTTTTTTTTATTTATTTAATACTGCCCTTCAGAATCAACATTACAGTTATGTACATAAAGTAGGGCTGCAACTAACGATTATTTTTATAATCGAATAATCGACTGATTGACTATTCGGGCGATTATTCCAACGATTAATCATTAGCTCTTAACCGACTATTCAGATTGTGCCTGATTTAATAGGTTGTATTGAACGTGCTTACTAACAATAAAGAGGACAAAATCATCTTTTAAAAATACCTCTAAATGACCACCATTTAATTAATGGGGAAAAACTACTTTTTTCTATTTAATTATTAAACAATTTCACTGCAAAAAATCCTATTTTTTTTCTCTCCATTTAACATTTTCTAAAAATCCTTAAAACAAGATATATTTACTTGAGAAGCAACATAGAAGATATTTAGACTTGCTTTAAGAGAATGTATCTTAAATATAAGTCTATTTTGATAAGTGCCTATTCAAGATATTTGCTCTAAAATTAAGTCTAAATATCTTAAATGTTGCTTCTCAGGTAAATGTATCTTGTTTTAAGGATTTTGATATTTAAAAAATGTTAAAATGAATTCAATATTATATACAAACTTCTCCAATAACATTTTTTTCTTCTGCAGTATAGCTGCTGAAGTAAATGTACATAAGGAGTTTTAGATATTTATATTACAAAACAAGCCAAATAAAAAAAAAAAAAAAAAAGGTTTTTTTATTGTGTAATGGTCTTAGACTACACCCTCTCACCTTTTTGTTCACTTGATTTCAATCCATCTTTAACTCACAAAAAACAAACTCTTCTTTATAGAGCTCCGTATAGGCGATTTTCTTCACCACAAGATACACACAGTAACACTCATATTATAAATCACTATGTCGCGAGCAATCAATATAATCAAAATCTAGCTGCAGAATAAATGTGCCAGTGATGAGCGTCTCAGCCGAGAGAAGTTTGAAACTCTCTCGTGCTGTTTTTCACGCGACTCATATATGCGGCTCTGACCACACAGACAAATGCCAGTTTCGCAGTTTGTGCTTATTTATACAGTCCGCTTCCTCATTATTTGAACTTCAATAAAGGATGCATGAAATACAGTATATAACGGCAAGGTGTTTCCTTTTAGACGCTTTGACAGACAAGTTTTGCTCAAGCTGAACACCAGGGAAGGCTCTACTTTATTTCACCACAACACTGCTTCTGTATTTACTTATTTAGCATTTTGTGCATCTTGTGTAATAGTTGTGTAGAAGTCCCTCAATTGTCCTAATTGTCAAAAGCTGGAAAAGTGTGTGTGTAGGTGCATGTATGTATGTAGGTGTATGTGTGTGTAGGTGTGTATGTATATATATATATATATATATATATATATATATATATATATATATATATATATATATATATATATATATATATATATATATATATATATATATATATATATATATATATTAGTTTTAGTTTTTCAATTATTTTTGGTCACATTTGCCAGTCTGGAGCCCTGTCAAATATTTTGTGAAAAATATAATGCGCCTTATACTTATGCACACTGCACAGTATTGTATATGTTTAGAAAGAATAAAGGAGCATCTTGTAACACCCATTACCACACATTTGCTCCTGTGCGGAGAGACTGCTCACTCAAGCGACTTGCAGTATTCAAACACTGTTTGAAGCTAATCACAAACATATTTTTCCCCTAGCATTAGGTCTTCCCATTTTCATTCTCAAAACCCTGATTATACAGGGATATCTCCCACGCAACTCTTGTAACCCTGTGTTTTATCTGTTGGCATGAACCTAAATTAGAACATTTAGAAGATTTTCCTTCCCATACTCAGTGTGGCACAAAACCACAGGATGAGACATGAGAAAAAAGTCTGCACTATCTTCCATTTTATTATTTTTGTTTTTTTAAACTGACATTTTTAAACCAATCAGAGAGCAGTGACTTTCACACGAGCCTCAGCGTTTAGAGAAACCCAGGTTTATTTTTCCATGTCTCTGTCTGACAGCAGTTTTGAGGCATTGCTGAATAAGGCCCTAAAGTGCCATTGTCAGTAGCTGCTGCAGGATGCTTCTCTGAGCTGGCTGATAATTAAGAGGAGGGCCTGACAAATGGCTCTCATCAGATCGCTCATCTGGAACTGAGAGCACACGAAGGCTTTCAGGGAGGATAAACTGGGAGACGTCTCTTTGCTTTGCAATCTTTCATAACCTTCTGCGGCTCCTCTGAGGAAAGCGGAATAAAGAGCTCTCTGAAATGCTGCATGCAGCTATGCCGCACACAAGTGCCAAGTTCTCCCTCAGTGAGATGTCCCCGATTTTTGCTGGATTAGATTAATACACTGTGGCTTTTGTTTTAAACCACCACCAGTTTGGAGTTTCAGGGTAACTCACATTGGATAGTTTGTGCTAGTGTTTTCTTCTTTGCAAATGCTGACAATGGGTCTTTTTTTTTTTTTTTTTGAGAGTGTTCTCACTTTTCTCTTTTCATCTGCCATCTTAACATTTAAATTTTTATTTTATTTAAAAATTTTATTATTTCTACTTTGTTTTCTTTTATAAATTCTATTATCAGCATAGCATTTTAAGTGAAAGGTTTAATTGAGAAAAAAAAACTTTGAAAGGAATAGACCATAGGTAAGGTTTGTCATTGGTTTGCATTGACTTGCACAACGGCTCCTGCATAGTTGTAAGCAAAGACAGTGATTTGCTATGTTTGTGGGTTATGTGTAACTAGGGATGCTCCGATCCCAAAAACGGATCCCATTTGATGTACGTAATTACGTAAACATTCAGCCTACAAATTAAAATCACATTATGTCCTTGTGAGATTATTAAACTGCAAAAGCTGTGATTTAATAAGTTAAATATATAGTATGTATGTAATTCAAATATGAGTGCTTGTGGATGTGTACAGGGAAAACACCATCATGAGCATTGCACGCTCTTTGTCTAGCAGATGACAGTAAACAGAGTGGAAATTCACATTGTAGGGTGAGACACATACAGAGTACATACTTATTTAATTAAATGGCAGCCATTTGCTTTTTAATAATCACTTTGAGTCACGTAGCGACAGGCTGTTCCATAGTGGGAAGTTGCATCATAATGTCAGAACTCCTTGGTCCAGACAACACAGAAACACTTCAAAATAAAAGCTAAATTTATAGGACAAAAGTAAAACAGAATTATATCACTCTCTTAGAAGTAATGTAATTTTCACTCTAATATAACTACTACTACTACTACTAATAAATCTGTAGTAATTGTATTATACTTACGCAGTTACTAACATTTGTGATACTCTCTTATGGATCACTTTTTTGACAAAATATAACTCTTTTGTTGTATTTTGAATTTGGATAAGCACTTAATTTGATAAATTTTTTTTGAAAATTGTTGTTTTAAATTTGTTTTTTTTACTTAAACACAATATTGATGATCAACTTTAAATAAACTGTTGATAATGTAAATGTTAAAAAGCAGGTATCTGAATCTGTATCGCCGAGCACCAAAAATGAAGTATCGGTGCTTGTACTCGTCCTTAAAAAAGAATGGTATTGGAACATCCTTAGTAGTAACCTGGTCAGTTAGATGATTTTTCAATTGGTTCTCAAGTCAGTGGAAAAGTAGTTAGACTCACTTGAGATCAGTTGATATCACTCTTCAGGTTCCCTGTTTGAACACCGGCTCTGACATGAGAAGCAGCAAGGTTGTGTGTGTTTTTTTTGCTTTGCCATGGGATGCGATGTAAGTTAAAGCCTATGCCTATTGGCTATTTTTTTTAAGACACTTGTTCAACAAGTCCTGCCCCAACTTCATACGTCAACAGGCCAAAGAAAACTGCGCTTATCAAGGCGCTTCACAGGGACTTCAAGACAGAGTAGATCAAGAGTATTAGTCTAACTGCGATCAGCAAGAGAAAGATTGATCTTGACAGCTGGTCAATTGGATGTGATGCTTTTGAACATAGTCCTGATTGGCTTTGATTTTCCTCGTGCCTTAGGACATTTAATAAAGGCAGGCAGGCTGTTACCCTAAATCTGGCATGCCCTTATTTTTTAAACTCTTAGTAATTCACAGTTTTACATCTCTAATCTACTGAAGTAATGATGAAATATGATGCAGTTATGTTATTTGTGTCACATTTATATAAAATTAAAGATAATCCATTTATACATGCTATGTTCTATTGTTGTGACTGCTTCCATTAAAGTCAACATGAAATTAAAAGTGTCCCTATTTACTAAATGGATGTTTCCCCCAGTCTTATTCTGCATGATATTACAAATAAATATAAATTATTGCTAACACCTTGAACCCCTCTTTCTTTTTCAATCCCTCCCCTCCGATCACCTGGCTCCACTCTGGTATATGACACCCACTATCCACTATTTCAAGAGACCAAAGTCCACCTTACCTTTTGTTTGTCTTTTAAATATGATCATATGAATATGTCACCTTCCAGAAGCAAAAAGGTTTGTGAATGGTGCTTCATGTTGACAAAGTTTCATGTAGAAGCATCAAGCTGTTATTGATATTGAAGGAAGTGCTGCTTTGTTTTTTGACTACCCATAACCGTGGAGAGCAGAAGAATTCAGTTGAAGTAATACACTGGATGTCATCTCTCTTAACCAGAGCTATAACAGCAAAGCTAAATTCAGTGGAATTTGACATTCTCCAAGGTTGTTTGACAATTAAGTCGAAGCTTTGGCTATTTGTTCAGCTCTCAAATATGAGCATGCCTTCCCAAAGCAGAGCTTTACATGGCATTGATTAAAAACTCCAGACAAGTGCCTTTTTTGAGTTTTTGACTTGTCATTCAGAATTACTTTAGTAAAAGTTCTTTACAAAAAGCATTTTAAATCCTTGCTAAATGGCCACTGTTTTTAATTGGGCTCTCTAGTGTTCTACTTGAGTACAGTTGAATTTAGAAGTTTACATACACTTAGGTTGAAGTCATTAAAACATTAAACATTTTTAACCACTTCACAGATTTCATATTAGCAAACTATAGTTTTGTCAATCTACTTTGTGCAGTAATTTTTCCAACAATTGTTTACAGACAGATTGTTTCACTTTTAATTGGCTATATCACAATTCCTGTGGTTAACTATGCTTTTAAGCAGCTTGGAAAATTCCAGAAAATGATGTAAAGCTTTTAGACAATTGGAGTCACTGGAGGTGTGTCTGTGGATGTATTTTAAGGCCTACCTTCAAACTCGGTGCCTCTTTGCTTAACATCATGGGAAAATTAAAAGAAATCAGCCAAGACCTCATAAAAATTATTTTGGACCTCCAAAAGTCTGGTTCATCCTTGGGAGCAATTTCCAAATGCCTGAAGGTACCACGTTCATCTGTACAAATAATAGTACACAAGTATAAGCACCATGGGACCACACAGCCATCGTTCTGCTCTGAACGTAGTTTGGTGCAAAAAATGCAAATCAATCCCAGAACAGCAGCAAAGGACCTTATGAAAATGCTGGAGGAAACAGGTAGACAAGTATCTATATCCACAGTAAAACGAATCCCATATCGACATAACCTGAAAGGCTGTTCAGCAAGGAAGAAGCCATTGCTCCAAAAAAGCCAGCCTGCAGTTTGCAAGTGCACATTGGGGAAAAAGATCTTTTTACTTTTAATGTCCTCCGGTTAAATGTAACTGTTTGCCATAACTGGTGCACTTCACAAAATAGATGGCATCATGAGGAAGGAAATTTATGTGGATATATTGAAGCAACATCTTAAGATATCAGCCAGGAAGTTAAAGCTCGGTCACAAATGGGTCTTCCAAATGGACAATGACCCCAAGCACACCTCCAAAGTTGTGGCAAAATGGCTTAAGGACAACAATGTCAAGGTGTTGGAGTGGCCATCACAAAGCCCTGACCCCAATCCAATAGAACATTTTTGGGCAGAACTGAAAAAGCATGTGTGTGCAAGGCAGCCTGCAAACCTGAGGAATGAGACAAAATTCCAGAAGCTTGTGGAAGGCTACCAAAAACATTTGACCCTAGTTAAACAATTTAAAGGCTATGTTTCCAAATACTAACAAAGTGTATGTAAACTTCTGACCCACTGGGAATGTGATAAAAGAAATAAAAGCTGAAATAAATAATTCTCTCAACTATTATTCTGACATTTCACATCCTGACCTTTTAGACTGGGAAAGTTTCCTATTAATGTCAGGAATTGTGAAAAACTGAGTTTAAATGTATTTTGGGTAAGGTGTATGTAAACTTCTCACTTCAACTGTTAGTACTGCAGCCTTGAACTAATGCAAAAAATGATACAGAGGGTTTTGAAAGCTCCAGAGAGGTCAGGACATATGAAACATCTTCAGTTTAAAAGTACCTTGGGTGACAAAACCAGCTGAACTCAGGATAAAGTTGTGAATGAATAGTAATCTCTTGTCTCTATTTGAACCGTGACTGACATCAGTAGATGTCTATTAAAAAATGTTCACAGTTTTATTTACAAATACATTGAAAGTGTGATAGTGTTTGTGCCACAGCAATGCTCTTTATGTACAGGAGGATGTCCATTTGTAACCATAATAGCCACCTGGGACTAAAAACGCAAGTTTTTATTTTGGTTAGTTCTGAGCAAAAACAGTATTTTTTCATTCTGGTTAAGTTCCGCTGCCTCCTTTCCAAGAATTTTCCGGTTTGAACACCAGAAAAGACCGGTTAATATTGTTCTTTTTAAAATGACAGCACTCTAGGGGGTGGGTGAAATACAAATTGCAGTGATGCCAGATCTCGCAAGAGAAACAAGCTACATGGTCTGGAAAAACAAGCCCAAAATAAGCCACTTGCCTCACCAAAAATAAGCAATACATTTTTTCCTGTGTGGTGGATTTATTGGCATTCTCAGTCAAATCCTGAAAGAATCAAATCTGTATTAATGCATCATATTTCAAAATAATTCAGTGAAAATATGGAAACAACTGAGAAATGTACTTTTTACCTCTAAAATGTTTTTCCCTTGTACCTGGATTAGCTGTTCTTGTATATTTAGTAATGGTGCGTAATTGATATAAAGGCCTTCATTCACAGAATGCGACATCCACAATGGGTACTCGGACAATGAAATGTGTGATGCAGTGGTTTTCTTCAGGATCAAAGCATGTGTACATTTTTCGGCCAACATGTAGTTCCAAAAATGTACTGTGATAAACCCTTTGGCCTTTAGTTTCATGAAAACAATTATCTGAACAAAAAAAATGAACCGGTTATAATCAGTTACCAGCATTTATTTTTTTTTATTTATTTTTTTTAAATCACTCCGGAACAATTGAAAATCACTTTGTTCTGGTTTTCGTTCCTTGAACCGTTTTTAGTCCCTGATATCCACCACTTTTTAAAAAAGAGGATCATGCAGCCAAACCCTTAACTTCTGATAATATGAATAGCCTTAATAAAACCTCTTCAAACAGAGGTTTTATTAAGGCTATTCATATTATCAGACGATATCTATGATCCAGGGAAATAAATGGACTAATACTTAAAGGGATAGTTCGACCAAAAATGTAAATTCTCTCATCAGTTACTCACCCTCATGCCTTCCCAGATGTCTATGACTTTCTTCTGTTGAACACAAATTAAGATTTTTAGAAGAATATTTCAGCTCTGTAGGTCCATGCAATGCAAGTGGATGCTGATTAGCACTTTAAAGTTTAAAAAGCATAGAGAAATCCATATGACTCCAGTGGTTAAATTGAATGTCTTCTAAAGTGATACAGATCAATATTTAATTATTTTTCACTATAATTTTTTTATTTCCGGTCACTCTCCGATGCCTGTCTAAAAAGGGACTCTGTTCCCTCCGGCCTCTCGCATGACGTAAGCACCTTGTTCACGTGAGAACTGATGTGATGCAACCTGAAGTGCAGCTCAATTTGTTTACAAGAGAACGCTGTTCACAAGCTTCATTGGTTTTGCTTTCATTTGAAGATGCCATCACGCTTGCATCAAGTGTGAGGCGGAGGGAACTATTGAGTATAAAAATTAGTATTTTTATTTTTTGGTGAACTATCCCTATAATATTTGACATAGTCGCACAAGATCTCCTTGGTTGTGATCAAAGGGTTCTTAATTCAGTCAAGGTTAGAAAGTTTTGTTTGTAAGCAGGTACATAAACCTTATGGTTGGGTTTATAAAAATAAAAAAAAACCTTAAAAGAATCTGCAGCATCTTCTGCATTCATTGTCTAGCTTAGATTTTGTCCAGGGCTCGCTTAGCTCTGTACTCATGTATTATTAGTCACATAAATTAACATTCTTTTACATGAAAGATGGGTTTAATTTAAACAAAGAATTGGTCAGTTCCCCAAGGTGTTATATTACTTTGCATAGCATCTGCAAATTTTAATTATTGCAATACTTTACAGAGTACAACGCACGCAGCATTACATCACACTGGTATTGACCATGCTTCTTGTCTCACTCTTCATTGTAAGCTATTCAGATCTCGCCATGTATTGGGACTCTTCACGTTTATTGTGGTTTTTACCTTGGCATGCATTTTTGCTGCAGCCAGCAGAGTCTTCATATTTTATTAAAACAACTTACAAGCAAGTAAAGATCAGAGAATGAATGGGCTTAAAATGTTGTATGCCAACAATGCTTCTAGATGCCAAGAAAAACAAGATCAAATACCTTTGAAGTTCTTGAAAAATTCAGTCGAGAAGTCATAAACTAGTTGTCCATGGCTTCTAAATTTGGGCTGTTTGTCTTGAAGCTGAAGTTAGAAAATTCTGTTTTGCTCGGCTTTGGTGTGTGTATTCTTACATGAGTGCCAGCACTTAAAACTATGAATTAGCTTTATATTAGAAATATAGTGAACAATCTAGCACAGCACTCAGAGGCCCAGTTGACACTTGGCATTGACATCTGTCTTGTGTTCAATATTTTGTGATCCGATTTCATAAGGGAATATTCCGGATTCAATACAAGTTAAGCTCAATCGATGGCATTTGTGGCATTATGTTGATTACCACAAACAATTATTTTATATTTGAATGTATAAAAAGAATGTGTTTTGCAGAAGACTAATGAGGACCAATAGGTGGCGATATGCATGAAGAATGCAAAAAAAGAATGTGGAAGTGGCCTTGGAGATGTATCTACCTCAAGTGCTTTTTTGCTCCAAATCAATGTTTGTAATTAGGGTTGCAGCGGTATACCTGTTTCACGGTATACCACGGTTTGAAAATAGACGGTTATCATACCATGTGCATTTGCTTGTCTACGGTATTGAGAAAAAAATGCAACTGGATGGAGAATCTCACATGCGCATGCGCATCTCCTTTCCTTCTCGACTGTTTATCAGACTCATCAACTTGCGTCACACACACACAAACATGCAGCAGAGAAAATGTCAGAGAGAGGCGAGGGGGTCTGACATGAGTGTGCATGTGTGTTAGAGCAGTGTTTCTCAGCTGGTCTATTTGGACTGGGTCGCGGACAGCAGGGAAAGAACAATGCCGTGGTTCTCCCATTGAAGATATTTCGGCTGCCGCCCAAGTGATCGACTATTTAGGACTGCCGAGGCAAATTTAATGATAATCTTGCAAACAGCTAAAGACTTTGCGTCTGCACTTTCGCACGAGTGTAACGATCTTGCGATCGTGATCTGCTCGTGCAACAACTGGGCTTCCCTCGATATTGTGGAGCACAGACATCAAAACTGATGTGACCAATTTAAATTCTAGTGAGATTTTCTAGTTTAAAGTATTTCAATTCGAACCTCTCAAACAGTAGCAGCCTATCATGCCAAACAGCACCGAGGAGGAAAAGAGCAACTGTGCTCTATGCCAAAATAAATAAATAAATAAATAAATAAATAAATTACACACCTTTACAAACTTGTTTCAGGATTTTACATAAGTAAAAGTAACTGTTACATTTTGACAAAATGTTATAGTTTCATATGAAATAATCTAGAGGTTGAATCTATTAGACCTCATTTTATATCAACAGTGGTAGTTGTAGTTAACGTTTCAAGATGTGTTTCAGCTAGTATTTATTTTTCATAAATTCTGTAATTGATTATTATTATTACTATTATTTAAGACCAGCACACTGACATAACCATGATAATGAGAAGCCTTTCCTTCTGTGTAATATGTGTATAAATATGTAATATTAGGTAACAAATGGGATAATAATGGGCTCAATATAAGTAAATATATTCTTCAATTTTTAAAGGGGGGAGAGAAAACTTCCTGTAGGTTTTGACATCAACAACAAAAATAATGTCACTTAATGCAGGTCCTTGTACTGGAAAACCATGAACAAAACTATGCAACATAAAAGGAAATGCAACCCAAGATACATTAAATACAGGTTATGTTTAATCTATAACAGGTCAACAATTGATTTCCGATGTAAAATCTGTCCTGAAAACCAGTTGAGAAACACCGAGTTAAAGGTACAGACAGGAGCAGTATATGTTAACCGTTAATAATCATAGGACATTACTTCAAAAGCTCACACAGCTGATGTTATTTTTCATTTAGTAGTTAATTTACCATGTAAACTAACATGTTATTGTTACATTCTATTTTTATCATGTTTATAATTCGGTTTATTATTATTCTGTTTTGTTTATTCTATTTATTTTATTTTCAAAAGGGAGACTTTTTTTTACACATCAATAAAATAAATGGTTTCAATTATAATAAAGTGTTTACTCAAAAATAAATAAATAAAATAACCCTTCTGTAATACCGTGATACCGTGAAACCGTGAGAGTTTCTTAGATGGTTATCATACTGTGAAAATCTCATACCGTTGCATTCCTATTTGTTATGTTGTGATTCAACTCGGAGCTGGTTGGTTTGGTTCGGTTCATGGCTTAGAACTTCTTTTTGAAGGATTTTGTCCTGTGGAAAATCCCAATGGAATATATAAATGGGGGAAAATTCTTCTGAAACCAAGACAGCTCAAAAAAGTGGGCAGAAACTATTGCGCTCTATAGGGAGTAGGTACTCTCTTACAGATTCTACTCCTCAGGGAAGGCTTTTTACTATACATTTGCAGACATCTACCCATTCAGACACAAGAGCATTATTGAGGTCATCCATGGGTTTGGCTCGCAGTCGGTGTTCGAGTTCATCGAAAAAGTGTTCAAGGGGGTTCATGTCTGGTCTTTGTGCATGCCAGTTAAGTTCTTTCATACCAGAATTTGAAAGCCATTTCATTATGGACCACGCTTTGTGTACAGGGGTATTGCCATGCTGGAGCAGAAAATGGCCTTTTCCAAACTGTTACTATAAAGTTGGTGTGCACATTTCTCTAGAACGTCATTTATATTCAGTAGCATCAAGATTTGACTTGTCACTGGACAAGAGCAAAATCAGAGACCATCCCTTCGAAATCCGATTTACAAAAGGTCACAGGAGATACTTGTTAATACAGTTGTAAACTAGGCCATATTACAGGTACAGCTACAGTATGGCTTCCTGTTACTCATTTAACAAGGGGCCCCCACTTCTTAGCGCCTTATCAGCGCCAACCTCTCACTCACACTCAGTCATGCTGTCCTCATCACCATGGCCTAGGGTGAGGGATTCTCCATGCTCTAAGTAGATTAGAACCTTACTGTATCCAGTTCCACCCATCAGTCGCATGACTTGTCTGTCAAAGGTAGGGGTTTTATCTTCACAGGTTTAGTCTGAGAGCTGGATGGTGTGTTCCACTCAGGTCCAGTCTAGTTAAGGGCACCTTTTGTGCCTCCTCTCACCACTTGCATGAAAAAACCCACTCCGGCATCTTCCCACACCCACTACAAACAGAGTCTACCAACGTGCTACATTCCCCTAATGTGTGTATTGATACTGCAAGCTGAAGAAATGCCTGCATAGATCTCTATGTTTGCAGAAGGCTTGTCAGAAATTGCAGTGTGTGAGAGAATTCAAGCGGTTTGTGGGAAAGCCCATATGTCAAAGATATTCAATGCATGAGAGAGAGAGCATACATTATGGCATAGGATGGGTGGGAACAGGAGCGCATGGCAGAAATGACACACAGTTTATAAGGAGGAATGCAGGGAATTCCAGGCTGTTTGGGATGTCCTTCATGCTCTGGAGAATTGAAACGCTCCTTTCTGTTCAGCATGCAGTACCTGCGTGTTCTGTCTCCCTCGTTCAACCGTCCTCATTTTCCATACCTCCTGCATGATAATACAGCATTGTGCTGCAGATTATTGTGTCTTGTGGCTGGACACATAGCTCCAAATTAACAATTCAAGATAAGGTCATACAGTCACATTGCAATGGTGTGGTTTTGTGTCTTGCGACACTGAAGATACGGTAGATCATTATTCTCTCTCTCTCTCTCTCTCTCTCTCTCTCTCTCTCTCTCCAATAAATGGGTATAGAAAAAACATATTATGGCTCTTGCTGATGAGGTTACATGACAAAGCATATTTCAAAAGTCTTTGGATCTGGTCATTATTATCTTCTTTTTGCCTAATTAGTGTTAATTTAGCAGTAATGTATGATGATTTTAATGACAGCATGCAATAGTTGATCTTCAAAGAGACCATAGTTTATGGGTGTACACCTTATTTAAGTTCAGCGCAATTGTTGCATTAACAGCATTTGTTGCATTGTCAAGTCATATTTATTTATATAGCGCTTATCCCAACAGACTTAGTTTCAAAGCAGTTGTACGGGAAATTATGCTGTAAAAGAAAATAAAGCCAATAATGTCTTCGTTCCCATTGTGCTATTAGATAAAAATATGATTGTTGATTGTAACTTAATGAAACAGTATTTGTATTCAGACCTCCAGTGAGCCAGCCAAAGGCGACTTTGGCAAGAAACAACAAACTCCATAAGATGTTGGTTAATGGAGAAAAATAACCTTGGGAGGGTTAAGGCTCACTTTGGGGGCCAGTACCCTTCTTGGTAAATAGCATGAATATAATGCCATTATTTGTCATTTATATTTAGAACTAGTCATGGTTTAAATTGGTAAACTAACTAAGTGTTGGGAGTCAATGTTTAAATTGATTTTGTATGAACTATGTTTTGTGATAATACTGTTGATTAGGGATGGGTGAAATGCCGATATATTTAAAGTGTCAATGGATAGAGATTTTGCTATATCTTGGATATCGCAATATGTAAATATTCATGTGCACAGCATGGGCAGTGGGCAGGGCTTCACGTGAGACTGAGAGAATTTATGAAACATGGATAGGGTTTTAAAAATATTTGGTGGCCGCCCAATAATATTAATCTTGTGTTCATTGTTTTATAAGTGCTTAATATGCTTCTCATCTGACATGCTGCTTTTCATGTGAGTGTTGCATGCGCTCTCTCTGGAGCATGCAAGTGCTCTCAAATCCAGCAGGATTCCTGAAATTTACAGGAGATCATTGAGCGGGATCTACTCAATCGTTTTTGAACCAGAAAAAAACCTTGAAACAAATTTCTACAGAATGGGACAACTCTCAAACAAGTCAAGAAAATGAAGAGGAGCTTGTTAATAAAACAGGTTCGAGATCTGTGGTGTAGGTTCACAAAACCCAACACAGAGGGCCTATTTACACGGCCATTTCATGCGTTTTCGCTGATCAGATAGCTATCCGATCGTGAGAAGAGCAGGTTTAAGTGCCCTCAAATTCATTCTAGACGGATTGCAATCCGATCACTCAAACGACTTCAAGCGGTGGTTTGAGCACATTCCATTCGTAACTCGGTCAAGTGTAAATGCATCTGGCTGTTTAAGATGCATATGTAAACAATACTCTGCCCAAACAGTGCTACATCAGCATAAGGAAAACACAAAATATAACAGCCGCTGCCAAGTATTTGCATAGGGCTCGCATTGCGCAATAATTGATAACAAATGAAGACGCGGATGCACGTTGTAGAAAAGACAGGATTTTTCCGCAACAGATGTTCCTAGTTGACCATTTATGTCATTTGATTTGCTCGCGTCTCATCAGCGATAATCAGAATATCATTCAAATTCAATACAAATTTAACCATGTATTATTCTGCATTTCTTGTAATTGTTACCGGCCGAATGGCGAGTTGATTCCTCAAACTCTGGTTTGTTTCTTCCTCGATATAACACGTCTACACACGCAGAATATTTGGATGAATGAACAAAGAGCTATACGGCTTTATAATAGAGTGTACACGGTCTGAAAGAGAGCAGAGAGATTTCATAGAGCAGTGTATAGTAAATCTACGTGCGAGCAGAGAGATTTGCACTCACACAACCGGTACGGATTCGCCCACCCGTAGTGTTGTTTACACAAAGTTTTTTGACTTGCCCTTTGCCTTGTTTATTATATAAAAATTTTACAGTAAGCCAGTGGAAGTGAATGGCGCCAGTCGTAAACATTAAAATGTACACCATTTCAAAAGTATATTACCAAGACATAATGTTACGTGTTAGCGTGATTTTAGTGTGCGATTAAAATCACTTTCTAACCTTATCTGTGTTGTTATATCCAGTATTACAACTTCTTAATCATTACGATGTAGCACTGGTAATCCCATCTGTACTTTGTCCCTGTCTTTATCACACTAAAATCATGTTACGTCTACAGCTACAGTACAATAAAATGTCTAAATATCATACTGAGCATATCTAAAGCTGTTTAATGACTACACATTAATAGCCTTAATTCAACGAATCTCAATCTTCAAGCTGCTTTGCTAGTTAGTGTCCCTTTACATTGAGACTTGTTTTAATCAAGTCATCGTCAGTTTTTCTGGCCAACCCCCATAATATAGTCTCCCTCTGTGTCCCTGTATGTAGAATGAGGTTGTCAGGCTGCATTTGTTGACACTGATGGGATGGTTCTGCTGTAAACGGCTCCCTGGGCCGAGCAGGCGGGGTACTGAGGTACATTCTTGATGAAGAAATCTGCTGCGACATGGGGTGTCCTTTTGACTCATGATGTGAGTGCTTGATACTTGGGACGAGGTGGTCAGCTTGACCCACTTTCCACCTCCTGCCCATCTGTTGTGTGGGGAGAAGTGGGTGAGAGGGAGCGGGGGTGAGTAGGCGGATGGGTGCGCTGACTTTCATCGAGTTTGAGTGGGGGGTTTATGAGAGAGCGCTCCAGCTGTGGATTTCAGGTACATCGTGTCCACCGGGGCGGTAATGGACAGGCATTCCCACAGAGCTCAGTTTCTGACCCTCTTATGGCATCTCCTCAGCCTCCCTGAAGCCTCCTGGTCTCCTCTTCATCACTTCTCCCCGCTCAACATCTCTGCAGCTTTTGAACTCCAACAAATGAGCCAGAATCTATACCATCAAGCACAACTTGATAGTCAGTGTTAAATGCATATCATTTTACATGACTTGTGGAACATTTCTACTCTCTCGAATCCTTCTGCTATACTCATGGATGACCTTGAGACTTTTCTGGTCACACCGTGTGTATGTAAAGACATGCTCTCCTATCAACGTGAAATCAAGTCTTATTTACTTTATTAATGCACATTCCTTATCTTCTTGTGCATGATTTATCAGTGCACGTTATTTCAAGGAAACCTCAAATCATGTTCCAAGTCGAATGCAGGGTCAAATAAGGAAAGTCACACACAACAAAGCAACAGTTCTTATCTCTTTTCGAGATGACAGAAAGTGTTTTGTGGACCAGCGAGCATGTCGGATGTTAATTCAGTAACTGCTCCAACCGATATTGTGTAAGCAAGTCAGTCGACCTATTCGCAACCATAACGCAAAAGTTTGACACATTTTTGTGTGTCATTTTTAACAGTTATGCAAAATGTTAGGGAGAGGCTGCACTACAAATAATCCTATTATAATAATTATATTATTTATATCCATCACTTAAAGATGTGTAAAATAAAAAAAAAAAACAAAGCTTTAGTTCTATTTCATGCCTCCTAAATAGTTTTCTTTCATTTTTGTTTTTTTTTATCATGAAAATGATGGACAGCATTTTGGAATTACCTGTCACTTTTTTTTTTACAAATTCTGTAAGTAACGAAAATGTAACAGTTAATGCAACTTCTGGTTCCAGTCACTTTACATTCTGTGAGCAAATGAGCAAGTGCTTGTTAATAAAGTGTGTTCAATGGTGTGGAACTGACCCTCTGCCAAGTGTCAAGCTTTCCTAGCCAAATCTGTTCTGCTGCAAACACAGAGAGAGAAGCAACTGCAAGTAAATTATTAAATAACATATTTGTCAGCTGTGCATTTATATTTAGTGTAAAGTTGCCAAAAATGTTTCCAGTAATTATGTTTGGGAAAACCAAATTAAAAACAATTATGATGGAGGTGTTTGCTTTAGAATCAAAGCAAATTCTTATGTTCAACTTAAGCCTCTTTTTTGCATTGAAAAACAATAGTAAGAAGATAAAATATTATTTTTAATAATTAGTTATTTGATTTATTATTATTTATCAGTTATTTATACATAAAAATGTTCCATAAAAATGTGTATATCAAGACTATGATATCAATCAAGCATTTCAAATTTCCCTGATGTATCACCCACTCCAAGGCTATGCAAGAACTATCTGTTCAACCATGACTAGTCTTATAAACACTTAAACGGTCACAACTCTTTTGTTTCCCCTCACACTCACACACATTCTAACTCAAACTCTGTGTGTCTGAATGGCAGCTGGCCCTGCGGCTCACTTGCTTGGTTCCCCTGATAGAGAGTTGGAAACAGACTGGACTGGTGCAGTAGTGCTTATTAGCAGTGTCTGTCTGCTGGAGCCCTGCTGAGCCAGCCCTGAACCCTCTGGCCCCCAGCAGAGAAAGAGACTGAGACCGACAGAGGGGGAGAAGGACAAAAGGGAGAGAGGGACATCCAAAGAAAGGGAGTTTCTGCTTGCTCTATTGTCCACTTACCTAGTCATTATCTAACCTGATAGAGTGGTCACAGCATAGTTACATTTACAAAAAAACTCTTTCATTTCACTAGAGATGTTGGAATCCTTCACCCTGGTTTGTTGTTTTGATTGTGCACAGTAGGGAGGGGCATGACAACTGTAGTTCTCGAAAAAGACTGCAACCTTTGGTCTGATGATGAAAACATGATAATTGCATGTAGAGCTGAAACAATTAGTCAAAGTTATCGAAAACGTACCACATTTTAAGTCGGTGCACAAGCTGAATAATCGGTCAAGAGCTAATTATTAATCCTTGCAATAATTGTCAAATAGTCGAATAATAATTCTAATAATCGTTAGATTAGTTGATTTATCAAAATAATCGTTAGTTGCTTCCCTAATTGCATGACTTTTTGTCTGTCAATTTGGGCAATGCTTTTCGGTCTGATTGGTTGGAGTTTGAGAGCACAACTGGTTTCTGGTGACTGAATCCACAGCAGGGACAATGCTTCACACTGTTTGTAGAGGATTAAGAGACGTACTACACACCAATGGCACTTAAGAAAATGTACTAATATTACTACAATGAATGTCAATTTTTACTATACAGTTTTAATGTATTTGTTGCTATTTCTTCAACGTCAGGCATCTAGCTTTTATTTTGATATGAGCTTATATTTTGCTGTGTGGTTTGACAGAAGCTTCATTTATTCTGATGAATAAACAGTTTGCTACATTGCCCAGTTTGTTTAAGCGCAAATGCTCTGATTTAATTAAGTACAGTATATAGTCCATGTACTACATGCTTCACTTTGTATTAGTGCTTTGTCATCTTATACAAAGCGAATTCTCAATATCTGAAGTGTCCAGTGAATGAGCAGTCTGCTTCACTCATTTATTTAAAGCACGCAGCTCATACAGACTGATTGCAGCCTTCCGTGATTCGAGCTGCACATGTATGTCGCTTGTTTACATAGAATAATAACTGCCCAGCCTGCCCAAGAGCGTTCCAAAGATGGCTGCCGAGTGGACTGACATCCCTTGAAAATGACATTGGTTATATCCAATATTACAACTTTGTTACCATAACGTTGACACTGAACACTTTTGATCTGTGTGTTCTTCAGCATTTATGAACTGGCCCCATTTACTTAGTAAATTAGTAAATGCCTTACCGTAACCACAATTCTTGCTTTTTTAGAGTAGTCAAAATGACCAAAATGCAGGTCTCAAGTGCAGAGCTGGCTCAAGTAGTTTCCATTGTGTTGTATTGTCTCAAGCAGAAACGAGTCAAGTGGTTTTTATTGTCATTCAACCATATACAGTTAGTACAGTACACAGCAAAACGAGACAACATTCCTCCATGACTACACAGACTAAATAACATTCCTACATAAAGTGCACATACAAACGGGTGCAAAAAGTACAGGACAGTTCAATAATTACTAATTATGACAGTTACTAATTAATACTTGTACTAGTTAATAGTTAATAATTACTAATTATGACAGTGATACTGTCTCCCTGACTTACCTCTGATATTGCAGTGTGATTGTAGTTTTTATGCTCAAAGATTAGTGTCTTTGGACAGCTGTTTGGAGGCTATTGGGTTTAGCAGTGGGTTATACACTGTTCCGTCCCGCCCATGTGTGTTTGTATGCATGCATCTAAAGAACTGTCAACTCTTCTCCGTAAAGCTGTGTAAAAGTGTAAACCTGCATGCTGTTGACAGGGTTTTTCCTGGAATAAGATTTGAGCTGTCCTACAGACTTCACCTTTATTGCCACTAATGGCTCCAGTCCTGCTGACACAGCTGGAGACTTCCATACCTTGACCTGCCCTTCCCTTTGGTTTGCTGTTAAACACCCAACACACACCTGCAATCAACCCTGATCAGCCCACAGGAAATGGCCCACTATTGACCTCATTAGATGTAATCCAGTAGCTCTTTCACACACAAATATATCACTTATTAACCTTAAATGTGTTTCCTTTTTGCTCTGCATGTTCAATGAAACATCTCTCTCATGACTGCATTGTCTCCTTGTTTATTTGACGCAATATCCTCTCTCACTGCCAACTCTGTCTCATTCCACACCACACTGGCTCATGTGAGGATCTTAGAGCTTTTATATCACAGCCATCTGTCAATACAATTTGGTCAAATGATTTTAAAACCTGTGCATTTATAGCGTCTTAAGCCAAGAGGTTGGCTGAGCTCCAGCTGGAACACCGAGTATTAAGGGATGATCTCTGTTCAAGCCGCTTCCAGCTGATTCATGCTTCACATGATGAAAAATTACCTTTTGCTTATTAAAAAATTGTGTATGTTTAAAAAAAATAAATAAATTGCATAATTTATTTCCCCATGAGAATCAGGATGATTAATAAATTACCATGCTGTTAAACTAGATTTTTTTTTTCTTTGTTAACCTCAGGACATCTGCCCTACAAACCATCTTTTTGTGGCCCGTGTGATGTCATGACCTAAAATTATCAACTTGCAGGAATTTTGAGGTGTCCATTTTCTGAAGCCTTTATTTTACTTTATTTTAAGTTACTGGACCATTATAGAGGAAAAAAAGCAGCAAAATAATTTATTAAACTTTAAAGCCATGAATATAAATCTGATTATAACCTGTAACATGAGTGCGGCTTGATAGAAACAGTCTGTGCACACTGTCACTTAAACATTTATCTTTACCCAAATGCTTTAGGTAACACTTTATTTTGATGGCCCAAGTAGATATTTACCTGACTATAAGTGACTTATCTGCTGACTTGCTATAGCTAGTAAACAGTGTTTCAACAAACATTCAGTATACTTTCAGTAGCCTGTAGATTGATCTCTATTAATGACCTACTTACAAAATTGTTGAGAACATCAGTTCATTAAAAGGTCATTAATAAAGATCTATATACAAGGCTACTGAAAGTCTACTGAATGTTTGTTGAAACACTGTTTAATATCTATAGCAAGCCAGTTGATAAGTCACTTATAGTCAGTTAAATAGTCACTTATATTCAGTTAAATATCTACTTGGGACCATCAAAATAAAGTGTTACCATGCTTCATTATTAGTTATTTGTGTTAGTTACTTTAAAATAACTCTGGGAATTGCAGGTAATCGTAGATAAAGCAGGTAATCATAGATGGTAATTATTTCTCTCTTAAAGCAATTTTGGAGCTAGTATTGAATATTGGTCTTCTTCAGAGGGTACTGTATTTTGTGTGTGTGTGTGTGTCATGACAATCTTTGAGAGTGACAAGAGAACAGATCTATGGCAATAAATATTGACATTTCACAAAATGAACATTTTAAATAAAAATAATTATTTTCTTTTTTCCTTTTTTTTTTGTTTCAGTGGTGCACTCTGCTGCAGTATATAGGCTATTTTTAAAGGGTGATCTAAAAATATATAAAAATGCTAATATATAAAAATGCTGTATAGGCCTATATACGATCATAATTTATATATCACAGTTTTTATTTGACAAAGAACCACACATTTCCAATAATTAAGCTATATATTTAAATATATTTTATTTTATTCTTGTTAATTAAATGTGTCCATAATGGATTAAATAGCAAATTTAGCATAATCTACTCGCCTCATTAATGTAATAAAGTAATTCATATGTTTTTTTTTTTATTACAAAGTGCAGCCCTCAAGGCTAAAGGGACCCTGCTTTCTTTTTTTCTTTTGTTTTTTGGCTTTGGGCTGATCAGAATCATTTGAGAAAATCCTGTGGGAATTTGCAGTCGGACGTTTCAGAGAATCACCTAAGTTATGAAAAAGCTCTCCATAGTTAAAAATAGTTGAGTCAGGGATTTTTATTATTAAGTTTAGGAATCTCAATATTTTGTGACTGTCCTAATCTTCTACTTTTGCGGCTGTCGTCTTCAGCAAGATGAATCTCTTTAATATATTTCTCTGGGCTTGTTGCTTTGCATAGAACTGAAAAGATGTTGCAGGCGCTGTGCTCTAATACCCCAGTGTTTTATTCATATTCTGTTATTTGCAGGGACTCTACACACTCACGATTGCTACAGCAATGTCTATTGTAGTGTAACATAATACAAGCTGTGCTTCCTGGATTCTCATTAACCTATAAACAACCTAAACGTATCTCTGTCTCCCTCTCTTCCTACAGAACTCAATACGGCACAATCTCTCGTTGAACAAGTGTTTTCTCAAAGTGCCTCGCTCCAAAGATGACCCAGGAAAGGTAAGCTTTCTCTTCTCTGTTTTTCCCCCTATGTGTAGTGCTGTTTTATTCAGAAATGCACGTTTTGTACATTTGCTAAATACAAAATGCTGCCACCAGACCGAGTTGGCAGATTCGGTTGTTAAAAAATGCATACGGATCCTTATGAAAATAGATCAGAGTGAGTGAGCACTTGCAAATGTTTTAAAAGTGCTCTCCGTAGCTCTCTGGGGTGGCACTTCAGCCCAGCACTTACTGCACAAGAGGGAAGACCACCACCTGCTCCCCCTCAGTCAGCATGCATCCACCAGCAGCATATCACAATGGACCGGCGAGCCCTTAATGTTCTGGTCCACCGTAGCAAAAACATCCCTGACCAAGACTGTTTGGTCAGTAAGCATGTGAAGGCCAAAGTGCAGAGCAACATATTCCAAAATAAGTGTCACTGTCTGTCAAATTTGTTTGTATGTTTGGATTATCCCAGGTTAACTTTCTTTTCCATAAAGTACCACTACCTCAAAATACTTCCTTGCATCACTTTATCCTCAGCCATCTTATGCAAGCGTGTTCAAGCGCACTCTCGCACAGCGCGACATAAAGAGAAGAGTCGAGGCATGCAGAGGATGGGGACTGAATGCTAATTTCATGTTTTGCTGTAATCCTCTGATATTGACACTCCTGGGATCTGCTCCACTAAATACAAAATAATCTATCACTGTATGGATTCTATTCCGAATGCATGGCCAACATGCTTGCATCCCTAATGTTCAATTTGGAATGTGCCTCCTTCCACACAACCCTCCCCCTAGACTAAGAACTTCAAAGCTATGCGGGGCTCTCTTGATATGTTCCATCAATATTGTAATATGGCAGGAATATGGACCTCGCTGTCTGTGCGAGATAGTAACTGAGGCATGTTTCTCACTGAGATGGCAGAACAGATTGTTCACTTTTATGTTGCAGCAGGAAAGCAAGACAAGCTGAATTTTGGACTGATACCATTCAGTCTTGAGTAGACTCGTCTGGAAACATGGAAGTTCTGGTCAGAGAGCTCTTGCCCACATCAAGACTGGGGTAGTTTGTCTTACTGATTATCCAAATTATAGACGAGATTTTAAGTAAGGTATACATAAATGGGTCTTCAACTTTGGACTCCTTTAGCACTGTGGACTTCTACAAAGAAAAACTTTTTCCTAATGTCATGAAAATTGATGTTTAATAGAATTCTGTGTTGGAAATGATTTTTTTAAATGAAATGACATACTCTTCTAGCTAAGGCTAATTTCATAGCTAACATTTTATGTATCTTGAATAAATAGGGGTGTAACAATTCACTCATCTCACGATTCGGATCATTATTTTTTTTACAACTACCTAAATCAAACAAAGTATAAAAAAGTCCCATGTTCGCAATGCACATCATATTAAACCGTAACACCCCTACTAATGAATATTTTCACACTTTGTGTAATTTGACAAAATTACAGTTTGATTTGAAATGACACCCAATAAAAATAGTGATTTACCTTAAAGTTTTTTTATTTTCTTCAATTATAAATTGTCTCATTTATCGCAAGCATGATCTTCACAGACACTTTTTTGTTTTTAACTTCTACACACCGATCAGTCACAACATTAAAATCCCCTGCCTAATATTGTGTAGGCCCCCCTCATGCTGCCAAAACAGTGCCAACCCACATCTAAGAATAGTACTCTGAGATGCTATTCTTACCACAATTGTACAGAACGGTTATCTGAGTTACCGTAGACTTTGGGTTGGCGCACTTTTGGTGGCACAAGGGGGACCTACACAATATTAGGCAGGTGGTTTTAATGTTGTGGCTTTTATATTTATATGTAATATATATATATTGGGGGGGGGGGGGGGGGGGGGATTAGAATGGTGTGGTGGAAATAACGACACAACTGTGGGACAGTCATCTATTTATAAAATAAAAATAATATAAATAATTTTCACAATACATATTGAAATGGTTTATTTCACTGTTATCATTATACATTATCATGTTTCTATACTATATTATCATGTGTCAATAATTTGACACAAGTTCTAGTCCCAGTTTGAGGTCCTTTCCTGGTCCCGCTCTTCTCCCCTGTAATTTTCTGTGTACCTCTCAACTAATTCCTATATAAGAAAGGCACAAAATGCAAAAAAGTAAATACCTATAAATAGTAAATCCAGAGAAACTTATAATTTTGCAGTGGTCTCAATTTTTTCCAGAGCTGTACTTAGGGCTGGGATTTGACCAAACCCCTAACCCTAAGTATTAAACTTCAGTGCATAACTTGCCTTGTAAAGCTTGTGCTGCAAACGTGAATGATACATCAAAGAAGCTCTGTGGCTCGTTGGGGAGAGGTGTGCTATTTCATTTCTAAGCAATCATACTTTTGATTTTCAAGGGGTGGGCTTTAAAATTAATAAATGATAAAAGTTGCATTAAAGGAGGGACCCGAGCTATATCTAAGGACCAGAATATCGTTGACTTATCGTTATTCAACCGAGTTCATTATCTAAAGATGATGTGTACCAATCTTGACACAATTTTATTGTATTGTCATATATTTCTGATTCATGTAAAAATGTTTTTTTTACGTTGCTCTCAAGGGATTGTGTTTCAGCCGACAGATAATCCCATCCCAAGGGCTTTCGCTTTTTCAAGATTTTTAGCTAATTAAAAGTGCTATCCAGCCTACCCTTCCACAGTGAAAGTGTCTCATAGTTTTAATTTAAATTACATCTGCTAGGTGTAACAGACTGCGAGCATTCCCATTCACCTTTAGCTGTCCTTCACTGTCACTGCATCAGTTACAGCAACATAATTATTTGAATTTGAATAAAGAACACTTAGACGTTTAATACAATGAGATTTCCCTGTATGTTAGGAATGCTGCCAGTTTCTGCAGGTCTGATGCTGAATGATTATTTTGTTTCAGTGTGTCTTACATTATTTGTTGGAGAGTTGTCTGTTTATTGTATGCGAGCACTGACTACCTGTAACATTTTTGGTAGGCCTGTCACAATTTTTTTTTTTTTTTTTTTTTTTTTTTAAATAATTGTCTGATCACAATTATCTGATCTAACTGCGGTTATTTGAGGCAACCGCAATTATTGGGCATTCAAATTCCAATCACATTTTAATGTCCAAATTAGGGAATTTTAAGCAAATGTACTGTATAAATGCCATGAATCGTGTGTTTGTGTGTCATTCAGTTTTAACTCTGAGTCTGAGCTTCACTGAGACTCACCACATATGTCAACCAGCTCCTGTCCTTAATGCATGCACTGTCAGCAGAGGCTCGCACCAAACTCCTGCGAAAATATAAATGAACAAGTATAAACTTTAATAGTGAACACAGAGCACTCTGGTTTCACTTTAAACAATCATGCAATGGCAAATGTTCCTTGTCATACATGCTTTTAATGACATGCAGTGACAAAGAGGAGGGGAAGCACACTTCCTCTATTTCTGTGGAGTGATGAAATGGTGAAGCGAATTCTCAAAGGTTTTGCTTCATGACAAATAAGGGCTCGTGAGTTTAACCAGAGCATTAAAATAACATGTGAAAGTGAAAAAATTAGGAAATAAATGTTTTATTGCATAAAGTAATAACAATAAAATATAAATAATATAAAATATATATTAAAAATTATATTAAATTTTTTTATCAAAAAAATTACAAAATATATCGGGTCAAAAAACAGATGGAAATGTGAAATTGACCGAAATTAAAGTTGACCAAAAAGAGAGACCAATTTTAAGTGTTATGTTTTGTTATGTTACAGCCTTATTCCAGAAATGCTCAAAATTGCTTAAATCACCTTTCTTTCCCATTCTGACATTCAGTTTGGAGTTCAGGAGATTGTCTTGACCAGGACCACACCCCTAAATGCATTGAAGCAACTGCCATGTGATTGGTTGATTAGATAATTGCATTAATGAGAAATTGAACAGGTGTTCCTAATAATCTTTTAGGTGAGTGTGTGTGTGTGTGTATATGTATGTGTATATATATATATATATATATATATATATATATATATATATATACATTCTTGTGGCAGAAGAGTTAATCATTGAGCAAATTTATTAAAAATAAAAAACTAAAAAAAAATCACATGTACATAAGTATTCACAGCCTTTGCCATGACACTCAAAGACCTGAGCTCAGGTGCATCCTTTTTCCACGATCATCCTTGAGATGTTTCTACAACTTGATTGGAGTCCACCTGTGGTAAATTCAGTTGATTTGGACATGATTTGGAAAGGCACACACCTGTCTATATAAGGTCCCACAGTTAACAGTGCATGTCAGAGCACAAACCAAGCCATGAAGTCCAAGGAATTGTCTGTAGACCTCCGAGACAGGATTGTATCGAGGCACAGATCTGGGGAAGGGTACAGAAAAATTTCTGCAGCATTGAAGGTCCCAATGAGTACAGTGGCCTCCATCATCCGTAAATTGAAGAAGTTTGGAACCACCAAACTTCCTAGAGCTGGCCGCCCAGCCAAACTGAGCGATCAGAGGAGAAAGGCCTTAGTCAGGGAGGTGACAAAAGAACCCAATGGTCACTCTGACAGAGCTCCAGCGTTTCTATGTGGAGAGAGGAGCTTCCAGAAGAACAACCATCTCTGCAGCACTCCACCAATCAGGCCTGTATGGTAGAGTGGCCAGACGGAAGCCACTCCTCAGTAAAAGGCACATGACAGCCCACCTGGAGTTTGCCAAAAGACACCCGAAGGACTCTCAGACCATGAGAAACAAAACGATCTGGTCTGATGAAACAAATATTGAACACTTTGGCCTGAATGGTAAGCGTCATGTCTGGAGGAAACCAGGCACTGCTCATCACCTGGCCAATACCATCCCTACAGTGAAGCATGGTGGTGGCAGCATCATGCTGTGGGGATGTTTTTCAGCAGCAGGAACTGGGAGACTAGTCAAGATCGAGGGAAAGGTGAATGCAGCAATGTACAGAGACATCAATGATGAAAACCTGCTCCAGAGCACTCTGGACCTCAGACTGGGGTGAAGGTTCATCTTCCAACAGGACAATGACCCTAAGCACACAGCCAAGATAACAAAGGAGTGGCTACAGGACAACTCTGTGAATGTCCTTGAGTGGCCCAGCCAGAGCCCAAACTTGAACCTGATTGAACATCTCTGGAGAGATCTGAAAATGGCGGTGCACTGATGCTCCCCATCCAACCTGATGAAGCTTGAGAGGTCCTGCAAAGAAGAATGGGAGAAACTGCCCAAAAAAAATTTAATTTTGAGGAAAATAATGAATTTAATCAATTTTGGAATAAGGCTGTAACATTCAACATGTGGAAAAAGTGAAGTGATATGAATATTTTCCGAATGCACTGTAGATATTTAAAACACTTTTTTTTTCTTGTCATTCATACATTTTTAAAGCCTTTAAAGGAAATAATAATTTATCGCTATTTAATTATTTGATTTGCATATTTTAAGTTAAATGTAAAAATGAAAAGAGCACACATGCAGAAAAAAGCACACCTTAAAAAATATGTACATTAAGTATGTTATATGACAATTAATTGTGAAAGTCCTTTTCAGTTAAACGTCACAGTGCCTAAAACAGACAATTAATCATCATAATCACAATTATTTGTATTACAATTAATCATCAGCCAAATTTCGCATGACATGACTTTCACATGACTCACTTCAGGCCCATAGAACAACTCTTCAATACAAAGTTCTTGCTCCCACTTTGCTAACTATATGAAAAACGTTGTTTGGAAGGGCAAATTTGCCATTTTATTAATTTACATACAGTAATATTTGTATTATATGGCAGTTATTCTTTGATTATCATGATGTGCCTGTTGTCTTTGATCGTTTATCTCACGTCACCAACATAATGATACGCCATGTGGTTTGTCAGGTAATCCATGTCAGTTAATCTGTGGCAGCACTTCGAAAGGTCATTGGCAAGCAGGGTCATAGTTGAAACATATTGAATTTTGAGCATGACTTTACAATACTTTGCTCTATAGAGCGTCGGTGTGAAACAAGTGAAAGGCCCTTAATTCAATCATGTCCAATCTTTAAAAGTTTTGGAGATTAAATAATGCCAATAACGTCTGACTTTGGTTGACTGCTCAAATGATGATTATTCATAAATATTTTAAAATTTTAATGGATAATTGTTTAGTTTACCATCTGATTAATGTTAATTATGCCACATTCTTTCATCAGACCAGTTAACATTTACATTTATGCATTTGGCAGATGCTTCTATCCAAAGTGATTACAGTGCACTTATTACAGGGACATTTCCCCCAGAACAACCTGGAGTTAAGTGCGTTGCTCAAGGACACAATGGTGGTGGCTGTGGGGATCGAACCAGCAACCTTCTGATGACCAGTTATGTGCTTTAGCCCACTATGCCACCACCACTCAGTTTTTGACCACTTCTCTCAAGGCCAATAAAATGGCATTTTAAAGCCAGGCGTGATAATGCTGCAAGCTTTGTGATTGGTTGGATTGTTTTAGAGCTGTCATTGCACCTACATAACAAATTGCTGCAACAGCCAAGTGTTAAGATAGGAGTAATGAGTTCTTTTTTCTCTCTCTCTCTTTTGTTTTTCAAGGTAGGGTAGCTGAGGAAGACTTAGGCTAGTTTGGGTGTGAGAATCAATTAATGCTCATTGCCTTTCCATGGCTTTTAACCTGTATTGGTGTATAAATGCAGAAATGTATATCATTTTATCAATGTTTTTGTGTGCCGAATTTGAGGAACCTGAGACATGCCAGCTAGACAAATCCTTTGGTTATTTCAATTCTTCTGCTTGCTGAGGTGCATGCACAAGATCTACACAGGTAATTTTAAAGGTCTTGATTAAAGGTCTTGATCGCTGGACAATTGAGATTTTATCCCAAGTAATGTGAATTATTTAAAAATAAAATCCAAGTCTTGGGGTTAATTTCTTTTTCTTTTTTGGCTAACTTTGGAGCCAGAGTTGCCTTTAGCTTCTGGGAAGAGCAACACTATTGAAAAATAAATTAAACAGGAAGAATGCGAAGATAAATTATTCAGCCAGGGTCTTGGGTGCTTGGATACTGGCAGTCCCAAACCAAGGTGTGCTATTTTCTGCCTGATTATCAGAGCTCAGACCTGACCAGAAATCCAACACCTCTGTGTCCAGCCCTGAACAGGAGCAATCGATAAATCTGCAGATGAGAAAGAGGGGCTTCAGGAGGGGCTTAACATTTTACCTGCCTCTGCCAAGACTCAGGAGAAATACAAAGCGAGAGAGAGCAAGTTGAAGAAATGGTGTGAGCGAAAGACCCAACTTCGCACTTCGACATACAGCTTCATGAATGTCCTCCTGACGTGGTGGGCTTACAAATGAGCTCACTAAAACTTTGATGAAGTAAAAGTTATATGTGTTTGATGCCAAGCGCATGGATAACTGCCCAGTATCTGATTACAGACGCTTCTCTCTTTAAGAGAATGTTGACCGAACTGACTGAAATCTGATTAACTTGCGCAGTAAAAAAAATTACTGTTAATGTTTAATGAAAGTTTTATGGAAAAGATTTTAGTTGGGCACCAGTTAGTTAGTTGCTACAGTATTATGACTTTCTTTGGGAATAATATTCTGTTTCTAATCATCCTGTTTCTAGGGTTCGTACTGGGCAATCGACACCAATCCAAAGGAGGACACGCTGCCCACACGGCCCAAAAAGAGGCCACGGTCTGGAGAGCGGGTGAGTGAAAGTTTGTTTGCTTATTGGTGTGTGTGTACTCCGAGACCCCCTGGTGGTCAGTTTTCAGACATACACACTTTCTCTGGCCAAACTCTGCTCATTACTCGGAGTCCGGGAGTGATCAAAGAGCTGAACACAGTATGTGTCTCAGTCTCATAGTTCAAGCTCAACGTCACTGATATGCTCCATCACTACTCTTAATGTTGTGGTTGCTTGAAATCACATATTGCCATTCAACCACCACTGTGATTAGAGCAGTGTTTGCTGGGTCTGTAGCACAACGACAAAATAAATTGTGTTTTACCAGAGTTTGCTGTCTCAGTTGAATGTGAATGAAATAAGATGGTGAAATACACAACACAGCATAGACGGCACACCATTCTGTTGCATTGTCTTCAGTGGCTGTCCACAACAAACATTCAGAGTGACCCATTGTAGTCCAATTCACAAATTAATAACTTGTGAGACGGTTCTTTTAATGAGTCGCTCGAAAATTCGGACCAAATCATGAGTTACCTGGTTCGAAAAAGTCTTGAATCATTAATCTCCTTAATTAACATCTAACTCACTGGCATTCAGAGAAAAGCTACGCATTTTTGTTCGTGTATTTTTGTACAATGCTACCAACCAGCCACACAAAAGAATTGCTGTTCTGTATAAGACTTAGATATGTCATTGAAGCCAAGTGTTTGATTGTTTTCCCCCCCATAATGATAATGCCCAAGTCTCTAGTTTTATCCTGCATTAGCTTGAAGACAGTCTGTCTTAGCATGATGCTGGCTGTGTTTGTTCTTGCTTTTTCACGAGGCCAGAAATATGTTAAAACATAAGCTTGTTGTGTTAACAGAAAAGGAATTAGATGGGATATTTCCTGACTTGAGATCGCTGGCTTTGAGATGTCTGAGTCGGTGCTTAACTGTCATACACATGCAGGTTTGCTGATTGCACGCTCATATCTTTTTATATAACGGTCTCCCTCGGTGCGGCTCAGTTTATCTTGTAGAGGGGGTCCAGCTTATTAATAAACTGCGCCCCAGGCAGCCTTTACCTTCATTGCATTCTGCAGTCATTTCTTAGCAAACATCAATTAATGCAGAGTTTCTGTGCTGGCTATTTTCAGCCAGAGCTTTTTCCTTCCATTATTTATGAGCAGCACTCACCGGAATTTACAACTCCACTGTGCTCGACGCCAGCCTCCGAGGTTGACCTGACTCAGAGGCATCTTGCATCATTTTGTCCATCCCTGTGTTGTGGATCGGAGGAAGGTTGACCGAAAAGGTTCTGCTATAGTGATGCTTGGGGGCAGAGAATGCAGGCATGCAACCATATATAGACATGAAGAAATAAAACCATAACCGCAGGCCATGTGAATAAGGAGAGCATTTGTAAAGAATGTATGGTTTATCAGCCCCAGATTGCAACTAAAATACAGTTGTAAATGCACCCAAAAAAAATCTGTATTTGCAAGATTGATTTAAAGGAATATTCCAGATTCTATACAAGTTGAGCTCAATGAACTGCATTTGTTAATGTTGATTATGACAAAAAATGATCGGGACTCATCCCTTCTTTAAAAAAAAGAAAGAAGCAAAAATCAAGTTTGCAGTGAGGCACTTTACAGACCAATCCATAAACATTTAATTACTCAGTTACAAAAGTACAGACACAAGACATAAACACTTAATTATAAACACTTGATTATAATTGAAAGTAACTGTATATTGTAGATAATGTTTCATTTGTCATGGTAACATTCTGCATTCGTGAAGCTAAATGGTAAATGTGGCCATAATGTGCATCTGTTACAATCTGTTATTGTATTTTAGGATTCATTTTTGTAAAAAGAATCCACATCAGGTCATGAACATTTTTATTTTAATGCTTTTTTTCTTTTTCTCTTTTTTTTAAGAGAGACTGATATTTCTGCAATGATTGGTTTTAAAAGGTTGGCAGACAGGTGTCAATGGGCAGAATACTGACAAAAGAATAATGATAAGAGGCATATCAGTGAGTCTCACTTTATGGGTTACAATCTTACGGACCAAACCGTCGCTCTTTGGAACCAGCACCACAGGGCTGGCCCAGTCACTTTGGGATTCTTCTATTACCTCCATATCTAGTATGGCCTTCAATTCTTCCCAAACCACTTTTTTTGTGTGGTGCTTTATGGTGCTTTATGGGATTCGTACAAAAGGAAGAGGCGAGAACACATTGGAAAATTCTCCTTGCAAACTGGCGACCTCCGTAACTTGTGATGGTGAGAAGTGTTCTCCACAAGTGTTAAATCGATGGATTTTTATGTTCACCTCCGGTCTAAGCTCCTCCCTTTCCAGAACCCCTATTGATAAAGTCACGGGGACTGCATCTCCACAGTTTTAGGAGATTGAGTCGGTAAATCTGACTATCCGTGCATTTAACCTCATAATTCCCCATCTCGCCATGCGACTTCAAAGGATCCTTGCCACTTGGCGCGTAATTTAGAGCATGATGTGGGGAGCAATACAAGGACTTTATCTCCTGGTGTAAATTCCCTTTGCCGAAAACCACTACAGCTGTCTTTGACGTTCATGAGCCTGGTGCAAATTCTCCTGTGTTAATTGCCCCAGTGTGTGGAGTTTTGCTCTCAGGTCAAGAACATATTGAATTTCTTTTTTGCTCTTTGAAGATCCCTCCTCCCAATTTTACCATAGGATGTCAAGCATGCGTGGTCGACGCCTGTACAATAATTAAAATGGAGAGAACACTGTGGAAGCTTGCGCGACCTCTCGTACTGCAAATAATCGGAACTCGAGCCTCTTGTCCTAATTTTGAGCATCTTTGTGCACAAAATTACAAATCATTCTTTATTGTCTGATTAAATCTTTCGAAAAAACTGTCAGTTTGGGGGTGGTAAATCTGGTTCGAATCTATTTATTCCCCAATAATTCATACAGTTTAAGAAAAATGTCACGTCGCCTGTTTGGCAATATTTCGGTTTTAAACCAGGCGCAAAAGGCGAGCCCATGGATATCACACAGGCAATTTGCAACCTTTGCACGAGAGCTGTGCCGGTGAAGGAGTCTCAAACCACAAACCTATATGGACATTTGTGTGCCCACCACCCTGCTGATGAAGAGAAGCTGAGAAGCTCGGCAAAGATCGACGTCAGCCATCTATCATCAGAGCTTTTGCAAAAAGCACTAAGTACAAACGAAACAGCTGTTTCTAAGTATATCGCAAAGGAGATGGTCTCTTATCATACATTTGAGAAGGCAAGTTTTAGAGAACTACTCCAAACCTTTGACAAACAGTACGAGCTGCCTGGGCGCAAGTAACTTCAACACTGCTATCCCCGATCTGTACAATAAAACGAGGGAGAGCAGTTTTTTGCTTAGCACAGCTAAGCGGTGGACTTTGTTGCTTTATATTTGGGAGGATTGGAAACTGGAGGCAAAATGTCTCAAACGACATTCATCCCGCAGAACCACACTGCAGAGGTACTGGCTGAGGGGCTAACAGAGGTCATGCACGATTGGGACATAGAAAAGAGTAAAATTTCATACATCACATCTGACAATGGGGCCAATATTGTTGCGGCCATATGAGGGCTCAAATGGCCATGGCTAAACTGTTTTGGCCATAACTTGAATGTGGCAGTCAATTATTCACTACATAAGGAGAAAGCAAAATCAGATCGAGCTTTTGGCGTCTGTCGCTGCATTAACGGCGCATTGTCTCAGCTGGCAGAGACGACGAGAGCTCCGCAAGGCACAGGAACAGCTGAATCTGCCTCAACATATGCTGATAACGGTATAGCAACTTAATTTATTGGCTTAAAATTTCTCGTGGCCCATACATTAATGTTAATGATAATGTCAGTCATACAGTAAGATAGTGTTTAACAATCATTTTTTCTGAAGCTTTGTGTTGGCAAAGCTATTTCGAACCAAAGCAACAAATTAAAAAACACCTTTTTTTATTTGGCCAGATTTTGTTTGAAAAGATGCCCATGCCCATTCGTTCTTTGATTTCGCTAGAAGTTTTTGGTGCCTTTATTTGCAAGAGAGCTTTTATCTCCTGTTGCTTTAACATTAAACCTTGCTCTGCATAATTGTGTTTTACATCCCTTCATAGTTGGCAGTCTGTTATTTAAACAGTAGCAAAACTGAAATCTTCTCTTGTGACAATTAGTGTAGATGTACAGAATTTATGGCTCAACTTGCAACCGTGTATAATGAGCAATTATGTAATTTAGCAAATAATAACAGCCATTTGACACGTAAATGTTTCATTTTAGGAGCCAGAGGCTCTTTTTTGTGGTCTGCAGGCCTGTTAATGGAAATATAGGATCTGTCTTCACCATGATATGTCTTATTTGTCAAATTGGTGGCGTGCGTGCTCACGTGTGTGTGTTCTTTTATTTGGTCAGGCAGTTAGACCTGGTGTCATTTATAATTGCAGCACTCCAGACACCAGTGAGAGAATCATTCTTTCTGCACACAGATCTGCCCTCAGGCCGCACACAAACGTTCTCCATACTGACGCTCACTTCAGCCACATCAAAAACTTCCAATTAGACCCATTCTCTCCAACCCTGGTCCTGCATGAAAAATAAGAGGGAATTTTGTCTTTGCAAAATGTGTGACACTGTTAGAATATATTTCATTAGAGTCACACTCTCTTTCTCTCTCATCTTTTTTCCTCCTCCTGCCTCTTAAGAAATTCTTTGTCATTAAAAATTGTGACTTAGCAAAATCTCATTTATGTTTATCACAGATTAAAAATCGCATTGTTGCCAGACAATCCTCTTATAATAAGCAGTTTTGGGAGACAGGCGTGCAGAAGTTATCTTTACCCCAGCAAGAGCAGAGAGAGCACAGGGAGATGTTCCTCTCTCCTCCTCCTCTCTTCCCAGAATGCCTAAACTTTGTCCTAAATAAAGGTGTCGCTCTTTTGTTCATGATAAACGCTTGCCGAATTTCCTTTTAGACAAGTGCACTCGCTTTGAATTTAATGCAATAAATCTCTTTGAATATGTCGAAATCAAAGGCACACCAGATCGCTAATCATCTCCCTCCATATTTGTACCGTTTTCTCAATATACCTCTTGTTTTTCTGCAGGCATCTACACCGTACAGCCTGGAGTCGGATAACTTGGGAATGGACTGCATCATCTCTGGAAGTGCCTCTCCAACACTGGCAATCAACACTGTGACTAACAAGGTAGCATTCAATCTCCAACTCCACAAGTCCTTGCTCTGTTTCTCATATAACAGCTGACACCACAGTCCTACATGACCAGTTTATACGATATTCATCATTGGCGTGACTTATATACATTCACTTCATAATAGAACTGACATGTGATGCCTTTGTTTACATGGATGCCTAAATAGAGGAGCAACATGTTGAATCTTTGCTATGTTGGGTTGGCATTATGTATACAAATACTCTTAAAAGTTCTTTGTGAATCTGTACTATTCCATATGTCTGTAAAGTCCAAGAAACAAAGAATCAGTCAAAAAAATCTGTAATATTTTCGGCTATACCGGTACTAAGCTGTGCAAGTATACCTTGTTCTTCACCTTGGATTATGGGGTGCTTCTGCAGGTTATTTTTGTCAAAGCTTTTTATTTTGTTGTGGTAAACACTTAAGGCACTTTTCTGCAAGTGACCGCTGAGTTTGTTCAGTGTTTGGAGGTTTGATTACCTGCTTTAAGCTTCTAGGACTCGTTCCTTAACTCGCTCTCTGTAGTATGACTTAATGGAGAAGTGTATAAAAAGGAATGGGGCAAAACACTCTGAAATTTAAACCGGCTTTTTAACCATAAGCGCTAAACTATTGGCCTAGTGTGGGCTGCTCTCTCTCTCTGGAGTACTTTTACAAACCCCAACAGCATCAGTTATTAATTTACTTTAGGCATTAAACCAATACTATTTCATATTAAGCCTGGTGTTTAATATGAGGACTATGGGGGGTGGAATGTGTGCGTGTGTGTGTGTGTGTGTGTGGGGGGGGGGGTGTTTGGGTAATTCATTTTGTTTATAGTCGATTGGGTAACATTATAGTTAACTTAGTGATCTATTCATTTGGCTAGAATATGGAATGAGCAGATTTGAAAATGTTAACATTGGTTCTAATCAAAGAATCGTTGAATTTGTTGGAATATTTCTTCTGAGTGGTCAAAAAGCATTCTGTTAATGACAGTGTTCTAAAACCAACTGAGCTGCCTTGCTATCTATATGGCCGGCTGCTTTCTAAGGCAGCATCTGATTTCTAATTGAAATGGAACCTCATATTTTGATTGATTTGCAGCAACTCCATGCATCATAGAAAATGGTGTTCTTCACACAGGGGAGACTCAACAAAGTTGATTCATCACAGTTTGAAGTTAAAAGATTATTCTGGGTTCAATTCAAGTTAAGCTCAATTGACAGCATTTGTGGCATAATGTTGATTACCACAAAATAATTTTTCTTAAAACAAAAAATCTTAGTTACAGTGAGGCATCTACAATGGAAGTGAATAGGGCCAGTTCGAAAGCATTTAAAGACTGTTTCAATAGTATAGCCACATGATGTAAACCATGTTTTTAATTTGATAAAATCGCTTCTTAACCTTTTCTGTTTAAACTTATGACTATTTTACAACATTGTCATGAAGACGCAATGACATAAACCCTAAAACATCTGTAAAAGTGGCAATATAAACAACCTTACAGCTCAAATAATACAGTCATCGACGCCTGCCTTTGACTGTGGTAAAAAAGTATCGCAATGCAGTTGTAACGTCGAACTCTTCTGTTTTGGTTTGCGGTCAAAATAGTGAACTTTGAAAGGCTGTGCAAATGGCTGTGCGTGCGATGGAATAGCATGTGTAAAAATCAAAAAAAAAAGAAAAAAAAAAGTATACCCTAGCCTTTAAAATTTTGTTAAAACAAGATATCTTGTGAGATAACTTCAAATATTGTTTACATAACTATCTATTTGACAACACAAACTCTGAATTTAAGAGACTTTTTATTAATATTGATTTATAATGATATTGTTACTGTTTTACCACACGTGAAAGCACCATTCCTCGTTGCAAAATTTTACACAGCGCATGTCAACTCTTCAAGTGGAAGGTGTGACAGATTAATATGGGAAGAATTTAATGATCCAGCCAAAGTGGAATCTTGAGGGTGATCGTGTGAGCATATTCTTTCTTTGCCCTCATAATTGAAACAATGATGCAGTAGAAACCAAACATGGAGGAGAGAGAAAAACAAGAAGTCAGACTTCGGTAGCTGAAGATGTTTTCTCAATGTGGGCCCTGTAAACCGAGAACATGCCACGCCTCTTGAGTGCTTCATGCCAAGCCACAGGAATTTCCTCTTTCTCAGAGTTTCCCGCCTGCTTGTGCGGGCCAATGGGAAAGCGCCTAGGCTGCATTAACTTGGAGCTCTTTCTATTTATTTCCCTACTTTATTTCAATAGATTCGAACTCAGGTCAAAATGGAATGAATCGATTAAAACTTTATATGATTTTAAAAACTGCTCATTTATTTATTCTTTTTTTCTTCTTTTTTATTGTATTTAAATTGCAAAGTATTTTAATTTTATTTCCAATGCGAGTCGTTGTTCAAGACAGCGTACACCTGGGTGTATTTCTCTTTGATTTCATAATCCTTGCCTCATGCTGCAGATTAGTCACCCGTTTGAAAGGCTCCACTGTCTTTTGACTTTAAATCACAGCTAAATATAGTGCTCCTTTTCCACCAGCAGCAAACACACAGGAGTATTTGCAATGGATTTGTTCACCCCTTACCCTCTCTCTTCATGTTGGTTTCCTGTGTGTGTATGTGTGTTAGACATGCATGCAGTGTTGGTGTAGGCGTCCATGTTTTGGGCCTTGAACAAACCAGAGTGTGATGAGGTCTTTAAAATCACACTTTATGGATGGAGGGAGTAAAAATAGATTGTGGTGAAAGGCTCATGGCTAAAAGCCTCTTTTATGACTTAATTACACATAACATTTATGCTTGTTGTTCGCCTCAGGTTTTGATTATAATTGTAATGGTTTTCTGTGTGATAGAATTTTTGACATGCCTGAGCCTCTGAGGTGTACTTATAATGTAGGGTACTATTTTTTTAAAAAAAATTTTCCCCGGCACAAACAAAAGCTGAGAAAGGGAAGAGCGGTAATATGCAAATCATTCCATGACATTAACCCCCCATCCACCCTCAATCCAGTGCAACCCAGGCAACTGTTATGCTCTGCTCTTTGATGAACAGGGAATAAAAGGATTGGGAAACATTTATTCTGCTTGAATGATAATTCTCTGTAAGAGACTGCAATCTGTAACGTGCCTATCTCTCTGCTGTCGTACTAAGTCAAGGGGGCTGAGAAGAAGTGCTGCATCTCTTGCGGCACAAGGAATTGAACCGATCTCTCCCCAAAACCATAAAAGCCCTACCCAAAAAGCCTCACATGACCTTCTTATACTTGCAATCTGGTACTCGGGCAGGTGAATATTTAGACTTGTTGCACGGTTTTAGCACAACACTGCGGCTGCCAAGACATGCAGCGTGTGAAGCGAGCACGGCCAGCATTGTTGCAATTCCATTCATCTTTTCCTTCCCAGGCGAACTCAATGTAGGACTATTCTCCCAGGAGCTCATTATATTCATTCCCATACCATCCCTCCAATGCCTTATTTATTCTCTTTCTGTAACCAGCACATATTTGCAGTTCAGCTTTTCAAATGATAATTGGGATTATCATTTTGAAGTGGAGCTTTTCCGCCATGGAAAACTGCGCATTCATCGGCGTGTGCAGAAAGGTCAGGGTCTCTGTAGATTTCAGGACCTTTGTGAGCTTTCCCAAACCAATTTGCACCATGCGAGTTGATGATTCTGACGCTGCCAGCAACATGACCTTTACTGAAGAGGAGCTTTCCCCTTTCAGCCGTCTTGGACAGCAGATTATCTTGCTGGCCACCAGCCATGTTCCCTCCATATGAGCCACAGTGTGGGGAACAGCACATTAATGCTGAACTTATTTTTGTACAGAAGACATGCTGTGCGCATGGGCACACATATTGCATATGCATGACAAAATATATGTGACGCAACAGCTCTTTAGTTACTGTTATGGGTTCCCCTAAAGACCTTTTAAACCAGAAGGTTTCTGCTTGTTTGGCAGCTTTTTCCCCATCAACCCACCTGTGGTATCTGCGCTGTGAAAACAGTTTTTTGTCATATCTCAAGTTAACATACAGCTTACTCACTTTGTTTTCCACTTGCTTGATTTCCAGGTGGCATTGTATAACCCTGACCAGGATGGGAGTGACAGCCCTCGAAGCAGCCTTAACAATAGCCTGTCCGACCAGAGTTTGGCCTCTGTTAATCTCAACAGTGTGGGCAGCGTGCACAGCTACACACCGGTAAGTGTGTACACTCTTCTTGAAACTCTGACACTATTTACATGAAAACAGTTTATTACAAGGGTTTTGCAGAAAGCAGCTTTCTGAGACATCATGTAAACAAAAGCACCTTTTTCCTTTCGCTGCTTAGGGAAAAGCAGTTTAACATACCTTGCATAAGCAGCGTTCTGATGGGTGTTTGAAGACTGCGCATGTACTAGGGATGGGCATGAGTACTCTGGTACTCGGACGTGGCAGCAATGATCGATC
The DNA here is from genome assembly GCA_032164185.1 of Moxostoma hubbsi. Classification (NCBI taxonomy): domain Eukaryota; kingdom Metazoa; phylum Chordata; class Actinopteri; order Cypriniformes; family Catostomidae; genus Moxostoma; species Moxostoma hubbsi. Next base: position 6,243,788 of record JAVLUX010000201.1, on the reverse strand, counting down.
ATGAAAATGATGATAAATGGTGATCATGGATGATGTGACTTTTCACTTAATTTGAAAATCAGTGACAATTACCTGATAACTAAACACAAACGTGTCAATGAGCGAGCTTATTTTTAATTTTGAGATTTATTACGTTGTGATTTTGAGGGGTGCATTGATTGTCAGAGACATCTCATAGCAACCAAACTGATATACGACGCAGTGCTGCAATGCTATCTTTACGATAATCAAAAGAGAGTGTCATTCACAGTGTTTTCCTTGTCTCTGCCAAACAATTGCAAAACACATTTTATTGTAATTTAATGTAAGAACTTTGACTCGTTAATGGATATTATTTTATAAAAGTGAATGTTTGTCACTGACTGTAAATCTCCCTGCCCTGGGTGCCAAAATGTTTACGTGTTGTAACACATACCGGCATCCTGACAAAATGGGAGTTGAAGATTTCCTCACAAGGTTTCAATTTAGAAGTCCGACATAGTGTCATTCCGTTGCAATTTCCCCAGTTGAAATGTGGAAATTCCGACTCTCCCGAGTCGAGACAACAATATGGAGCATCGCGGCTATACCCACAGGAGCGAACACTTGGTGACACAAACATACCAGGCTTTTGACAGTGGACTCAATGCACTGAAGCAGCACATATACAGCAGGCAAGTGTTTCAAACTTAAATGGAGCAGAATGCAGCATCTTCAAAACTAAACTTCAGCTAAACATGATAATTAAAAACGTGATGTTATGGTGTCTCCTGTTAAGCCAATGACGATTTGAAAATGGAGTCACTAAAAAACTGGTGTGTACTTACAAAGATTACTTTGGTAAACTGAAGGAAGAACAGACAGACACGCATTGTGCACATTCTTTCATTGAGTTGGGAAGCGAATCTTCACATAATGACAAAATATGATGCATTATTACATCTTTTGTACATTTTGTAACAGATTATTTTATAACATAATATTTTCAGACGATTTTCAGACATTTTATTATATATACATGTACATTTATGTACATGTTGCCCGACTCTACAAAATGCCCATCCCTAGCATGTATTGGATGTGGAACAGACTGGATAACTAATGTCATAGGATGAAGCTCTACATCATATCAACATGTAAACACAGCAAATATAATTAAATATTTCTAGGAGTACAGTGGTAAAAGGGAAAATCATGCACACACTAAACTGTCAATTTATACATACTAATGTTCCTCACATCTACAGTATAGTATATGCGTTGTGTATTGGGGGAATTCTGGAGTTTGACATGGGGGGCGCATATTCTGATTAATTGCAATATTAATTTGAATGATCCTGATATCAATTCTTCAAATCAATAGATTAATATTTTACTCTGTGCCAGGGGTGCTAATTATGTCGAACGTGTTGGACCAGCCAATCACAAGACAACCACTGGTTGATCTCATTAACAGGCCTAAAAGGAAAGAAATTAGTGGCGAGAGAAACTACACAAGTAATGAGAATATTAAAGATCACTTTTAACTAATAATTTAGATCACTAATTTCTGTACCCACGTGCTGTTTGACTGACTGACAGGTGGCTTTTTTGCTTTGTGTGTGTGTGTGTGTAATCTGAGTGTGCTCATGGAGTTGCTGTACTGCAAAAAAATGGAAAAACTGCAAAAGACATTTAAAATTTCCTGGAAAATGTCTTGTCTTGGTGAGGTATTAATGTAAACACAGTCAGTTATGTCTAATGTAAAGATAAACATCTTGTCACAAAAGCGGATTTCCATCAAAATATCGGACTTGAAATGTAAACGTAGCCTAATGGAACTGCCATTGTCAAGTATGTTGTTTATATGATTCAAACAACAATAAAAGGAAAAGGAGAAAACAACTTGCTTTTCTTTGGATAATTTTTTGTAGCTTGAATAAGTTTTAATGTACGGAAGTAAATTAACGACAAATGTCTTTGAAACAAAAACAGTTGCCTCACTCCATACTGTTGTACAAAATACTGTTGAAATCTGTAACGATAATATGGGGTATTAATTAGACTTGCCACGATATCTTAATTTTCACCCTGGTGTGATGTTCATGTTCAAACCGACAAACACCAATATTACTGCTGTTTGGATGCTAAGTTGTACTATGGGGTAATTTTCGTTAAGCAATACCCTACACAATAACGCAAGGCTGCTTGATTTTAAACTTTGAATTTTTTAATTTTAACTAAAAATTCAAATGAAACTGAAAAATTTAATCACAAAATAATACAAAAACACATTCACCTCAAACCATGATTTATATATCAGTGATTATTTTCATCAAAATTATTATGTTTACATTTATAATAGTTTTTTTTATCTTAATTTGTATTAGCAATTGTCTGCCTGTTGTCATAGATGGATGGTTACGTGACTGTAAATGGAAAGGTTGTTATATATATGATTTTTTTTTTATTGACCACTTCATTATTTTAACAAAAACAAAAAAATTCACTTTAAAACTTATGAAATGCTTATCATCGTTTTACAGTATACCATAGAAACATGTTAAAAAATAATCTACAAATACTGAAGCAGCAAACTTTGCACAACACAAAATTTATGTCACTGCCAATACTTTTGGCCATGGCTGTAGTATTGATACAGATTTTTCCATTTCGATTTACATGCTCTCCATTCGATGGCGATTTCGATTCTGTATCAATTCATATGGGTATATTTCAGTTCTAATGTCCTTTTTGCTTTAATATGAAAGGAATTTTCTCCCAGCTAATGCTGTTAATTATACAATGGACCATCTTACTAGGTATATTACAAAAATATAAATTTGACTTTATTCTTTTAAAAATGATTAAATCCATGTATTCAGTCAATGAGTATGATATTATATTGCATATATTTTGTTGAATGTTTGTTTAATTGCATAATATTTACTGTTTGCAGGTTTTTATCTTGATTTGTTGAACACATGCTATAAACTGGTACTGTCTCTTTAAGAAAACTGGCACTTCTATAAAGAGTGTCTGTAAATGAGCGCATGTTATCGAGAGAGGACTCGAACAGCTTTAATATCATCTGTGCTTTGAATTAAATGCTTATTTTTTATCGTTTTTGATCAACAACTGTCTGTATAGAACAGAAAGGGTATTTACAGATGCATTATTCAATGACAAATTGATCGAGTAGATCTCATCTTTGGACACACAGTGAAAGGATCTCGTTGCTGAATACTACACCAGTTTACTACACAATCACTGGTGAGAGAAATCTAAAACATTTTCAGCCAGTTAGTGTGAAATTTGTTTGCTAATGCAGTTATCAGCATTTAAGATATTGAGATAATGAGAGTTCCACTCACTGTAATAAAGAGTTATGCCAGGACTTTGGTTGCGCGTGGAGTAAAAGATCAATCTTTGGATTTAAGAATCAATATCGAGATCATTCAAATAAAGATTGTGATGCATTTGAAAATCGATACCCAACCCTATTAAAAAAATATCCTGTAATCATAAGCAACAAAAGTCTATGGCCAAAAAATATGTAACCCTGTACATTTGCCTCCCCCCCCCCAATCTTGAACAAATGTTGCCATCACAACACCTACCACGAGATCATTCTGCTCTTTAACTCGTTGAGAGGTTGGAGAACGCTTGTAGAATCTCATTCTGGAGCTCGGTTTTATGAGAACCAGCCTTCCATAACGTGTGTTTTTCAGAATGCTGGTGTATGAAGGCCTGTGCATGGGAGCGTGCTAACACAGGGGTTAAAGGAATGAAAGGAAGAGCTCATACTGCTGGAGCGGTGCTAAAGAGAAATGCTGCTTCTGATGTCCTCCCACCAGAGATGCTGCCTCTTTGTTGTGGTTTCCTTAGAAGCCCCGCATGTTCCTTGCTCCAGGCTCACAGCATTGATCCAGCACAGACATTGATAAATTCACTTCAGCCGGCCAGACAATGCTCTTTCGGTCTGTCTCTGTCTGTCTGTCATTTTTTTTTGCTTAATTTCTCCCTCTTTAGCCCAGCTCATTCAAACTCTGAGGTCTGTTTGAACGTAACCCGATTATGTGTGCCCATCTTTACAGTGATGCATAGTGTGTCATTTAACTCCCACTGCTCATCTTTCTTGTGGATAATTAGTAGTCTCTGCTGCTAATGTAGCATGCTAGCAGGTGACTTCATGCCCTTCCGTTTGCAGCCATTTTATAATAGCATTAACCAGTATTTCTAACAAATTACTCTACAGTGCTTTGAAAAAGAATTTCCCCCATCCTGATTTCTTCTTTTTTTGTGTATATCTCATACAAAATTGTTCAAACAAAATCTAACGAAGGCAATCTAAGTAAACACAAAATACAGTTTTTAAATGATAATGTTATTTATTGAAGCAAAAAAGTTATCCAATACCAACTAGGCCTGTGTGGAAACCCCGCCCCCCCAATTTACTGCCAGTTCAATCAAATCAACAAATAAATATAACTTTTTCAGCAGCATGAATTTGGCTAAAATATCTCACCCAGTAGCACACTATGCCAATGTTGAAAGAAATTCCAGAAATGATGAGGAAAAAGGTGATTGAAATACATCAGTCTTGGAATGGTTATAAATCTATTTCAAAGGCTCTGGGACTCCAAAGAACCACAGTGAGAGGCGTTATCTCCAAATGGATAAAACTTGGCACAGTAGTGAACCTTCCCAGAAGTGGCCAACCTCCCAAAATTCATCCAAGAGCACAGCAGCGACTCATCCAGGAAGTTTAAAAAAAATCCAAGGACAACGTCCAAGGAACTGCAGGCCTCTCTCGCATTAATAAAGGTCACTGTTCATGCCTCCACTATCAGAAAGTCACTGGCCAAAACTTGCATCCATGGAAGTGTGGCGAGGCAAAAAACACTGCTAACCCAGAATAACATTAAAGCTCATCTGAATTATGCCAAAAAACATCTTGATGATCCTCAGCTTTGTTCTGTGGAATGATGAGTCGAAAGTGGAACTGTTTGGAAGACAGGGTTCCCGTTTCATCTGGTGTAAATCAATGAAAATTCCACATAAAAGAACATCATACCTGTGGTCAAGCATGGTGGTGGTAGTGTGATGGTGTGGGGATGCTTTTCTGCTTCAGGGCCAGGGCGATTTGCAATAATTGAGGGAAACATTTATTCTGCTCTCTACCAGAAAATCCTGAAGATGAACGTCCTGTCATCAGTCTGTTGAGTTGAAGCTTAACCGCAACTGGATTATGCAGCAAGACAATGATCTAAAATATAGGAATGGGTCAAATTAAAGCTAAATTAAAGTTGTAGAGTGGCCTAGTCAAAGTCCTGACTTGAACCCAATTGAAATGCTGTGGCATGACCTTAAAAAATGGGCAGCTCATGCTCAAAAAAACCCTCAATTCTGCAAAGGAGAGTGGGCCAAAATTCCTCCACAGCATTGTGAAAAACTGATCTCCAGTTATCGGAAGCATTTGGATGCAGTTTTTACTGCTAAAGGTGGCACAACCAGTTATTAAGTTTACGAGGGCAGTTAGTTTTTCACATGGGTGATACAGGTGTTGGATAACCTTTTTGCTTCAATAAAAAATATATACACTGGCAGCCAAAAGTTTGGAATAATGTACCGATTTTGCACTTATGGAAAGGAAGTGGTACTTTTATTCACCAAAGTGGTATTCAGCTGATTACAATATATAGTCAGGACATTAATATCATGAATAAATACTATTACAATAGCTATACAACTTATTAAACTACAAAGAGTTCTCCTCCAAACAAAATCCTTCATGTGCAGCAATGACATCTTTGTAGATCCTTGGCATTCTAGCTGTCAGTTTGTCCAGATACTCTGGTGACATTTCACCCCAAGCTTCCTGTAGCACTTGCCATAGATGTGACTGTCTTGTTGGGCACTTCTCCCGCACCTTACAGTCTAACTGATCCCACAAATGCTCAGTGGGGTTAAGATGCAAAACACTTTTCCAATTATCTGCTGTCCAATGTCTGTCTTAGTCCACTCTAAACTTTTCTTTTTGTTTTTTCCCATCAAATCCCTTTATTGTCACTCAAACATATTCACAAGTGCAACAGTGGGTGAATGTCATGGGTGCAGTTCCAAGCAACATAGCATTATGACAATTACAATAAACATCTGATATACACAACACAGTTTACACATCTGTTACACAACACAATATACGCCTATATATATAGACGTCTCTATACAATAAAATGCATTGTACACTTCTGTTTCAAAAGTGGATTTTTGTTTGCAATTCTTCCCATAAGGCCTGCACCCCTAAGTCCTCTCTTTATAGTTGTACATGAAACTGGTGTTGAGCGGGTAGAATTCAATGAAGCTGTCAGCTGAGGACACGTGAGGTGTCTATTTCTCAAACTAGAGATTCTGATGTACTTATCCTCTTGAGTAGTTGTATCTGGGCCTTCCACATATCTTTCTGTCCTTGTTAGAGCCAGTTGTTTTCTTTGAAGACTGTAGTGTACACCTTTGTATTAAATCTCTGTTTTTTGGCAATTTCAAGCATTGTATAGCCTTCATTCCTCAAAACAATGTTTGACTGACGAGTTTCCAAAGAAAGCTGTTTCTTTTTTGCTGTTTTTGACCTAATATTGACCTTAAAACATGCCAGTCTATTGCATACTGTGGCAACACAAAAACAAACACAAAGACAATATTAAATATCTTTCAACTGTGTTTGATATAATGGCAAGTGATTTTCTAGTACCAAATTAGCAATTTTGCATGATTACTCAAGGATAAGGTGTTGGAGTGATGGCTGCTGGAAATGGGGCCTGTCTAGTTTTGATAAAAAAAGAAAATTCAAATAGTGATGGTGCTCCAAAGTATCGCAGATTACAGTTTATTTGTTTTGTAGCTCAACATTCTGTCATTAATAATCAGCTTATTTTAAGGACATTTTAGACATGCTACATGTAAAATAATTTGTTTTCTGAATGCTGATGCGTCGGGTTGATGAATTAACTGTATGACATGGCACCTATGAAGCACGAGCAGAAACAGAAAATAGCTGATTGCTTCAACGGCTTGTATGATATTAATCTTGGTTGAATTGCCCCAAATTATGATATTACAGATTCTTTTCTCTTTTTTTTTTATTTGAATACTAATTTTAGACTTTTAAATTGACATACTTTTGTGAATAGAATCCCTGAAATTATCAAATATTTTGCTCTGACAATTTTAGAAAGTATGGTTCTGTTTATACAAAGTTTGAGACTGACCTGTTAAAGGGATAGTTCACCCCAAAATGAAAATACTCAGGGTAAGTAAATGATGACAAAATTTTCATGTTTGGGTGAATTATCCCGTGAACATGTTGTGTTTTATTTTATTTATTTTTATTTTATTGTTTTTTTTACTAATTTTATCCCAGTAAGAGAACAAGATTTTATTTTTATATATTAATTAATTTGCCTGTTTTACAAAACTTTAAGAATTTTCCCATAAATATACCATTTATCACTGAAAATGGGAGAATCTCCACTTTAATGTGGGCACATGACACAATAATGGTTCAAATGTGTTGCAGTTTTAAAAATTAGCTTGTTTTTACATTGGAATTTCTCAAAAAACATGATTTTCTGAGCCCAAAATTCAGCAAATCTTTGACATAGCCTTACTCAGTCAATATTAAAGATATCAAGGGTATATTTTCACAGAATGTTCTTTACATTATGTAGGATGATTTTATGTAGAAAACAGTGAATCACTAAAAGGTCATATGCGAGGAGGCGTGAATTATCATGAATATTGTTGTGATTCACACCTGAGGAGACAAATACCCCTCCCCTGGGCCTATCAATGACTAATGTGACAAAGAGAATGAATGTGAGGAGACTTAATGATTAAGTTTTAAGTTAAAAGAAGTAATCTGACACTACATTTTCTTTACATAAAGACTTGAAAATTTTAGACCTACACAACCATTTAAAAGTTTTATTAAAAGCCTCTTCTGCTCACCAAGGCTACATTTATTTGATCCAAAATACAGTAAAAATAGTGTTATTGTGAACTCTTTTTACAATTTAAAAGAACAGTTTTCTATTTGAATATATTGTAAAATTTAATTTGTGATCAAAGCTGATTTTCAGCATCATCACTGCAGTCTTCAGTGTCACATGATCATTCAGAAATCATTATAATATGCTGATTTTCTGATTTTTAAATATGGGCATATTTAAAGTGCATTTTACTCATTTACACCTGATCAGATATTTGCAAGCATAAACTTTGTTGATGATAATGAGGCAGCATAAACACTAGTTAAAATATATAATATAATCTAAACATTCATATTATTTTTATACCATATTACATATAGTTATATCATACATCAAGTCATTCTTCAAAATGCAAACTCTCATCGGAGTCCCGTTCTTCTTCTTAGGAAAATGTTAACTCTTCTTCACTATCCAGTAGCTTCCTCACCGGTGTATCGTGCCATCTTCCAAACGCGCAGAAAAGTGAATGAACTTGATGCTTTTTAAGGCACAGTCCACATTTCCGTATTAATAGTGCCCTCTGCCCGTGTGTGTGTGATCAAATTAAGGATAATTAGCTGATCCAGGAGAAATTGTACATCGCTTTGTTTCATACAGATTACATTGCAGGAGAATGTTTGTTTTAAATTTGAATTGTTTTATTTTAATTTTAAGCTTTCTGTAGACATATGTTTCGTGTTTGTGTGATAAGTATTCGTGGAGTTTCAGTTCATTTTTGACGTGTTTCAGAAATATGCTCGCTAAGACAGAGTTGGCTGAAAGTGCACTCTTTTTATTTTATTTTACAAAAGCACAAGGTTTTGTTGTTATTGTGAGTGTACACAAAAGTAGAGCCTTTATAGTCTCTAATGATGTCTTACACTTATCTGTATGCAACAAAATGTATTTTTAGTTGTTTCCGCTGTAATGACGAAAAAATCCAGCAGGATGTGCCGGTGCGTCCATCGACCCCAGAGGGTTAACTTCGCTCGCTTTAAGCACTGTAGACTTCTAAAAAGTACAATATTCACACAATAAATATATTTTGTAAATGTTTTACTTTATTGTAGTTTAAAACATATAATAGTTTGGATTTTTAGACTAGATTTGCATTGTTTTAATATTGCAAGTCTGCATCTGGGTCTAGGCAAAAACAGTCAAATCTATACATAAGGCAATTGAAAAGTAGCTAAATTAAAATATAGCTGCAAGCAGCGATGACAGGCCCAAACAAAACTGGTCCATTTCCCCAAGCACATCATGTTTTCCATTTTTCGCCATTAATGCTTCGCCATGGCAACACATTTTCAATATATAAAAATCTGTTCGCAATTTAGCATCTTCTATGTCTTGGCATAATGCTTAAATGTGTTGAAAATCTCATGAATCACCTAGGAGGAATATTTAAAAGTTCAGAGACTGCTGTATTCAAATCCAAAATGACCGACTTCCTGTTTGGTGGACCTAATGACTATAATTATAAAAGTTGTTCGGCTTGAACTATATATGTACCAATTTTTGTGACTGTAGGTGAAATTGGGGGTGCTACAGAGGCCTTCATAAACACCCTTTCACTAAAGAGCCCCCTACACGCCCATGTGACTTTTTTCCCAGAACTAATGTCCAACGACTCTGATGTGTGTCATGCCAAGTTCCTCAAAAACACCCAAATATAGGAAGAAAGGAATAATAACATTGTGTTGCCATGGCAACAGTATTTAAGATATAAAATATTCCTTAACAATTTTACATCAGCATTGTCTTGACATTATTCTAAAGAATGTTGAAGCAATTCATGTAAACACAAGAGGGCCATACTGCCATAGTGCTACAGAGCTCCCCAGCCACACCATCGTGTTATCTTTTTTTCCAGGCCTAATGGCCAAGAGCTCTGATGTGTGTGCAAAATAGCATAAAAATTCAAGTATGCAAAGTACCTCAAAAACATGTGAATAATGAGCCTGGGTAGCTCACAGAGTATTGATGCTGACTACCACCCCTGAAGTAGTGAGTTTGAATCCAGAGTGTGCGGAGTGACTCCAGCCAGGTCTCCTAAGCAACCAAATTGGCCCGGTTGCTAGGTAGGGTAGAGTCACATAGGGTAACCTCCTCGTGGTTGCAATTAGTGGTTCTCGCTCTCAGTGGTGCGCATGAGCCTCCACATGCTGTGTTTCCATGGTGTCATGCACAGCGAGCCACATGATAAAATGCTTGGATTGACTGTCTTAGAAGCGGTGGCAGATTAGACTTGTCCTCCTCCACCTGGATTGGGGTGAGTAACCGTGCCACTATGAGGACCTACTAAGTAGTGGGAATTGGACATTTCAAATTGGGGAGAAATGGGAAAAAACAAACGACAACAAAAAAAAACATGTGAATATCAATAAAGAATAATGACATTTAATGTCATTATGGCAACACTGTTTAAGATATCAAGAAACCCTTCAGAATTTTAAATCTGCTTTGTCTTGAAATTATTCACAAAAAAAAAATTAAGCAATTTAAGTAAACATAAGTGCTAAAATTGCCACACTTCCTGTTGGTGGCGCTACGGCCATAACCCACAAAGGCCACATCAATGTGATCAGCCCGCAAGGCCAAACATACGGCTAAATATTTATGTAAATCACACAATGCACACAGTAGATGCGAGACACTTCCTGTTTCCCAGTTTTTGTTACTTTATTGCATCGCCATGGCAACACCTTTTGATATATCAAAAATCAGTTCACAATTTAGCATTGTCAATGTCTTGGCATGATGTCGTCCACATTTGGTACCTGTAACATGGTTCCTTTAGGATTATTTAAAATTCCAGCGCATGCATTTTTCAAACAATACAAAATTGCAGACTTTCTGTTGGGCGGAGCTTATGACTGTCAGCACGAAAGTTCTCTGGCTTGATGAGATCTATATATGTACAGTTTTGGTGACTGTAGGCGAAAATGGGGGTGTTACAGAACCTAGATACTTGGTGCTAACAATTATCTGTCAGTGAGACTTGTTTGCATTTGCTTTGCACTGTGTTCAGAATACATAAATTTCCCCTCGCCAGTTCGCACCGATGGCTAGAATTAGACTTAGAGGAGTGGCAGATGACTCTGTTTTTGCCTGAATCTCCAGTCCGTTTAACACTGTTGTCTCAAACTAGACATGGCAGAGCCTCTGCCCTTGTGACGCCACAAATATGCTCAGGATTATGGGGGCATTGGGTGCCATTAAGTGAATCATTGATTCTGGGCATGAAAGGCATCTCTGCAGATGCAGAACAGTGAGAAGCTCCACTTTGGATTTCTACTCTCATAGTTTCATAGATGTGAACATTTAGAAACCTATTTCATTCATGTCCAGCAAATCTGTAATGGCTGGTTAACCTGAAGTATTTATTGTTGGAAGGATATTTGTCTTTTGAAGGAGTTGTTTTATGAATAAGTGCCTGCTTGCGCATATTGTTTTATGATCTTGCTGTCAGTTTCACTTGTGTTTCTCAGTTAGCTTTTCCAAGCTGTTAATTACAGAATAAATAGCCATAAATATCAACTTCAGAGAGTTTCTCAGGAGGCATATCTGTTTTGATCATGGCCGTGTGGTTATGTACAGATTCTGCCATGCTCAGAAATAAATGGTCAAGATTCCGCAAGCGAGGTTTGGTGTGCCTATGCAGAGATTTCACTCCTGCATATTGCAATGCATTGTGGCTGGCATTTCATTTCCTCTGCTGTGATGCTGAGTGCTCTAGTCAGTGCTGTCACGTTCTATCTGAGCTCTAACCTGCCGGTCACTGGGCCTGGCTGAGCAGCACTGCCGTTAAAAGTGGCAAGGCTTATTTCTGTCATTGTTGCTGATCTTCTGTTCTTCCCTTTGCACAACCATCATCATCCTCCTCCTCTCACTTCAGGTGACGAGTCATCCAGAGCCGGTATCCCAGTCCATGAGCTTGCAGCAGACCCCTCAAGCCCAGTACAACATACCGGACCGTGACAAGCAGCTGCTGTTCTCCGACTTTGAAGATCTCAGTGCCTCCTTCCGCAGCCTTTACAAGACTGTGTTTGAGCAGTCCTACAACCAACAGGGTGAGTTTTAGACAGGGCCATTCCATCAGATTCTACAGTAAAAGAATCATGACTAGGCTCAGATGAAAATTGCAGACTTATTTTTTGCTTTTTCTGTGCTGATTTTGGGGTGAAAATCTGTAATATTTGTGTCTGCAGCGGAGAGTACTACATTCATATAGGTAGCTGAAAGCATTATCAGATTAGCCAAATATTGAATTAACAAATATATATGGGACAGGGACTTGTAGAACTTTATTAATGATGGGTGTTCCAGTTTTGGTAATAAGTTCATTGTGGACATCTTTCAATTGTGCATGCTAAAGGCAGCAATAACTTGCTAGTTATGGATTCCTTAGAATTTTTCTGAGATCATTTTAGAACAATGCCTAGATAATATTCAATATTGTCTGCTTTTCAAAGTCTAATATATAATATATTCTTCTATAAAGAAATAACTTTTGTTTAGATCATGTTTAGATGCAGTGTATTTTATGGATTCAAGATTACAAAGGTAGATATAGCTTCGGTGGGCTGTAAAATCATTTTGATTGACAAGAAACCCATCATGATATAGTAGAACTGACTACTAGATTTAGTTATCTGCAGTCTTTTAAAAGTTGATACCTATTGATTGTAATCTGATTGAATGACATTCAAAAAGTACTTGACAAGCGTTGGTCGCATGCAACATCAAACGAGCCCCCAGGTCTAACCTACTTTGACAAATCAAATGCTTTTCATGTTAATGCTTCCAAAGTGAACTTTGTTTATCTTTCATCTCTGATTTATAGTTGTTACCTTTTTATGTGCATAAAAGTGAAATCTCTTAGTCAGACAAGCTTGGGCAATTAAAATGAGCAAATAAAGCCAGTGAGAGGATTTCACACCCCACTGCTAGAAACACTGAGCTAATTCACTGGCTTTGATAATAGGTAATGAACTCGCATTATTATTCAGGGGGGCTGCTGGCTAATTGCTTTCTGTGCTCTCCCATGGTTGGACAATAGGCTTTCTCTGCTGATAAGAGATGCACCCCTGTCACCCCGCCGATGAGTGTTCTCTGGCGATTCCACTATGCAATGCCCAGAGTCAGCTCTAAAAGCTCTCCACTGAAATTGGTTTACAGTGCCAGCACCATGATGGAAAGGGCCTCATAAGAACGTGAGCTGCACACTTTGGTTGATCGCTATCGAGTGTGCAGATGTTGGAGGCTCATCAGGCCTTTTTGGACACTAGTTGAAAACAATCACAACATAAATGAAAAGTTGGAGAGGGAATCGGGGCGATTTAAGGGGACAGATGACGACTCTGTGCTGAGTCATTGTCTCTGCACCTCAGCCGTGTTGGCGCCTAGTACATTTTAAAAGAGACAGAATCAGATTTAATTATTCTTCTTATTTTGCCACTTGATTGATAGAGACAGTAAAAGATAGGACATGGGGGGGTGGGGGGGGTGTATGTTAGCTAGATACCAACTCTTTTTGCCTGCACAAAGATGGTTTCTCAGTGTGTTAGAGCCAATGATTTAAGGTTTAGCTGGTTAGTATGACCCAGTTAGCCCTTGCTGGTATATGTCATAAATAAACCAAAGCATCTATTTCCATTGGTGGCAGTTCAAAAGAGCCATGTATACATTTTTTGCAAGCAACTTAGAAATCACAAATATTTAATTATAGGATGATAGGTGTTTTGCCAAAAGGGCTGGGTATAGATTTATATTTCCCATTGCAATTGATCCACAAGCTCATGATTCGATTCCGATTTTTGATTCAGTTTGATTTGAGTCCAATTAATTTGAGTATATTTCAGTTAAAATTTTGCTTACATATTGAAGCAATTTGACAATTCTTTGTACCAATTGGGATACCCCAACAAAATACTAAGGATGCACCTATCCGATACCTGGATCAGTATCTGGTCAGATACTGAAGCTTTTAGATGGATCTGGTTTTGGTCTGACGAGCCCGATCCAAATCCAATACTGTGTGTTAGTCATGTTTGTTACTGTCAAGCTCGAAAAATGCCTTAAAAAAACGATTAAAACACAATTAAAGTAGTTCATATGACTCATGCATTTTATTCAAAGCCACTTGACGATGTGCGATAGCTCTGTGAATCACAAAAGGCTGAGTTTTGTGTGCAGCTCCAGCACGTCAGTGAATGGCACTGCTCTGTTTACACACACACACACACACACACACACACACACACACACACACACACGCGGCTATTTTTAGCCTTCATGCGGTGTGCAATATTTGAGCGCTACTCATGAATAACATATCAGATGTAGATGCTCAAAAGTTCGGTTCACTTATAATATGCATTTAGAATGGCACTGGAGGTGCTTTTTTTTTCCCACCAGAATTTTAATAAGAAATTAATTAAACTACTGTGAACTTGCCTACAAACAGACACACTTACAGGACTTGCTGGAGAGTTTAGAATGTCAAAATAAAAGCGTGAGGGTTTAAAGTTAAAGGTGCACGATTGAGATATATTACTATTATTATATTATTATTATTATTATTATTATTATTATTATTGTTATTATTATTATCATCATTTGTTTACAAATTATAATAAAATTTAGGTTAAATGGGTTCCAGTTAATAACTGTGTGAATGAAAATAAAAAATAAATAAAATAAAACACTGGTTTCTTTTCTACTGATGACTTGTGCTGGATTTACTGTTCATTTTGCTCTGATTTTATGTCAGAGGTTTGTGTTTCTTTACATATTAAAGAGCACACCCAATTAGTTCCACACAATAATGTAAAGATATTCTAAATTATGTTCTATATTCTCTGATTATGCAAAAAAACAACAACACTGGTATTTGATCGGTATTGGGCGATACTGAAATTTCTGATATCGGAATCAGGTCGGAAGAGAAAAATTGGTATCGGTGCATGCCTACAAAATACTGAGGAAACATTGTTTCAAGTTCTCTCATTATACAAGACAAATTGTCATTAATAACAAAGAAACAGTTACAAGCAATAGAACAAATAAAACAATAAAAAAGATACAAATGAAGAAAACTGTTTTTTTTTTACGTATAGTATTCAAGTTAACATACAGAATTGGGAAAAAGTGACATTTAACATAAATCTAATTTTAATTTAGTAATCTTCACTGTATTATGATAATATAAAGCTACTTCAAGTTATCCAGCCTATAGCAGCATGTGATTTTTCTCATTACTGTTTTTTGATTAGCCAAATAATAACAACATACTTGACAGTAGCAGGCTTGTAGGCTTCATATACACTTCAAATGGGATATTTTGCACCAATACCTCGCAAAGATTCAACATTTTCAAAGACTTTTTTAGTTGTTTTTTAATTTTTAGTTGTGTATCCGCATTACCGCTCTTACTAGCCTGTTAACCAGATCCAACAGTGGTTGTCCTGTAATTGATGTAATGAGCACACCTGGCATAGAGTAAAAGATCAATCGTGATTTGAAGAATAGATATCGGGATAGTTCAAATGAAGATTGCTATTATTCTGAGAAACCTTTTTGTTGTTGTTGTTTTTTTAGGGTTGGGGCATATTTGCTTAATTTTATTTGATTTTTTTTTTATTTATTTTTTTCAAACTCACAGAATGAGCTGAGGGATTCTAGTTAAGGACTTGTGATGCATTGACATGATGTCATTTTCCTGTGGCTCCAGAGTGATTAGTAACGTAAATTAGAGCTCAGGCTATTAAAAAAAAAAACTCCTCGCAGAGCAAATGCCATTGAAATAAATGTGAATACTTAAAGAGAACTATCCAGGGATTATAGAGCTTTTTGGTTGGAGTGCATACACTAACCTCAAGGCCATTTGACATGCGAGAAATGTTCTTTCGTTTCTTAGGCTTTGAAAATTGTGGTCAGATACTGGCAGCATATTACTGAGATTTGTTTGGACTTCTCAATTTTTCAAGGCTATATGATTCTATGTTCGATCTGTTTGATGTCTACAGGTCTGATGGGTATGCCGTCGGAGTCCTCCCAGCAGACCCACACCTCCTGCTCTTACCAACACTCCCCCAGCAGCACCATCAGCACCCACCCTCACAACAACCAGAACAGCATCACTAACTCCCACAACAACATCCCCAACAATGGTAGCCAGGTGCCTCTCTCTCACCCCCCTCACTCCGCCCACAACTCAGCCCACAGACAGCACCTCTCCCAGCATGGCCCTCACACCCAGCACAGCCAGCACCCACACACAGCGCACAGCCAACACC